>CM018083.1:14568157-15768157 GCA_008658365.1 Alca torda | reverse complement strand
CTTTCAGAAATGATAGAGAGCAACCTTGAAATGATTTTGGCCTACTCTTGCAAATACTCTCAGATTCATCCCATCTGATACCATAGACTTGTATGGATAATTGACTTTAGTGCTCCCTACCTCTACCTATTGTGGATAATGCCTCACTTCCAGAGACCTTGCTTAGTCATCTGACATAAATCAGGTGGAGACCAGGTATGAGCTTGTATCCTACTGAAGGAGAGCTCTATACCTACACAATCATACTGGTACCTAAGCTGGGTGCTATGGGGTGTGCTGCTGGAGTGGGGGAGGTAAGAACGGGTGAGGCTGCTGGGCCACTGCTATCACGTCGTGTGCCATGGAACAGTAACAAAGGGACCTCAGTCTGACCAGTTTCCAGCTGCAGCTACTCAGAAGACTGGAAAATGAAACACTGTGGGGTAATGAAATACTTATTAAGCCAGACAAAAGGTAAGCCCCTGATCCAGTAATTGTTTAATATAAAGCACTAAACTTTATTAAATGCAGTAGCAATGGCTGTTCACCCTTTATAGTGGACTCACTTGTCTCAGTGGTTTAGTCATGTGGCCATGGAATTGTTTTCTCACCCCCTTCTAGTGTGGGACCATTCACTTCTCGTGCAAAGTAGAATAGCTTTTACAGAAGCAGTAGAGAAAACTCAGATCAGGAATTACCGGCGGCTGGCAGCATGAGGGATTATTGTTAGCAAGAGCAGTATTGTTATGTGGTCCTGTACTTTCAGGCTGGTCATTCATCCATCTAATTGCCAAGTTGTTCAATGGAAGTCTGTTCTTAAAGTCATGTAGGGTGAGAAGAAATACCCACATAAATTTCCCTGGTTAAAGCCACTTAACCTGAATGACTCCTTGAGCTAATTGGAATGGGTAGTGTCCCAGGCGTGGTCTAAAAAAAAGCACTAAAAGAATACTCTATTTTTCCATGTCTGTCACTTTTATCAGTAACATTGGTTCCCCTATGCTTTTCTGCTGGAATAATATTTTTCCCAATGGTAAAATGAATAAGTTATATACAGCAGTGACATTGGGTATCCAAGTCCCCTGGGAAGCTCTGAAAATCTTGTACAAAAATTTTATTCATGGAAATCGTGCATTTTCTTGCAAGATTGATCTTGTAGTTGTTGTTCTTTCAAAAAATGGTGAAGCGTAATGGACTCTTTCTTTTGCTGTTTTATTACGGTTTGCTGATATGATTTATTTATTTTGTAAGAAGGCTTCTTCTCAATTAAAATCAAGATATGCAAATATCAGAGGAGATTTGTATCTCAAATCAAGCTGCCCTGGTTTTGAAACTCCAGGCAGAAATAAATGACATGTCTAAAACAGCAGTTTTGCAAAGGCTTTTGCTCCTTTTGGCCTGCTGCTTGAAAGAAAAGCTGGTATATAATGATAATTACAAGTTACCTTCTGTCTCAGTAAAAAGATCTTAAAAAAACTTTTAAAAATTTCTATTCTAGTCTTGAGCCTGAATTTTAGAGCTTAGTTAAAACGTTTCCTAAGTTCAGAGGTGAGCTAAGCTTGAAAAAATTTCCACTTGTTTTTAGTTAATGCAGTAAGTGCTCTGCAGTATTGTTTTAGTGAGCATCTAAGAAAACTGCAGGACTTGCAAGAATCAATTACAGCATATGCTGCCACGTTCTCATTTTCTAATTTTTTTCCCTTTTATTTGTACACTTAATGTGTTCAGTATAGCTCATGCTCATTTTCCTGCTGACTGCACTATATTTTGGAGTGGCACGCTCCTTTCATGCATAATGGGAGATGCCCATTGTGGATCACTTGCGAGAAAATGTGATGACTCATAGGTAGTGTGAAGTGCTTTATTGTATACTAATTTAAATCACTGCAACGTAATGATAATTACTTCTTTATGAAAAGGGTCCCAAGTGCAATCTAAATGAATTCCTACCCTCAATAACAAAGAGTAGTGACAATGGAAAAAAAAAACCACAAATTTGATATGGCTGGCCATGATTGGTATTTTTTTTCCTGATATTCTTAAATCTAAAGTAACTGTAGTTACTAGAAAAAGTACCCAAGGGCTAAAATGGAAATTTTTGATCTCTGCTTGGAATAATACAAAAAGAGTTGAAAATAAAGGTTTTTGTATATAAAAAAGCTGCCAATCATGCTTCTGCCTTTCAGTTTCTCTGATATCTTTTCTTCCTCAAGAAGTAACTAGATTGCATTGTTGTTTACTGATGAATGCTAGTTTCTTGTCAACAATCCAAATAGTTAAGAGCCCGACAAATCATCTAGTTAATTTACTTGGCTCCGAGACTAATAGCAGAAAATAGTATACCCGGCACATGCTTCTGTCAGTCCATCATGTCAGGAGCTAACTGGAGATGTACCAGTCTTCACAGGCCCTCCAGCTGATACGCTGCGCAGCGTGACTGTGCTAACAGATGTGGCTACTATTTTTCCTGCCTAAATTATCAACATCTGTGAGAAATTTTCCATATTAAGACTGGTAATTGAAGTTGCAATGACAAATTATTAAATACAGTACAAAGTACAATAAAGCAGTTTTCAAAGTAGATGTAAATTAGGATGGCAATTAGGTAGCTCAAGTCTTAATAAATGGCTTGGAGAGCAGAAGAGTGATGGAAAGGAGCTTGTCAAATTGCTGGAGGGGGAAGTAACTCACAGGTGCTGTGATTTTGAGTGACAGTGGTGCTATGAGAACCTGGTGCCATGCTTTCCATGCAGCGTTTCAGGGTGACTGGTACAATCTTATACTCTTCTCCCAACCCACTGAGGATGGTCATTGTGAGCTTTGTCACAGCTCCGGATTCCTTTGGGTTTTTTGGTTTTCCATTGTTTGCATCTCTAATAACTGCCCCTATGCAGTGCTTTCTGGCAGTGCTTCTCTCACTGTCAGGCCTGACCTTCAGCACAGCATTTTCCTACTGGGTGTGAAAACCTTTTGACGCTTCTTTTACTCTTCAGTTATTGTTCCAGCCTCCCATCTTAATTTTTAGTCTGTTATTCTGCCCTTATCTTCTTTTTTTTTTCAGTAACATATGCTGTAAAAATGGCAGGTGTAGTCGTAGCCTAAAGATGGCATATATTATTGCTGTATTTACTTGTGTAATAATACTCTCAGCTAAAATATGTGTGTACATTTGTGTGTATTTGACGAGCTACCATTCTGTGTTACTCGCATGCCTCAGGACATTGAGATCTTTTTTTCCTTTTGGGTTTTTTTTTTTTTGGAGAGGTAACATGATACTGTTCTCATTAGCAACTTTTATGTTTCCTGTGATTAAGTTGATATTTATACAGTACTAGCCAGAAGAAAATAGCTTTCAGCATGCTGAGCGTAGCCATGAGTAACGCAGTGGTCAGCATGCTTTTGCCTTCTTTCCCTAATGAGCAAACACTTTCAGAAGTAGAGCACCTTAATAAGCTAGATATATGAGCATTTACTAAAGGCAAATTACTACACTTAACCTTCTTTACAGAAGATGGCTATTTTGGGGTATTAGTGTTTTCTCACATATAGCTTTGAAAGTAGCATAACTAAAATAAAATGTGGAAGTGCAAGAATTACAGGTGTAGATTCCTCAAGTTTTTCTCGCTGCCTAAGGTGATTTTCGTTTTTCAGTGGGTTCCTCCCGACTCTGTGTTTCCCTGTCCCTTGTCCATAAACTATAGTTAGCCTTGGAGCCTCTTTCACAGACACTTCTACGTGTTTCTCATCACGCTGAATTGCGGTCATGGGTCACTTATGGGAGTTGGTTCCCAAGCCTGCTGTGCTATCTGTGCTGCCTTTTTGTTGTGAGTTTGGCATTGATTTTATTTTAGTGGCAGGCTCTGCTTTGACGTAGGAAATTATATCAAATGTCGGGCTTTGCCTTTTCCCTATGCCTGAGCAATCACACCTGGAATTAACAAAGGATTTGAAATTTTCCAGTGTTCTCAAGAGATTTAGGCGGTGAGAGCCTGTGGCCTTCTCCTGCTTAGGTCTCTATTTACATTGTTTTGTTCCAAAGAGGGAGAAAACACTAAACCAAATAAATGTCCCATCCCTAATGTTATAGGTGCCCATTCCTTGAGCTCACTCAGGTGGTATCTGTGACACAGCAGGCTTTATATTAGTTTTGTATTTGCTCATTTGTATAACTTTTGTGTGCATGAAGTGTGGGAGTGAGGCTTGCAAATGACTGAAACGATATTTGATTTTTCAAAAGGCATCTGGAAGGGTGGTCTGAGTTCTTTCGGAGTTTACACTCAAGATCCCAGCTGCTTTTCTGAGGCTTGAGGGATGTATAAGGCAGGCAGTCAGCCCCAGCGCTGCCCCATTCATTGTGGTGGGCTGACCCTGGCTGGACACCAGGTGCCTACCAGAGCCACTCCATCACTCCCCTCAGCCACAGGGGAGAGAAAATCTGACAAAAGGCTCATGGGTTGAGATAATGAAAGGGAGAGATCGCTTGCCAATTACTTCATGTGCAAAACAGACTTGACTTAGGGAAATTAATTTAATTTATTGCCAATCCAATCAGAGTATGGTAATGAGAAATAAAAACTAAATCTTAAAACACGTTCCCCCCACCCCTCCCTTCTTCCCAGGCTCAACTTCACTCCCAATTTCTCTGCCTTCTCTCCCCTGTGCAGTGCAGGGGGATGGGGAATGGGGGTTGTGGTCAATTCATAACATGCTGTTTATACTGCTCCTTCCTCCTCAGGGGGAGGACTCCTCTTGCTCTTCCCCTGCTCCAGTGTGGGGTCCCTCTCCTGGAGACAATCCTCCACAAGCTGCAGGTGGATATCTGCTCCACCATTAACCTCCATGGGCTGCAGGAGAATTTCTGCTCTGGTGCCTGGAGCACCTCCTCCCCTCCTTCCCTGATCTTGGTGTCTGCAGAGTTGCTGCTCTCACATACTCTCACTCTTCTCTTCGTCTGCAGTTGTTGTTGTGCAGGCTTTTTATTCCCTGTCTTAAATATGTTATCCCAGAGGTGCTACCACCATCGCTGATGGGCTTGGCCTTGGCCAGTGGTGGGTCCATCTCGGAGCTGGTTGGCACTGGCTCTGTGGACACAGGGGAAGCTTCTATTAGCTTCTGGCAGAAGCCGCCCCTGTAGCACCTCCACTACCAAAACCTTGACATGGAAAATCAGTACATTCATATAGGAAAACAGCTGATAAGATGGCAAGTGGCATTAGCAGAGGACACTTAGGAATATGCAATGAGTGATGCAGCCTCTAAGTGTGTTTAGCTGGATCCTAGCACTTAGACTGCTGTCTGTCTGATACCTTTCCTGCAAATTCCTATCCAAATCCTAGAAGTACGTGCCATGTATCTTCCTTTGCACCGAGTCGTACTCTCACAGATCCCTCTTGCACATGTGAAAGATGACTGACAATACTATGATTGGAATCTATCATTTGTGTCCCAAAACTCTGGGATGTGAACAGTGATACCAGATGGAGATGGGGAAAGGGGAAGGTAGTGACTGTGACCTTGAGAAAAATCTATGAGGGAACAGGGAAAGCTTGGCCATGTCTAGGTTGGTAAGCCAGAGCTGTTCAGCCATGTCTAGGACCATGTTCTAGTGGCAGTAATAACAAACTTCTCCCTATTCCCTGGCAAGCAACTGCCTCTTTAAAGCATCAAGAAACTCCACTTCCTCTTTCCCAGCAGTTTTTATCTGCCTCTTTCCCCTTTTTCCCCTTCCCTGTGCCAGGGCTGGCAGCACCAGACTGGTGTCCAGACATTTGGATGTTTGATAGAGACAGCTGCTTGTGTAGTTGTCCTGCTTCCACATACATCCCACAACCCAGGCTTAAGTGCATGATGCATTGGTGAGATTATACTGGATTAAACAGAAGACTTCAAAGCTGGGTAACATCTTTTGTGAGCCTGTAATGGAATGGAGTAAGAGTCCCCTGTGCAGTTGCAGGTGCAAACAGGAGACCAGATGTGTCTGTTGGCAGAATACAAATCATTCTGAAGTCGCTGGCAGCACGCACACAGCTTTATGCGAGTCGGCAAGCACTGGATGATGCAGCTGAGGTCCTTGCTGGATGAACTGGGGTGAAAATAGTGGAAACCATGGAGGGAGACAGCAGGGCAGCTGTGCAGAGCAGATGTGGAAGTAGTGTTTAACATTTGCATTGGAGCTCTCTGGAATGGAGAGATAATGCTGCACAGTGGTATGTTTGTGTTAACGTTTTAAAATTAATGTTTTAAAACATTAATCAGAGAACAAATACTACAAGAGAAGAAATTTTTTTGAGCACTTCAGTTCTTATTCCTGTATTATAAACTCTGCAGGCCTGGAAGGCATGAAAAATGCTGTCGAATACATCTGACCTTGGCATAGCTGCCTTTGGGTCCACATGAAACAGTTCAATTGCTATTTATGTGTGAAATTCCAATGAAAGATTTCTGCAAAGATGCAGAAATTTTTGACCACTTAAATTAACCACACGATTTGAATTGAGACTAACAGGAGCCAAAGACTAGCTTTGCTGTTTAACTTCGAAAATATCAGTATATGAATTTATAGTTGTTGTGTGTGGGGATGCAACCATCAGTCCTGTGTGAATTGCACAGAGAAAACTGCGTCCTGCATTTCTTACTGGATTGCTGTATTTGCAATGCAACAAAACGCAGAACCTGAATGTGTTGTATTACGGTATAGAGTTTGAATTTTCTCCTTGGGCTTTTAACATCTCATAGTTAATACTTTCTGTGTTCTCATTCTTAGCCCACCTTATGATTTCTCTGGGGAAATGAATCACTGGAGGAAAAAAAAAAAAAGAAGAAATCTTGCTAAAAGAGTCATTATTTTACTGAAGCCACATCTAGGGTAGAGATAATCCAAGGGAAGGACTGGGTAATGACTACCTTGCTTAGGATACAGTGTACTTTCAAGTCTTTAATAGATAAAAGATAATATCTTTTAAATCATTCTGCTTGTAGTAATTGGGATTTTTTTTTAAATCCACTTGCGCATAATCACTCATTTTAGCCTGAAAGAGACTACTTTTATTCAACAGAGAGACAGTTTTGAATCTTACTGACCTGGAGAGTTCTGGCATTGGAACATTTGGATGGCAATTGTGTGCAGAGCTGGCAGATGCCCTGGAGCCCCAAGGGCTGTCCAGCACCAAGGGGGTCTCTGCAAGCCCCAAGGGCTCTCCAGTACCGAGCGGAATCTATACGAGGTTTGGCTGGAGCCATCAGAGGTCTTTATAATCCAGAGAAGTGATTTGAAAGTAGGTTTGTTTGTGGGGTTTTCTTAGCATGTTAAAAACCTAACAGTCTAAGTTGACTCTGTTTTTTTCCATTTTACTTGTTGTAGAAATTTATTAACCTTTACCAAATATGCAAAGGCTAAAATTGAAATCAGGAGAACCGGGAGCAGCTTATTGGATGAGCTGACCTACTGTATATCATAAGTGCACAAGGGTAAATCTATTCTGAGCCACATCAAAACTTGCAAAAGGTCTGCTCAAAACAGTCATGAAGCATAAGTCTGGGTTTTTTCTCTTTTATTTGGGAGGAAACAGACAGGGAAGTTGCTGTAAAAGCTGGAAACGCACTTTTTTTTTTTCATTATTATTATTATTCATCCAGTTATTTGTCATGCCTTGGTACTTCCTGATTCCAGGCAAGATCAAGAGGAGGGAATGCCAGAATGCATTCAGAGGGAAGTTAATGTATTATGCAAGAGGTTTCAGTAGACAGTTCAAACATTTAGGATTCTTATTTGACTAGAACTACGCTTCCAAACCACATGGAGCTTGCCTAGTCTGGTCACTGCAGTATGGAGACTGTCATTCTAAGTGCCAGACTAAATTCCTGTGTATTTACAATTACGGACATTAACCTACACTCTTTACATATTGCCAACTAGATTTGCTCAAGACTGTTTTCCAGAATGCTTTGTAACATGACACTGTTTGTATCTGTGTAAGTGTCTACTGTGTGGTTTTTTGTTGGTTTTTAAGATTTATTTTCTTCTTCAGAATTGGTTGCTTTTTCCATAACGTCTTGATTTTTTTTTTCCTTTCTTTTTTCTTTTCTTGGTGTTGATTTGTTTTCTAAAGTGAGGGCCATGGCCATTTAAGGTAGAATGGAATCATAGATTCAGATTGTAAGAAATGTGTGGATGTCATCAGGTCCAACTGCTGTTGAAAGCAGGGCTAACTTCAACGTTAGAACAAGTTGTCAGGGCCTTGTTGGATCAAGTTTGGATCCAATGAATATCCACTGATGGAGATTCCAAAACCCCTCTGGGAAACCTGTTGCAGTCCTAAGCCACTCTTATTGAAAAGCTGTTTTTCCCCCCTTGTACGTATTTGGAATTTTCCAGGTTGCAACCTGTGACTGTTGCCTCTTGCCCTTTTGCCATGCACCTGAGAAGTCTGACCTGGTCTTCTCCCTTTGGGTAGTGGCAGACCGCAATTAGATCCCTCCCTTAACCTTTTCTCCAGGGTAAACAAACCTGTTTCCCTCAGCCTCTCCTCGTATGTCATGTTCTTCAGCATCCCAGCTATCTTAGCGGCCCTCATGTAGGCTTTCTCCAGTTTAACATCTGATAAGTGCTGAGAATGTTGCAAGCAGTCTAATACTGCTGTTCCAATTGCTTTGTACTGGTGATACGTAAAAGGACAGATACTGGCAGTGGGAGCAGGGATACAGAATAGTACCTGTGTTAGCTGACATGTGAAGTCATACTGCAAAGTTATTCCTTAGATGTTATATTTTTGCTACTACTTTGTGAATGATTCAAGCTTGGACATATCCCTGTGAATTGTTTGAGACCAAACTCTGGGAAGGTTTTAGAAGTGTCATGTTGAATAGAAGGTATTGCACAATATGTGTATTAAAAAAAAAAAAAAAGAAACTTTGGAAGCATTATATATGAGAAACTTTCTGCGGTGTATGGTAAGAAATAGTTTCATTGATCCTACAAACACCACGAATAATGCTACATATTGTTGAGTACTGTTTACTGCTATCTCACTCATTGACTTACTATTGTACTTTAGTGTACTTTAGCATACTACAGTAACTCTTTGTTTGCAAACAGATATCTTTATTATAGGATGCTCCTGTAACAATCTCTCTGAAAAAATCCTCAGATGTCTGCTAACTTCCTAAATGGTATGTTATTTACAATCTCTTGAGCCTGAGTATGAGGGAATATCTCATAATAATACAGAAGAGTATTTTGTACATCCAGTTCCAAAAGCTAGTGTATTCCATGTATTGTGAGTCAAGAAGACACTTCCCCTTCTCAAAGTGAATGTCTTTTGAAAGCATGCTTCTAGAACTGTAGAGTCATTTAACATTAGGTTGTTCGAGGTGGTTGAAATTTGAGGATGGGATTGCTTTGGGTAAATGTTAGTAATGAATGTTCTTCCAGCGAAAAGGGAGGCTTTAATTAAGAAAAGTTGTTGACTAAATAGCAACTGTACATGATGTTCTTTTTCCATGAATCAAGCTCAATGGTACAAGATAATGATCATAATTTCTTTCATAAGAACAATCCATTGAAACAGCACGCATTCCTACCTCATGAATCCATGGCCATCCTTTTGGTTAATATTTGGTTAAAGCACATGGTGATCAGTGAGAAACTGGAAATGCTGAGCGTTTTTTTTTTTTTTTCTTCAGAAGAAGAAGTAGTATTTCAGAAACTTCATCTTTAGAATATTTAATCCATGGGTGGTGCATTGGGTGGGAGACTCACAGTTCTAGATCTTTTCCTCCCTTAACATCAGCACTCCATATACATTTGCCGCCTAATTCTTCTGACTTGTGGTTGGGGTCTACAGGTACTTAAAAACCAGAGGTGGTCTGCTGGGGTCAGCCTCTTCACAGCTCTGCTAGGATCTGGGTAGGGTAAATCTGGTTAGTCAGTTATTTAACTAGCGTAAAAACTGTTCTGCCCAAAAGTTAGATTGATTTTTATGCTATACATATATATAATATATAATGTACCTAGTATATATTCTAACATAAGGCTTCTGCAATACTTGTACAATAGTCAAGAATTATGTAACTGTTAATACACCTGTGTGTAACTTGCTTTTTCCATAATGAGAAATTGAGGCACAGAGGCGGTAGTTGCTTTCCCTGGGCCACATAAGATGTCAGTATCCTGAAACAGAAACCAGGTATCTCTGGCTTACGCTTTAGGATCATGAATTCTCCATCTTGGGGGCTGAGAAAATGAAGGCATCAGGTTCCCTTATCTGACTCCAAATACTTAAAAGGGTTGAAAGAACAGCATTGCCAGTATTGTAAGTGTTTTAATTGTTCACATAAATTGAGCAATTTAAGTGAAGAAGAATTCTTGTAAAGAACAATTCTATTCTTAAAACCTTTCTCTTCCTTTCTCTAATTTTGGAGATCAAAGCACTTTGTTACTGGTGGGATAAGGGCTATAAAAGATTACATTCTTGCTGTTATGAAGAAAATATTTCCTGTTACACATTTTATTGCTAAAATGCAGCTCTGACTCTGTAATAATTCATTATGAATGTTCCTTTTATGAGCTGTTAGAATTAGCAATGCCGACAGTATGTCTGGAATGAAAATATTTTAGCATTTCTAAATAAAAATCTGGATCTGTATCAGGACTCAAGTAAAGATTTTACTATTTTTCCTTGTCACCTTTTATCCTTGCTAAAACTTGTAAAACTGCTAAGGAATTTTTTTGACACAATGCCCAACTATTTCATCCAGTCCTTCCAATATTTTATAAAACGTGACCATAGTTCCTGTGGTGTGTCCTAGTAATAAGAAGTGCTAATTTTGAAGCCTCATTTGATGCATTAATCCAACGCATTTGGTGCTAGCGATTCCAGTTTTGATTCCCTGATGGGTGCTGCATGTAGGTAGACATATAAAAATTAGGGAGTTTTATGGATATAGCTGTATTTAATTTTTGTAAAAGGTATGTGATCAAGAGCTGATATTATTGTAGGCTTCTAGAAGTAATGAGTGTTATTTTGGCCTTTATGGGCTTTTTTTTGTATGTGAGGATTGCTTTGAGTCCACTGCCCAAGTTACTGAAATAGTTAAAGAACAGAGTCGTATGGTCTGAGCCCCTTTTTGTCTGGGAGAGTTACCACGGATGAAAGGCAGTAAAAATGTCTTTTGTTTCTGACTCAGCACAGTCCTTATTTTTTCCCTTCTTCCATTCCTCACAATTCCTCACGGCACCAGCCTTTCACTAGTGTACCCACTTATTTGTCTTTTGGCAGTTTGCTTCTCCATATGTCCCACTATAGTTCTCCAGTTATTCCATGGGTCTAAAAACTTTGGCCAGTGTATGCAGTCTGCAGTTGTAAATCCCTAGGAATTCCAAATGTGACCTTTAGCTGTGTTCTTCTTGATTACCCTGGGTTCTGTGATGTTCATCTGCGTAACAGTTACAGGAATGTCAGATTACCACACTCGACAGTGGAAATGATAGCATTTGCTTAATTAACAAAGTACTGACCTTGTAAACAGTTGTAGCTTGAAATGCTGAGTACTTGTTAGATTGGGAAGAAGGTAACTGTTCAAATTAGTCTGTGTATAGATCTAACACAAGAGCTATACAACTTACAGACTTCTTACAAAACTTATTAAGGTAGACTTGCATTGGTTAGAAATACACCTGTTCAAATTCTGCGTCACTGAAGGGCATTGAGAAGTACAAAGCCTGCTCCGCTGCTACAAGGCAAACGGCAGCGTCGGGAAGAATAACTTCTCTCGGTTCAGCTGGTTCACTCCCTGTTGCTGCTGCTGCTTTCATTGGGTTGTAGTGATGGTTATTTGAAATAACTTGTTTTGAACAGTTCATGATAAGGCTGGGAGAAGTGACCATCAAAGGGTGAAGGTGTTGAGATTCCCTGGTAACTTTTTTTTTTTTCCCCTGCAGATAAACAAGTCAGCGTGTGGAAGTTGGAGAAAGGAAACAAGCCAGTGTTCTGATATTTTATTTTCCTTAGTTTCTTCAAACTACTTTTGTAGCCCTTCCAAAGTTAGTACATTTCACATTACCATAGTGGCATAGGATTCTGGATTATTTCACTCTTTTTTTTTTAATCAGGCCCTACATACAACGTTTATTTCAACACTAATCTGTCTACTCTTCTACTCACATACACTAAATGTATTGCTTATAAGTAACCAACCAAAGAATTGCAGATAGTCTGTGAAATGCCACTTTCAATCTGAGTTTTCTTCACTTTGTTTCTAATATAGCCATCCCTACTCTATTCCAGACCTTTTGACTCAGTGTAGCACTTAATGAATAGAGCAATTATTTGTTTTCACAGTGGAGTCCTATTAATTATCCAACCCATTTATTTTTCTGACTTTGTTACAATAAGAAAAAATAACTTAAACGATAGAGATGAACAGTGCCACTTCATGGACTGGTATTGGTTTGTATTGAAGAAATGAATTAGGCTACATAAGGGTAGATTCTTGTGGTCTAAATGACAGGCGCATGCCTTGTATTCATGCCTTGTATTCATGTCTTGTCTTATTTCCAAAGTGAAAGGGTTTGGATGTGCTTAAGAAAATCAAATCACTGAAGTCTTTATTGCTATTATTTATTCTGATCGAGGTAGTCACAGTTTGTCTCTGCAAAATGCAATAGCTATAAAATACTCAATGAAGTATTTCCTTCTTGGCAGTAGATGGCTACAACTGTGATGGATTGAGCATAGAGTAGCTGGCATCCAGAGAAACACAAGAAATAGCTTCCTAGAATACAAACGTGTTCTTTAAGTGCCTGAAATCTGCTGTATGATGGATATACCAAAAAGCCCATGACAAAGGAAAGGATGAGTTGTCTGTGTGCAGCACTGCTCTCTAAAGGGTGGAATTAGATAGACATTCATCGGCTGAAGTAATCTCACTTAGGGTTAACTGAGCTACTCAAGGCGGTTCTGTGCCTCCCAAGCTGGGGCTCTTCCTCTTTGGAGTTAACAGCAAGTGGCTCTGCCTGGCTGTATATATCTGCTAAACAGATGACAGCAGTGTATGATGTCATGAGCTTGTTAATATACTAGGACAATCGTTGCTCTTTAATTCACCCTGGAATGCAGCAGAACCTTGCTATTTGTTAGACTAGTGCAGAATTCAAATATGCAGGTCTAGAAGATTGTGTCTGGAATACAAAATCCTCTTGGAATACATGCATCCTGAAGCTTAACTCTCAGTTGTGTTATGTCTGGTGATGTCCCCTAATGATTTCCCTGCCAAACACCTTGTTCAGTTTAATCCCTTTTCCCCCTACATATCCCTTCCCCCCTCCTAACTATTTCTTCCTCGTTCAGTGTCCTGTATTCTTGAACCATCTTAAGACTAGAAGGTAGGGTGTCTTCAGGTCTATTGAGCCTCTAAAGATGTTGCTGGTGCTGCTAAGCAGACGTTTCCCCAAAGTTTCAGTCCAGAAAGCATTGATCTTAGAGTTAAGCCCTTTGAGATGAAGAGTTAAATTTCACCTCTAACAGCAGCTTTATGGGTAAGTAAAAAAACAGGACCCTGCGTACTCCTTAAAAAAAAAAAAAAAGTCATGTAAAACTCTTGAGAAAATGTAAGTGAAATCTCCATGTGGAGAAGAAAGTAGTAATAATATGTTCACAGAATTGTCTCTAAATGGATTTCTAGTGAGCTGTCAGCTCTTTATGAACAGTGACAGGAAGGGAAAAGCTTGGGATTTCACAGTCCGTAGGACAAATCTGTCAGTTTTTAAATTATTGTCTCATAAAACTGCAAGGTGGCACTGAGCAAAATAGGTTTACGGCAGGCAGTTGCCTCTAGAAAATGTGGCTATGAATGCCGGCACAAATAGATCTGGCAGAAATTGTTACAGTATTTGTCTTTTTGAGACAGGGGCTGGGGTAATCGATAAATCTGTCTTTGAATTTCAGTGTGACGCTTGCTGTGATTGTACCCGCGGGGAATGGCCGCTGGCAGGGAGCGCGGTGCCGTCCGCAAGGCACACATGCCCTCTGCAGGGCACCCGGGGAGATGCGCCGCCTTAAAGCGCCCGGGGCCGGGGGGGGGGGGGGGGCGCAAATCCAGTCATCTCTGTCTTGTCTCGTATGCAGTAAATGAATGACTCCCTGAGATGTAAATTAGAGCAGAGGGAAAGCAGATATGACAGCCAGACGCACAGTGCCGCAGGGTTCTGCCTTCCCCCCTCGCCTCCCCCGCTTTCTGTTTGCTGGCTTTGCTTTAGAATGGTTGCCTCTCTTTTGAGGTTGGTGGCTTTTTGTGTCTTCTGAGTAAATGAGTTCTATTGGCCTGAACTATCATGGGTAGCGACTGGTTTCTAAATTCTTGGTGCTTGCTTCCTAGTCTCTCAGGTACTGCAATGCTCTGTGGTAAGATTTTGCTCGCCTGATCTGTGGAATGTGGAATACAAAGGAAAACAATGGAGTAGTAGAGAAGGAAAACGCAAAAAAGAGACAACTGAGAGTTCATATAGGAATTAGAAATAAATAATAGAAACAAAATATGGACATGAAAGAGAAGAGAGGCGCTGGTAGATAGATCCCTTTTTAAAGTTGATTATGAACATGGCATCTCAAAAGTAGTCACTGGAATTGATGAAAACAGCACCTCTTTCTCTATGTAAGAAATAACACAGACCAATTAGTGATTTCTTTTTAGGTGTTTTTATCACTGATATATTTCACAATGTTATTACTTTTTTTTTGTTTATAGATTACTTAGAGTAAGTTTACTGAGAGTAGTATTCATGTAATGTTCTGACATCAAACTATAGAAAATTAATAAAACCCAGTTTAATGAGACTTTAGTCTCCATGGATGTCCATAAAACTGGAAGCTAAAAAGTATTTGAGACTTCTGAATTAAAGTCACTATTGAGAGCCTCAAAACTGCTCGAGTGAATTTTGACTTGGAAGTAAGTGACAGATTAGGGGAAAGTAGGCAGGATTAGAATGTCTAAAACAACACTCATAGGAAAAAAAAAAAGCTGATCCAAATGTATCAGTTAAATCACTGCATTGCATTTTATATGCTCATGTTTGCACAGATCAGATGTGTATGCTTAATATGGTGGAAGTTGCAGTTAGATCCATCTCTGGATAAATACCTCTGTGCCACAGCTCTGGCTATTCAGTTGAGTGTTATCCCACCTATCTAAAATATATTACTTTTTCTCTGCAGGCTTGAGGGTATTAACTTACTGTTTGCTGTCTGTGGTTGTTCCCATATAAGTAAAATTTGTTTCCTAAAATGTTCATAAAAAAGAATGAAGGACGATTGCTGGTACAGCCAAAGTAAATGGGTTTTCTAAATGGTGTTGCTTACTCGTGCTGAAAGCTCTTGTGGTGTTTAAGTGCTAACAACTGATGTAAAAAATGACCAGTAGAAACCAGTTTTGAGTGTTCAAAAAGTAAGTTTTATGAGTGCCAGAAACCTAAAGTTGAATAATCTTGATCACCATGTGCTAGCACATTTATTGTCTAGTTCTTTATATATACAGAGTAGAGTGCACTCCTATTAATGCTCTTAACCAAGACTTATGCCACTGCAATTAATTAAAGCCAGGACAGAAATAGACTTTTTCTGTCCTGTTGGGCTTTTTACTGACTCTTATTTCCAGTTCAGGCTATGAAATCTACCAGTGACACATTTTGGAAATGGTGAGTCTGCGCAGTGGAATTCCCAAACCTATTTCATACCTCCGCATTTCAGTTTCGCACTGATTAAAGATTGCTTGGTTATCAAGAAGCAGCCTGAAAGCTTACAGGTACCGTGCTTGTGGGGAACGGGGTCCGGAACAGAACTTGCAGAGTGTGAAACGGAGGCTAAGAAACAAAAGACCAGAAAGGGAGTATTTGCAGATAAACAGCATTAAACGGATGCAGGCTTCCACACTGAAACACCGAAGAGCTACATGACATGTGCAAGATTCCACCTCAGTCTGCATCGGACCTCTGTTGTCCTCTCCTGGCTGTTAGTGCTGTGGAATAATTCTGGGACCATTCTTTTATCTAAAAACTCTGTTCTGCAATCTTTTGTACAATTTGCACTGAATTATAATTGGAATTTTACTGTGTGGGGACTATAGGACCAGGCCTCAAGTTATTAGTAGATTTTTTTTTTCTTTGTAGTACAACTTTCAGAAGATCCAAATGCACTTAGAAGCCTAAACATCACTATCAGTAGGTTTAAATAAAACACTTAGCTATTTTAGGCAATTCTACTATTGTCCACCATTTGAATTGGAAGTATGTGGGCAGATCACATCATGCCTGAGCACATTTAGATAAATTAAGGGTTTGACCTAAGTAATTAGTGATATAATATGGAAGCATAAATTAAGCACCAAGTTAGTAATTCTGGAGATGTGAATTTGAAGATGAAATCCTAAAAGGTTCAGAAGGCAGATCTTGGGAAGCACATCTGTGTACTATGCACAAGCAGAAATATCTCATTGCAGCCCCCAAAAGAAACAAATAGGCATACCAATTTAACGAAGGGGGGATCTTGGTGAAATGATTTCCAGTTTGACACACAGGAGCATTTGCGATGATGAAATATAAGTTCCAAAACAATTTTACTAGCAGATTTATTTTAAACAAAACTTGCAGACCTTATTCTCTGAGGGGAGGTAGTCAGTGTTAGTTTACCTTTTGATCTATGACTGCAATAGCAAGTCACGCCTGGATTTTTATTAATTCTCGCTAATTGTCCAGCAGTTCTGGGAGCTATAGGTTTCCATCCATGAAGATAATTGCCTGTGTCACAATGAAAGATTGCTGCAAAAGAAGCATTTCGTTCCTTAAATAGTCAATTAATATGTGATTTAAAGTACCATAGTTTCTACATGATAATGGTATTCCAGGAAAGAATTGCACCTGTTTAGGTTACAATAGGAGAATTGTCAGAATATTCTTTAACAAAATAAGAGCTTTTTAAAAAGCTCTGTAACTTCCCCTTCTAAATGAAGTGATGTTCTCAGAGAAAGTTATCACTTAGCTAAGTTGCAGGACTGATTGTAGTGTCAGCATCACTGGCACCTTTCAGCTGGCGTCACCCACAGCTGCAGATGGGAATGGCCCAGCTGAGAAGACCCTGCCAGTGTGATGCAAGCCCAAAGTGTACAAGCACCTGCCCCCTGGGAGGACTGGATGAGACTGAAGAGTAAGATTTGGTAGCCAGACACAGTATTAGCACAACTCCTCAGTTTCCAGTTTATTGGAAAGGCACCGCTTAAAGGTCCTTTAACCTCTGGTTTGTGGCTCAGACTGGGGCACTAAGTAAATACCTCACTTTTTCTAAAAATGTAAGTAGCTGTTTCAGTACTGCATGCCTCCCACCCTCCTCCTGCACCTCTGGGAGCAGCTGTAACGTGGGGTGCTGACTGATTGCTAATGTTATGCTCAGTTCCTAACCCAATTGTGACAATAATGCTGTGCTGAAGAGGAGCTGCCATTCTAGTTGTGGTATCTGAAGGATTCAAAGGCTGCAGAACGTTAGAATCTCCCAAGAAGCAACAGTTTTGGACACTTGGCCATCCGATTATTTTAGGAAAAACATGCATTACAAAGGTCATGTTAACACTAGAGGTGTGTGCCTCTCTTTGATATGTTTTTGCTAATTTCATTTGACTTTTCCAAAGTCTTTCAGGTAAGGCCAAATGAAAAATGTATCTGCTCTCTGGTGTAACAGCTACTACTCCCAGCGCGGTGTTGTCTACAACACCAAACTGAGTCTGTTCTGTATTTTAAGCAGAAATAACTGAAGTATACTTTCCTTAAGTCACAATCAATTGGAGGGAAACCTCCCTCCGCACCATTAATAATAATAAAATGGTGTGTCTTGGACTACCTGTGTCTCTGGCCACCCTTCTGCGTGGTGCTGCTCTATGTGCATTATGGCTCTTGGGGAAAGGATGGCAGGGTGTAGCACGCTTGCCTTCTGGCAGTTCTTAGGCTCAGTGATGAACAGGTGAGTTGTGCCCTTTTCTTGAAAAGACTCTTGCAGCAGTAGCATAAGCTACGGGCTTGATGGCAGTGCCTGCGCTCTCCTATAGGGAGGAAGCAGGAGCAGAGTCCATAAAAATATATTGCAAAACCCAGCTTCTCTCAGATGAAAGGAACTCTGGGAGAGTTTTACCTCAGTTCTTGTCTTGGTATTGACTGATATTACTGGGATATTTTTCATGTACGCACACAACAAGTAAATGTAATAAATTCAGAATGTGAAGGACAATACCTGTTTGAGATGGATGGTACCACTTGCCTTTCTCTCCCATGAGGCTTAGATTACAGTTGATACAGCAATATGTTTGATCTGGCCATTAAAGTTTAATGTTTCAAAACTTTTTTCTTCCCATCTGAGATCCTTTCTAACAAAAGATATAACTGTACTGGAGAGCATAGTTACAGTATCTCTGCTGTTTTCCCCACTCTTTGTCCCCTGTTTGCCCCTCCTCCCATTCTTGTTGAACTTGTATTTTCCACTACTGCTACAAAAATGAAATTAATCACCGAGTCTCATTTGTAGCTGTAGGGAGTAAAAAGTACATAAAAAAAGCTGTCTATGAAGCGGATTTGGGCTAGTGTGATAAGGCAGCTATAGCTATAATATGACTTTTTATTTCCTATGGAATGTCCTTGTACATGTTTCTAATCTTTTATTAACTGCTTGTTTTGGCTTTTGCTTGTTATAAACTTTGGTGTAAAGAACCACTGGAGCAGTTCCCCACTGCTCCCCACATTGCAGCTGGGGATGAATAGGACATTTCCTATTTGTGTTACGCTTTGTAGCTAGATCTACTTGCAAAAAATACCTAAAAAACTTACCCCACCAATTATTTAATGCTATATGACTGACGCTTGCACGTTTCTTTCTGCAGCTCCCAGCATATGGCCTTAACCCTTCCTCAAATTAGCACATTTGTAATTATAAAGGGAGTAATGATTTTCTGGATTTCTTTTTCAATGGAGTGGAAAAGATGAGCAAATCTCAGCTCAGAAAGTACATTTAAATCCCTGCTATCTGGAAACCTTTCAAATTGCTCAGTACTTCTAAAATAAAGTGTCAGCTTGCTGTCAGGGCATGATATAGAATGTCAAATTGCTGTCTCTAGCCCTCTGCTCTCTACTGTATTAGGCAAGCTTTCTGACTAAAGATGTTACATCTAAAATATAAAAGTTAATCGTAGGCCTATTCTGTACCTGCTTTTTCAAACAAAGTTAAAAGCAGAAATTTGATACGTTACATTAGAGATGATAATTTAATTGTTTGTAATCCTAATCATAGTAGAAAAATGTAACATCCTTCAGCACCTGCTTGTTTGGGTCTAACTCTGATCCTTAGTGGTCATCTCATAATAAAAGCTGTCAAGCAATTACTTCTACAGATCTAGAGAAACATCCTCGTATCTCGGTTAGCTTTGATGGACAGTGCTCTGTTCAGGGACAGTCCCAACTCACAATGCAACCGGGTGACAAATCACTTTCAATTGTAGCCATTCCGCAACCTGCTCAACAGGGGAAGCTGGAAGCTGGGTTTTCCCTTTGACTAGTCATTTTGTCTCTTTCTTATAACTGACAAATATGTGCGAAGTTTCATTCTCCCAGAAGTTAATTCTTAAGTTCAAATTTGAGTCAGAAAATAAGACTTTCTCATTTGTCCATGGTTTAATAAATATCTGTTCTGTTTGTTATTGTGGAGCGCCATTAGGACTGCATTTGTCACGTAATGACAGCACTAGCAGCTGCAAAGACAGGAGGCAGATTATGGACTCATATATACAAATGTGGTCTGCAAGCTACTTCTAAGGAATTTGACAGAAATTTTTGGCTTTTTGTGGAAACAGCAATGTCTCTGTAATATTTTCTATTCATTTTGGTCCTACCTGCACTTGATTAGGGGTTCCTTGTTGGTGCAGCCCTGTGGCTACTGGAGCAATTGAAAAATTTCCCTCAGACTAGTAGGGTCTTTGATCACTTCTCATTGTTTTATTTGACTGGAAGAATTTCTTTCTTTCAGCCATCGAGTATGCTCTCACCTATTTACCTCCATGATTTACATCGCTCACTTACCTAATTTTATGATGCACAAATCATTCTCCCCCAAAGCCTTTCTGTGCTGACTCCATCTGTACTGCTTTGGTGCGTTCTGATAGCCAGTATATTATACCTTTAGGGTTGGTTTATTTTTCCTTGGGGCGAAGCCTGAATCTCAGTGTGAGCTCCTATGGTATTGATCGATCCTTAGGAAATGCAAGTTTGCTCACTGAATTGACCCCAGGCCCCAGACTCCATCCCTGTGAGGGATCTGCTCGTTGACTTGAGTGTGCTCTAGAGAAGAGGGGGATATTTGAATATGGTGACACAAGGGAAAGCCCGTTGTAGGTACAACTTTAGTACGGTTTCGTATCTTGTGTACCTTTTAACATTTATCTCATCAGTAACATCTTTTGAAAATTGTAATTACTTCATGCATGCTGTATAGATAATTCAGCATACGTTGTCTGAAATACATGGTTTTCCCAAAAATGTACAAATTTGGTACAGCTACTTGCTATTTATCCATGTCTGAGTTTAAATGGTGCTGTTGATTTGTTAAAATTCCCCAAACCATATGCACTGTTTTCTCTCTGGAAACTGGCACTCTGATACGTATCACATCTACAGGAATTTCCTATGGAATATTGGGAATGTTTTCGTAGGCAACTGCACTGAAGAATCTCTGTATTCTACTTATTTTCTGCAAGTCATGTGCTGCACTTAAGGCTAGAGCTGCAGCTGTTCGTGAATATTTGTCAACCAAGGTAAAACGTACCGCTCTTCACTTCCACTCCCACCCCGATGTATTTCAGAATTCAAGCCCTGTCTGCTATGGATATTTGTTATTCCCGTATTATTTTAAGTCTAAAACGTTCAGCACATTTATTACTGGAGGTTGCAACTGAAGCGATACTCAGTGGCTTGTGGCATGTGTACAGAATATGAATTCTTCGAGTACTGATATTTTGTTTCAGCGGGAATTGCTACTTTATAAAAGAACTAAAGAGAATAAAGAAAAAGTTTTGAACTTCTTAAGCAATCAGCTTTATTTTGCTATTAGCAGTTATTCTTCCTCCAATTAATGATGTTAATAATAACCATGACAAGCTACAAAGTGCGTTCCTGTGACAAAAAATCCATTTCCCTCCACCTCACCTTTCCCCTGGACCCAAAACCCTGTGAAGAAGCACTCATCATTTCTCCAGATGCTGTCCAATTCTGTTTAGGTAGAGAAGTAGTATGTACCGTTTTAACTCTAGGTGGTAAATACCTTAAAACAACTCCTGAGATCCCTCAGTATTTGTTAGGAAAGGCACAGAGCAGATGGAAATGTCTGTACAGGAAAAGCTCAGATATCCGCAGCTGATCCAAATCACAGTGGTTTCGTTTCAAAGTTCACTTTTATAATACTTGGTAGTAATTTTTAGCCAGTCAAATTATCATGAACCTATTTTCTTTCATTATTAATGATTCCCAATGAATGACAAGTTGCAGTAAAACTGATCAGATAAGGAATTCTGGTAAAACTGTCGGTCTGGCAAAATAAATCATTTATATGAAACTGGTGGCAATTCAGTAATATTTTATGTGGAGCTTCAGTTCTGGACGACATTTAGACAGTGAGAAACATGAGAAATTGAGGTAGAAGGTGTGAGGTGAGAATGTTGCCTGTCCCTGGTGCTCTCTGCACTTGGCATTTGAAGTCAGTTGGCAACACCTTGGGGACTGTGCGCTGTAGGAGCTGCTCTGCAGCTGGGTCGCTTTGAGGATGTTCCTGTGTCAGCTGTATTCTCTGCCTTTACCATGCTTTCACATTACTGACAATGCGTAAGCTCTGCGGAGCACAGAATGCTGTTGTGACTTCATGAACCCTGTGGTCACTACTCCATGGGTGACTAACTTTGCAACTGAAACATCCCCCAAGTGGGGCAACGTTCACTTCTCAGCATCAGCCCTTTGAAATAGAGGGGAGAACTGACTGTTATAAGGGGTTTGTGTTTCTTCTTTTTTTTTTTTTGTTTTTAACACATTCAAGATTGTTATGACTTTTTTTTCTTGGTGTGTTTTAAATGTATTTACTGAAAAAGCATACGAGCCCCCTTTTTCTCTGCCTGGTGTATGTGGCCGTGCCTGCCAGGCCCCCAGGCTGCCATAGCCTGGCAGAGCTGCTAGCTTTCCTGAGGCTCAGCGAGCGTCTGACTGAAATAAGATTCCAAAACTTATCAGACGTTTCTGTAGCATGTAGGCCACTTCTTGTGATTTCTTCTTAGTACAGTTTTGTTTTAATGTGTTCTCAATTTTAATATGATCTTTAATTGGATCTGGAATCGCAAACAGATTTGCAAGTAATGTATCCCTTTGAGAACTAATTTTTTTTCTTAGTATCACTGTTCTTCACTGAGTGGCTGCAGGAAAATATTCAGCCTGTTAAAATTGTGGTATTTGCAGCACTTTGTAGAGTTCTTTGAGATGTCCGACCACGAGGCCTTTTGTCAGCTTCTTGTGAAGAAGGATAGCCTCACGGGCTGCTTCTGAAGCAAACCCACATGCAGTAGGCATCCTTGTCATGGTTTTAACTTATGAAGGCAGCAAGCCTGTTGCAATACACGCTCTATAAAGGCATTTAAAGAAATAAATCTTCAAGCGAGTTCATCATAAAGTAGATGCTCAAGGAAAAAGTAGGATAAAGCATAATTCCTGTTCTACAAATGGAAACTGAAATGGTGAATTTAATACTGTGTTGGGAATTGATGACAGAATTAGTAACTAATTAGGCTTTCTAAGTACCGGAGAATCACTTCAACCACAAGATCTTATTTCTCAACACCTTCTTTATCTGAACATTTTCAGGTATATTTCCAAGAAATAAAATAGTTTTAGTAGTTTCAATAGAAACTTCTATTTATGTCATTAATTTTCTGGTTTGGTGTACATGTGAATGCATTGGTAGTTTGCAGCTCTTGGGTATGTCACAAATTTATAATGACGGCTTTAATTACAACAAATGCAAACGGCAAAACCCTAATTACTTTTTTTCTGCAGTAAAAACTGCAGCCCATAGATTTTATAATTTCCTACACTTGATTGTCTACTGGCAGTTACTACTTTTGATATCCAGTACTCTATGTGAATAAAGTGACTCTTATGTCTACAGATATGTGTAATAGTATCGCATTTTTCTTAAAAAAAAAATAAATCTTGTTATTAAGATTTTAAGTAATTGCATTCTTCATTCATGTCACTTTCTCACTTCATATTTAGTAATAACTTTTTTTATTGGGAAATAGTTTACCAATCAGAATGCTGAAAGTTTTTTAGAAACATGGTTTGGACAGAAGTTTTGCCTGTCCTTTTAACTGCAGATATACTCACTGTTTTTCCAAAATGATTCATGTTTTTCAAATATAATTTGGTGAAGCTCACTTACCACTGTCTCAGTGGATAAAATGATATATAATATGTGTAGTACAGGATAAATATATTTTATTTAGGTCTGAAGCTGTTTTGCCATAGTTCATGTGGTGTTTTAATGATGGGACTCTTCAATACATACTTGGGCCTAAAATATGCAGGGGCAAAAAATGTGCAAACAGATCAAAATATGAATAGCTCTGGTAGATTTACCACATATTTTTTTAGTGTACAGATTTTAGCTCTATTAATAAAACATCACTGCATTTTTTTTTCTTAAAAAAAAAAAGCTCAGCTGTAAGAAGCTTATTTCAGGAGAGCTTGTCTTCTAGGTTACAAGGTTTCATGTCTAAGCCGTAGCAAGCTGTTAGAAGGTACAGTTCATTGGCTTAAGGGCAATCTCTGTTCTTGTGGAGGTTATATGCATAGCAAGTAGGGGGAAAAAGAATTTTAGGATCAGCTCTGGGATCATTTAATTTCCAGCAGTTCTGCAAAAAATTCAGAGCTTTTATATTCTATGCAAAGAAGTGTTGGGCATAATCCTAATCCTGTAGGAATTAATTTTATGGCATTTTGTATAGATGAGATTCACCCTTCTGATCACCAGAACAGGTATTTTCTGAGACTATTATATGTGATTCTTTTCTTAGGTCTCATTTTCTCCTTATTGGTTTTGTATATTGCTTTATTTAAGTGCAAGGGAAAACATATTAAGGATATTAAGGATTTTTTTTTTTTATTATTCCTAATATCTTTACTTACTGGCATGCAAGGGTTTTATTTGTTACCAAGTTGTTGAAGGTAATTCAGTGATTGCTGGAAGAAGAAATGTGAAAATTGAACTCTGTCTGAAAGCAGTTCTGAGTTTTGGCACTGGTGTGAAAACCTTTCATTCGGTGAATTGGCATTGCGTGCTGGTGGGGAGCTGAGCTGGAAGAGAACTGCACAGGCCAGAGAGGAAGCTAAACACACCTCTTAGAGTGCACCATCACCAGGAGATGATTCCCTCATCACACTTTTAAGGGAATCTGGCAGAGACTTTCAGCTCTCTTGTGTTTATTTCTATTGCACGGTGTGTATACCGTTCAAAGTTTCAAAAGGAACGTGCGATGCTAGTTAGATATGGAATTTTATAATTTCGTTCTACAAGTTAGTTTTAAAAATGAGTATGTTTGCCAGAAGTTTCAAAACTGCTTTGAAATGCTGAGACAATTTCTGCCAGCTCTGACAGATGGACCCTGAAGCCATTCGAGTGATGTAAGACTAATTTGTTTGGGTGTTTTGTTGGGGGTGGTTTTGGGGTGTCAAGAATAACGTAGTCCACCTCTTTGTTTTCATTATCTTTGCAGGGAAGTTCCATAAATGCAGTAAATGTGTGATGATCAGAAGCATGTAGAAAGGGAATATATGTGGATCTGTAATGAAGGCCATCCCTAATAAGGTGTATCTTGCAAGATGAGCATTAGCTGGTCAGTCAAGCTGACTGACCTCAAGTCCACAAAAAATCCCGATCAAACCTGGAAAAAAAATGTGCCTTTATCTGAGCAGATCCTTCTGTGATTTGGGATTGGAAAAGTTTAAGTTTAGGAAACCATAACATTTAATTTATTCCGTGTTACTTCCAATGTGCACGTTTGACCTTAAATTAAGCAAAGCACGTATTTGAATTCTGTGTTAGGAATCGTAATACCCTTTGAGTTTGAAGATCCCATTATTTTAACATTCCGAACACTGAACAGGTGTGGGCAAATAATTCAGCAGATTGTGTCCGAGACAGGCATGTCAGAGCTTGTTCGGCAAAATTCAGGGTGATGGTATCTCAGGAGTTGCTAACTGAAGTGTTGGTGGGGGGAACTTGTTGCTCTTGACTGTGCTGAAGACGTGGTTATTGCAACCTGTCTTTTGGGTTTGTGCTTTAGCCCTTGCCTTCAGACAAAGCTATGGGAGGAAGAAACAGGTAAAGTGAATATGGACAGAGTTGGGTATGATTTCAAATTTTGTGTGGAGATGCAGGCTGAGTTTTCTTTGGGCCAAGTCAGATTGTCAGTCTTTACAATGGAGTGTACTTGTTAATCCACTAGAAGAGATTGTAGCTATTTACAGAATGACAGCAGAGGCTGCTGCTATGTTCTATATTAAAATCTGATAGCAGGGTCACTTTATGGCCTAATGCTGGTTTTGGCTCTGACTCTTACTTTTTTTATTTTTTGAAGATTTTCTTGATATTGGCAGCTGCAGTGGCTAAGCACTGTCTGCAGTGTTACAAACAGAAAGCTATTAGGGTATCTGTGGTGGCGGTATAATATAACCCTGTGGACACTTTTCAGTAGCAGGTCTTGAAGCACATTAACTAACACGCACCCACACCCACCCTCTCTGCCAGCTCTCTGTCATGCATCCCATTTTACAGATGGGGAAACTGGAATGAGTTGCTCAGTGCCACCTAGGAGCACTAGGAGCGCCTACCACAGAGCTAGGAAGAAAATTCATTTTGAGTGCCTGTGCAGAGCGCTTATTACTGTGGTAGCGCTTATTACTGTGGTATCTACTTACTGATTACTTCATGTTTAAATGCTTGTCAGTGCAGTTCAGAGCTTTAGAAGTGCAGTTTCTTTATCAGCCAGAGTGTTCTAACAACCGTGGGACCTGAAAAATCCCCAGAATCATGGGTGTGTTTATCCTCATAACACCTCTGTGCTGAGGAACGACGGGATGATTGTCATACCTTACCCATGGATGTCTCCACTTTGGCTGCTTCTCTTCTATGCAGTTCCAAGCATAATTCATAACTGCAGCACAGCAAGACTAATGTAGGCAAAGAAGTCAATTCCTAGGGTGGAAAAATGGCTCTAGCCCCATCTGCCTGTGGTTGTCTCTGCTTGGAACAACCTTTCTCCTTGGAAAACCAGGCTGCTCCTGCTGCTGTGGGTGGCAGTTTGTGGCTAGGTGAGTAGTGTTTGGGTTACAGTAGGGTGAGAGCAGCCTCTGCCAGTATCTGTCGCAGGCTGCCCACATGGCCATAGTCCTGTAATCGGAAGCTGAAACTCTACCTGATGTCACTGTGATCTGTAGCAATCAAAAATAGAGGGGAAAAAAGTACTGCAAAAACAGTTCCAAGTTCCACTTTTGCTCAAAATCTCATGTCTTTAATAGTTCTCATGTGTACTAACAGTTAGCTAGAAAAGGTGTGTTCCCTTTGACATTAATATTTGCTGATCTTCAGAAGATTTTGTTATGACTTAAATCAGGTTTCACAGTCCAGCTAAGAGTCTGCATCTTCCTCGGTTGGCAGTGTTATGGCAGAAATTTAAATGTGCAAATATTTTGATGCTGTATCCTTCTAACAAGACCTAATAATAAAATCCCAAATACAGAGTTATGAATAAAAAAAAATGTTAAGCTGGCTTTCTTAGATACTGAGAAATAATTTCTGTACTTTTATGATATAAGCTTGAACATTGAAACTTTGTCCTAGAGTTGGAAAAGTGAAAAAAATTGATTTTTCAGTAATGCATTGCCATGGGTAATTCTTCTTAAGGTTCATCTGAGAGCACTGGATTTCAGGAAATCACTAGGTAGCTCTCTGACAAGGTGCTAATCGTACCCTCCACTGCTGTGATAACTCTTGAGTTTGAGTTGGTGGAGTAAGAATGCTGTAAAGTTGCATTAAAGCCCATTTCTTAATGAAGTATAGTTCAAAATGTAGCTATTCCAGTATGTTACTCCTCGGTGACACTACAAATGGGGTCCCCAGTAATGGATTGTTCTCAGACTAAAAGAAAAGATAGGTGTCATGTAGTAGACAGGAGAAATCTGCAAAATTCCAGGCAGCAGAAATTCCCTAGAAGAAAAGCTACAAATCACAGGAGGAAAAAAAGAAAAAAAAAAAAAAAAAAAAAAAACCCCAAAACAAACCAACAGTGGAGTTCAGGGTTTCTGCTGCTGCTTCAGATGCTACTGTATAGCACTGACAATGGTGCGATGAAAATCACAGTGCGACTGCTGATAAGACTCAAAGAACTAGAAATCGTGCATTAGTTGGTGAAAATGTTAGCTAGGGTCTAATGTGTAGTGTCCTTTCAAGTTAGTTATTTGTAAGTTAATTTTAACATTAAAACAGATGTGGTGCTCTTGTTTGGAGTTTTCTGTTTTGTCCTGCAAAAGTTACTAGTGTGCCTTGGGCATATTACTTTGTGCCACAAACAGGTTTTATTAGATGTACGAGTTTTGGAAAAAGTGCAGCATTACTTGGTGTTACCTGGAATGTAAAAAATTTCCATTACTTAAGATAACTATTGAAAAATACTTTGATTACACAAGGTTCTTTGTGACCAGATTAACAAATTAATTCCTTTGGAAAATTTATGGAAAAACTGGAAACTAAACTCAGCTAGTCAGTACCCATGTGATAATCTTAGACAGAGAAATTAAAACTTTTGTCCGTTGATAGCCAGCACCAGTGCTTTGTTGATCTGTGCAGACTCATGAAGTCTGTCCTTGTATCTGTGCGCCACGTGGATGAGTTAATTCATTTACAGACCTGACAAGTAGCTGTAAATGAATTTGTGGGCCCCAACTGAGAGAGGGGGTTTTATCTACAAAGAGGGTTCATTAGATCTTCCAGTGATAGTGAAAGTCCCCCGGTCCCTCTCTAGCCCAGCTCGTTCCTGTGCTGAAGGCTTATTTTGTTGGTCTTAGTGCTGTACCTGGTCTTTGTGCAGATTTGTAATGATTACTGTAGATGGCAGCAGAAGCTAAATAAAATACAAAGATTTTAAAAAATTAATTAAACCCCTCTCTGCTGCTGTCCTAAGTATGTTTTTTCTCTTGGTGCCTGCCAGCTGTTCTTGAGGATTGAAGCAATTACAGACAGCAGAAGCCAAATTAAATAAATTGTATATTGAATTAAGGTTTTACTCGTAGACAGGTGGGGGTTTTTTGTGTCTATGGCTGCGTTGGTTCTTGGTGTATCTGTGTCGGATACTAGAAGCCAGTTTTAAAGCTCTCCTGATAATCCCTGAATTCCCCCTTCTTCTGTATATGCAATGGGGTCAAAGAGCAGCAGCAATTCTGACAAATGATAATGTCTTTAGGAGTACTTCTATTTTTCCCTCTGTAATAAGGCTGCTGTTTGCTTTCTTTCATTGCAACTAAATTGACTGTATTTTTCTGTTGTTTTTTTTTTTTTCTTTTGTGTGTTTCTTTTGTGTGTTTCTTTTGTTTCTTTTTTTTAACGTCTTTCCTGCTTCCTTTAGTGTGTTGGCTGTCTGTAATCTGTGTCCTTGGTTGTCACCTCCTTTCAATTCACAGAACACATAAGGAAAAGTGTTACAATGTTCCATCATGCTAATTAGCTGCTTAATAAGACAGAGCATTTCCTCTTCCCAACACGTTGGTATGTATGAGAAGCACAGGGGACTCTTAGGACAGGCATTGCCCCATCAGAAGTATTTACAGTATTTGGAGTAGTGGATTGATCTTTAATGGGAAATGACATTATTACACAAAGCAATAGATGGCTTTTAAATAACGAAAGGGTATAAAACCAAATGATTATGTGTGAACTTGAAAGCAGGCTTTAGGGGCAAGCAATAAATAATAAATTTACCAAAAGTTCCATACATGATTAGCAAAATTGCTTGAAAAGAATGAGCTATGAGAACTAGGGGTCTGCAGTCTTTGTTTTTACTCTGAAAACCATAAAACTCAATTTTCTGCATGGCAGACATTTCAAATTAGGCAAAATGCAGTGCATCAAAATGCCTCTGTGCTTTTGAAGTATTTCTGAAATCCCTTTATTATGAAAAAGAACTACAGGAAAGTATGGAACTGCTGTTCAACAATTGCATTCAATATATGATGAAGGTGGGCACAAAGCTCTAGGTATTAAAGTTTATGAATCTATTAATGCACTGCTTTGGGGGAATTAAACTTTAATATTGATGATAAACCTTCCATAATAAAATGTGGGGAGAGCAAGGGTAAATCTCTCTTGCAAAGTCAAACTACCCAAAGTATTTAAATGCAAGCTACAGCATCTCTGGAGATATATTATAAATGAACTTCTACATAATCATGTGCATATGAATGTACATTGGACATAAAGTGTTTCTCAGCAGAGTTGCTTTCTGCCCTGCAAAAGATACTGTCCCAAATGATTGTATTTCTTTTAAGTGATTGATCTCTAGCATCGATTCCACAATATTTCTCTCAAGATACTCATCATTCACTGCCCAGAGCGCATACCTGTGGGAGGTTTTCTGTTGACTGCTTTGAAATGGTGTGAGATTTCTTCAGTGGATTTTTATGCCAGCCTGATGATGTTACTTTTAGATAATATTATCTAACACTTAAAAATGTGAGATGTTGAAAACATACAGGAAATCGTAAGATACATTGATCTGGAATGTAGCATCAGACTTTTGATGACCAAATATGTCTGAAAAAAAAAATAAATCACAAACTCGTGGTTCTCATCAAACAGGAGGAGAAAAATGTCATTTTAGATAGCCATTATGAAAAGTAAAGATGTTTGGAAAGTTATCCTTGAATTGCAAGGAGATGACGCTCAAGTCATGTTTATTGCTTGCATACCAGAGCAGGGAGATGCAAATCTAAAAGCTTGCATTTAGAAGAGCTTGTGTGACGAACTCGGCTGCCACAAACCTTAGAAGCAGTTACTGACTAGAGCAACTACAGTGGTTCGATGATCTTGGGATGTTGCACTGTCAGTTTAGACCTGTATCAGATAAGTAGAAGATAACTGTTCAAGGATTATTCTGATACAACTACAGATTTCAAACAGGGTTAGCAAAAACTTGAGGAAAACAAATCTGCTCTTGATTCTTTGCTCTATGTGCTGCAGTAGGTGGTGTGAAGTTTTAGGAGATAGTCTATTATGCTTCCAATTTGGCTATCCATTAGGGAAAAAAATTATGAAAAAGAAGGTGTGTTAAAGCAGGAAGCATCTATAGAAACCCAAACCAGAGTGGAGTTGTTCTTGTAGGGATTTTGTTTTCAACTGTTCTGAGAACTTGTGAGGCAGGGTGAATTCCAGTTGTACAGGTATAACATGGAAAGCAACCACCACTGCCACTCATGCAGTTGTGATCTCATCTTTTCAGCATTTAACTGGAAACTAAGGTAATGTTAGCAGCTGAAGTAGTCGTCTGTGTGGATTGTGATTCTCCACATCTGCTTTCCAAGAAGGGCAGTGGAAGCTATTTAGTAGGCTTCTTGGTGACAGGGAAGAAGAAAGAAGTGTTGGCCCCACCTCTTGCATGCTTAACCCAGCAGAGATTCTTTTTTGTCAGCGCTAATTCCCATATGGGCCCCTTGGTCTCTCTCTGCCCGGGGTTTACAAACATTGCGAATTAACTAATATATTTCAGTCACTTTTCTGAGGGGCCAGAAATGCAAAAAATGCAGCCATGAAGCCAAAATGAAAGTGTAAGCCTATGGTTTAGTTTCATTTTAAATAGAAATTTCCTTTCAGAGGTGAATTGTGCAAAAGCTTATTGCGTCATTTGGCTTTAGCCAGAAATATGTGCTATTGACCACAAATTCTGATTAAGATAACAATAATAGCTTTAGACTACAAAAGACAAAAACACAAAAAAAAACCCCAAAACAACAAAAACCCAAAACATCCCTAAATGTATATTTATGTCTTCACTTAAAAAAAAAAAAAAGGGCAGAAGGTTGCCAAGTCTAATAAGCAGCCTTCAGCTTGGAAGTGCAGGGACATGGACCAAATGCTGAAGTCTGGTTTATAGAGACAGTCAAGTGGCACTTCTTTCTGTCATGAATTTTCTTAATCCGATACAAACTGATAGGAAAATAAATAACCTTCTCTTGCTATAAGGACAATTCTTAAACTCATAATTTTGACCTACCTTCATTAGGGCAATTTATCTTTGTTTTGTTTGGTGTGTTTCCATATGATCATTTTTATCAGCAATTCAATCTTTTTTTCTCTTTGTACTTGGTCCTTACCAGACAGTGTATAATCCTTTTGAACTTCCCTGAAGATACTAAAATTCTCTGATTTCTCTAGAAAGGTCTGCAAAATAGAAGATTTGCAGCAACTGCAAAAATTTACTGTTCAGAAGACAAAATGTTTCAAATCAACTAGCTGATATATATCAGACCTGACAAAAAAGCTTTTTGAAGATGGTTATCTGGTGCAATAACACAATGTTGAAGCGTTCCATTGCCTGTTATGGCAGCTTTTCTTTAAAAGCTTTGCTTATAAGTGTGTTTTTGTTCATTTTATTATATTGGCTTATAGTATTTTGTATTTCTCAGTTCATACAAGCGTGGTATCTTCTGCTACCTGTAACAATTAGAGCTGTGCAGTCTCTGAAGGATACCCAGTGCTGTGCATATCTGTTAATTAAAAAATTTCTACCCCCAATTAGATCTCTCTTTTTTGGGAGACATTGTCCTAATGACCTTCCAAGTCAACACAATGGCTAGTGGAATACTACAATAATTTCATTTGTACCTTTGCAAAGAGGAAGGCATTTCTTAATTGTGATATCGGAAGAAATATATTTTTAATTTCTAGTTAACAGGAAATCCTTATGTCTGATCAATTCAGGACATTTTGAAGCAGTCATTGCTATTACTAAAGTTAATCAAAACTTACTGCTGTGTAAGAAAAATCAATAGAAAACAGATTGAGATCATATAAGTAAGGATAATTCTGCTGCAGGGCTTCTATAGCTTCACCCATCAATAAGCAGGAGCCCGACCGCTGGAAGTTTCATATGGCCTACTGATGTCTTTATTAATCAAGGGAGTGCCAAATTTTCCAGTTACTAAACTTCACGTATCTGTGTGTTCAGTTACATGGTGGGGTTTTTTTTTTTCTGAATTCTGCTACTTCGCCGAAGAATGATTTGTGAGCTAAATTAAATTTGGGTGATTGTGCCACACAAAATGGATAAAACTTGCCTATAGGATCTTTCAGGCATTTCAAAATGCTTTCAATGCGGATGCAATGTAGTGAGTTACAGTTAGATCTGGTTAAAAGGTCATTTTCATTGAGACTTCAGTCGGGGCAAAAAGTGAAGGGCAACTGCGTTCCCTCTTGAAAAAGGTAAGTGTTTCAGTATTTCATTCGGACATACATTGAACTTTGAGTTTTGTTCTGTATTATACATAATTATGTTCTGTACCATATATTATTATAGTACTATATTATGATATTGACAATATGTAATTATAGACAATATATTTATAATATATCATCATAGATTGATCTACACATTTAAAATTATATCTCGTGTTATACATATCTAGTATTTCATATATCAAATATTTATTTATATATTAAGCACTTTTATATACGAAGCAATAGGGTGGTGGTATTTCAACAGAAGATCAAACTGCAGATTGATTTCTGGTTAATGGCAAAATTAGGGAAAATCTGCGTTGTTTTGACTGTGGCATGTCTGTACAGCAGTTGTCATAGTGGACAAATAATTGACAGTCCCATCTGGTGATTTACTGTTGCAAAAAAGTAGATTTAACCTCTGTGCATTCTGACTTTAGGCAGAGTGAGACAGTAATTGACTTGAGGAAGTGATTGAAAACAATATTTGCTTAACATACAAATTATTGTCCATTAGATTACTTCCTGGTGTTATTGACCTTTTCTTACATCTCTCCCTATACTTGTATGCAGACTACACTGACATTTAACAAAACATTTGGTGGTAGACTGAAATTCCTAATTAGGTCTCAGAGTGTTTTTGTCTTCTTCCTGAGGGCTCTTTATTAGCTTTTCTCTGCATGTGGTTGACACGGATCACACGCCAGGGAAAAATGTGTGGTTGTTTTGGTTACAATTTTTTTTTCCTCCTTTTTTCTTTAACCTATGTCTTATCCAATCAGTTTGGGAAGTGAGTAAAGCTGTAGTTTGCTTTTAATCCAAGGGAACTTTTCAGTTCACAAAGTAGCAATTTCTGACTTCATTTGTTTATGCTCAGGACAGGCAGCTATTGCTTCTGTCTACAAGGTCTGGTCGCATTGTCTGTGCACACCCACTGCTTAATTGAAATTGAAATACCCAGATTTCTTTTCTGTGAAGATAGAGTTGATATCCTAATTAATTCCAGGATACAGTATGCATAAATCCACCGATTTCTGTCTCTGCCTTGAACTTGGTCATTTTGCTTCTTTTCACTTTGAAATTGAAGGCATGGTCTTAATTCCTTTCCGGCACAATGGAACATGAAGTGGATTGAACTGTAACTATATGGGTAGCTTGAAGGTCCTTCTTTAGAATGCTTTTTGTTACAAACAAAAAAAACCACCTCTATGATTATTTTAATACAGATTTCCAGCTAAGGATGAAATAAGAGTTATATTTGTATTGATGATTTTTATTTTGTAACACTTATTTTTATCCAAATGACATAACTTAATTTATAACATATATTCCCTGACTTTTAATGCAGTGCATAGCTTAATGGGCAAAGGAATTTTGTGTGCCATTGGTAGGCTGTGACAAAGGAGAAGGGATTAGAACTTTTCAAAGTTTTCGCCTATTTATAAATGTACTGCCCATATCTAGCAAAGGTTTTTGGGACAGTGGAAACAAATTTATTTAATGTGCACATTTTAAATGGTTACCCTTTAGCTTTCCCTAATTACGTAATTTTGATTATTTCATGAAATGCATTAAATGGTCTTTTAACTCTGAAAGCAGAGGACATTCAAAACCGGTAAATACACATGTACTTATATGCATTTTACTGTGCATATCAATATGCTTTAAGAGCACACTCAATGGAGTGTAACAGCATCTTCATAGTCATTAGGAACCAGTAATGTGTGGTTAAAAAATAATAATTCTGAAGACCTGTTTACCTGATAGATTTAATGGTCCTGATGGAACTATTAGAAGCTAAATAACAAAGCTTTTAAAAATGTCCTAAATATTTCTAAAAGACCTAAATGGTTCCTAAAGTGCTACATTTATAGCCAGTTTCTCAAGCTGTAGATGCCATTTAAGAAGCCAACACTATTTGCAGAACAAAATGGTATAGGAATGAATGATCTGTTTATGATGCTTACACTCAGCATGGCATTCTGCAATTGTGGAATAAAATAATTCAGCTAAAATGAAGTTGTATTTTTTTTTTTAAAAAGAAGCCAAAAATCAACCAACCAACCAAAAAACAAGTACAGCTCTTGTCATCACACTTACATGTTAGTTTCTTTACATTCTCTCCAAACAGAACTCTTATGCCCCAGTTAACAATAAGCACTTCTCTGGGAGACTGAAGTCCAGCAGAGGTGGGTGTACCAAAAGCACGACTGCAGAAGGTGGGACAGGTACATGCAGCTACTGTTAAACCCTGAGAATGAAACACTGGGATTTTTCATCCAAGAAGGTAGGGAGATCTCTGTATTGTTACAGAATTTCTGAGAAATTACTAAGAATTTCTCTTTCCTTATTAGTTTAGGGTACTAGCAGATTAGTTTAGCCATTAGTAATAAAGGCTTCTCGACGGTAGCTATTGCTAGCTCCAGTTCCGTGTATGTGTGTCACATACCATTTTGTCAGTGTGCACTAAACAAGAGGCGAAAGACAAACAAGCTGTGGATAGGAATAAGCATTGTTCTACAGAACAATAAGAACTCAACTACAGAAGGATTGAATCTCAGCCTGCCTGTCTTGCGTCCCAGAGTAGATGTCCAACTGTCAATTGAAGTTCAGTGTCATCCAAACCCACTTCTTAATTATCTTTCCAGTCTCCTAGTGGACTCCAGCTTGCCCAGCTGGCACTCTAATAAAGGCATCTTTTCCTAATGCCCATTTCTTGACATGTTTCATCCGTATTAGATATAAGGATCAGTGTAACCTTAGGGCCTTGAGCCATGTAATGAAGCCAGGTCCATTTAGATAAGTGCCTAGGAACGTGAATTCTGTTTTTAAGAGCATTTTCCTATGCTTATGAAATTTCTTCTTATATCCTCTTACCACACGAATCATTAAATGTAAAGTTTCACTGAGACTGTATATCTATATTTCTTGGAAAATGTGTATTACTTCACTTTTTTTTTTATTTTGATAAGACAGGAGGAGCTTTTTTAAATGATCTGTGAGTACCATGTAAAAACTCAACTCTGCTGTGACACCAGCGATACTCCTGGTGTGGCTGGACAGCTGGTGTGCTTTAGCAGATGCTTGTTTTACTGGATTTAGTCTCTTCCTTGTTTTCCCAACATCATTTTTCTACTACCTGTCAGTTTCCCTTTGTGCTTACATTAGCCAAGACAAGTATCAATGCCAAGTGCAGAGGAGCCCTGATTTCTGTATGGAGGCCCCTGCGTATGAAGGATAATTCTGCAGTCAGCCCTTAGGTGACTTTGCACAGGGCACGATGCTGCTACTCAGGCTTACTGAGGCACCATCCTTCACTTCAGGCTCAAAAGACACTTGAACCCAGAAGAGAAAACTAATTAAATGTGATAGCAATTAAAATTGATGCTTTAGATATTGAGCAGGAGAAATTTCTGGTCTTCAGTTCTAGCCAAAGAACTATTTTCCTTGGTTAATGTAGATACCTAGTGATTAAATCGGTCAAAAGTTTCTTTATGCAATGAAAGATTTTTTATTTTTGTTATGGAATGGATAACTTGAGAGACATTTTTTTTCCTCAAACTGTTTGCTGCTAATGAATATAAAATTAAAATATGTTTGATATTCATAGCTGTAAGTGAATAGCTGTAACACCACTGATTCTAGTACAGAATATATCTATTTTTGTTGGGCTGGAAAGACAGTTCATTAGGAAATCCAGTACATAATTTGGAAGCATATTTCCCTGATTTGTTTTTCCGTGTTCAAAGTCTCTACTGACCTTAGTTATCTTGTCAATTTTGCGAAGTTGACCAGGCTTTAAAAGGAGCGGGTGATGAACTCTGTCATGAAACTGCCAGCCTAATGTCTAACATCTAACCGCTCTTCAATTGATAAAACTTTAGGAATGGTGGTGTTGATAAATTAAAATCTGTAGGTATAGATTAGGTGTGTATATAGAGTTCAAATAACAGATTAGTACAGATACTATGAATAAAACAGTGAAGCTAATGCAAGTTCAGACTTCTCTGTATCCCATTATATAAGAACATTCTTCTCAGCTCATTTGAGTCGAGTATTTCTCTTGCTGGGTTGCTATTTCTGAGTCCAAAGCAAAAAAGGACGAATAATGTGTTTGCTCTTTGCTGTCTTTAGTTGCTCATTATGTTTAAAGAGTTATTTCTACAAATAAAAGCACTATCTGCACCTGGGTGAGCGTATTTCTGTCTATATCAGCAGCAGTGTTTATTTAAGAGTGGAACCAAGTTGCTCGTGAGGAGTGGGCATGAGGAACTTGGCATTGGCACGTCAAAAGATGTTTTTTCCTGTGTCCTTCCCTCAGACAGTCACTATGGCTCAGAGATCCCAGACACATGGCTACATCCAGAATCTCAAAGTACAGAGTTGAGAGCAGCTAAATACTTTGTGAGTTTATAATCTGAAAGGCTCACCAGATTCTAAATTTCACAGCTGTCTCTGGTATTATGGGCCAAATGAAAACTCTGCATCTGAAGGGGATTGCAGTTGGGAGTTTGATACTGGAGCCAAACCTGCCATCTGTGGTTGTGCTTTCCAGGCATGAATAAATTAACCAGCTTCTGAAAGCTGAATAAACCTAATCTTTGGGAATTTTGAAATGAAAAATGCTCTCGGGAACATACCTCTAGTTCACAGGGCTGCCTTGGCCAGATGTGCACGTGTTTAAAAATACATAGATATGGAAATCCTTTAAGGTTTGATCCACCAATGTTAAAATATCACAGAAGTAAAGATGTCTGTATATAAGTGTGCATATAAATGTTAATAGTTTGGGTGCGATGCTACTTTCAAAAATTGTTGACAAATTGAAGATGTCTCACATTTAAATAGTAGCATGGTGTTCTGGCTCAACTTCAGTTCCTGTTATGCCTTATCCTGCCTAAACGTCAGTAAAATAGCAACCCTTATATGTTGTCTTATTGTCTCTGAGTTAAGGTGAAAAAGGGAGGGTTGTTTAGCCTAAGGAAGAGAAAAATGTGTGAAAACATACTAGTAGACTTTAGATGCATAAAAGGTTGCTGCATTTCCATTAAGGTAATGGTAGTAATGCAGATCTACAGGGAAAAGAGCAAAAGGTAATTGTCACTTAAATTGTAGCAAAAGAGACAGATTTGGCATTAAGAAGAGCTTTCTAACTGAAAGCTTAAAACTAAGCACAGGAATAAACAGCTTGGGGAAAGTGGAGTTTTCATAACTGAAGGCTTTTAAAAAGAGGTTAGATGGATGGCTCTACAGAATGACTCGAGTTGTATATCCTGCTTTTTCAAGTTAATTCACTTTCTTATTGTTCTATCTCCATTGCTTGCTTCCTTTTTTCTATATTCTCTTTCGTCTCCCTTTTTGGAGGTACCTAGTGTTCAGAAAAGGTTCTTGGCCAAATGTATTACCAAAGGAAAACAGTTCATCAAACGCATTGTTTTCAGATGGGTGGTAAAAACCCCCTGATGCTTTCTTGGTCACTTAATGTCATTAAATGTCTAGTCTTTAAGTGGAAATTAAAAAGTCTGATTTTTTTTTTAAATTTAAAAAAAAGCTCTAATTGATTAAACTAGTTGAAGAAACTCTGTCACCCAGTTGCATTGCTGTTAACCACCTCAGAATCTGTAATTTACAACTAGACTTTGAAAACCTTGGACAATCAATTATGAGGAAAATAGTTATGACGAACTTTGAGACAAAGCAATTGCTTTTGTTGAAGTCTGGCTGTCTACAGAGACAAGACCACCTCTGCAATTATCCTTGAGTACCTCTTTTTCAATCAGAAACCTGCCCTGGGCTTCACAGTTTGACTCTTGAGACCACGCATTTGACTCGAATGTGTTATTTAAAAGGGAAAACTCCCTTGCCACACTCTCCATTACTAAAATTTTTGCTATTGCTGGTTCATGGAGCCTGCTCTTCCTGGTGTGTAACCATCACGCTAAACACAAAAAAGTTGTGAACTCCTGGGATGTGGTGGTTTCCCCACATCCCACCCTGCTAACATCAGTTCTAAAGCTGCAATGCATCTTCTTCAGATGTGAGCTGTAAGAAAATGTGAGGCAGTGTCTTGGCTTGCAGTTGGCAAACAAAGAAAAAGCAAAACATTGCGATTGCTGTACTTGGAAGCAGAGAGGCAGTCCTTGAAAACAGAGCTGCATTCGTGCCAGCACTGATAGCAAGAGAAGTATCTTAATAGAGAATATGATTATTTGTGATCTTCAAGGATTTGGGACTAGTTCGATCTTGGGCATTGTTGTTTGCTATTAAGTAGGTTTAATAAGATGGCCTCAGGACTTTAATTATAATCATACAAGGACAATGCTTGAGGATATTCAGCACAATGTAAATGAAGTTTAAAAAAAAAAACCCAAACCAAAACACCAAAACTGCAACCAATATCACACCTATTTTAAGAAAAAGAAGTCTTTATAGTTCGTTTTGTGCTGTGATTTTGCTTAAGAGCTAGGCAGACATCACACTGCAGCTGTTCTAGGGGTACGTACAGACAATTCGGTGGGATTTTGATTTTTAGTTATCAGGCAGCAGTTAGCTACAGAGTTTAATTCCTAGTAAATTCTTTTGTGTAGGTTGGGGCTTTTTATGTTTGCTGCTATGTATTGCATATTTGTAGACTTAAAACCTACAGTGAAATCTGTTTCTTTTTCTACTGTGGAACTAGAGGCTTTGGCCATGTGTTGAGTTCTGTTGAACCTGATGCTTAATCTTCCTGCGTTTGCCTGTTGCCTTTTGTTGATCTCTTGTTGCCAAACAAGGACTCTAGCAATATTTGAATATGGTAAATTATATGGTAGTTTGAATTTATAATTCACCTTTTGATTTGAAAATATGCAAAATACGAATAATTGTTGGAAGTCTGCTTCTACACCATATGGATATGGTTTTAGTATATCTGGTAGCATATACTGCCACATCCCACATCGTACAATGAGCGAATATTAAAAATGGTTTCACTGCTTTTTTGTTTTATGTCCGTAACAAATGCTTGTGTTTAATGGAATAGAAACATTTTTAAGACAACATGTAAATCAGAGTAAACCCCTGCCCAAAATATAAAGCTTAAAATGTTCTTTTTTCAATTGTGGAAGAGGTTAAATGCCTTCATTTCACTGGAATGCATCTAAAGTGTAGTTACTCATACCCTCTCCTTTTTGCTGTGTGCCTTTAATATTTTCCATTCAGCAGATTAAGTATTTCAAACTACAGATGTGAATGTTAATGTGCAGGTTTTTTGCCTGTTCTGAAAATGTTTTCATAAGGTCAGCTCTAACCATGAAGCAGAACTGAAGCCTCATCTTGCAGAGAGGGGATATTTGTGGCCTAAAGAAAGATTGAGGGCAGAGAAAGTGTCTGAGAGATGTGTGGGATTAGAGACACGTATGATTTTTTTTATGGTTCTGATTGAATAATTTTGAACCTACGCTGATTTGCTCACTTCTGTAATCTCTATATAAATTGGTTAATATCTACTGATGACACTTATTTTCTAGATTGTGAGCAGTGCAAACCGTATTCCCCAATTCAGATCAAGTTGGATTCTGATTTTTAGTTGCAAGGCAGGAGGTAGCCACCTTACCTATACAATAAGCGAACATACACCATACTTACGCTTAGCAGTTGATAAAATTGAGTGTTTTACAATGAGGATTGAAAAGATTAGAATTTGTCATCAGTTTTTGCTGGAAAGAAGGCAACAGAGAAGCACAGTACACTCTTCACAAATACCTTCTCAAATCATTATTTTGCTTTTTCCTTATTTTAATGTCTGATGCAAGATCTGAACTGTTTGCAAATATACTTCTTCAAAAAAAGGACACAGTTTTGTGTTTGAAACTGAGGTCAAATCAGGTAAATCCATATTTATAATGACAGTGGATATTTAAGCAATACTATGACTTAATAGGTTAAATAGTAGTATTAATATGTGTGTTTGAGACTGGAGGTTTTTGCAAACCTGATGAAATGTAAATATATAACTAACAATACGTAGATGCAATATCAGTAGGCCTTTCAAAGGCAACGTTTCTTCTTCCTGAAAGGGAAAACATTGGAGTTGTTTTTTTAAAAATTGTGTACATTTAGTCAAGGCAGCTGACTCATGCCAGTATGGATTCATAGGTAAAACTGATGCTTGAGAATAATTCACTGATCTTGGCAATTGCTTTCACTTCATTGGCCAAAGTGAATGAATGCATGTAAGTAAACATGAGCTGGATGTGGAATAGATAGAAATATCTCCCTGTTCATGGTGTACGTGATATTTGATTGCTTGATAAATAAAACTGCTAGCTGAACTAACAATATCTATTGATTTTACTGCTGAAAAAGCATACATACTAAACAAAGGGTTCAGCCCAGGCAGTTTCTAACTGTTATTGTTCTGTTATTGCAATGAGAAGAACCTTCTCTGGCCAGTAGAAGTGATGTAACAACTTCCCACATATCAAGATAAATTTCCAAAATAGATGAAGACAGGTAGAGCAGTTACAAGAATCTTAAATTTCAGGAGGCAAGCGAGATATGCTGTCAAAATTCCCTACACCATACCATAGTATTAAGAAACGAGCAAACAACAAAACAACTCCCCCAAACTAAAATTTGTTTTCCTTTTTTTGGTATTCTGTGGGAGACTAAGAGTTGAGTTATGAAAGAATTGACAGCGTTTGTTGTTTATTAATTTGAGATTTTTGTCATTTGACATTAGCAAGGAAGGAAATGTGTTTGGATAGTTTTGGTGGCTTGAGTAGAGCAGAGCACTGCCAACGAGCATGTGGCATGGAAAAGCAAAGCTAAACCTGTGAGGGCAATGACTGGAAAAGTGCAGTCTTCCCTCAAAGGGTTATATCCCGTGTAACTTTTTCCTGTTAAGTTCTTACGTGGAAATAATCACATAGCATAGCAGGATAACAGCTTGTGGTTTCACTGAGGCATCTGCTGCATTGTTAGGGCTGTCACATGTTAGTTATGAGACCCTGTGTGGGCAGAATCAATGTTGTGTACCTCGGTTGTGGTCTGTGCCACCAGCACTGAGAGTAAGAAACAGTACCTCCGTCTGCTGAAAAGAAAACATTAATGCTTTGGTATTCTGGCAGGGGAAAGGAAAATAACTGTCTCTCAATATCTTACTTCAACTAGGAAGGTATGAAATAGTTTTGAAGAAAAAAGCGTGAGGAAAATAAACATATTGGACAGAATCTTTCCTTGATGCCATGCTTATGACTCTTTCCTGTATGTCTGTATTTTTCTTTTTTCTTGTGGTAATATTGAAAGCCCTTTCTAGCATTCCGTATGCCTGTAAGCATATGACACAAGTAACAAGATCCAACTAATGGATGCACACAATGGCGGGATGTGGATTACAACAAGTAACAGTCTCACCCTTTGTACCATTTGTCATTGCAGACCATTTCTGTAGGGATGAAGTTTCTTTAAAGAAGAATCCTGGGGACCTCAGGGGTGGCTTTGAATATTATTTATTGCAAACTCCTGTGCAGAAGGAAACATCCTTTTGCTTCTGGAGTCAATGTGCGGAGTTAGGGAGAGCTTGTGGGAAATGACTGAATCTGAACATTTTTATAATGTTTTTCAAATTATAATTTATGGTCACATTTTGCTGAGGAGTTTGAATTCACATTAGAAAACCTTCAACATATGTTAGTTAAATACAGCAATTCCATCTTGTTTAAACATAATAGACACACTCTGCTGAGTCACTGCCTCTTGCTTTATGCAGAACATGCTTTGCTTGTGCCTAAAGAGTGTTATTAAAGAGACTGCTGAGTACAGAGAGCTTTAACAAAGAGATCTCAAAGTAAACACTGACATTTGTTACTGCCTCTGTTCAGCACTGCTGAAAGTCCCCGGGAACTTGGGAAATTGAGCTGTCAGATCTATGAAGATAAAATGAAACTTTGTTCTATGGCTTCAGTCCCTTAGGAAAGTTTTTCAGGTCATTTAGCATTAGTATTGCAAGGAGGGCTGATTATTATTTTCCTAAAAATTATTCCCTCTTGTTGATAAATATAGAGTGACAACTTGGCATTGCTATTAGCCCATTTCTGTTTGGTTAAGGCAATGCCTTAAAAACTGACAACGCATTTCGCAGTCAACTTGCCTCGTCCATCCACAGGACAGGATGACTGATGTGTGTCGGATGTAACCACTGCATCAATTGACTTGTAAATCCTCGTTAAGCAGATTCATAGTATGACTTGGCAAGTAAGCACAGAAGGCTCTGGGAAGAAGATTAACTTCTCGCTATTTCTGAGCATAAACGTAGCTGCTTTTTAAGAAAAAGAAAGATCTAGGGGAAAAATGAAATGACAGTGAAGCCAACATTTGACCCTTTGAAATTGTTGAACTGGGCCTTATTTGAGATTTTGGTAGTCTAATTTGAGAGGAGGAAAATCTCAGTGTTTATGGGTATCTTATTAACATTTTCTTTGGACTGCTGCTCTCATGAGGTTTTTATAAAATGTGTATGTTATATTGCCAAGCAATTTCAGAGATATGCAATTGAAACACAACAATCCTCTTCATCCTAAAAAAAAAATTAGTTCTAAATAAAAAAAAAAAAAACAAACCACCTCCTGATTTTCATAGTGATTTTCAAGGCCTGGAAAAGGCTCTAGGGACTTTAAAGTATGGATGGAGCAGTTCTGACCAATGTTTTGCTCTCAGTATTTTACACTGTTTGAATCTGGGAGAATAGAGAGCAGCCATTACTGGTGTACCAGTATTTCAGTAGTGGTCTTCATGTTCTACTGGGGACTCGGTGAAGCAGGTTTTAACCCTTCCTCATTCCCGCTCCCTTCCCAAACCATGCAGGCAGATCAGTGCGTAATGGAAGGTGAGGGTTGGTGTCTGATTTCACAGCTCAACCTTCCCTCCAGTAAAGGTATAGCTGGGAAGATGCAGCCAGTCTCTCCACAGCCCTAGGTGATTCAACTGCGTAGATATGCTGGTAAAAAAATCTACTGTAGACTTAGTATTAAATTCATGTTTACACCTTCAGGCAACTGTACTGTGAACACTGGATATAGGAGAGTTTCAGTGCTTATCAGAAATTCTTGCTGATTATAAAGGGGTATTATGGATTCTAGTATCAAGTCCCACAATCTGCATGCAGGATTCTTTTCCTTTAAGACAATAATCTCTTTTCCATTGCTTCCTATGCTCAAATGGCTGAGAAGCAAAACAGTAAAAGGCTGAAATATGAAACATGCCAAAATCCAACATTTCTCTATAGAGAACTGGACATTCAGCAAGAAAAAGCCAACCTTTATTACAGAGATATGTTATTTATAAGCTGGCTGTTGTTACTAAATTGGGGGAGACTTCATTATGTGTAAAAATTGTTTTCTTTGGGACATTAATTTTTTTGGCTCTACATACGTTTTAATCAGTATACTTTCCTCACGGGTATAGTCAGTACTTCTGCCAAGCTGTGAGCTCTAATATTGCTAGGATTTTTTTTAACTAGATGTCACTTGATTTATAATCCAGTGACTCGATAATTTAAGATTTAATAAGCTTCAGACAAGAGAACAGTTCCCAGGTAGAGTAACTTCCCACGTGAATTCAGCTTAGTAAGTAACCAGGGAGCCAGCCCTGTATTTGAAACAGATCAAAACACCAGGAGTTGGCATTGGCTGCGCAGATGTACCTCCTGTTGGTGGAGTGATGTTTGGACATGCAAGACAAGGTGTAAAATATAGTTCATCTGTAACTGCAGCTGTGTTTGAATTTAACTGCTTCCTGGGGGTCTGCAGAAGCAGAGATACCTGCAACAGCTGGAAGTTGTGGTGCTGCCTAGGCTACCAGTGAACTCCAGCCCTAAGCAAAGTTCTGTCTGCTGCCGCAGGAAGCGGCACACCAAATAAACGTACTCGGGCTTATACTCATCCTGAAATAAGTGTAAGAGCAGATTCTGCAGCTTGACTTGTGTGCTGCCATAACATGTGCATGAACATTCAGATGCGAATGTTCACTTAACCCTTCTCTGCACAGACTGACTGGTATAAATTGTGGGTTGATGTTTCCTTCCCTTTCCTTCCATGTCCATCCAATGTGTTGGCAGTAATGCTGTGGCATTGTATTCAGTTTGGTTTACTGAAGCCAAGCAAATGTTGACATTTACATCTCAGTAAAGGCAGTCCTGTAATCTCAGGAAAATGTATGACAATGAACACAAACTCTAAAAGATTTTTCTTGCAGCAGTGGCTCTTCCTAACATACAAAGTTAACGGTATCCTTAAGTCAGGACTAGTTCATCTCTGGAGCCTGGGATGCCTGCTGTGCACTAGAGCATAGGGAACGCTGAACAGTTGTCTGTGCTGTAAGGAAATAAGTGCTGGGAGCCCCAGGTAGAACCTGTGTAACTTGTGTTACGGTGCACAAGATGGAACCTGTCGTGCAACTGGTAGGTGATTTTTATTTTTTTTTTTCCTCTGAACAACAGGAGCACTGGAACTCCTGTAATCAAGTAGACCAGTGAGCAGCATGGGTTTTAGTGTCTGCTGCTGGATGCTTTGTAGCAAAGTATGATAAATTTCCTACTGGAAAGCCTCATAGTATCTTACAAGGACAAGAAAGTCTTTCATATGGAAAGACTAGAAAACAAAAGCAAGAATATTATTAAGTCACTGTGGAGTCCTTACTGCATCTGTATCTTGAAGACTGGGTTCAGTTTTATTGTTTCTCTTTAGAAAAAAAATAACACACTCTACACACAAAACAACCAGAGAAAGACAAAAAGGGCAGCTGATAATAGATGTGTGGAAAATGACGCAACCGGTTGTAACAAGCCAGCAAACAAACCCTCTGTTCAAACTTGCTGAGTTAGGATTGCTGTGGCACAAATGGAAGATTGAAAGCTATAAAGGGCTGGCGTTGCTCTGCCACCCTGTAGAAAGGCCTTTAGTTGAAGTAAGTTTATAAAAAATGTCTTTTAGTAGAAGAGCTTTCTTCTTCCTTTCCTATGCCTTTTGTACCTTTACTGCATCATCTTCTCAGTCCCCAGTTTTTTGTGTAAGGGCTTGGTCATTGTACCATTGAATCCTCATTAAACAGTACTTCACTGAGCCGCAGGCAGTCAGAGGATGGGACGTTTAAGACTTACCGTCTACCTTTTAGAGGCAGGTAGGTACCAGCTCCTCTACACGTTTGCACGAGCTCTTTCTCTTACAGGATTGTCACACAGGGAATAGAGCAGCCACTGGGAAATCGTTCATCAAACTGTAATAAAACTGTGTGGGCAGTAGACAGGTTATAGACAGCTCACACAGGGCATGCAGAACCGAGGCTTGACACAGTTCACTCTGGCAAAAGCGAGAAAGGAGATCAAGTGATCGAACTGTAAGTCTGAGTCGGAAACCATGTCTGGTTATAGCTAGGTATCAGTGCTGAGTCCATCACTAAGGTGAAATAAAATCAGGAGGAGCTATTTTAAATATTTCTTCATTTTAAATGCTTCTTCTATCCTGTAAGCTTTCTTCAGAAATTGTTTAATCCTCCTGAAAGCTTATTTTTAGGGAAATTCTGCCTGTGTTTTGAAAGTACTAAAGATTCTCCTTCCTTGGAATTTGATGTCCATTTCAGAAGAGAATTCTTGCCTGTCACATGTAATTTTGCGTTGGCTAACAGCCATATGCTTTGACTGCACATCGTCTTGCCTTGAAACTAAAACAGCCACAAATCCTTTTGATGCTTAGCTCTAGTCAGAGAGCAACAAGAGAGATGAAAGTTTCATTATGAATAAATGAAAGCATTGTGGTTACTTTAAGCAACAAGTTTTAGCTTATGAAGAAGTTTGTTTTCAGTGGCTTATTTAGGATGTGATTCAGCATTATGACTTCAAAGGGGCGAAGGTGTCTGTGTTTGGAAGCCTTGTTAATATTAACAGGGCTACCTGCAGGGGCTTGGTCGTGAGCTGGCTTGGGCTGCCACACAGGGAAGTGAGGGTCTCTTTGGCTCACATTGTTCTAACGTTTTCCCTTTTGTCTGAGGACTGTTGCTGCTTTTCTGTGTGTCTTCAAGGAAAGGCCTGTCCCTTAATTTCTCTGGTTTTGTGTGTTGTTTGGGTGCATTCGCTTTTCTCTCAGGAGAGTACATCTACCTTCTCTCCTTTGCTTAGAGGTTTTTGCACATACCAGACTACTTTATAGTAAGACACTAATCATTACAAACAGTTCCTTTTACTGTAGCCCAAGGAATGTAGATTATTTACAGAAGGCCTAAATATGGGCTTTCTTCCCTTATTTTAAATGGGCACATGGAGTTTGCAAAGGACAGCCTGAGTTCCATTAGTGGAATCGATTATCTATCCTTATGTGGCCTGATTTGTGTTAAGTACACTCTCAGGAGCGTATGAAGTAAAGGTCTGTGCTAGAGACAAGATGCTGGATCTGATACTACTTGAAGGTTCTCTAACTGGCCAAAAGGAAGTCAAGTCACCATTCCGTATGCACGTGCCCGTTCACTTCCAGTATCGATACAGGTACGTGCTCTGCTTACACCTTTGGTTTGAGGAATTCATTCTCAACAGTGGCAATGAATACTAGAGACAACTAACATCTGTCTATGTCACTCAGTTAGAAATATCTGCATGAATGTCATGTCATTTCTGTTTTCCAGGGGATGGTGCCTGTGAAAGGAGTAATAATTGTTTCTTTGAGTAAGAGACAATTGATTTGGTTCTGAACTGTTTCACCAATAAAAATCTGGAATAATACAGAAGCTAAGCAGAATGACAATGTTTCTGAACTAGGTTTGTGTCTCTGTAGGCCACCAATGTAAGGATTCTCCATTTTTCCAGAGTTTTGATTTAGGCCCATCATGTTCTTGTTGACCTGAATTTGTCGTTCACTGAAAGTTGAGAGTTTGCTGATGTTGATGCATTTTAATACGTACCTTAATTGTCAGTTAAATAGCTTAGGAAAGGTGGATGCTTTTATGTAAGTCATTAGCAAGAGAAAGCTTTTATATGAAAATGCAAACTTGGCATATATTTGTGGTCTTGGAATAGTGACAAAATTCAAACTGTTTCTATAGGTCATAGATTTCAATACAACCAATCTTTCTGGGCTAGCCAGGGTTTCACTTCCATACTGCCATCCTTCAGGAGAAATCTTTAGGAAGAGGGCATAGGTACCACACAGGGTGGTATCAAGGGATGTTCTCATTCAGTTCCTAATGCAGTCACTTGTTTTTCCTCTAAGTTATAAAATCTTAAAGCACTACAGAGACACTGAAAATTCTTGCAGAACTCATTTGACCACTGTTACTCCAGTTTCCATAAGATGTTGTGGAAACAGGCTTAACTCAATGGCAGAAAGGAAGGAGTTAGTTGTGGGGAAGCGATAGAAGAATTTTGCCTTAAATTCTACTCTTCATGCATCTAATTCTCTGCATGTTACAGTACTTGCTCAGAACATCTGCTTTATTGCCTTCCTTTTCTATTGTTACTATATTTTTACTGCTGGTTCTCTTAAACTGACATGTACTGTAGCGTGTTAGCACTATCTGCATAATTTCATAGCTTGTATACCTTCATAAACTTACTGTGTGAAGTATTATTTCTTGCAAGCTGTATAGATTTGTTTTTCTTAAATATACAAATTTTAAATTGCCCTCAGGACTCATGCCATTTATTCTTAAATTGAATCTTATTTTTTGTAATCCGGTTCCAACCGATAGAGCATTCCTCATATTATACTGACAGAAATAAACACAGAGCTGTAAGTGCTATCTTGCCAGAGAATTATATGAGCTTGTAATAGCTGCATGCAACCGAATTTTCATTTTATTTTTATTTACTGGAGAGCTACCCTAGGATTTTGAATTGATTCCTCACTTTTGTTTGCATTTATATGTATTTCTTCAATAAAAAGAAGAAATCTCCTGTTATTTCAGGCCTCATCAACCTTCCTGAAAAATAACACGAATAATAGTAGTATAACAAAAATTGAAATACATAACTGTAGTTTTCTTTCATTTCTACAAGAAATCTGTGCTAAAACAGCAAGTGTTCAGAGCAGAAGGTGGCTTGTAATTGCAGCTGTTCATTGAAACTGCATTCAGAGAACAGTTATTTTAATGTATTAACAAATAACAGGTGGTACATACATCAAAATTTGTTCTGAATAAGGTGAACTTAGGAGTAAAATGCTCTTTGAAGGAACTACCCAAGTCCTGGGCAGTGCACAGCATGCTGCTCTAATGGAGATAGGGACGGTTACATATCAAATATCATGGCACAAGGTATAGCATATTAATATTTAGCATATGTCTCTTTATCAGTCCTTATTTAAGTCATGGAGGTAGCATCCATGGCATAATACTATTACCAGGAAGGAAAAATGAAAGCTAGAAGGATGCTACGTGGGGCTGGGAAGTAGTCAACAGTGTTTCCTTAAGGCCATTTAAAGCAGAGAAGGGTGTGCAGCCATCTTCTAGCCTGCATAAACTTCTAATTTTCCACAACAATGAAATATTCCTTTTCTGAGTCAAGACTCTGTTGTGTTAGAGTAACAGCAGGACACACAAAGGAGTTTTTATAATGTTGGCCGAACACACACGTTTTAGTATTTCTGCCTAGACATATATAAGCAGAAATACTAAATATAGATAGACCTGTATGTAATATATCAAAGATGGGAAAAAGCATGTTCTGGTCTTTTAATAAAAAAGACTACATGTAGATATCTGTTAATTTTATAATAAGTGTGGGAGATACCCATTTAATCCTAAATGAGTAAACTTCAGAGAATCGTGTAATTGTTCCTAGTAACGTGATGAAAAAGCTTATATTTGATTAGTTTCTGAAGTCTTAGTCCTAGAAACTTGCACATAAGTTGTCTAAGCAGTTTGGGGTAGCAAAATGTAAGGTAAATTGCATTCTTACTAGCATATTAATGCTGTGCCATTAACAGATCTTGATGCCAGTTAGATATTAAATTAGATTTGTGCATAGCTCCATTCTAACTGATGCCGTAGAATTACATTAAAAGCATTTTCTACAAACAGGATTTTCTGTTTCTGTGATAAGGCAGGTAGACCACTCTGGAGAAATAAATCTGAAAAAAATTATTGCTCAAAAATCTTTCTGTGTCTGGGGCCGGGGGGGGGGGAGGGGGGGGCGGGAAATCAAGATGTATTCCTGTGTCTGAACTTTTGTCTTTCAATTGAGTTAAAGAAAATGTTGGTGAGTCCATGAATTTAATATTTCCTGATGGTATGTTTCCATGATGAAGTGCAGTGGGAGTATGTTTCTGTGAGATTTCTAGCACAACGCTTTTTGCTTCAGTTGGTGTAAACCAGGAATCACTGAAGACATTGTATGAAGCTGTTTTGAGTAGAATTACAGCCCAGCTGGGTTTGTCTGAGCTTCCAACAAAGACAGAAACTTTTTATTTCTTATCTGAACTCAGCTGAAATTTTGTGCTTTGAGGTCTACCAATCTGTACTACCTGTACCCAAGGGCAGTACTGATTTTCCAAGGTACGTGGGGATGTTTACTGGCTGTTATAGTGCAAGGATGAACTCTTCAGACTGTGAGACCTCAGTGATGATTATCATTACTCTACAGATTCTGTTCCTGATTGTTTTGTAACGCTCCTAGATAAACGTCCCTGAGAGACTTGTAGGTTACTGAAAGCTTCTGCCTCAGTAAACCTAAAGTAATTCTACTCAGGAGATAAATAGGCAATGTCAGACATGGTCGTTTTAGCACTTTTCTTTGTGATTACATTTTGAAAGTACTTATTTAACTCTTGAGTTGTTTTGTCTTTTCCTTCAAATTGATTTCACAGCAGATCCTGCAGTAATCTACCCACTTCACTGACTGCGTGAGGATTAGGAAATATTTAACAATTCAGTTGAGCCAATGTAGTTAGGAATAATCTAGGTTTCTTCTTGCATTGCTTACATTCTTCATCATCAGGAAACATCTTCCCATATTCATTCCAGGGCTTCTTTGTTCAGCATTTTGAAGCCTCTGCTTGGCCTACTGAAAAGATAATTTCCCATCAAAAAAAAGTTCCTCTCATTTCTTACATTACTCTTTCCTGCTGTGCGTCTCTGATGTTAGTGTTACATCTGTTACCTCAAACCTCAACAAATACACCATTTTTAGAAAAGTCACTGTTTCCTTAAGTTTCTGTTCTTTTGGGGTCTTGATTAGTCGCTCCAGATTTCTATTTCTTTTTCTACTGTGCAATCTTGTGCTATTAGACACATTCAACTGCAAAATGAATATTTGTATAATTTTTCATGATATAACATTAATATGCTTATCCCTTCTAGTAAATCTCATATTTGTTTCTTGACTCATTGAATCTGTAAGTATATTGGCAGCTTCTGACACACAGTCGTTATCGTTGATGGCTTGTGATAGTAAGATTTCACAGAGTGGTTTACATGATGATTTAAATATGATTCAGGACCATGGATTACAACAATGAAAAATATTCTTATCCAATAATTTTTTTTCCAATATCTAGTAAATGACAGATTGTTCTGTGAATTTATATTTTCAGATTTATTTCTAAGTAGCCTTTGATTTGATTCACTGGGTGCCATCTGTTGGAAGAGGGAAGCATTTCTTATTATTGTTTTCCTTAAAGATCACTTTCACTAGTATAATATCACAGGGGAATCATTATACTGTATATGTGCAAATATTAGAGTGGATTAAATGATATTTTTATTATTTTAAGTTACATTTGTTCTCCCAGATATATTACATGTAAAGCTGAATACATATAAAGATTATATATATAAAATTGATTCACATCCCATTGGTAATAATGGATTGTGAAATAGGCCTAGTATTGTATGACTTTTAACTTAGACCCTGCTCTAAATAGCATACTTGTGGGATTTATTTTTTTTTCTGTGTACAATAGGAATGTATTTCTGCTGTGTAAAATAGGAAGTGAAAACCCCTTCAATAACTGCCAGATTCACCTATGGAACGAAATGTGGAAAGGCCTTGGACACCACTTGCCAACCAGCTGCTAGAGGGAAAAATCTGCTTTTGTAGACATTTTATTTTTGTCAGAGAAGTCTTACAAGAATATGGAATCCCCTTTCCAGAATATCTGAATATTTGCTTTGTAAGCCCCCTTTTTTTTGTGGCCTTTCAGTATCTGGAGGGGGCTTATAAGAAAGCTGGGGAGGGACTTTTTACAAGGGCGTGTAGTGAAAGGACAAGGGGTAATGGCTTCAAACTGGAAGATTTAGAAATCAAGAAGAAATTTTTCACTATGAGGGTGGTGAGCCCCTGGCCCAGGTTGCCCAGAGAAGCTGTGGCTGCCCTATCCCTGGAGGTGTTCAAGGCCAGGCTGGATGGGGCTTGGAGCAACCTGGTGTGGTGGGAGGTGTCCCTGCCCAGGGCAGGGGAATGGAACGAGATGATCTTTAAGGTCCCTCCCAGCCTAAACCATTCTATGATTCAGGAACTTTTGCTGCTTGGGTGTTTATGGTCTAGATAGTCTTCTGCTGGGGCACTCAAGGGAGGAAATAAAAAGGCCGCAACAAAAAATACTCTCCACCTTTTTAGCTGTGGCAGGCTTGGCATGTTCCTCAACTTCCAGCCCGTCTTAGGTGTTTGTGAAAGAATCCACTCCCTGAACTCCAGTTTTGTCCCAGATAACTTTAACCTTCTTGATTACCTGGCAGCTCAGAATTACTCTGTCAGGCACTTTGTATTTAGAGAGGCACCAGCACTACTGTGAATTGCACACGGGAAAGGAAAAAACAGTTGTATTAGCCTTACTGGAAAACACTACACCACACCTGCACCTCCCACACCTCCCAAGTTCTTGCTCTGAGGCCCACCCTTTTTGGATCTGAATACTTTCTGCATTGAGCTGAGAATCCCTCGATATCCCCCAAAACCTTATGAGATACAAGCTTTTTGCAAAATCAGACTCTTATGCCCACCAGACTTCCTTAGCTTTGGTTTTCTGTTATAAAGCCTCGTGCTTATGCTCAAAATGTATGATGAGGGACTTGTTTTGAATCTTCTTTTAAGCTGCAGATGGTACACTGAAAACAGGCTGTAATGTACTATATGTTACCTTGATTTATGTGAAACATCACATATTGATGTCTTTATAGACAGCAACTTAGTGTTTCAGAGGAGTCTGCATGTTACAAAAAGGGCAGCAGGTGTTATTTAGACTAAATTGACCTTGAAATTGATTTCTTTATTTTATGACTTACTGAGGGGAGATTAATACTTTTTTTTCCTGCAGCCTGAAACAATTTACATGGTAATAGAAGGCATAGTCAGTCAAATAAATTGCTGGAAGTAGTAGTGTTCCAAGAAAGAAAATATGGATCTTACTTGCATTGATTCTTTCTCTCCCCAGGGAGTAGCTAAGACTTTTAACACTGGGGAAAGACTGCCAAAATTTGTTTTTCCCATTAAAGGCAGAAGAATGGATAGTAATGTCTGTAAGCTGACAATTACTCTAAACTTTCTGTTGGAGGGGCGGTGAGAAGGGTGGTGCCCCATATAAAATTTAGGGAGCGTTTTAATGGTGTTTCATGATTTCTGTAAGGGCAGATGGATAGAAGAGGAAACGCTAAGAAACTTCTGGAAAGCCTGATGTGGAGACAGCACAGCTGCCCCTCGATAACAGAGCAGACCTTGATAACAGCCTGCAAATGGTTGTTGCTGTTCCACCTTTGAGTACCAAGCAGAAATCATCTATAAATACAAATGTTCATGGAAACAAGAGACCTAAAAGAAATTACCTGGAGGAGGCACTGATAGGAACATGAAGTATAGTTCTTATAGGAGGGGAAAGAGTTATTTGTGCTGCCACAATTGCTGCAATGCTGAAGTGACATTATTTCCATTTCCTGTAGACTCCAAGACAAGCGCATAGTTAAATGATTTGACAGTGGCATAATACTCTGCAGAACCTGAACACATATGAGATGTTATTAGGACATATTACCTGAAAATGAGTGTGAAAGCAACTCCACAAAACAATTTTTTGTTTGTTTTAAATACAGAAATAGTGTATAGGAAAATGTTTTATATGTGAAAATCATGATTGTCCTGGGGCTGGGAGTAGAGAATTAATCTCTTTTGTCTGTTGGAAAGCTGCATCTGAATGCTACTATTGCAGCTGTAGTGAATGAACGATTATTTCAACCTTTGTGATACAAGAGGAAGAGATTGGTGTTTGGCAGATACCAGTCTGTCCAGGCCAGTCTTTTGGCACCACTGGAGAGGGCCTCAGGCTCCTGCTAACAGGCTTAGACTAGTTTGTACTGTTGTTGGAATTCTCTATCCCCCTAAAAATAACCTTTGCCTAAGGAGTTTTTCTAATTTTGTTTTTATTTTCTGGATCAATGTAGCCTGGATTACCACAGGTGGCAAGCACGTTATTAATATGGAGCACATCACAGGCTTTCCAAGTAGGTGTCCCACATGCAATATTGGTCCAGAGCTTTTTATTAACTTGTTACTGGTTCACAGAGCTGTGCAATGCTTGGAAAGAAGCTGTGTGTGTGAGAAGTACATTTGCAAAATACCTGTTTAAAATGGCATATTTATTTGGAACTCAGGGTATTACCTTCTGGTAAAGAGAGAGCTGTGTAGAATAAAATCTGCTGTCTCTTTGTATGCCTGCCAGCCTGCCTCTCCCGGAGAGTTTCCCAAGAGCAACACCCCTGCAAAATGGTTAGCTTGGGGTTTGAGTTCTTTCAGTGCCCTTCCCAAGCGCTGTGAAGCTATGATCTGAGCTCAGCCCGGTGACCTACCCGTGACAGCTCCCTAATAAGAAAGAGCATGCTAATTAGAAGATAGAATGGGAGGTAATGGGCATTGAATACAAATAGCTGAACATAGATTCTGCCATGCCTCTATGTACGTTCTGTTCGTACAATGTGCATAATAATGCCGAAATACTAAAAAGGGTATGGCATGGCTGCACTGTGGGTGGTGTCAATAAGACAGTAGCTAAGGTGAAGGAAAAGATGAGAGCAGGGGAGTTAAATGAGTAAATGTGAATAAAACCTGAAAAGGTAGAAAATGCACAGCATTCTTAGTGATGCAGCGGTGAGTAAAGATGTGGAAGTGCTATTAAACTACACAGAGACTGGAAAACAGAACAGATGATTTGGTTGGGGCTTTTGTTTGATGTCAATCTGGGAGAGCTTGCAGTTTCTCACAGCGGACAAAAGTGACTGCTTTCCTTTGTGGAAAACAGATGCAATTGGACTGTAGGAATTTGTTGGCCAATTTTGATGGTAGTTTGGCATCTATATATGTCTTGTAAAGTCTTGTTTCTTGGCATTTCCTATCAAGCAGTCAATGTATACAATGGCTAAGTTGAATAGAGAGCAACTGATACTCCTTTTATTACCTTTCGGGAACTAGTACACTAAGTGGATGCTCACTGCATAAGAAGGCCCTTTTGTGACTTGACTTGTAACACATACAGGAAAAGTTAAAAATAATGAGACTGTTTTTGATACCACTAGAGATGTTCATTTTTGTAGCCTATAAATTCTTTTCCTGTGTCAGTGGCAAATGTAATATGTTTCAAGCTGCTGTGTTTCTGCAGTAGCTGTCTTTTGAGACCGTTCATAGACATTAAGCTTCTTTTTAGGTGAGAGTGGTATAGTCCTCCATATATTAATGGATCCCAGTAAACTGGGATGCAGAGGAGTGAAATGCTGAAAGGTCACGCAGCGAAGTACCAGAGAATTACTATGAACTACCTGAAATATATTCTATCTATTGGATGATAGCATATCTATAAATAAAAGATCTAGAAGCTTGATACCTGGCGACATACTTGAAAATATTAATTAAAAGAAGTTCACAGCTGTTACTCTCTGGTGTCTTTGCCAGACAGGCCTCAATTTCAGCTTATCAGACTGTCATTCCCAAACATTGGGAGGATCTGCATAGCTTCACTTTGACATGCAAATCTGATCTTATTGACAGGAAAGGCAAGACAACAGGAGGCTAGCCCTGGGAGACCTTTTCAAAATATAAATATGAATGTTATGGCTGCATTCACTAGGGAAGAGACAAAATTTAACATGCCAACTATTTTCTAACATATCCTTTTAAAAATAGTTCTGTTTTAATTACTGACTTGCAGCTGTATTTATTGAGTCCGTGTTTAGGTACTGTGACACTTTAACCTTTGTTTCTATATTGCATTAACAGCATTGTAGTCAGCTTATTCTCACACTATCTGTACTACGGTGATATTCCTTTTTTTTTTTCTTTTTTTCTTGCATTCTGGTCTCTTCAGCTGCAACTACAAAGCCATCGGAAGATGTGCCCAAGCCCCAGGCTGCTTTGTGTCCACATTTGCAGAACGCCAGTTTGGATGTAGGAAGGACAGAAAACTAGGATTTCTACATTGCTTTAGGGCAGACCTGTCTGCAAAGGATGATGAGCCAGCATAGCCATGAACCCGCCTGCCTGCGCAGCCTATGCTACAGTGGTTTGCAACAACATTGTATGGCTGTTGCCAAGCCGGCAAATAAACCAGCGTCCTTCTAATGGAATATGAGTCATTTTTCATAAGATACCAAGAGAAGTGTAGTGGACTTCTTGCCTGAGCTTCTGAAAGGCAGTGGCTGTGTTGTCATCCTGTCCTTCCCACTCACACAGCTCTAAAATAGGGATAAGGATACTCTCCTTGTTGAGGTTCATTATATTAAAACCAAAAAGTGGTTAATTTAGTAAAGAGGGTCTAATGCATAAGATGAATGACAATGAAAATCTCTGTCATCAAATGTTTTACTAATGGCTCCTCTGAGCGTAATTATAGTGGTGCTCAATGTTGATCTTTATTCTTGTTATATAAAGTGCAAACTGTTCTGTTTAATCCGATTATTTTTTTTCCCCCTCCTCTCTCTTTTCAGGACTGTAAATCTGATGTTATGACTCTGGTTTCCAGGGCCAAGAACTGTCCTCAAGGCCCAGTAAGTAGAAGCATTTTGCTGAATAGGTTAGATTCTGTAACTGAGTTCTGAGTTTAGATCTTCTATTAAATTGCTTCATTCATCAATCACTGGAACAAATTTTCACCTGTGACACCTTGCTGCTTTTGAAGTGACTGTACTTGAATTTGCTTAAATGCGCTTTAATACTTGAATACATAGTATAGCAAAGATCTGTCTTACCAAACTCAATAAAACTGATTACTGTCACTGCAGTGTAAGTTCATTAACAGCGCAGCGAATCCATCTTGAGTGCTACTACCTGTATCATATCAACATACAGACTTGCCTTCAGGTTGTGTCTCACTGCTATGCAGAGGAGCAAATTGTAGGGTGGGGTACAGCTGCAAGCCCGGCTGCGATTCCCTGTTGTAATAATGTCCCCAGCTGAGGGTAGATGCAGGAAAAAAAAAAAAAAACAAACGGAAGCGTGGAGAAATTCAGTGGCACGCAAGTGCTCATGAGGGTAATGCCACTGTTGGCTTGAACGCTGAGCGGGACTGGACCAAGAGGAACTACCTTTTATTGGCTTAAAGGATCTAAATAATCTAGTCTGCATCTATCCTATCCTGCACTGATCCTTCTTCTTTTTTTATGTAATATTACCACTTGGTAGGAAATAGGTGTACCATAAAATAAGTTTCTGCTAAGGTCTTATAGGCCTCATTTTCAAAGGTGCTGATGATATTCAAGTCCATTTGATGTCACTGAGAGTTCGTCATTTGTTACATTCAAGTCCCGTTAATCTTTTTTTTGTGTCTCTCAAACACTGCTATCATGCCATGGGGCCTTTTCAAGTGCCTGTGGTTGGATGATGCCAGTAATTCACATTACTTCAGCCTACGCACATTTGGGGTTTTGGTTTTTTGTGGTTATTTTTATTTTCTTCTGATTATCTAAATTGTATCCCCTCAGACTTGAGGCTGTAGGAATGTGGATTTATGTGAGAATAAGGAAATAAACAATATTTCAGGTATTTGGCAAACCCTCTTTTCCTGTTTGCAAGCATCATTAATGCAATTTTTTAAACATGAACCTTAAACATTAAAAATCCCTTGAAAGGAGGTGGTGGTTGGACTTTTTCCAAATGAACACTGTCTTTCAGTTTGAAATCATTTTGAAACTGCTTAGTCTCGTTAACATAAATATAAAAATATCTTGAAAAATCAAAATAAATACAACAGATTTTTAATTTGTGTGATGATGATTTGACAGAACCTTTTTTTACCCCACATACTAAATTTTGGGTGGATATCTTCTTTCAGTAATTCTTTCTGCGCTGACACTGCTACTGCCTTCCCACTAGAGCAGCTTTCGAAAGCTTTAATAGCTGCTGAAAAGTTGCAGCCTTTCTGTTAGTTTGACAAAAGCTACCTTGTAAAATAATGTTGTGAGAAGTGAAGGCTTATTTTTCGAAACTTGTTTTTGTGCTTCTTATATTTGCATTGAAATTAGATTTGTATTGGTTAAAAATGAATGTTTTGAAGAATGATGTTTTGTTTTTCTGGCTTAATGTATTTTCTGAAATAGAAAAGTGCAGAACAAGTTTTTATAAACTCCTCTTATTTTATATTGAAAAGGTCCCTCTTTCCTTTAAAAAAAAAAAGAGGGAGGTGAGGGAAGGGTCTATAGAATTTGTTGCCAAAACTTAACCTGGAATTTCTCATTTATTTTGTTTTTTTTTTACTTTATGATTGAATTCTTTGGTTCCTGTTGCCTGTAAGAAAGTGTGCTCAAACTTCCAAGTACTGCCTTACAAGCCAGGATGTCAGGTGTGTTTCTTGAGCCTCAGTAACTCATAGGCTTTTAATTATTGCTTTTTTGCTTGGTTTTGGGTGAGGGAAAGAGTTATAAAGGCAAGTTTTGCCGTGTATTTTGATTTACTGAAGAGGGTTGTGATGGGAAGAGAAAAAGGTTTCATGTTTTCTATGATGTTTCTGATGCCACACAACCGTGGCATAAAAAATGAGTTAAGAGTTGATCTTATTTCTCTTGAAATTACACTGTCTCTGTTGTTGCTTGGAAAATTGTTTGTTGTGATGGATGAGAAGGAATACAGAGATTTTTCAAATGTGTTGCCAGATCATTGCTTATAGAACAATCTGGTAATAAAAGGAGAGTTGACAGATAAGAATTCAAATGGATCTGATAATGAATTATTCAATAATGCCTCAGTTCCAGAGCCTGAAAGGCTTATTTCCAGTGTTGTTTTTTTTAAGAATTGCTAGCTGCTTTTCCTGCTCTTAGTGACAGATCCTATATGAAAACCTAATGCAGCTGAAACTCATGGACTGAATTTACTTTTGTCTTATATAATTGAGACTTTATTGAAATGGCTGGGGTTACGGTGATATAAAACTACAGCGGTAGTTGGTGAATCAGATCTATCAAATTTCATGTTTCTTGATAGGTATAGCTGCTTAATAGATTGTTTGTTAAATAATTCAAGATGTTTTCATTAAGCTGAGTGATTGTGCCTTTTAAAACCTTTCTTTTGTTCTTAAATCTGATCAGACAATCAGTTATACCTGTGGAGCTAAGGAAATCTAACTGAAGAAATGGCTGTTGGGAAGCTTTAGGAAGTTGCTGGCTGCCAGCATCTGGAAGGCTGTACTTGGGCTAGGATTCTCCCATTTTTGTCCCTTTTCTTGTAGCTTCCTGGAATTGGTGTACTCTTATCTGCAGTTTCATACTCTTCTCCTAGGCTACCTTAAACTCTCATTCCTGCTTATTTAAAGGTTTAAGTTTTCTAAAATGGCCTCCATCTCCATTTCTCAAATTCTTGTCTATATATCGATATTTGATAACAAATATCATGTACTGTTTTTAATCAAGAGATGTTGAGAAAAGGTACTGGGAGTAAAATAGGACTCTTCAGGGTAATTCAGAGGGGCTGATAATGATTTTTGCAGAGAAATAAAACCGCTGCAAGAATTGCTGCCTGTGATCTGAATAGAAATGTGCTAGCTACCTGAAATTACCTTATCTCTTCTGCTGCTTTGGGAGAGATATCTATTAGTTGGAGATAATGGCTTGCAAAAAAAAAGAGTGGATTTCTTTAAATTTCAGATTTCTATTGAATGGAATGTATCTTAGCACCAGCATTTTTAATAAATAAATAAATCTGTCACTACCAGGGATAAGAATAGAATTGAAAGTAAAAGCAACTTCTCCCTAAGTATCATCGCAGGGCATTTGGATAATGTGTTGGGTGGGAAGGGAGGATCTTTTGCACAGGGGAGAATGGTGCCAATATCTCATATGCTGCTGTAGAACTGATCCAATTTAAGAGAATTAAAAGACATAAACTGGGAAAAATCCTGACTTTTTTTTTTTTTGAATTCTCAACCTAATCTATAGAACTGCTGCAAAATATAGGAAAATGCTTCAAAGCTCTATCATGTGGATCTGTGAGTATTTTATGGGTTTCACTGTATGTGAACTGAATTCAGAATGAGGTCAAAATTTTACCTGAGAATCCTAATGTGGGAAGATTTTGTCAAGTCTAACATCACAATATATGGCTGCTTTTGAGTATCCAGGGACATGAAATGTGCTGGTATGTTAATCCACAGCAGATAAGAAAAGTCAGAAACTGTTAAAGAATCTTGACTTTTATTTCCTCCATCTTCATTTTTTTTTTTTTACAGCGTTACTGCTTGTTATTATTGCACATGGCTGTGTGTTTTTTAAATATCATCAGATGAGTTGGCCCAAAGTCTGGAGGTGCAGCTTTTGTTAGCTGGAGACAGTCTCCTTGAAAATATCCCAACATAATTTAGATGATGAGGTAGCGTTACTATTACAGGTTGTATAGCAGAAATCTAAAATTATAAATGTTTTTTAATGACAAAGAAATGAAGAGAAATCAGTTATTCTTACATTCTCAGTATTCAAACTCCTGTAACGTATTGATACCCTTTCCCTCTTCCATCGGGTTATCACTTGTGTGTTGTTATTAAAGTAGGTGCATACCTTGCTGAATTCTTGTTACTGGGGGTTAGCCTTGCCTAGAGTGGTAATAATCTGGATGTCTCCAAAGTTGTAGCTATTTTATTATTCTTAGAAAAGCAGATCTTTAGGGTAAGTTGACAGAGGTTGACTTTTTGATTTTTTCATTGTATTAAAACAAAGTTTGGTGTCATCTAGGCTGGCAGTAGAGATGATACTAAGCAATGCCTTGTTCTCTTAACAGCCTTCCTTCCTTTCACTGTCAGAAGTTCTTATGCTTCTGTGCTTTAGGCAAGGAGTTAAAAGTTAGTCTAAATAAAATAAGAAATTTCCAATAGCTGGAAATTAAAATGCTAACAAGCGTGTGAATCGAGAGAGCTGCTGAAATGCCAGGTAAAAATTGATAGAAGATTTTTGAACATTCATGGTCCTGGTGTGGAAAGAAAAGTCATTTCATACAGTGGTTCTGTAAATCTCTACTTATATAATTTAAGTGAAACTAAAGGGAATGTGATAATTTTGCCCAGCTTTTGCTTTGACTCTTTGTTTTGCTTGGTTTTCAGTCAGAAGTTGCAAAAATGTGCTACAGAAAAACAAATGAATAAAACTATTGATTTGCATAAATATTTGCACAAGCAAGATTCTAACTATCGTATAGCTGCCCATCAAAGAAATTCTATTTAGTTGTGTTACCAGAATCGCATACTGTTAATTTTGATGATTTTATCATTATCTTAGAAGCAAATAAATCAACGCATCATGAATATTAAAAATATTTATAGTTCAGGTAATATTTTCTCTGGTTTTCTTTTGTATTCTGTTTAACAACGTTTTTAAATTATCAACCCCCAGAATTTTTAAAAAACAAAACCAGAAAACATGCTTTGAAAGGCAGCAATACAAACCTTTGAGAATATCTATGGATGAGAAATACAAATTAGAAAAAAAACCCAACAAACCACAAACCAACCCTAACCCCCCTGACCCACAAAGGCCCCTTTTAACTCCCCTTAATGATATTGCTGTCACTTTTATATATGCATTGCAACATGTGGTAAGAGCTAACTTATGCATGTGAATTTTCTGCCATTTTTGAGGTGACTTCCAGTAGGATAGCATGTATTGCATACTGGTAAAGCCAGGATTTTAGGAATTACAGTAAACTGAAGTCTCATCAGGACACTGTGTTTAGTATTTTCTGTCAGAGGGGAATGACAGTGGTGATGAACTCTGAGATTTAAAGTGTGATGACAAGATGCCATCTAGTGACAATTTGTAGGAAACTGTAGCTCACAATCTGTATTTACAGAAATGTTTTCTCCTCTTTGAGGACCCAAAGATTGTATTTCAGAGCAGAAATTTCACAACCATTGTATTACCTAGAAGCTGTTTTTCTGGGAAAATGTTTTACACTAGGTTCAACTTGTGCTATATTAAATGCAGGACACTGGTGATCGATTCCTTTGCTTCCTGTGCTTACCTCTGGTTTTGCTTTGCAAAAGCAAATCCTGCCACTGGCTGTCTCTTCCAAATCACCTAGTCCCTCTAGTAAGCATAAAATATGTTTCTTGGTGAATTTGGTGAAGCAGTTTTTCAGCAGTTCTACTCTCACCTGGCAGAGAATATATATAATAATGGTAGAAGAGAAGCTATTTTGAATATGGAGCATTTTAATTTTTGTCTTTAAAAGACTGGATTGAATTAAACTTGTGAGTATTTGAATACTTTTTCTGTTCCTTATTGGAAGAAAAGAAGAGGGTTTTTATTTGGTTGCTGCTTAGAAATATTAGGTACATAAAATGACTGTTTTATTGATTGTCAGAACAGTTATTTTCTTATACTGGCAAAACACAACTTGACCGAGATTGCAATTAGGTATGTGCTCTTTAAGTAATATGCTCTGTCGAATGGTACATGTCTTTTGCTGGTAATAGATTTCTGGTGTCCCTAGAGAGAGCCAAATCTGGTTTGAAAGAGTGCGTCCTGGGAAAAAACATGTCAGATACGGTTTCACTTTGTTCCAGAAATAATCTTTATAGTGGGTTGCCTGAGAGTGCACAGTGAACACTGTCCTCTCGGCTGTATTAGTATGAGTGTGTGAGGAAAATTACTATATCTTTATCAGTGTCAAATGCTATGGAGTTTTACAGGATGTAATTTTGACACCTTAAAGTTCAAGTCAACAAAGTCTGGAACGCATCATCTACCGCTCTGTGAAACTGCCTGTATCGCCATCTTCTTTACTTGACAGAGAATAGAATGTTCTTATACTAACTACGCTTCTCAAAAAGTGTGACTGTGTACAAAAGGTGAGATAACTGAAGAAGTGATTTCATAAATGTCCTCATGTTATAGAGAACCTGAAGATATTCTAACCTGAAGCATGTGAACAGTCCATTTGAGAGAGATCAAAGCGTTTCAGAATCGCTTAACGTTTTAGCAGCAAGTAATCTATCAGACCCAGAGCAAGGATATGTGGTGTACCTGTTTGAATAGACACGTATAATTTGTTTTTGCATGTAAATAAGTTTATGACAAATACAAATTATGTGCAAAAATAAAAACAATTTACTTTACAATTACTGTATTTCAGGATTCTAGAAGTCTGAATGTTAAGAAACAAATGGCTAAAAATAGACTATGTTAATTTTATTATTTGTAGGAGAAGACATTTGCTATTTGATTTCTTTTAAAAGTATTGATTCTCTCTTCCCTTGACTGTTCATGTAGTTCCATGGGAGCTATGAAGGAAGTGTATATGTTGAGAGAGAGATTTGCTTCTGAGGAAACAGCTAAATATCCATTTAATACAGAATAGTATTAAAAAGAAGACAGAAAGAAACATGCTTCCAAAAGCAATCGTGTAGTTTTGACATTTTTTAAGAAAGGAAGGGTTTATGAGAATAATTGAAGCAATTGCAAATTCTGCATGTTGCTTGTCAGTGTTTTCTAATTTGCATCCTAAGAAAACTACCAGTAATTTTCTGCCTAAGTAAGATAGAAAGTCTTGTTAAGAGCATGACAGTGGTTATACTTGGTGAGACTGTCATGCATGGTATTTTATTCTAGTATGACCTATAACTATAAAGCTATAAGAACAAACAGATGTGCTGTAATTTTTAATATCTATCTAAGTTCCTCCAGGTTATGACTGAGATATAATGGCTTGATAAGGAAGTCTTTATTTTTGCCTCTAATAATCTGTAATAAACATTTTCCTAAGATTTTTCTCTGAACAGTTTTTGAACCTGCACATCTTTTTGGCACCTGCAGTTTTCTTTAATTCTGTCTTTTGATCATTCAGTTGAATGGGGCTTCTGCCTAGTTGGAGAATATAAAAATTTTCTATGTTGCCACTGTTTTATTTCAAATTTACATATAACTGTAAAGAAGAAATCTGCTGAGTCTTCTTATTTGTATACATTTGTATACAAAACGTCATGGTACAATAATTCAGAATTACAGTATGTATCTAAATATCTGTTTTATGCCACGTGATCTTCGATTACTTAAAAGCCACTGAAAAATCTCACATGAGTAAGATTGCCAGTTTAATGTTTATAGTGAGTTATAGCTGTTACTAATGCCAAATACTGTCAGAGTAAACTGTGGGTTTGATTAAATATTTCTATAATGATGTTATCAAGGCCTCAAGCATCTGAAATATGGTAAACAAATGTGCAAAAGTACCAGTAAAGAGAAAAGTAAAACTGTGAGGCCTGAAATGGATGTGCCAGAGTGTGGGTGTGTGTTTTTCAATCTCCATTAATAAAACACTTCATGATTGTAGCAACAAAATGTGAGTCACCGGAATGAATGCAAGAAACTAGGACTTAAGAGACTGAAGTCACATCCATAAACACCCTAATAGTAGCAATGAATGGTGAAGTTCTTTTTCAGTATCTCTGAGAAAGCCTAATCTAATCCAGTTTTTAATCTAAAATTGCTGGAAAATTCATTGCCTACAGTTAGGCCTTAGAGCTAAAATCAAAATTAATATTTAAAAAACCAACTAGTGAAACAACGATTAACAAAGGATTTTCAAAAAAAGGTGTTGTACAGCAGTGAAATGAGACTGAATACCAGAAGCAGGATCACTGATGTAGAGAAGTAATGTGTCTTGTTAAGACAGGCTTACACTGAATGCAGCCTGCAAAGTGAGCAGGGGTTTAGGTCTGAATCAGTGAGATGAAAGTTTTGAGATAAAAAGCGTCAGTGTAGATGAGAAATACTTAGGGGGGAAAAGTGACAACCTGTTGCCTTGCAATTAAAGATTTCTGTTACTTCCAGTGACATAAATATCTGTGCTGTTGAAAATCTTTTCTAATATTCATAATGCTTGTTTGCTCATTAAATGAATTATTTCCTACAGAATTCTGGTATAAATAGTAAGTATTTAATTGAACTCCTGTTAGCATCATATACTGGCTAATCTTACCCCTGGGCTCATTGGTTGAGTGCAAGTGTAAAAGTTAATTAAAGTTAACTACAGTCAAATTATCTTTTTAAGCTTGAAAACCAAGTTTTTCCTGTCAGTCAAATGATATTCTTTTTTTTTTTTTTATTATTTTTTTCATACATAGAATAGAGTTGGTATTTTAAAATTTATTTGCTGATAAAATTATAATAGTTACTTGACCTAATTGGGGGGGGTGGGGAGGGGTGGGGAGAATTAATGCTTTGACAAGACAGTCTTGAAAGATACCACCAAAAAAGCAAACATTTTCAATTTTTGATACATATTCCCTGTTTTCTGGCTGAAAAGGTTCTGCTGGTTCAAATCAAGCTCCACACAGAAATACACTGTTTAGCCCATTGTATTTAAAGGCAGAAGGTCAGGTAACCCATTTGCTATCTGTATCTTTTGCAGTATGTTTTTTTTCCATTCTATTGAATGTTTATATGTATAAAATAAAATTATGGACAGAAAAGAACACACCACATAACAATAAAATGAGATTATTTCTCCTGATACCAGAGTTTAAGTAGAAGTCTGTATTTGCTCTTCTTCTTGTAAAGCAGCTAACAAACAGCATCCTCATCCACCCAGAAAGTATTTTTGCCGTAGGCTGTTAAGCAGCCACGGAACTGCGACAGGGCTGGGGGGGGTTACAGCTTGGCAAGATATTTTAACTTTGAGAGATTGCTCTGTGAATCTTCACCCAATGACATATGACACAAGCATTCACAATACAATAACGTAGCACTTAAATCACAGAATTTCCATAGGCACAGAAAATTTCTAATGATGCCTCTCTAGCTTCTTTTCAAGACAACTGCTTTCTGTGCTCTGCAGAGCTACAGGATTTCTGTTTGTTACAGTCCAAGGTCAAGGACAGAAGCTCAGTCCTGCAGTATTGATAATATCTTACTGGAGAGGGTGAAATTTCACTGTATGTCTGCCTTAAGTGTGTCTTAATCATTGGGAGTAAATATTTAAATATATTACAAAGAGTAGAAGCCACAGTTTTGTCTACTTACCTCTGTTTGTATGTGTGAAATCACCCTTTTGTGTGCGATTTCAGTGAATAACCTCAACAGCAGAAGTTAATTTATATGAAGTACTCATAAAAGATGCATTTGTAGCCTTTGGCTGTTTTGTCTCTAATACCGTAAAAATATTTTAAGATTACACTGTGTGCTTGCTATTAATGTTAATTTTAGGAGTCTTTTTATCTTTTTTCCTGAGTCCTATATATGTCTTTGTGAATTCCTTTGGCCTTGAACTGACATATCTCCTTTTCTCAGTTAAGAGTACAGTTATTCAGTTGAAAGGACTGGGACAGAACGGTTGTCATATATATCTCCTATGTTCTGTGATTAAAAGCTTACACGGAAGTCAGACATGTTTGAATATCCTGAACTCTAGGATATAGCCAGTGGTCTTTTAATGCTGTGTACAAATAAGGCAGCCTTTATACACCATAGGGAAAATACCATAACAGAAAAAGGAATTTGTTGCAGCTATGCAACTGTGCTTTGTGTAAGTGCAGCCACTCTTCTTTTGTTTTGTGAAAATATTGCACTGATTGTTATGGACCCTTTGAAAGTTTTGATTCAAGCTATTCAAGGAACTGTCATGGCTCACACTAAAGTGTTTGGTAATAACAAAAAGTAGCTGTGATTGGTGATTTTTGTGGTATTTGTGGTAATCTGTAATAAAGTAGAGAACTTCAGAGCGTAAAGTCTCCATGTCCATGTGTATTATGGAATCCTACAAACCCATGGTTGTGATTTCTGTACACCCACAGCCTGGCTGTAACTCTTTGGGTTGTGACAGTAGATTATAAAAAGCAGAAGTATTCTTCATGACAAAACCATTCAATAACTGCCTAGTCTCAGTTGTGTTTGCATCTCAGTATTCTGTTCACTCAAGCCACTAATACACAGGAAAACTGCATTTTTTTTTCTCTTCACTAACGTTCTTGTACATAAATTGTATTTTTGTATCAATGAAAAGGGCTGCTATTTCAACATTTTATCTCTATGAAGACTTAGTAAGTGCCTAAGATAACATCCAGCTTGCTTTAGGTTCATGGTCTTCATTGCAGTGTGCTTGTGATTTTTTTTATCTCTCCCCCCCGCCCCCCCCCCCCCCCCCCCCCCCCCACTTGGGGTTCTGCCTTTTTGAACATTTCTCCTTTCCGTGAAGGAATGTGTTAGGAAGTGGTTTTTTGAATAAAATTAAAAGATGAGTGAGTTCTGGTTTAGTTCACTATGCAATATAAGGCAGCTGTCCATGCTTGTATTTTTTCCCTTTTAACAGGAAGTTGGAAGTCATATTTTATTTTTCATTGCAAAAGGTATAAGGGCCCTTGAGCCCAAACTAACAACAAAATCTGATGAGGGAATGCCCTTATGCACCTGCTTTTAATATGTGAGTCCCGGGGTTCTAGATTTACCCATGTAACGTGTTAATGTATATGTATTGCACTTGTAGACCTGCAGCCATCAGGGTGGTACTGCTTGCTAATCAGAACACGGTATCAGTATTTTCTGCAAATCCTTATATTATCTGTGCATTATTAGCAGTTTCTGAGCCAGTGCAGAACTAATGTCACAGTGAATCTGACTTCTGCATGATGTTTTGACTAACCCATCGCACCATGGGGCAGATGGTATCCTGCTCTGCAGTACGCAAGTCCAAAAGATAGCATTTTCTAGAACTATCACAGGTCACTCTGAAAGGTTGTCCAGAGTGGGAGAAGAGAAATTAGTTGATTGCCTTTGTTTAGGAAGCTGGCCAGTATATAAAGAATGAGGTGAAATATCCTGTTACCAATTGTATATATACCATAAGACAAGACACAAGAATGCCAACCAGTTGTTGGTAGGAGCTCCCTATCTAGAGGTAACTGGAAGTCTACACATAGCACATCTTCCTAAAGGAATAGAATAAATGGAAAGCAGGTAAGAACTGATTAGCAAAGCAAAATGTCACAGCTTGTAAGATGCCTGTGAAGGTAGTTAAATTCCCATGTTTCATTTTCAAATGTGAGATGTAGGACAGAGAAGGTTCTGTCATGGATACTGAGTTATCAAAGACTCTGCTTAGTCTGGTTGATATGGCCTCAAAAGTCTTATCTGCATGTACAACCTAGTATAACCAAAACTAAAGCAAGAGAGTGTTTGCAAAGGCTTACATTTTATATGCACTGCTGAAAAAAGGGAATTTCTATTCTACCTTCTTCCCATTGTGAATAACATCACTGAAGGTGAATAGTATAAATGAAGTATAATTACAGAGGTCGTGTTCTCATGTATTGGTGCTCTTTCATCTGATTCCCTCTGCCTGTGACTTTTGTTTTTAATATGGAATTATCTGAGGACTTTATTTTTTTAATTCCTGAATTATCTGAGGACCTGTATTTCTAAAAGGAAGTGGGTTACCTGAAGTTCAAGGTCTGTGTGTGAAAACATAGTATTTTAACATTGTTTCCCACTTCAGCTGTAACAGAGAATCTCTGTGCTACCGTACAATCTTTGTGGACAAAACCGTTTAAGCTTCCTTTATTTTTCCATGTTTGGACAGGGGAGCTCAGGTTTCTCAAAGAAAAATGTTTACCTATTCCATGTTGTTACCTTTTTTTTTTTGTCAATTCAACCCCATGTTAGGCTGTGCATTGTAGTCTTGTAGAACATACTTCTTAGAATGAACAACTCTTGAAAGCCCCAGTAATTATAGTAAATCCTGGAATTTGACCTTGACTTCCTATAGCATGACTTGATTTTACTAGTTCCTGATTAGCTGTATTAGCAGGTTGGCATAATTTCTACAGGCAAATTTGCTGTCCCACTGATGATAAATGAAGCTGCTATTCTTTTAGTTAATATGTTCTCCCCAGGGACTCTGATGGTGTCAACAGCATTTTGAAAAATTGCTGCAGAACTAATAAGGACAGGGAAGTATGCTCATGTACATTTCATTCATCTACTTTTGTCCCTTTTTTACTTATTCTGTAGTCCTTTCAGTCTTGTCCAAGCCACTTAAAGAAGAAAAGCATTTATTTTCAGTGGTATTTCTCTTGACTTGTTTTGTTTAGGAATACCAGTTCAAGGTAGGATTAATTGGAAGGGAAGATTGAAGATTTTTGTCTCTTGATTTGTAAGAACTTGCACCTGATGTTTTTATAGAGCATTTATTTCTCTGTTGGGTAACCTCTTAATGCTAGGTGCCGTCAGAACAGCCAATCATATGCTTATACGATTAAGAAATCACAGAAATGTAAGAAGGAATATATTTCTTCTTTTTGGCCAAATAAAGCATTGCTAATGCAAGAACTTCTTTTCTGAATGTGGCCGTGCCCTTTCATAATACAGAAAGGCTGCGCGTGGGTCATGTATATCTTTTTAAAGAGCTTTGTAGGACACTTATATATTCTGTATTTATATAGAACTTTGAAGGTTTAGGATTAAGTGCAAGGGCCACAAATATTACTGGTGCATACAGTGCATTACTTGTGCATATAGTTAACCTTCACTTGAGACCCTCTTTCCTCTCAAAGACCTTCCATTTCAAAAGCCTCTGGAGCCTGTGTTTTTTGTGTACCCTATGATCCTAGAAAAGTACCTTGCCCCTTTTTATGAAGCGTGGGTCCTGTTTATCACTTTTGTCTTCCAATAAATCAAGAGAAATATGTGATAAGAGTTTGCCCTCCTCAGGCTTCGAGTCCCTACTGTTTCAAAGTGCTGGTGTGTGTTGACTCATTGAAATGATTCTGTAACAAGACTGCATTGATAGCACTAGGAAAGCGCTCTGTGGATATACAAAGCACAAACAGTGAACTACAGTAATGATGGCTGAACCAGTCTTATAGCAGAATACTAAAGAGTGATTCAAAATTTAGAACTACAGTATGTAAGGAATTTGGGGAATCATTTTGTGGTGTTTTCTATCTGAAGTATGTAAAATCTTACCATTGAAATCGAAAGATTAAGGTTGATTCATTTTAAAAGGGGATAAGAGCAATACTGTAGAATAGCAAGCATTTAGAGTGTGATACTGAAATAAAAACCTTGAGGCAAACATCCATCGGCAGCTTCTGAGATTGGAGTCCTGTGTGTGTGAATGGGTCTGCAGCATTAGAGGCATGCATCCTTCAGTGGTTGGAAGTGGACAGGCAGATGAATTTAGAATTGGTAATTGTATATAGAATAGACTACTTGAGTCAGTCTTACTTTTTTGCTTTCATAAAGTACTGTTTTCACAGCAAGAACTACAGGTAATCTTTTCTAAACATTTACTCTATTATAAACATATCTGTGAAGTTGGGAAATGACAGTTACAACTTGGAATGCTGTATTCTTCCAGCACTATGTAATTCTTCAGACTTATATATTATCTTAGGCAGTCCCTCTAACAGTATAAACAGTTGCTTTCAGAACTTATGTACTTCAAAAACTCTACTGCACGCTGAAACGTGTAAGGCACTAGTTATTTGGATTAAGATTTCCTCTTCCAATAGGTATTGTCGTATTGGGATTCTTAAGAATTTAAAGAAATTATTATTTATTTGCTTCATAAAGTACATCTTGTAGAATGTTTGTAGTTTATCTGGACATGTGACGTTGTCCTGAGAGTTGCTGGTGCTTAAAGCACCTCAGGGCTTCTAAAACTATGGTCCATAAACTACTGGTGGACCATTAAGTCCCAAGTGTCTGTCTCAGCTGCTTTGCAGATCGTACCAGCTACTCTGTTCAGGTGTGCTGCTCGAAGGGGTTCTCCCCAGTCACACTATGGCATGGAGCTGTTTCCCCATCCTTGTCACCCTACATGCTTGAAAGGCTTTTCATGTTGGAATGGTGGCCCATAAGAAGAAGAAGGGGAAAAAAAAAAAAAAAAGGCTTGTTAATCTTTTGCTCAACCTCTGATGCAGTACAGCCCTAGTACCAGTTGAGATTTACTCTAGGCTTAAAATACAAAATGCACAAGTACTCTGAATTAAGCTTTGCCTTGGTGTTTCCTCTGTAACACCCAGCTTTCAAAGGACTTTTGAGCTGTGCAGGTATATATTCCAATGTGTATCTGCCCATTTGGATTGTCCTCAGTCTTTCCTAGAGAAAACGTTTTACAATAATCTTTTTGGAAAGTTAAGTACAGTATTATGATATGTTAATCCCAGAAGGATTTCTTACTAGTTCCCTCAGTCCTGTATAGCTGAATAAAGCTACTGCTGTCTGGTTGTTGCTTAGGCATTGTTGTGTGCTTAGTTCTGGTGATGATATAAGGCTGTCCTGCCCCCACAGAAATACAGGTTAGAAGAAAATCTTAGGCATCTTAATCAACGTGTAGGTTTGAGAATTTCAGGGCTATGTGAATATTTCTGACTTTCACTCCCTGTCTTTAGGAAGACTTGGTTTATATGTCATCCTCTATGAAATCCATGCATCTGAATCCTCACTCTGGGTACCCTGGTACCATTGGTTTATTTGGAAACTTAAGAAAATGTTGTAATTTTAGATTTATTTTTATCATGTTGTTTAAATCCAAAACACTTCAGTTCCTAGAAATTTTCTTTAGCATTAAAATCTGCAGGTAGACGTTCTTCCATTCATTAGTATTTCTCTGAGACAGGAGCCCCAAACCTGAGTCAAGATACATTTTTGTTAGTTGGTGAACAAATCAAGAATGAAGGTGTGGTTTCTGCTGTGCATGATTTACAGCAGAATTTCCTCCATATTCTCTGTCATGCAGATACTAAATGCTGCCTTTCATAGAGAACAGTGTCTGGAAACTTACTTGAAAACAAACGTTAACTTAAGATGAGGCTTTTTAGTTGCACTCTTACATACTCACGTATGCTGTCTATCACTAGGAGTAACACAATGAGAAAGGAAAATCTAGAGTCGTACTGTGGCGGACAAAGTTCCAGCTCTGCAAGTCTAGTTGGCTACTCTGTGGCTAATCTGAAAGACAAGGCAATGATCATAGATTTATTTTAGGTTTGTTTTTTTTTTCATTAACAAACAAATTGAATAAAAATAAATGCAGATCTTCATGCTTACTTTTAAAAAATGCTAACAAGTACTGTTATACCACTGACCCTAATGGAGTTTCTTACATTTTTACCTTTTCAAGACATCCCACTATTTCCCAATGTCAAACATAACCTTTGTAACAAAATATGCAAACTGTTTTGTACCTAGAGGACCTTGTAAGGCTGGTAATTTTCATGATGCAAATTTCAGAGCAAAATGAGCCCATTAACTGAATTAGCAATTCAAAAAGGCAAAAGTTCATAGTAAGGAAGCAATCAAAGCTTTTCAAAAGGTACAATTTTGTATTATTGTAGTCCATGTATGTGCATAGTTTGTTTTCTTTGGTTTCTTTTTTCCTTTAGAATAAGTTGACATATGACAAGAATGCTATTTATCTAAAGTAAATTAGCATTTTAGAAGAGGAAGTATAACTTAGGACACTGTTTTTTGCTTTTTAGAAAGCTGTGGTTTCTAATCCATTGCAATATTAAAATATGCAGCTACAGAGTGGGGAAAAAAGAGTTTGCTGGAATAAGAGCATTTATAATTACAGAGGAAAGAGAATCCCAGCCTGCAGAAATTAAAGAGTTTTCAGTGAGGACAATTATGCCTTTGACATCCATTGACAGCCTTATTGTAATATGAGGCCATGACAAGGTTCTTAAACCACTGCACCTTTAGCTTTTGTCTTCAGTCATCACTGAAGTCTGATTCTGAAAACATGTTCTTCTTACACAAAGGCTTTATTCTTTAAAGATACTTCAACATATTGAAAAGATTGTTGAATTTTTGGATAAGATGATGAATTAATTATGTTGTGTGGGATGTGATGTTATTCGTGATGTGATGTTACTGCTGTGATGTTACTACTGCTTATGTCTCTGTTCAGAGCAGTTTCATTGTTAAAATGTGCTTTTTCTCTGTATGTTTTATCAGTCAATTTGCTATTGTAACTTCACCTTGCAAGCACTTCAGGGTGCTGAAGTTAACTTGGTTTGGGGATTTGGCACAATTGGGTTTTGATTCTTGACTGAAATAAGACACTAGAAGAATCAGAATATTACCAGGATATACAGATGCTCATTTTCAGGATTGTTTTATGTTTGCTTATTCATACTTTTCTTCATTTGATGAGTTCCATAGGTGATTAATTTTGAATATCTCCAAAGAATGGGTATCCTGTAGGTCTCTCTGGGCCTCTCTTGCAGTGTTTGACCACTTTCCTTCTCCCTTGTCAGAAGCTCCTGTATTCCAGGCTGTATCTGTTGCTTCTTGCCTTCTCACTGTACCCCTGTGAGAAAAGTGTGTCTCTCTCTTTCCTATACACTGCTATTAAGTTAGCTGAAGGGAGCCCTATCTCCTCTTAGCGTTCTTTCCTCAAGGTCGAACAAACCCACTTCTCTCTGTCACTCCCAAGTCCTCAGTGCTACAGTCCCTGACCATCTTTGTGACCTCTGCTGGTCTTGCTCTGCTATGTCAATGTCTGTCTGGTACTGGGAAGCCCCAAACTGGACACAGGTGTCCTCAATGTAGGGGAGGGATCATTTCTCTCAACCTGCAGGCCATGGTCTTGCTAATACAGCTTACGATGCCCTTATCGCTCTCCACAACTCCCTGAAAGGAGGCTGTAATGAGGGGGTTGTCAGTCTCTTCTCCCAAGTAACAAGCAATAGGACAAGAGGAAAGGCCTCAACTTGTACCAGGGGAGGTTAAGATTGGATATTAGAAGAAACTTCACAGAAAGGGTTATCAGGTATTGGAACAGGCTGCACGGGGAAGTGGTTGACTCACCATCCCTGGATATATTTAACAGACAGGTAGATGTGGTGCGGGACACGTAGAGGGTAGAGGGACACGGTTTAGTGGTGGGTTTGGCAGCGTTAGGTTGATGGTTGGACTCAATGATCTGAAAGGTCCCTTCCAACCTAGTCAATTCTGTGATTCTTCTAACAGTCATGAAAACACTGAGGTTTACTTTTTTGTTTGCAAGTCTCAAGCAGCTGACCTTTTATGCACAGCTATAGTTCCTTGAGTCATATGATACTTTGCCTTTTTATCTTTCTTCATTGAGGCAGTTTCTAGTTCTAGCACTTGTTGAGAAGCACTTGATGTGTGGACCCTAGAGCTCGGGAAATGGAGGTCAACTAAAGGCAATCTTTAATCTTACATATATTACTTTCAAGCTAGTTGTAAGCCCTATAGAAATGTTTGAGACACGGCACTGGAGATAATTTCCAAGCTTTGGATGTATTCTCTCATGTGAGATCTGAGGTTTGTGCCTGACTATCTGACACTGACAAGCCACAGTGTAAGTACTACTTGATGTTGTGAGTATGGGCTCTTCCTCGTGCTGACAGAGGCAAAACGTTAAGTAACCTTCATATTTGGAAATGTCTTTCACCACAACTCAGCTGCTCCAGACCATGGATTTTAAGCAGAGGTACCGGTTAAAACCTGCGTTTTTCTCAGTGTTGCCCTTATTTATAGGTTAGGATGTTCAAATAAGCTAAAGGAGGAAGGTAAATAATGAAAAGTAACCAGTTGAGTGTTCTGTGCCCCAAGGGCTTTTTCAGTATCTCATCAACACAAAAAAGTGAGTATTTCTTGAAAGTGTACGTGTACATATGTAAACTAGTTTCATGTTACTATCTTGTGCATGGATAATTGGATGTGGGTGAATGTCGTGGTTTAACCCCAGCCAGTGACTAGATCCACACAGCTGCTCGCTCACCCCTAACCCTTTCCTCCCCCTGCTTCCCCCAAGAAGGATAGGAGAAGAGGGGGGGGTGGGGAAGAGAGAGGAAAGGGGAAAAAAAACCCTGGTGGGCTGAGATAAAGACAGTTTAGTAAAAACAATAACAGAAAAGGAAAAAATAACAATAATAAAACAATAATAATAATGACACGGTCACTCTCATCGCCTTATGAATTGACACTGTCCCAAGCAGTGATCGTGGATTCCCGCCCCCTGACTAACCCCCATTTATATACAGAGCATGACGTCTACGGTATGGAATATTCATAGGCCATTCCATCATTCTGTCTGTGCTCCTAGGAGAAGCTGAAAAAAGTCCTTGAAGAGTGTAAACATCACTTAGCAACAACTAAAACCAATAGGTATTACTGACATTCCTTTCACAGCAATGACTAGAAAGAAACTTAAGTCTTTCCCAGCTGAAACAGGTACAGTTAGGATCTGAAAGCCAACTTTGTGTTCTTTTAAACATTGTTCTAGTGGCAAAGAAAACATTTCAGCAACGTGTTAATATGGGCTGTAGGCCTGATTGTCTATCTTTTGCAGTAAAAGAACAAAGCTAGTGAAGGGAAGTCATCCTTAGGCAGACTGAAAAAGCTGATTTGCTGTGATGCAATGATGGCATTCTGCATTTGATGCTTTTTGATGAAGTTGTGTTAAATGAATACTTACTAGCTCAGAAAAATGCATTGATACCACTAGCAATACATAGAGATGCTCTATTTTTAACAAAATCCTAATTCATATTATCGATTTTGATAAGTGCCAAGTTGCCATAGGAAATACAGAAATATTCCAAGCTGGTTAAAATCTGAATAAATAATGCCCAAACTTTCCTTAGTTACAAATGTAGGAGCTACGAGCTACTTCACTTTTTTTTTTTCATTGCACTACATGTAGTTTATCACTGTTGTTTACATACGTAGTATGTAAGTAGTGACCCAGGTTATACTAGTATTGCTGATGCTAAATTGCAATGTATCAAAACCATAAAAGAAAAAGCCTGAATGGCAGAATTCAGTCAACTACATTATTTGCAAACTCATGCCAAGAAATGCTTGTAGCTGCTAAACAGGAAACGTCAGTATCATTCCTCTGTTCTCTCTCTGTCAAGAAGCAGCTCGACAAAAACAAAAAAAGTATCTGGAAACAAAATACGGTATTCTTGCTATCTCCTCAGCAATCTTTAGTCTCTATTTTTCTTACTTGCTTTTTATAGGAATTTTCTCTCAAAAACTGATTTGATGGACTGTAGCCCAGATGACCCCTTCTATCTTATAACCACACAGAAACTCTCCAGACACCATTTTCATTACAACCAGCAGAACACTTGGCTGTGCTTCTTAAACCACAGTGAATATTTTTTTACAATCCTGTCTACTCTCTCTGGTTCCTTATTTAAAACTAGCTGCTTTCCTTCTCCCGAGGTAGAGCTGGAGTATGGTAGGTCTGAGTTGCTTTATAGAGAGAGAAGGCTAGGAGCAGGTACTTCATCATCCTGACACCCCAGTGTTCACTGGTCCCATGTAGAACAGAGCTTAAAGGGAGTGGAGTTAAGCCACTATTTTGCAAGTGCAGAGTTGAAAAAATAAACAGCTTCCCACAATTAAATGCGGAGCAATTAATTATAATAGGGAGAAATCAATTCACTTTTGAGTTTCAGGAATAATTTTTAAGTGTGAAAAAGGATGTTAATCACCACAGTAATGATATTAGGAAAACCTTATTTAGTGCTGCTAGCTGCTTGAATAAACATTAATGCACAATGTTTATCTCTCAATCCATCATTCGGTTGTTTTCATTGTCTCTCTCTTTTTCCATAGTGTGATATTTTTGTGTTTCAGAACAAAGGCTTTCGCTCCTTTCAGTTTGAACATTTAAAGTATGCCAAATGCAAATTCAACCCCTAATGTCAGTCAGCCTACTAAATACCTAACTTCTTTCAGAGTAGAATGGTACTGTGTTGTTTTCTAAAAAGCTTTTAAAAATATATTTTAATTTCAGAAGAAATAAGATAGCTAAGATTTTCATACTAGTCAGTTCTACGACGTAAACATTTCACTCTGTTATGCTCTTGGTGTACTTGCCTAGCATTCTCCACATTTAATTGTGCTCTAGGTGTGTTAATACTTTCATTCTCTTAACTTTCTCATGGCAAAAAAGTAAGATAAGATTTTCTTTACTTTGTTTCTTTCCCTGCAGCATGTGATTTATAAAAGCAAAAGGATTTGACAGTAGCTGTCTCCCAAAAGTTCTAATTTTTCAACTTTCTGAACTTCCAGTATTCTGAAGACCAGCAAATATTAGTCTCTCAAGTCTCTCTACTTTGCCTATCTCTTCTAAGTCCATGTATGGAATATAAATTCACAAAAAAAAAAATAATACAAGTCCTTGGATTTAACTTAAAGGTGCTATAGTTGGGCAATCTAACTAAAAAGTCAGTGATGGTTTTTTTCAGATGCTAGTCTATGTATACTGTGAATTCATTCTCCTTTTTAAGTGGAATTTTTTATGTAGTGGCAGAATTTAGTGAGCAATAAATTTCCTCTTTGTTCTTAGTGTAAATTGAGAGTATTTCTATCAAAGAGACCCTAAAATCTTTCCATACATTAGGGCACATCATAAGGAAGATTTTCAGCTAAGGATGTTTATGGAAAGACAAAATAGGTACAAGTAATCTTCTTTAGCAAGAAGCTAAAGCAGATGGGCGGGGAAAAAAAACAAACACCAAAAATACCAAATTGGAAAATGTGAAACCAGCGATAGTTGTCTGCTAAAATTGATAAATATGTAATGATGAAGACAAGTTCAGTTTTGACGTCTAGGGTAGGATTAATATAGTTGTATGGCAAAATATGATTTCCAACTCTCTGGAAATAAGCTATCAGCAAATTGGCAACATTTTACCCAGCAAACGCAGTAACCTTTCTAAACAGTGTATTGTCCAGCTGTAAACCTGCCATCTGCATACTTACCAGCGTTGGTTTCCTTTAAAAGTTCTTTTTTTGCTCTTTATTTAAAATTACAAACAGGGGGGCTGTTAGCAAGATGGATCCCTAGCAAAGTATATTAAATAATGTGCAATATAAGGAAACAATTAATTGGCATTTCTTTTTAAAATGCCTGGTGGTCTCAAGACATTAATTTGGCAAATACCTAAAACCTGAATAATATTTCTCCAAGAAATTTAAAAGTCCAGGAAACACAATAGCAATATATGGAACATTAAAATAGTTACCTCAATGTTTTAGTATTTGAACAGTAACAGAGCTAAGGTAGGACTAAAATTCTAGTATAATTTCTAAGCATATATGTCCCATTCCCCTTTATAGACTCATGCAGATGCTAATCAATCATGTTATTTTCTAGGACCTCAGAAAGTTTAAAGGTTATTTAGTTGGTGGAAGTGTTCAGGGTGATTACTTCTAGTTTGCTTATTCTGCACTTTTTTTTATAAAACAATTACATTTTATGCCCAGTAAGCTCTATTACTCCTCATTTGTTTGTAATGCTTCGCTTCACATGCAGGTGCCGGGTACCTGGGTTATTATTCATTTTTGAAAAATGCTTAGCACTGTTCCTTCCATTAGCTCCTGCAACAAATAGACTCTGATTAATCACACTCAGACATTGTACCTTCCAGAACTGAAGCTGCAAGTGGAATGGGCCACAACAATTGAATAACGACCATAATGCTAATGCTGCTCATGGTGTTTGTACAGTCTGAGTGGGGAGTTCGGGGAGTGGGCTGACTGTCTTTTGGGTGTTATGGATGTATTTTGCTATAGGAAAGTTGGGTACATTTAATGTCTTATTTTTATGTTGGTGTCATTTATGATTAAAATAACCAAATTTTTTTATAAAAGGATTTATGAGTGTTATCTATGATTTAGAGCAGATGAATTAAATCAAATAATGTCTTTTATATATATTAGCTTATTAAACACAATATGGTTTATTGGATCATATATTAATGGTTTTCAGATCATGTAATTTACCATGTAGGTGTTTCCTCTTTAAGCATATGAAAATAAGCAGTGATGGTTAGTGATAACAGTCACTAAACTGAGATTCTAACTATTAATTTGCATCTCTCTGTCTCTTTACCATCCTAGATAAATCTGTGTTTACCTCTTTCCAGGTCAAGACAAGAAGTCAGACGTGGGTGGGAGGAAATGTGTTGAGTGGTCTAAGGAGAAGAACTAGAACTCCAGCACAGCTGGAAATCTTCTCTGAGTAAAATGCTCACGTGGGAATACGGCAGGTAAATAGCTGAACTGCTTAGGGATGAGCATAAATCACAAAGGGCTGCATGAAAAGACACACAGGAGCCTGGGGAGCAGATTTCAGAGAGGACTTCTCTTCCTCCTGTCATGAGTTTGAGGCAAGAGAGTATATAGCTCTCATGGAGACAAACAAAGCACGAAAGGTAGATGAGTTGAAAACTGAGAGATTGTAGGGTAATTTAAGTAGTGAAACAGACCTTTTAAGTTGCTTGGCTTTTGTGTTTGAGTGTCTTTAGTTTTTGTCATTTGAGAAGGTTGCGGTTATAGGGATCTTATGCCCAGAGATAGGGACCAAAATGCAGGAGTATAATTCTTTTCCTAATCAGAAGTGAGATGAGCCATATCTATTTTTTCTGGAAGTTCCTCAGGAGATATTAAGGAGAGACTCCCTTGTGTTGCTGTCATGGGTAACAAAATAGTTTGCAGGTGTCAGCACCAATTTTTAACAGCTGTTTCTCTGGGAGTTCTCACTAGTTCATTTGCTTGCTAAGAGGAAGAAACAAATGCTGAAAAATTGCCTTCCCTAGGATAAACCAGTAAGAGACAAGAGAATAAGAGCCCTTAGACATTGAGGATCATCTTCTAGGCAGAAAAGGAAATGCCTTGGATTCAGGTAAAATACAGGTGAGCACTAACAGCCACTGAATTACTCACAGACACTCTGTTCTAGATTTGTAGGATCACTTGAAAGTTTCTTCCTTCATTGCTGAGTCAGCTGTCACTGTGGGTCTGTGAACTGACCTAGGCAATGTCTGTTCTTTATCTCCTACATAGCAGTGAAGGGGATCTTACTCTGAGAGCCTTCTCTCTTAACTCATCCCATTCGGTGAGCTGAATCTGAGTCTTACTTCGTGGAACATCTGTTGGCTCAAAGAGGAAAACACTGCGGTGAAAAATTAAGCCTTGCACTGTAGAAAAAGGAGCTCATGTATTCACTTTGAAAAAGTAGGGTGGCCTCATGGATTAAGGACTGGCCTGAGATGCAATACAACTTCTGATTCTTTCTCAAACTTCCTGTGTGATACTGAGAAAGTTACATGACCTCTCAGAGCGTGTGCTCACTGCAGTAATCTGGGAAGGGCATCATATTCCTCAGCAGAACAGCAGCTGGGAGTCTCTTCTATAAAGGTTTTCTTGCAGACTCTCAACCAAAGGGATAAAAGCAATCCTACCAAACCTGCATCAAGCAGCCTAAATTGAACCTAAAAACTGGGAACTGTGCGTGTGTTATGAGAATAAATCAATATTTGTGATAGAGGTAGACACTGCAGCACTGCGGTCAAGGCCTGGGCAAGTTATGAATATTAGACAATACCACTTATTTATTTAGCAAGGCAGCTGTTGCTGAGGGGAGCAGTTTTGAGGCCTTTTTTAGTATTCTTGAGGAAAAGGCTTGCAGGTGCTGTTTGTGCCTGTACAGTGTAGCCTCCTAATGTAAAGGCACCTGTTGTTAAATCTTTAGTGCTGAATTCATTAGACCTCATTAGGAGGGTGGAAAGCTTTGAAGAGAATCAGGCTTAATTATCCTCGCATTTTCAAATGCTGAGAAAGGTAATGCTTTAAACCTCATTCCTTTATTGAAGCTATTATTGTAATGATAAAAGGCTTGTTGGTGTCGTAGTGTCTTACACTAGTGTAGAAGTTCAAGCAGTGATGATATTTTGAAATGGAGCAAGATCAGAACCCAAGCACAACATCTTATTGCATAATAGAATTTTGCAGATTTTGTATTCACCTCTCATCTCTTATTTAATTTCAGTTATACTATTTTACCTAACACCTCAAAGTGCAAGTCTTTACTCCTAGGGTGGTTTATATCATTGTGACTGGACACACAATTTAACGAAGCAGCCTTGCAGGATGTGTGGGCTCTGTAGTGGGTGTCCATGGTAAAGTTTTGGTAGCAGGGGACATGAGGGGAGGCCTCTGTGAGGAGAGGCCAGGCTGCCCCATGCCAGACAGGTGGGCCCAGTCAGTTCCTTATTTAAGTAAGAAAGGGCCAAACCCTTCCCAGGCATTGAGGAGTGATGGGAAAAACATGTGAGATCCAGTGCTGTGAATACCCAGGTGAGAGCAGGAAGGGGCTGTTGGCACCAGAGCAGAGATTCCCCTGATGCATGGGGAAACTGTGGTAGAGCAGATATTTGCATGAGAGACCCTGGAGGACCTCATGCCAGAGCGGGTGGGTATTACATGAAGAAAACTGTGGCCTCTAGAAGCCCATAATGGAGCAGGTCCTCCCGACAAGAATGGCTCCCTGTGGAGAGGAGCCCATACAGGAGTAGGCTCATCCTGAAGGATGGCAGTCTGTGGAAGGACCTACACTGGAGCAGAGGAAAGTGGGAGGAGGAAGGAGTGGCAGAGAGGAACTGTTATGGACTGACCACAACTCCCCATTCTCCTTAGGTGATCTCTTTCTTTTCTGTAAGGTTGAGTTCTATATCCCTTTTTAATATGTTATTACACATTGTCTGTTTTAAAAGTAGTTGTTTGGCTTATTCTTTTATTTTAGTTAGAAAGAATAATGCAGATGAAATCTTCACCTGCAAGAAATAATCCTTGGATAAGCTAATGTGTAGGGAGCAACAGAATCTCATTTAGCCTCTTGTACTTCCAAAGTCTGGATCTGTACAATCACCTCTAGCTGTCTCATCTGTGGGTAGAAACTAATTGAGGATTTTATGAAAACATCTGGCAGGAAGCGACATCTGTACCACCAGCTGGCAGTCAAAAGGGAAAAAATGCAATAGAAGAGGCTGAGAAAAGATGAGGACGGGTGGGGTGATCAATTGTGAGTTATAATTATTTGCAATGTTTTCCTGAACTGGGCATGATCCCATTAATAAAATGAATAGAGTAACAACCATTTGTGATTATTTATCAGGCAATGCATGAGCAAGACAGCAGAAATATTGGTCTCTAATTCTAAAGCAGTTCTACCATTTTGTGGTGTATTTTTATGATGTACTATGAAAGATGCGAAGAAAAGCAAAGGGTAAAATTTTCAAAGCCAGCTTCTGAAAGGGAAGAGACCTGCATTTAGATCACCTGATGTACGTGGCCTACTTTCCACTAGTGATGCTTGAAATTTCATTTTAAAATCTTGTTTTAATGTCTGTAGGTGAAAACTAAATATGGTGCTCTTTTGAAGTGCTGGCTAACAGCAGTGCATCAGCTCAGGCAGTTGGCTGAAGCCTTTCTATAGTCTTTGTAGAACGGAACCCGTTTAAGTGAGTCACTTGCAACCAGTCGATAGAGGTTGTGATCTGTACTTACTAATGCTTGTGGTCCTTCTTATTTCATTTGATGATGAACTTATTCAATTAGGGGAAGAATCTTAATTAGGGGTTTCCTATAGTTCTTTTTTTTCCAAGTGGAAATTGGGAGCTACAGCAAATTTGTCTCCCAGTTTGTGGTACTGCATTCTTGAATGTGTTTCTCTCTGGCTTTGAAGGTAGTCAAGCCAGTGAACACTTCAGGATTAACAGTCTCTTGTCATGAATAGAGAGACCCAGGCTACTGCTGCCCTTGTGATTAGCCATGAAGAACCATAATTCCCATGGCAGCAGAGATTTCAATAGCGTTGAACATAGAAGAAATGATTCCTATCAACACAATTGCTTCTCTCTAGGTTTTTTAGAAATAGATACTTTCAAAGGATTATATTAAATGGATAATTTTTAAAAGCCCAATTCTTCCCCAAAGTGCAGTTGTCATGAGAGCGGGGAGTGTTTAACTGTCATATTACACAATGGAGCTTTCTGAAGGAAACACTGTTGAATGTGGTGACAGTTCAGGCCTGACCATCAGCCTGTATTATCATAACTGACACTTGCATAAAAACATTGTATCTGAAATAAAAATGAAGTAATGGCTTCTATGTCTAAGAGGCATATTTGTCCTTAAGTGCACAGTAACACATACTTGCACAGGTTTTTACAAGTATTTTTTTTGTGTGTCATTAAATAATTTTTGTAGTATTTTGATTTTTTTCTCTTTTTTTTTTTTCCTGTTAGACTATGGAGTTAACTTGAATTCAAGTCTTTGCTGTATTCAGAACTAACATGTTTCTTACTATGGTTCATTACTTTTTACATACACAACGCAGAGAACATGCTCAAAATAACTATTTGAAGCTAAACTGATAAAGTAAGCATCCGTAAATGGTAACAAACTACCTCTTGAGATAGAAACAGTGCCTGCAAGGGTGAATGAGACTGAGATGAACAGGGTGTATCTAGAAAGATGATGATACAGAGTAATAACATACAGCAGGAGAGATACCAAGCTGATCAGACATATTGCTGCACCTAAACACAGGCAAAGGAAAACAGAATTTTCACAGAATGCAACTAGCATTCTGAAATGGAAGAAGCAGTTTAACACATGATCAGCAAATGGGTGAAATACAGTAGGGAAGAAATTGGAGCATTTAGTCAAAGCTGAGCAAAGCTGCACCCTGAACATGACTTCGTGCAACAGTTATTGGTTTTAACACATATATCAGGTTCAACGTCCTACCAAAAGAACTGTAACTTCCCTGAGTTTCTAGAATGCCATTGTGTATTACAAGTACATATTTCTCTGCATGCCATTTGTATTAGCATTTTAAATGTTAGCTTATATATAAAAAAATCTATGTGGTACATTTTTAGCTTACTATGAGACTTTGAGTTAGGGCCATGTTCATCTGGATGGTCATATTTTTCATGCTTCATTGCTTTGTGCTGGTGATTTCTAAGGTGGTTTGCAGTGTCCCTGAGAAAAGGTGCTAGTTACTGTGCCATGATTACAGTTTTGGGAAGTCTTCTGTTTAAAAGTCTTTCTAGCAGTCAGATTAACTACAGATTTATATCCATTTACTGAGGAAAAAGGTTTGACTATCTAAATCCTGATTTCTAATTCTAATCTAGCGTAGGCAAGAAAGTTTAAGAATAAGCTCGGAAATGCATAGATCTTTACTGGCATCCTTTTGTGTCACCTGGTAGTGCTGTCTTTTATGATGTAGGTCTCTCTTGGTTATCTCCTGCAGGTCCATATATTCCTTCTCCCTTGGTTGTTCCATTTATTTCTCATGGCTCCTTGAAAAAGAAGTATTCCTTTTTATCCTATTGTTTCTCATCTGTTTCTTCTCCAATAGGTTCATTTGGTGGAGATGCTTATTATGCTACTCCAGTGAAAAAACTTCCTGCTGTCTCCATGTAACTGTATATCTTCTCCCTGGAGTTACAAAAGGTTTATCTGTAGTCCAGTCTAATCCAAGCAGCCTCCTTATCATGGTAGGAATGTTGGTGGGCCTGTGGCTTTCCAACATCTCTTCTCTATACAACTGGCACTGTAATACTGAGAAACAATAGTTTTCTCTGAAAATTGTAACCTTCTCTCAGTCCTCTTATTTATCTTCATCTAACAGTGAAACAGTCTCCTGAAGAATTGTGTTCCCAGAATAGTTCCTTATTTTACTGAATCTCTTTTCTCTTGTAAAACATTTGTCAGGGGAACAATTTCACATCCTTCCACATTATATCCTTTCCCTTAGTTTTGCAGCTTTCCCCCAGGCATCCAGGACATATTGTAATCATATTACTTTTGTTGGCTAAGGGCATTTCCCAGCCAATGCTGAAAACATCGTGCGTTCAACTACAGGTATTTTTCATATATACAGTTACAGTCCATTTTGTTATAAGACGACAAAAGACAAAAGGTAAAAAAAGCTTGTACTTCATATACCTTTGGATAAATACATGAAAAATCCTGATGGAATAAGTGAAAGGATTAATGTTAGAAAGAACCATTGGAGGCAAGGAGAAAATGAAAACAGGAGAAGAGCAGAGAAAAGCAGAAAGGGCAAAAGGAACAGAGGCTGAAACAGTGATGGTTTATTATTGTTGTTGTTAATGGTTTGTTTCATTCCTGGTATTATGCTTTGTATTCACTTGTTTATTTCATTTGGCATTTCACTGTCTTGAAGTCTTCTAGCCAATAAATCCTGGGGTACAGAATCTGGTCTCTGTCTCACAACCAAATCAAAAAAGAATGTTTTTGAATTATAAATATTTTCTACAGAACACAATGAAAATATGTGCTTGTCCCTAGTGTCACGTCTGTCATTCTTGTTGTGATCTAGCCACCAAAGAGGTCTTAAGGGACAGTCTGTCTCTGCCACATAGAAGTACATCTCCCATAGCACATCCAAAAGAATAAGGAAAGAGAGAGGCTGCTGTCAGCTGCGGAGTTTTTCAGAGGAATTTGCAGAAAAGGGACTGTGGATGCGGCAATATCAAGAGGGAAGTATAAGGGTAAAATGTGTCATGAGGTGAAAGGGATAAGACAAAGATCATTAGAACTGCCACATGCTCAAGCCTGTCAAAGTTTTACTAGAGAGATATTCGAGCAGTGCCAATGTTTCTAGGAATGTATTGATACCAAAGCACAGAACTTGATGGGGATCATAAAGAAATTTTTGTGACACTTTTCCTGATAAAAGCATTTCTCAAACCACACACCACGAAAAACAGGGCTACCAGGGGACTATAGCCTCTTCCAAGTTCTTTGCAGACTTTGATGCAGATGACATTGCAGGCAAAAAAAAAAAAAAAAAAAGACTTCTGGCACACACAGGCTTTTGGTCTTTGAATGTTGTATGACTGAATGACCTTGTCATAAAAGGAATGTGTTCAAAACAAAATCTGTAGATGGACGCTCAGCTTGATATTTGCAAGATTATGGATAAAGCAATTACTAGGATTAAGTGTATATGGCACTTTTCTACTTTTTTTTATACGATTCAAAAGTGAAGCAAAAAGACATGTTTAGAAATTTTTGTAAAGCCATTTTAACCAAAAATAACAATTTGCAGAACTTGAAACCAGAAACAAGAGAACTTGCTACAGTAATGCTCCCAACCCAGAACACTTTAAAGAAAAGTTTTAAGTTGTGAAAGGATCCACTCTATTCTATATATTTTCAAACTGGCGTCTCCCCTCCACCCCCGTTTATTTAATTATTCTATTTTGAAATTTCAGTTCCATTTAGAAACACATTTAAAAAAAAAAGTGAAATATAAGTCAAAAGCATATAAAAACTATTTAACAAAGCATACTGATTGACTTAACAACTTCAGTGCATCGAAAATTTTGACATTTTACTGAGATTCAGTAGGCAAACACATTTTGATATCTTTAACATTTTCATGGGCTAAAAAAAAAAAAAAACCCCACACCATTTTCTGCCCGAGCTACAAAAGAACAGATTTTGCAATCAATCATACATACAGTAGTTTCACTGAATAGTACTGCAGAACAGACTCCAACATTTGCATCCATTTCTGAATGCCATTTCCAAGCCATGCTATTCTATTTTTGGTTTTGTTGGTTCTCATGGAAGTGAGAAATTTGAAAGCAGTCTACAGAGTCAGAAGACACAGTAAGATTTCCACACACGCTTCCATCATCCAACATTTAAACTAAAGTTTCTATTTAAATGCTTTACAGTCCTTTCCACTTCTTGTAGCTAGAAATTTATTTAACTCTTTACATCATAAGTTCAAAGAGACAGACATCAAAGTTTTATCAAATTTCTTTTATTGGGAGATCTGTGACCATGGATCTAGCGTTGACAAACTGTCCAATTTAGAAAAGAAACAGATGTTGTTAAGTGTATCATCTACATGTTTCTGTATGTTGATAGTGGCTGTCAATATAATTTGTGTAGCGTATTCTACTTCAAATATTTTTGATCAATATATAGAATACGTACGGTAGAATCACTGTTATGTTGTTGTTCGTTTTATTTCAGTTTAAATCTGTCAAAACCAATATTCTAAATTTTGGATCTAAAACTTAGAGGTGTTAGTATCTGGCCTGCTTGGAAGACTGTGTGGGGAAATTAAACCTAACTCTTGCTGATTTCCAACTGATCTTGGCCACATCAAGTTAAGATAGTTGTCTTCAACCAAATATCAGCAAAGTGATTTTGTTTTATCCAGCCTCAGGGACAGGCAAACCAGGACATCGTGGGTTTATAGGATGCTTTGAGTTCAGCTTAAATGTAGTGTTTTTTGGCCCATTTGAGAGACCAAATCAACAGAGTATTTATAAATAAAATAGCTTTCAGATGACCTTTAATATTCCGTTTCCTTTTCCCATTATCCTTCTTACTTCCTTTCCCTCATTTTTTTCCCAAATTGTATCAGAATTGCTATTTCAAAATGAAAGATAAAAATGCAAGTTTAACATTTCCCAAATCAAATTAAGTTTTAGTGAATTAAATATTTTTCTATCTTGTCACACGATCTCTGGCCATGAAATCAGTAACAATGTTCTTATACGTATTCTTCAGTACAGCACTACGCAGAAATAAATACTAGCTCTGCTCATAACTGAAGTGTGGGGAGATGTCAGCTTGGCGTTGATGTTGCTTTTGAATATGCTGATTCTGTGTCTGGAGTTAGGTTGGAATACCCTGGAGATATGTGATCACTACTGCACGTTAGAAATGTGCCCAGAGTGAACCAACGTGAACCAAATACATAACTTTATGAATTTTCCTGGCCTTAGATCTACATTAAAATAATAAAAAGGAAAAAAAAATGGTACTGGGCTTAATCAAGGACTAATGCAGCAGAGTGTTTTGCACTGTATCTTCATTAGGCCATTTTGGTTTCCTCTTTTGCAAGGTTCTTTCATTTACAAATTTCAAAGCAAGATGACAGGGAGAGCTGGTACTGCACTTTAGCCAATGCAGCACTGAAATTCAAAGGCAAGGACACAGGAGGAGAAAGATTATCATCTTATTAGCGTAGGAGGATAAAGATTATCAGGCTGCAATGATCCACTATTTATAGAAATTCTGTCCTTTTCTGTACACTTTACTGAGGCATTTAATATATTTGTACTAGAGATTAACATCGATGTTATTTTCTTTAATGCCTGTTTTTAGTGTATGCTATGCAGGTTGGCATTCAGGAAATTCAGCCAGAGGAGAAAAACAATAGTATTAATTATGAATGTCAGTCATGGGTGTTATGAAATTCAAAATTGCCAAGTTTCCAGTGCAGTTTGGTGGTAATTATAATAGACTGTGGAGACAAGCTGTTCTCTGTTCCCTCTAAAGAAATGCAGTTTGATAGACTTGTTATCAAAGTGCTAATGCAAATCCTGGTGAATGGAATACTGTTTCTAGAGTGAGCTTTGCATTTTCTAAATTTTGTTTTTGTTTTTAAGAATCTGTTGCTACAGCTAATTCATCAATAGTAGCACTTGCCTCTGTCAGTGTTGTTCATCACAGCATCTCTGTCTGCTTCATAAACTACCCTCACTTTCAAAATGAGAACTTTGGCATAATACAGCAAAATGAATTTAACGGGGTTTACCTGAGTCATCAAGAGATCTGGACATTGGGGTTGAATTCCACCTGAGTATTGCTATTTTTTTTTTTTTGTCCTAGAGAGTTACAAATCAAAGTTGCATGCTGCCAAATTTCTGAGGAATGGGTTTTGATCTGGTCTGCATGCTCCTGTAAGGCATGTACAATGAAATCTATGTAAAGCATACCTGTGCTTCTATTTGCTGTACAAGGACTTCCTCTCCACTGTGAAATTTATTATCTTCCACAAATTGAAAAAGCTGAAAACCACTATGAAAAAGATATGGTCCTCTGACACTGTTACCAAGCTTTGCCAAAAGTGCTCAGCTATTTGCAAGGTTGGGCTTTGAGCCTGAAATGTGAAAAATAAGGACGTTTTATTAATAGCAACCTCATTCAAAATTTGTTGTTATTATTTTTAATGAAGAAAAGTCTTCAGAAAGTTATGCAAATCATAAGCAATCTAAGAGTTCCTCTTGCAAAAGGAAAACATCAGCCTTGATCTATTTGCATTTGAGTAATGCATTAAAAATCAATTAAATCCATTTAAATAATTGAGGTAAATTAGTGGTAGTGAACTGGGTTGTCCTGACTGAGGATGTAATTAACTTCAAACTAGGTAACTGTAAAATAATTAGAAACAATGTATGCACTCCATCTTGTAAACATTTTATTTAAGAATTGTTGGGAGTTGAAATAATAAGCTTAGATCAGAATCAAGAATTGAATTCTGGGAACATTTGAAAAATAACCTACAGAACGATCCTATTATAAGAGAGTATTCTCTTTTTCATCTTCCGTGTCAGGGAAATGGAAAGAACAATGTTTCTTCTTGTGTTTACAGAGCTTTGCTACAGTCCTTCCTTGGGACTTCACTAAAGTCCTAAAGTACCTTCTCATCTTAAGGATTTAATTCTAATACTGTTGATGTGAACAGCAAAAAATCCATTTGCCTGAAACACAGTGGCTATGTGACACAGACTGGGACGGCTTCAACACAGGGCACGTGCTAGATGGTTTAGCAGAAATATGTCCCCCCCTACACAAACAGAGGCTGCCATAACCCAGTGTGCACGTGCTGATTTTGGTATAGATTAAGCACTGCTCAAGCTGCAGTTTTTGTTACAGATTTGTGTTGCCAGCATAGCTGTTAAGTTTCTGAGATGCTACTGGTACGAGGCAGTTCAGAAATAATAAGATAGTTTAATGTCAAAAGGGATGTAAATAACTTAGATTTCTTGAGTGTATTTCTACAGTTTTATTTTAAAATTCCTTTGGTGTATATCTGTAAAATTTCAAATTATTCAAATGCTTAAAATTTCAAATGATTAAAATTTCTAAGGCCTCACTGAAGTAATTTGGGAAGATTTTCTTACTGGCAGGCAGGAAAAAGTAAAAATAGGAATGTGCTTAGAAATTCCAGGTTTTTATTTATTTATTTTTAGAGCTTTATAAACTCACTTATAAGGGTAAGTTAAAAGTGCTGACATCTATCATTGGAAGGGAATAGAGAGACTTAAACTTTGGGAAAAATTGCCATGACTGTCAGTTTTAGTGTAAAAGCAGATGAACAGAAATGTCTGCAATTCTGATTCTTCTAATATCTGGACAAAATCCCTGAAAACAGTTCCTGAGCATTTACTTTTCCTCAGATTATGGAAAAGATTGCAGATTAGCTGAAATGTTTATTGCTGAAGTGTTTACTTTAGTTTTAATGCTTAAAAGCCAATACAAATTTAATCTTTTCATAGCCTTAGTGTTTTGTGATTCAGCATGAGGGATGCTATGTGTAATGGTAATTTTGCTGACCACACAGAATTGAGTATGAAATACTTTAATCAATGAATATGTTACTGAAATATTTAAAGAGAAACTGCCAGGTTTTCAGGCCCTGGTTGTCTTTACAATTTGGTGGCTTTAGTTTTTAGGTTTTATTTCTAGTGTTATTTTTTTAATTTTTATTTTTTAATTTTAATGTTTTTACTTTTAACTTTATTTTCATTATTAAATCAAGGGGAAGTATTTTGTATGTGAATGGAAATACTCTGAATAAAGTGGAATCATTGGAGGGAGAGGAATGATTAAACACTGCATAGACAGTATTGTGCCTATGAAATAAGGAACAGCTTCACATAGAATACAGAAAGCAATGAACGCGTGACTCCTCTACAGTAAATTAGCATTCTGCTCGCTTTGTTCAATGGACTGACCTCAGCTGTGCTGTGTAGCTAGAAAGGTGTTACTGATATGGTGTCCGATGAGGATCAGTATATGGTGTTTCTGAGCAGGTGCAGTATAAATGCTAGAGGACATATTAGGCAAGTTTAAACTCTGAGGTTCTCTTTAGACTTGCATCTCCTCTGGGTTGGTGTCGTTTGTTTCCATTGTCTAAGAACTTAAGTCAAAATTCCCAGACAAGTCCTGAAAATAATGAAAAATATCTTTTGGCTTTGGTCAGCTTAAGTTTTATAGTAGTGACACACTTTTATGTGTGATCTGAACCTGATGTTCTGTTACTAAAAGGAACTTGTGAATGATGCATGGCAAAGACCAAATTAAAAAAAAAACCAAACATAGTTTGCAGAAGCATATCTGACTGCACAGGGATTTATTTTTTTTTTTCCCCAGAATCATAACAATGCAGCATTACATTTATAAAATATACAGCTCATTGTAAAATATGATTCTGTTCAGGGCATTATTTATTCCAGCCTCGACCCTCTGCCCAAACCTTGGCTGTTCAGTTTGCTACAGGAATAAGACTGGCTGTCACAGCATTTAAACTAGAAGTAAATGCTGCATTGGGATGTGCAAGTGGATTAAAAAGCAAAATATGGGTAGAAAAATTATAACAAGAGGAATGGTGGCAGCCTGCTATCCCGGTATTCATGGTGGACTAGCAATACCATAGTGGATCAAATCTAAGTACTTTAAACTGAAGACAATTGATAATGCTCAAAACACAGCTGTCTTAATCATAGTCAAACCTATCCTTTAAGCCAAATAAGAAGAAAAATAGAAAACATTGAGAGCAGAATAGATAGATATAAACATAAACATGAAAATTGAACTTGAATACCAAGCAATTTTTGTTTGTTTTGCAGTATCACAAAACAGCAAATGCAATGGTTTTGGAAGTATCACAGAGATTTCCAAGCCTGTACAACAGTTCCATCTGCCCTGAGATTTATGATTAATTACAGTGGCTGTAAGAATGGAATATGGACACTTTTTCTTTCAGAGTGTTTTTTTAATAAACTCAGCTGATAAAAATGCATGTAGGTTCTTATGATAATAAAGTTCTCTTTCGTAATAATGAAATAAGTGGATTTTACAGTAGGCTTCATAATGCTGCACTTGTGGAAATACGATGTAAGGAAACAATCACATAGCACTGATGTTATGAAGATGAGCTCTTGGCATTTGCTGAACAGTATGGCTAAACCATCTTTTTTCAGGCTAATCTCTGAAGCAGTGTGAACAAAGTAATCAGATTGAGATGAGAAAGTTTAAGTGGATCATCAATATGACAGGAATGGTTTTGAGAACACTTCAAAAGATGGAAGAGAAGGGTATTTTTTCTATTTCAGTTTTAAATCTTAGTTGATTCTATTGTGCTTGTCTGAAAAATGACCCATTATTTTTTCTCAAGAATTCCCAAGTAAAACCAAAATTGTGTGCTAATACGCTATAATCAAATGAGGTAGCCAAATTTTTTGGCTGATAAAAACTGGAAATGAATTTGGTTACAAAAATCTTGGATGAAAGTTCAGATTTCAATGTTGAAAAAGAGTATTTGTGCCAGAAGCAAAACATCATAATGTTTCTTAGTAATAATTTGACTACTTACTTTGAAGAAACAGTTTTACAGCAAAGTGACATAAGCTATGTACATAACCGTTATAAAAATATAAATTGAAAATTAAGACTAAAAGTATAACATGTATTTTAGAAATGCACAAAACCAAGAAATAGGTTTTTCCTGTTAATAGGACCAAAAGATAAAGAACATATGTTTGAATATAATTGCCTTTGTAATTTACTTCAGTTTGGACCATGACAGAAAGAGGGCCAAACAAATGTCTACTAACGCTGCTTCTTTTGATATATTTTTACTCCTGGTTTATTTTATTCAATGGTAGAGATGAATATGACTTTCTTTAACGTTTCCTTAAGATTACCTAATGTAATACTCTGTACACTTCAGTTTCTTTGTGAGTTACATCCAAAGCCTTTGGAAATCAGTGACTGCCTTTGGTGGGCTCTGGGTTGGATCCTGAGGTGACCCTGGCAACTCTTTGACCACTTGGACTTTTCCATGACTGAACTTTCAGTAGAATGTTTCCACAAATTTGATGGTATTTGAATAGAGAGATGAATTTAAATAGGCTGTGCTTCAAGATAAGCTGGTATGAGTCACTATAAGGAGCAGGGGCAGTTTCATCCAGGCTTTTCAGAATTACTGAAATGCATTCGGTGCCATTGATTTGCAGAGGTAGAGAAATGTGTAAGATTCTGGGTTTTGTCATTTTCATCTAGATTTTCATCTACTTGGAAGTCAAATCAGGTTTCAGAGTTTGGTTTCAAGCATCATGTAAAAAAAGTACCTAAAAGTTTTATAGCTTATCTAAGAGCAACTTTTTTGTTAAATTCCCCTTAAAATAATGGTACCTGGTTAACACATGTTAGCCTATGTTAAAAAAAACCCAACAAACTTTTCTTTCTGTCAGCTGCTTCCCAACTTGCTATTCCATCCCAATGGTATAACATCTATTTCCCCTAATGCTGGTAAATTGGTATAGTCACATGCTTTGGGCTCATCTACAAATGTTACTTTTATTCCACAGCTGAATACCAGAAACCAGGAACATCTCCCCCATTCCTTCCCAAACCATCTGCAAGCCTTCAGCTTCATCTTTGCAGTTTGTCTCCTGATGCAAAAACTTTGGAGAACAACAGTGTTCTGTGACACAAATGAGCCTCAAGGATTAAGGATTAGTCTTTGACAATAATTGTTATTGTATTTTAGGTTAGGCCTTCAGGTGCTAATACCAAGTTGTTACACAGTGAGGCAGGGAATAAATTCAGTGTTCTGTGACTTCTCTCTAAGAACACTGTGCCTCCAGCTTTCTCACAGTGAAAGATATGATTTTGCTTGAGTGCTATTTATATACGCTTAACTTTCTTAGTCTTGCCTGAGAACACAGTTCCTTTCGAGGCAACCAGAGGTAGGATGATGGTGCTGTTTCACCCGTATATAAGCATGTGAATCACTTCATTGCAATGTCTAGTGCTGTATTTGTAGAATTAGTTACAGTTTTAGTAGTTTTTATGGTAAAGGGAAACCAAATAATCAGGATATATTTCAAATTCTTTTGCTTAGTCTCTTGCTACAAATTCGGTTCACGTCCTGCATTTAATATTTAACATTGAGGTGAACACTACAAAGTAATTATAGTCTCTTGGCTGTCATGGACTATCAAATTGTAATTTTCTTGAACTTCTACAGACTCTTCTTATAATCAGTTATTCCATTGTAAAATACCAGTAGAGTCTGGCATTTGGCACTGTTCTATAGTTTGGTTGTGTTGCAAACCCAACTTTTTTTTACTGTTGATTTTTAAGTTTCTTTTTTTTCTTATCCTACCACAAGGAATTTGAATCTAATTATCTTACTTTGATTCCTTGTTATATTTCTATATGAATATTTTAAAAGCATTTGTCATGTAACAGTAATTTATCAATCTGCAAGAAAAGTAACTTGCAATTTAGGAAAAAAAAATGTATCTGTATCTTGCATTAGAGAGATGGTTACTATCATGGCAAATCCATTTTAGGAAAAAGGTGACCACGCTTGAAATCTATGCAGAAAAGAGCAAAAAGAAGTAGTCTAGGCCAGCAAAAACATGAGTAGAAGTTAGGAACTTAAAAGTTTGTGGATGCCTGAGATGAATTGATGATAGTCTTCTAATACCACTGTAAGGAGATCAATTGTAATCCAGAAGAAAAAGGGTGAACAAGATCCCCGAGTAAAAGTAAAACTTAAATTCAGACAACCGAAAAGATGTAGATATTGCAAGAGTGAGAGCAGTTTAGCCTTTGAACAACTTAATTAAGGATGCAATAGGCTCTCTGTTATTTGACATTTAAATACGGATGCCTTCTGCATAGAACGTGGCAAAACTCTGAAGTTCTTTGGCATGCATAAGGCTGAGTTAGTAGGTTTGCAAAGTATACAGCTCTGATTTCAATTTCATGAATCAGAACTTGACCCCTATGCCAAAAAATCTTTCATATTACATGGGATAAGAATTAAATTATGCAAATTTTTATTTTGTAAATACGAGTTACACTGGTATCCTCCATCCATCAATTCATAGGTGTGATTGGTGATTCTTTCTGCACATTACTGCTCACTACATTTAGTGGGGTATTCCTGTCTGACTTCTAGCTGGTGTAGATCCTTCTTCTCTGGCTATTTACGATAGCCCAACACTCAACCAGCCTCATCTACAGCAATATCCAGTATTTATGGAGTAAATGGGACAGAATCAGAAAGAACTTCTTTCACATTAATCCTTTCTAGTATGATACAAAAATTCATAAAGCCTTTAAGAATAGTTTTTAAGAACGCTAACTGACATTAGTATTAATGTAATGCAATAAGCTGTGTTTGTGTTAGCTTTTTAAATTAGATTCTACTGAAAGTAGGAGTTTATAGCAGGCTTATAGTTTATGTGGTTCAGTTTGTTTCCCAGGAGTTTAAATTTATATGTTCAGACAAGTGTACAAGAGTGCATCATCATCTCACTCTATGGCATCCTTCAGTGCTTTCTCCATCCTGTCTTGTGATTTCACTATCTACAGAGCACTGTAGTCATGTTTGGTACTCTCCAGGTTGTCCTTGCCCCTCAAAGTTCTACTGTTCATCTTCCTTACTTCTCTGATGATGTTAAAGATGATTTTTGCTTGTAGCAAGTCCAACAGAGCATATCCTGTAGTTGTCTTATTGTCACCTCTGTTGTCTTACTGTCACCTGTGCTAAGATGTTGGTTTTGACTCATACCAGAAGACTCCTGGATTGCTTGGTCAAGCAATTGCCCCTCTGGGAGGTACGAGGGTGCTTATGGTCCCATACAAAGGCCCATGATTGTGAGGCATTGTACAGCTGTATGAAGGTTTCTGTTTCTCAAAATGACTGGGTGATAAAATGACAGTATTATCCCTGTAGAAGAGAAACAGTTTTTCTTAATCCATTCTCTTCTTCCTGGATCGGTGATAGTCACCTACTTCATGACAAGCAGACGGGCATTGTGTGTAGTTCACAAGTTTCCTGTTCAGAATTCAGTGTACGACTTTGGAGTTTTGTGGCTGGTTTTTTTCCTTAATGAAAAAACAGGGACCTTCTGGCAGATGATGGCTAATGACTGCCCCCCACCGTTCAAAATGTTTCTTTCTCTTGCTGCCATTAACCCACCGGCGCTGCTGGAATGCAGCTGCTGTTCATGGAGGTGCTGGTGTGTCGTCCCTCTTGCAGAGGACGGGGACCAAACTGTTCATGGGTGCCTCGCTGTCAGGATGTGTTACTCTAGGCTTGAGAGGGATCTGTAAAGAAACTTTATGCTGTTACCCTCATTCTCTAGCTCCTCTTTGGTAAAGATGTCTCCATTGGTGCTGACATGAGCATAGTGCTTTGGCAGGGGGTGGTTCTAGAAATACTGTAAGGAAAGACTGACATAGCTACTCAACTGTGGAATAAAAAATTAGAAGGAAATATAATGTTGTAGATCCTCTATGAAAAATCAGTGGCGTACACCAACCCTGCAGCTTTGATGTGTGACATACCGCTGTACTGGGCATGTTAGAAGGGCCTAAAATAAATATATACCAGTTCAGCCACCTGTGCTTTATATGAATGCAATACTAATACTTAAAAATATAAGCAAATATACTAACAATATGAATGTGATACTTATCCCTCCAGGATAAAATTTTAGAGCCTAAGTTGCGGTACAGTAACTGGTCGCGGAAGCCCTGCCGAGGGCGCCGGGCGCCTGAGGTAACTGAGGGGGGGTCGCGCACCTGAGGCAGAGGCGGCGGGTCTCGCGAGAGTTGGGGGTATCGCGCGGGCGGCTCGGGGGCGGGAAGCCGCGGGGAGCCGCCGCTGTGGCCGTGAGGGGGCGCGAGGGCGGTGGGTCCGAGGGGGGTCGGGGATCGGGGGCGGCCACAGGGACGGTGGCACTCCCGCCGTCCCCACAGCCGGTTCAAACGGCGGGAAGCCGCATGTGACCCGCCCACCCTGACCTTGAAGTGTCAGGTTGGATGGGGCCGTCGGCAGCCTAACCTAGGGGATGGTGTTCCTGCCCTGACTAGATGATCTTTGGGGGTCCCTTCCAGCCCAAACCATTCCATGAGCCACTCTTATATTCCCTAATATTTGATATTTTTCAAAAACATCTCTACATTCTGGACCTTAGAATATACGTGATGTTCCACTTGAAGTGGTACAGTAGTCTCAGATGAGATGAGGCAGTTTAAGCACTAGTTGGCAAAAGTAAAAGTAAAAAGCAAATTAAATAAATGCTACAATAAAATGAAACTTAATGAATATAAGGTCTGTGACATGATCTCTCACATTTGTGCAGCTCCACTTGTATCGTTGCATGAATAATCAGAGTTTATAAACTGGTATGGAACAGATAATGAGATCTTTCTGCACCTTGAGACACAGCGTGGTAATATATGAGAATTACTGTTCTTCCTTTTGCAAAAGGTCGTGTGCAGTGGGAAGTGTCTGAAAGATGGAGAGGTGACTGGTAATGAAATCAACACCTGAAAAAGCATAGGGAGTAAAAAAAAAAAAAGTCCCACTGTTTGAGAATAGGTTAGAAAACTTGATGGAATTAAAACTTCTCTACCCAGAAGGTTTTTTTTTGTCTTCCCCTGAGGTCATTAATTAGCTTGGTTCATTGTCCCTTGAACATCCTTGCTGCTAGTCATGCCTTCAGGAGTAGGAAAAGCATGCTAAAGCACAGTGGTTGCAAAAGAAGGGGAGCATAATAAAGTACATCCCTATGTTAAAAAAAGTCTGTATTTCCCTGGGTGCGCATGCATGTATATATCTGAATGCAGCTGGCGAGATGGTTCTTGCCACGTAACCAAAAAAAGGCACGCTCAACATTCATCATGCTTTGTAAAGACTGTTAGCATTCCTGACACCTGTTTCCTCACTTCATATTTCTTTACAAAAGACAAAGGAAATAAAACATAAGTCAGGAGATGTTAACTAACCATTACTTTTTCTTCTAGTATAGATGCTTTGCAACATTTTTTCCTTGAGAGCAACTTACCTAACCCTGACCCTGTCTCGTCACATCTTTCACTTTCATCCTTCTGATTCCCCTTTAATGCTATATCCCATTAAGATAATATTTACTGTACGGAGGAAAATGTAATTGAGCCCTCTGCAACTGTCATTAATGTAGAAGAGATTGTAAGCATATTGTTTTCCTTAGAAAGCAGTTCCTGAATGTTTCCATTTAACTCACCGACTATTGCAGTTGTTCACCAGATGATATAAAATGTTTGTGTTCTGAAAATAGCGTCTATTACAGTGAGTTCTATATAACTTATTCCATAGTGGAAAGCAAAACACAGCCTGCCACATGGAGAATCGAAATAAGGAAACCAGTTCTCATAGTGCTTAAAACTGTGTGGTCTGAACTAGATGCACTACTTTGCAACTTTGTTCATATATGGTCACATGGAGTCATATCTTGAGTCACATGTTATTCTATTAATAGAATTATGATGTTGTGAATTTCTAATATAAGCTACCATGCAATATACAGCTATTCTGGCTCAAAATTAGGTGATGTGTTAAGTAGAATTATTTGACGTTATTTCTGGGGGACTTTTATCTATAGATAGATTCTGCTTTATCATAATTTTCATTTATCAGAAGACAATGTATCTGCTGATTACAAAGTGTTAGGGTGCAACTAAATGTGATCTAAATGAAATTTAGAGACTAAACTGTTGAAACTGAAGGATAATAGCTGTTGTAGATGCTAACCATGTTTTCATGTAAGAATTCTTCTTACTTATTTTAGTTTTCAAGGTGGTATTAAAAGGGCACGAAGTTCATGAGGCTAAGGTTACTTTGCATTACTCCATGCGATTAAACACGGTGTATCACACTGTGATACAATTATTCCATCACTATTTTTACTTCAAAAGACTTTTTATGAGAATGATCCATCAGTTGCCATTGTGCAGGATAATGAGGACACACTCTGAAATGATTCCCTAATTGTAAACTCAATGCTTGTGAAAAACAGTTTTTGCCACTCTTTGGCAAATTGCTGTGTTACTATAGTTTGCTGTTGGCACATCTTGCTTTCTGTTAAATGTACCAAGTGTTTGATATCTAATTATGCACTTACAGGTTTTTAGAGAATCAGAATGCAAATAGCTGTTGCAGAGTGAACTCTTACTTCGAGCTCTCCATATAATTTTTTTTTTAACTCAGGCACTACAGCAAACCACACTGAGAGCTATTAATGTAAATTAATTATTCCTCCTGCTGGCTTCTTTACAACTTACTCAGATGAGGGATTATTCAATACATCATGCCTTGCAAATTTGCATGCATTAAAAGCCTTATCATTGCCTGTGCACTGTTGGCCTCCATCAGGGGTCCGAGAATTAAAAAATTATTGCTCAACCATTTTAACTGGGAAGTGCTGATCACTGTCCATATGGCTCTAAAATATAGCAGGGTAGGTCATTCCAATTATAGACCCTCCTGATAACATGACATCCCTAGCGTTGTCCAGGGCATGCGAATCATGCTGCCCTTTTACATTGATACTTTAAAGCTACCATGAAGAAGCAAATTATAGAATGTGGCAGAATAAGTATTTTTCTGATTAATTTTTTTTTTTAAATTTCTGGTTCAAACAAGTAAAGAAACCAGGTAACCAGGGAAACCCAGAAATGTGAAGGAATATAGATCTGCTGGTGTATATCTGTGCAGAGTTGAAGAAATGCATAGAGGGGTTTTTATTTTTTTTATTTCTTTATCATTTAATTCTATTTTTACTTGGCATTTTGATCCTAAACAAAGATAAAAATTTCTGGAAAATGGAAAGCTATAGAAAGTCTAAATGCATTTTGTGTGTTTCAAATAGTTTTGTTTTAACACAATTATAAATCATTTAAATTATGTATATTTCCACTTCTATAATTATTCTAAATAGAGACATCTGGGGTCATTTTAAAAATAAAAAACCCCACAATTAATTGATAAAATGCTGACATGAGATTTTGTTTTTAATTTTAGCAAAAAAAAGTTTAAAGATTGACATGTATTTATATAGTGCTTTGAAATAAAACAGCTATGAAATGTTATTTTTGAGGAAATCTCAACTATTAGATATATTAAGCATGCTGAAACAGACTTCAAGTAGAGTTAAATAGTTTTGGTTTCACTAAAAATGGTATGTGTCTCAGAAACAATTGGTAAATGAGTAAGGGCCCTGAAGTATTACTGGCCAGATCCTTTAGTTGTTGTACAGGTTTTTGACTGTTCCAGACAGCTCTGTCCACATAAAGTCATCCCCTCATGCATTTGCACAACTGAGATAGAAGGATTAAGGGAACTTTGGCCAAATATTTTGTGAACTCTGTCTCTGTGGCTTTCCTACCCTCAACTTAATTCAGCTGAAAATACGACCACACAAATTTACACAAAAGTATTAATTTTGATGTTGCTTAGGAAGATCACATCCATGGGAGTTTTGAGACAGATGCTGAATTTCCGCATGACTGCAGCATCTGTCATTATTGCCCAAGTCCTCTGTGTATGAGAAAGGGATTCTTGAAGGTGTCTCAATGTTTATAAAAGGTTATGACCTCCAGGGATTGTCATAATTGTCTCATTGTTGATAATTATAGTCTTTTGCTTATTTCCTGTCTCACAGAATTCAAAAAGAAAACAGGAATGTTAAAACTGTGTTTCGTACTTTACCGAAGATTAGTTAACCAAATTTTTTTTTCACATTTCCAGTAGTGTTCGAGCAAACACATGGACAGCTTTCTAGTCTAGGTTTTTAAGTCCTTTTTGTAGGTGAAAAGTTTATACGTGTACATCTTCCTAAAATGTCTTTCTTATGAGTGCATTCTGAAAAACGTTTTCTTAGAGATAATTTTACATTTCAGCATTTTAGGAATGTTCAAAGCATACCATTATGTTTCCTTCTATGCAAGGAGTTAGACATTTAGCTGTTATGTAATACTTATTACTATAAATAGGCATCTGCTTGGCTTTTAAACATGGGCAGAGGGGTGGTTCAGCAGATTTATGAGGGCTATTGTATTTCCCCAGTTTTGCAAAAATCATCAGTCAACCCAATATTTTAAAACAAAGTTCCTGAATGGAACATATAAGAGACAGTGCTGCCTCTTTTGGGAAGTTGTTCTTCATTGTAATTGATTCAATGACCAATATTTTTGTATTATAAAAGCTGTATTTCTTTTTGTCATGTTTTAATTTCCCATTTATTTGGTCTTGTATCATTAAATTCTTTATACTTGTTTAAATTCTTAGAATGTCTATATTTCCATTTTCATTTAGCCTGTTTCCCATTGGCCACATCCTTCCTCTGTTCCCCTGGGAAGGTGGAGTGCAGAAGACTATTGGTTCTGATTAAGATGAGCCTAATAGTCAACTTGGAGTTTTGGAGAGTGGGAGCACAAAGGGAGGAACGCACTCCTTGTTCATAGGAGCAACACTGCCATGAACATTACAAACCTCTCAAGTCTGTAGGAACAGCTCTGTTTTGCAACTGCAATGTTCTCTAAGATCTAGATATGATGGTTGTTATAGATGGGGATTCTGTGATTTACACAGGCTAACAGGTCAGGCTAGATAATGGAGGTCTGGGTTATATCCTTCTGAGGAACTTGAGTGTCCTACTGGTAGTAGAAACAGTACACATGAAGATTAGATTGATTTTTATTTTCTGTGTTTGAATTCAGTTATTTATTCATGTATTCCCCACTCTTCAGGTGGCTTGCTTTGTCACAGATACAGAAGTTTCTTAGGAGTTCTGTTTACCACTACTTGTCTCATGTGCATCTTTTCATAGAATCATAGAATTGTTTAGGTTGGAAAAGACCTTTAAAATCATCAAGTCCAACCCTTAACCCAGTACTGCCAAGTCTACCCTGAACCATGTCACTCAGCACCACATCTACACATCTTTTAAATACCTCCAGGGATGGTGCTTCAACCACTTCCCTGGGCAGCCTGTTCCAATGTTTGATAACCCTTTCTGTGAAGTTTTTCCTAATATCCAGTCTAAACCTCCTCTGGCACAACTTGAGCCCATTTCCTCTTGTCCTATTGCTTGTTACTCAGGAGAAGAGACCGACCCCCACCTCACTACAGCCTTCTTTCAGGTAGTTGTAGAGAGTGATAAGGTCTCCCCTCAGCCTCCTTTTCTCCAGGCTGAACACTCCCAGCTCCCTCAGCCGCTCCTCACAAGACTTGTGCTCCAGACCCCTCATCAGCTTCATTTCCCTTCTGTGGACACACTCCAGCACCTCAATGTCTTTTTTGTGGTGAGGGGCCCAAAACTGAACACAGCACTTGAGGTGGGGCCTCACCAGTGCTGAGTGCAGGGGGATGATCACTACCCTAGTCCTGCTGGCCACACTATTTCTGATCCAGGCCAGGATGCTATCGGCCTTCTTGGCCACCAGGGCATACTGCTGGCTCATATTCAGCCGGCCAACGCTCCCAGGTTAGCTTTCCAGCCACTCTTCCCCAAGCCTGTAGCATTCATGGGGTTGTTGTGACCCAAGCCCAGGACCCATCACTTGGCCTTGTTGAACCTCATACCATTGGCCTCAGCCCATTGATCCAGCCAGATTCCTCTGTAGAACCTTCCTACCCTCAAGCAGATCAACACTCCTACCCAACTTGGTATCGTCTTCAAACTTACTGGGTTGAACTTTATCCCCTCGTCTGGATCATGTGATCTTTTCTCTGGATTCGCCCTTGCATTTCTGCTGATCTTCTTGTTTACTCTTTTGCTCCAGTGCTGTACCTCTGTCTTTTACTTCTCATCCAAGAACTCTTGAGAGAGGAAGGGAGAAAGTGGAAAAGAAAAAAACAGAAACTCTTCTTCTCAAACTTCCTATCTATATCTATCCTATTCTGCATCACTCTGCTGATTACTCTTGTCCAGTCATCAAGTGCTCTGCATATCTTCACTTTCAAGACTGATAGGCAGGCATGGCTCTGTCTTACCTATCATCTCTCATTCAGTGAGTCTGTACTGAAATTCTGACAGTACACACCTGCAAAACCATCTGATTATTTTTCAGGATTCATCTGCCTTGCTGAGAGAACTGAAATGTTGACAATAGAGAAAATGCAAATACTGTCATTACTGATTGTTGTTTCTTTCCTTCGGTCTTTATATCTGATGACTTTTCCTTTAGAATGTTAGTACGTAGTGATGAGGGTCCACTGTGGGTTTTGCATTTGTGTCGTAGGTAGGACAAAGGCATTTTAGGCTAAAACTGGAGAACTTGTCTGTTATAGTAATGCAAATAAAGACTTAGGTTCAAAGGTCCTTAAAAATAAGTAACTTGTTAACTTCAGTCTAAAGACTGTTTAGTCTATAATTAATTAAATTGAACCCTAATGTGAAATTCAGGGGTTTTGTTTCTGTAAGTTGTTGAATTGACAGACTAAGAATAAAAATTGAAGGCAAAAATTGAAACTGATGCTAGATTCTGGGAAAGGTTCCATTTTTCACAAAGCATAACTGACAGCCATGTGTCTGAACAATTCTGGTCATCTGGGTTTTTAAATGTTTGAATCTTAGAAGATGGCAACAGTTCTCACAGCAGGGTGGCTGAACTTAGTACAGGCATACATGTGTTCATTGAATTCAGCTATTTCTGCATGCTAATTATTTTGAGACAGTTTTCTTAAATTACTTGATGAAATGTTAGCATATATTTCGCAATATGATGTTTAAGCACGTTCCTTGTTCCCTGCTCATCCTATCTGCTTGCTACCAGTTGGACATTATTTGGTTTTTTAGATAAAAAGGTGAAAGGAAACCTCATTTTTACAGTGTACATTGCAATAACACACTTAAGTCAATTATATGTGAATCCTTGGGGAATTTATAGAAGCTGAGTTTGTATTATTCCTTTAATAAAGAAACACTAAACAGTTAATAAATATATGGGAAAGCTTTCCAGTGCACTTTGTTTCCTTGATAGCTGCACGTTTTGTGTCTATAGTACAGTATTCTACTGGGTGAAGATACATGGATTTCATAATCTCTCACTGGGGAGAAAAGTGAGACTGGAAAAGATTGGAGCTGCATGAGCTGGATAACTTAATATTATAGCTCTGAGAGGCAGAGCTCTAAAGAACCATTAAGGACATTACCTTCTTGATTGGAGATTCAGAAATTGATGCACTGCCTTCAGTCCTGTTATGTTTTCAAACCTTCATTAAGTTTATATTGTCTTCCACCTGACTGTTATAAATTGCTGGTCTGAAAAGAAATCGTTTGTCATAGTGTGTCTGGTATAAGTAGATTCATCTTCAAAACAACATTATCATTTCCTAAAGACTGGTTTTAAATCCATCAGCAGAATATGAGCTCAAGCACATTGCATTATTTTGACATATTATTCATCGAGATTGTTTCCTGATGGGTTTGTGCTTAATATGTTGAATTATCACAAAGGAGAATGCTCAGTCCATTATTGGTTTTAAGAAATACCACAACTGGTGATTGCAACTGTAAAAAAAGCAAAATTAAACTTTAGTTTTGGGAAGTAGGCTCATAAATTCCTTTTGCCTAATCGCTGTTTGTAGGTATTCTACCATTATCAAAAGATTTCGTATGGGAATAGGGAAAATTTATTCTTACAGTATGATGCATTTAGTGAGATATGTCCCATTTACCAGTTTTAAAATTCATGGGCATTAATGGGCTGGGCATATCCAGAGAAATTGAAACGGACAGTTATGGCCAGCCATCCTTTAAGAAACACCCAACAGCTTTAGTAGCTTTAAAAATAATTAATAGTTCATTATATATTAATCACTGGGTTACCATTTGTGGTGGGTTGACCTTAGCTGGCCTCCAGGTACCCACCAAGCTGCTCTCGCTCCCCCTCCTCAGCAGGACAGGGGGAGAAAATAAGATGAAAATCTCTTGGCTTGAGTTAAGGGGAATTTAATGAAAAAAAGCAAAGGCCACACGCAGAAGCAAAGCAAAACCAAAGGAGATTTATTCTCAACTTCCCATCAGCAAGCATTGTCCAGGCACTTCCTGGGAAGCAGGGCCTCCGTACGGGCAGCGGTTGTCCCCGACAGGCGGAAGCCACGGGTCTCTTCTAACAGAGGCCAGCCCTGCAGTCCCCCACTGCCAAAACCTTACCACCTACACTCAGTGCAGATTACATAGGCCATACGCTCTTGGATTAATCTCAGATAAGAAATTAGCCCGGACTTGTTGATGTCACCACTCTTAGAGACTTTAGAATAGTCCTGTCCACATTCAGTGCCAGTGGAGAGATTTCCTCTTGTTGTCTGTCTACACAAGTATTTCTGTCCATTAAGTTTTAATGCTCACTTTGGGGAAAAAGATTGCCAAATGGCCAGTTCTTTAAGTGCAATTTTCTGCAATTTTCCCATTTTTGGCTAGGGATTTATCAAATCTCTCTATCTCCTAGTCCGGTTGGTACATAAAGATCAAAGAGAGAGAATCTGCTTAGGATGAGGATATGCCAATATAGAAAAACACGTCATGAAAACAAAGAGTAGGGTTTTTTCACACACTTGTGGAAGTTGACAGTCTTCACCGAAAACACGTATTTTTTAAATCAAATATTCTCTTCCAAATTTTTTCTTTATTTTTAAAACCTACATTTTAAAACTTCTTGTTTGTTTTTAACCCCCAAAATAAAATTCAGAAATCATGAAAATTCCAGGTATTGCTTAAGAGGAAAATGTTTGCTTTATTTTTTTCCAGACGATCTCCCAGTTTTTTACCTCATATTTAAGTAAGGGATCAGACAGACACTAGAGTCAAAGTGGAAAAGTTCGAGCCACATAGATGTTTCAGATAGATATGATCCACAATGAACCCATGGAGAGTGCAATAACGAATATTGCACAAAAAGAAAGAGTACACTCAGAGTAGAAATTTAGACATCACCTGCCAAAGAGCTTAAGATAAGTTGATAAAAGGCTCAAATCTTACATATCTGCTTTTCTAACAGTGCTATAATTTCAGAGAAAAGGTAAGACAGACCAGATTTGAGGGATATTTTTAGTGATGGTTCCTGAAGGTTTTGACTTCATTTGCTTTGTCTCTGTGTTTATCTCAAAGGAAAACACTGCTTTTAGGGCCGGTCGAAACTCAGAATTTCTATTGCAGGAGAAATGTCTATATTTCAAAATTTGTTTTCATTCTGAGTTGAAAATATTTTTTGATGCTAAGCTTTTGCCCATATCTTAACTGATGTATTTCACTGTTCCCTAGGTAGTAACAGCTGGTAACTTTCCAGCGCAGTGAGTTTCTATGCTAGTGACTCCCACTCAAGCTGCTTCATACATTGGTAAAACCCTTCTGGTGACTCACGTCTGAAAAGACAGGCATGTTACTGTCAGAAGAGCTAGCACAATGGTAGACAAAGCTAAACATAGAAAAGTGTTCTGAAGAGATCAGAGAGAAATCAAATATATAACTTCTAGTATTGCCAATAGTAACTTTGCATTAAGTAAAAATGATGAATTGCCAAAGCTCTTGTATAGATCTAGGAGCCCACTAGAAATGCTGCTGTCGTCTACATTTGTACTTACAGCTGGTGATTACCTGAAAGAAATGGCATTACACTTACCCTGGAAAATTTTGCAATGAATATGGTCTTCACAGATGGGGTGAAATATCCTGAGCCTGCACAGAAGTGTGATTATTAGTCCTTACTTACCCTTTGCCCACTGTGAAATATAGAGGCAGCTGCTAAACGGGGAAAAGTCTGGGAACTTCATCCTGGAAGATTTAAAAAATAAAGTGAAAATGTGGGTCACATTTTTAAAGTATGTTTAAAAATGAGTTGGGCTAATCCAGGGAGTCTTTTTTGACCAAGGAATAATAAATTTTACTTGATTATTTCCTAGACTTATTTAGCTTGGAAGGGACGTCAGGAGGTCATGCAGTTCAGCATCCTACTCAAACTTTGGAGTTAGACCATGTCACTCAGGATTATGTCCTGTCAAGTTTGGATTATCTCCAATGTATTAGACATTCCACAGACTTTTCTGGGCAACAGATTCCTAATTATATAGAGAAAAATTTCTTGATAATTGATCAGAACTTATTTTCTTGCAACGTGTGTCTGCTGCCTCTTGGCCATTTGCTGTGCACGTTTGAGGAAAACCTATTTCTTCCTTCTATATAACCTCACCTAAAGTAAGACCAGCCCCCTTAATTTTCTAACTTCAGGCTGACTAAACCCAGTTCTCTCAGTCTCTCCTGTCTTGTGCTGTAACCCTGTAACCATCTTGGTGGCCTTTCTCTGGACTACATGCTTCATACAGGGAAGATTGGATACAGTACTCAGTGCAGTCTCCAAGGTGACAAATAATAGGGTTAAATGGCTATTGAAATGGCTATTAAAGGAAGTGAAGACAAACAAATCTCAACTTGTTTAAATATCAAGTGTCAATTCTGACAAAGTGTGCAATAACAATAAATTTCAGCTCTTCACAGTGATCCTGTAGAAGAGATACGGATGCCTAATTTTCATGTAGGAGCTCTATGGAGTTGTCCTGTAGGAATTCAGGGATCCCAAAAGAGATGTAACTTTTAAGCAGTCCATAAGATAATACTGTCTTTGCAGAGTACTGGATTTTGTATTAGAAAGAAGGAAAGAAATGTCAGAATTTCTATAGGATAATGTTAGAGGTATTTGAAAAAAAATGAAAATGGAAAAGGTGTTATTAAGTTAATGTCTATTAAAATATTAAAATTTGTACTTGAAGTAGGAACTTCCAGTTGTGGGTTTGCTGCAGATAATGTTGAATTAAACTCTTTGGGGTGTTTTACACAAGAGATCAGACTACAAGTTTTATTGTTCAATGACTGTGGGCCAGTGGTTTTTTTTAATGGTATTGAATATGCAAGACTAACATCTTACCTTTCTAAAAGACCTGAACAGCCACTTCCCTTGGACTTTCTTTTGGTGTTGGCTGTTTAATCATCTGAAAACCTTTTCTGTCATCTACTAGATGCTTGCATGATATTCTTCAAGTATCATGTTCCTTATGCTTTTCCTTCTTATACTTAAAGGATCGTGGCTCCTCACACTCAGGCTTTTTTCCTCTTGTACCTACTGCAAAAGGAACAAAGTCCTTGTCCAAAACCATAAGTATTCTTGCCAGAGGATCTGATTCCTTGGTGGAATAGATGCCAGCAATGTGATAAATCTGATAAATTGTTTTTGTCATTCATCCTCATTCTTACTTCCAGACTTAGAGACCTAGGATCTCGACTGTTAGAATATCTACTTAAATAGAAATAAGGGAAACTGTGATATTAGAAACCATGGTATTAAGCCCCATAGCCCAAAAAACTAAAGTATAATCAGCTTGCCCTACAAACGCTGTTTTTCTAAACTTTCTGATGTGTGGCATGTCCCTGTACAATACAGTAAAGCCTCTTCAGTTATGTGATCAAACCCACAATGATTTAGAATTAAATTTCAACGATTTAAGTAATCCTTCTGGCCTTGCAGCTCGAGGCACGTCAAATTGGAAATCCTATTAAGAAAAAGTGTCTATATTTATAAGGATGGAGGTTCAAAAAGTGCAGTTGAAGCCAAAGCTTTTAAGCTGTTAGATTCAACAGGACATGAAAAACTAGTTAAAAATAATTGTGAGGAATTCACTGTACTTGTTGAGAGTTCTTACAATTAAAAAAAGGATAAAGAATCTCCACAAAAGTAGGAATAGAAAATAGCTTTTGTGAGAGTAGAAAGCACAAGTGGAAATATTCAAACTATTAATGTGCATGTTCTGTTGACATATATGCAATAAATAATCTGTGCAAAGAGAATCCAATTACTGTACACAACAAATTAATTGTTATACTTCTTGCATTTTAATAATTTGTGTGAGTGATTTGCATATTTGAGCTCCCTTACATTAATTTATATTTAAAATAGATTTCATGTCTGTCAGACGTATACTGCAGTCAATTTAATTGAAAAAACTCAGTAAATCATATAGAGATGTCTGAGCTCCTGAAGGACCTTGGGATTTGGCCTGGAGTATTTATAAAAATGGAGTATAAAGGGAGCTACTTCTAGATTTACAGAGTTAAATAAATAGATCTTAATTGACTAATCCAGATTGCTCCATTTGAAAGCAGGGCATTATGGTATCAGATGTGCTATCTAGGTATATATATGTACACACTATGAATATCTACATCTGCATCTGTCTGCATAATAAGAGGCAAATCCTCTTCCATAATGTCAAGTATTGGGACAGAAATTTAAAGAAAGGCAAAGAGAAAATAATCTGTTTTGAATGATATTGTCAAGATTTTAGAAAACTAGGGAGTTCAAAACTCAATTCTGGTTGGATTTTAGAAACTATTGAAAGAATTTTGGAAAAGTTACTGAAAGGAGATACCTGGATAGCACAGAAAATCCATTACAGAACCGTCAGTTGCGCTTAGTTCTGCATTGGCTTGGATTAGTATGTTAACAATGACGATATACTAAGTACTCTCACAATTGTTACAAGGCAGATTTCGAAAAGATAGATAATGGATAAATATGTTTCTGTTGCCTCCACACTATGAGAGTGTTAGACTTCTTGATAAATCATATGAATTCTGAAAATATTTTAAAAATACCCCAGGAACAGCAACAAAGTCCCACAAAATATTATTGGTTGTGTAAGTTGTGCTTTAAATTGGAACACTTGAACCACCTGCAGGTAATGATATCTTTGGGTTATCTTAGGCTAAATGCTATTGAAATGCAGACAGTTAATACTTGCTAAAAGATATTTCTTAGAAAATAAAATAACTAAAAAACCCTAGGCTATTTTGTATGGATGTTAAAGCTAGCATGAGTTTTTATATTAGGAGAGGGACTGCTCCTTTTAGCCATTGTGTCACTTCCACTGTTAATTCTCTCTCTTATTAATTTAGCTTTTTCCTGAACTTGCAAAGATTTGATTTTCTATAATCCCAAAACGGCACAAATCTTCATCTGCAGGCACATATATGTTCCTGTCTTGTCTCCATAAATTTAGCTACCGAACTAAATGTTTGCTAGATCTGGACGACTATCTGCAAATTTTGGGGAAATATTTTGTGAGGGAAAAAAAAAAATGAATTATTTTTATAAATCTAAGGTAAAAAAACCAACGGTGCATCAACAATCAAGTTTGCGGCTATTGGAATTGACTGTAACAGAGAGTTTCTATTACAGTAGGATGTAGTCCTAATATTTATGAAACTGAAGCTTTAATCTAAAGATTTTTTATTTATCTAAAAGAAATGTAAGTTTATGGTAGATTATGTTTCTCTCTTAAATGAGCATACTACCAAGGATATCGTTTGAATTGAATACTGCAACTAATTGCAGAACTAGTATATGTATGTGTTGTGTTTTATTGCAGAGGTAGATCCCATTGTATGCTTTGCTGGTAAAAGTAAAATCAGATAGGGGGTTGACTATTGTAGGTACCCTGTAGATCCCTAGGGGTTACCAATTACAACACCGCCTGACAGAAAATCTGTAACAATCTGTTTTTCAAAAACTATGCATTGCGTATTTGTTATGTATTCACATCATTCATTGTCTGTTCTACAGTAATATTGAAGATGATGTTCAAATGTGTATTGGGAAATGACAAGGAAAGTAGTATTTATCTAGAGAGGCAAACTTCTTATCCTGCTTGCGTATTTTAGGGTCTTAAAAAAAATCCACGTGCCCATCAAGTTTGGTACTCTGTTGTTTTTAAATCCTTGTCAGCAGTCTAGTGGATCCAGAAGGGTGAGAATGACAATATGTTCCTGAAGGCGGTAGCTCTGAAGTTGCAGGCACTAATACTGTGTTAAAGCGAAATATATGGCTAAGGAGTTTGCATATTGTCTTTTTCACACTTGAACAACAATGTGTAGAACAAGCCTGAGGGATAATAATTTACCAGTTTCATTTCCCAAGACTGTTATTCCTCATCTTGACATACTATTAAAATAATTTAATTATCAATATTTTGTCTTGTCATTAAGTTACTGATGTTTCCATTACTTATATTTCTAAAACTTTGAGTGCCCACATATAGACCCCCCCCCCTTTATATGCGTGTCATCTGGCAAATATTTATATTGGATCATCTTTTCTCCTGCATAGCTTCTGGCTAATTTTAGTCTCTGATGGGTGTTTTGAGGTAGGATGGAATCCCCACTGAAGCCAGTATAAATCTGCACACAAGTAGCAGAGAGAAGAATTTGTATTTGGGGGGGAGGGTCAGAGTGGGAAGACTACTCACGAAAGCTCTTATTTGTCCGTGACCACATCTGAACTTGGGTAACAGAACAGAAGATAACAGCTTCTGTTAATGTTTGGTAATGATCTGGCTCACGTTCAGAACAAATTGCACTAAATAATTGCAAGGAAATGCCTTCCTGAACTCACCTGTTTTGGGAGTTTGCTGTCTTTCAGATGAGACCCTCATGAGAAAGGCAAGCTTCTCTGTTTCTTGTCTGCAATGAGGATGGTTGAGCACAAAGTCTGTAGGGTTTAGCTATGTTTGTATAAGCAGGCAGTTCCAGTGGGCTTTGTTGTGGATTTGTTTCATCCATTGGAAAGAACAGCATGACAGGATTTTCACTTAGATTCTAATTTCAGCAGTCTACCTACTTATGCAGGGAGTATCTTCAGAGTCTATGGAAGTTAAGAACCTACCAGAGGTGTCCTGTGTCCCAGCCTGCAAGAAGTACATCAAGTTCATGCTTAAAATGATCTCTGTTAAATTTAGGATAGTGCAGTGTTTTGTGGAATGTTAGAGAGGGAGGCCAAAATGGTATTTCATGGAAGAAGACAGACCCTGTTTTTATTTCCTAACTAAGTACCCCTCAAGGAAGCGTTCCCCAGACACTTTGCCTATGCTCAGGCTGCAGACTTTCCAGATGAAGCTGTTTGTTAACTAAGGCTTTGATTTACTTCTGTTGTAATTTGTGAAAGGTATTGGAAATCCTTCAGCTGTTCTCAGTGGTCGCTGGGACTTGAAGCTCAGTGAATTTCTGCATGGGCTTAACAGGGAGCCATACCAATACCTGCATATAGTGAAAACAATAAATACAAGTGATTAGTTACCTACTAGTAACGTACTAGTATACTTCTGGTATATTATAAATATATGTGTTTGATATGCACGTACAGAAGCAATTTATATTTACAGTTGTTAAAATTCAAAGAAGTATGAAAAAATAGTGGTATTTACTGGATATAATTTTATTTGGTTCATCATTCTGACAGTCTTTGGTGCAGAAAACAGGATTTAGCTATGCCTCTCCCCTGTTTCTCTCAAGAGTTCTTTGGTTTCATTGTATTTGCTGTTTTAAAACCTGGTGTAAACGTGTTAAGTGAAGGTGCCCTTGCTGATCCTGTATGGGGTGAAGTGTGGGGGAAGGGGATGGTCAGATCTTTCCACTGAGACTTACCAGACAATGAGTCTGTTTGGCAACACAACAGCAGTATATGTCAGGGATGGATTTGGGATTTCATCACCAGAAAAATGGGTGGTACTGGCAGTTTACTGTAGCTACCACTGTTCTATTGTAGACAGATCATCATATACCTACCTAGAAGCTGATTTTAACATAGCATGTGCAGAGCTGCTTCGTGTGTATTTGCATCCAGGGTAGTACCAACTATAACAAAGATGTGGTGTCCTGCGCTTCAGTGAAGCACTGTATAAACTTGTTGAAATATTGTGTGTGTACTTGGGCAACTTGCTAATGCTGCTCTGATTTTACTACCAGGGTTATGCATGGCAGATGGGTAGTCCAAGGACACAAGCTGGAATATTGGAAATTCCATGTATATTTATATATATTATATATATAAAAGGAAAACATTTTTATCCTGAAAGTGGTCAAAAGCTGGAACACATTGTCTGGGTGGCAGGAAAGAATCTCAGTTCTTGGAGATATTAAAATTTGACTGGACTGTTCCTGAGCCATCTGCTCTGACTAGACCAGCTCAAAGTATGTGGGACTGGATGACTTCCAGGGGTCCCTTCCAAGCCATATCGTTCTGTGATTCTCTGAACTGTAAGTGAAAACAAGTCTAAATGTGAAAGAAAGTGAAATAGTGTGGAAATGGGAAGCCAGCTATTTCAATCTGCTCTCTTTTTCTGAAGCCAGAAGACGAATGAGGCAGACTGGGAAAACGGTGTGAGTGACTTGTCCAGTGGACAGCTTTGGGAAACCAAGTCTCCTTAGTTTCTGTTTTAAAAGGCTAATTTGACAGTAGCATCTCTCAGGTCTGGTGCTAACACTCTAAGTACCAAGATGTTTCGAATTTCTTTTTCTTTCAACTTACAGAGACAGTGAATAACTCATCTTACAAGCACAGCAGGATGTGTGTCCCCTGAGATTTCCTTCAGTCTTGACAGGCTACAGATTTGTAGTGCAGGTAGTAGTTGTGATAGATACGCTCTCCATTAATATGTAAGGGAACACTGAGCATCTTGGAGGATCTGATCAGCTATTCACAAAATTTCTGAGATGACTGCAAGAAATTGCATTTTTTTTAAACATTAATTTCTCATTATTTTTATGGAGAGAACACCTTATACCAAACTCTTAGCTCCCCCTCCATCTTTGATGTCTTGATTTAACACCGTTTTTAAAAAATGACCCAGTGGGCAAACCTTATTGTTTAAACTGCTCATTTTATTGTCATGAAGTAGAGCCACACTTTCTTAGAAGATGCATTGTGTTTCTTCGTGTCCTGCTAGAATGAGTCACTAGGTTTCTTAAGATTTTATTTTACGGTTCACTTTTTCTTTTGTGTGGCTTCTGAGAGTATACATGTATAAGTTTTTTTCTGTCATTTGATCAAAATGGGTCTGTAAAGATGCATATACAGAGGCAAAAATGAGTTTGTCAGTAGTTTCTTATAAGAGAAGCAGTATCTTTAAAAAACCTTAAAAATGTTTTCTTCCCTCTTGTTATTTCATTTCTTCTGTACCAATACATTTATACGCAAACACAAAGTAGTTAACAATATTGGCTTTTCAATACACTCACAGATGTCTGTGATATTTTTTTTTTAAACTTCTGCTATTTATCAGAGAAAACACTGCCACTCTTGTGAAAAAAGAAACTTATGCCACCTCTAAAGAACTAAAAATGTCAAGGGGACCATAAAAGGAAAATAACACAGTTTGTTTTGGAAATTGTTCTATGACAACTTCTGTAATCATTTTGACAAAACTTCTGTAAACTGAAACCTTTGTACTTCTTCAACTGAATGAGCTCTGAAGGCACAATGCATCACTGGAAATATAAATTAAACAGACTTTTTTTTTATTCTCAGGAAGAAGCTGTGCACTCTGTGCCTCTAGAGTAAAGATGTTCTCTGAAACAAACAGGGAATTTTTGTGTGAGATTTATTATAATGTGTACCGCTTCCTTGACTTTTTATCCTTTGAGCTGCTCTGGCAGCAAAACAGATCTAGCTCCTTTGCATACTAATATATATCGGTGCTTGTAATTATTCAGCAGTTACAGTAGCATTCCTTTGAGATGAATCATTGCTACATTATTTACTTTTCTTTGTTTAAATTATTTTGAACCTTTAGTTCAACTATAAAGCAGGCCTGGTGGTGTGATGCATATTACCTTGATATTTTTTCCATCCGTAATGCAAGGATTGAAGCAGCTGTTTAGGACCTGATTCTCTGGAACCAAAAGTCACTTTACAATATTCTGATCAGAAAATTTATGTACCTGGTATAAAAAAGGTATTTATCCATTTGGATATCCTCTTCAATGGCTTTAGAGGAAGTCAAAGATCAACCTTTACGCTAGACATAGATCAGTGTTAAAACTTGTCATGGGCTACCATAAGTAACTTGTTAAAGAGTTTAAGTTGTTTCATCAGTTAGAAAGGTGAAATGAAACTTACCCTGCTCAAACCCATAATTTTTTTATGATCCCGTTTCATGCAGTTCAGGATTTTCTGCAAGTCAAGCTGATGAAGTGGGCTAATAGAAAGCTTTGCTCGCATAGCAGACGCGGGGATGGTAGCCTATAGCTCCACCTGGTTCACAGCGAGCAGCAGTTGTTGCAGAGCAAGGACTCACATGGCAGGTTGTCCCAGCTGCACGATCATGAGCAGGGAAAGATTGTGCAGTGTAGGCAATACTCCTTTTTTGTGTGCCATAAAGGGAAAGCTTGCTTTTTGCTGCGGTTGGAAGCTTGATCCTGCCTGATGCTAAATATCCCAGCCCAAGTCAGTGCAGTGCTTTAGGAGCAGTTTAGCATTGTGTATATCAACACCATCATTGAATTCATGGTGCACATGCTGAAGTGCACCTCACACAATGGGGCTGAAGTCTGTAGGACAGCCCAAGAAACAACACAAGTTCAGAAATGTGGCTTGTTTCCATGTGAGTGGTGAGTAAAAATTTTAATGAACATAGGCTTTTGTCTTAAATTATTGTCTCAGGCACGTCCTTTACCTGAACAAGTACTGAATATTGTCTCTTCGCCTAAACTGTCAATGCATGCGATTACAATTTCTGTCTCTCACCTCTGCTCAGCCTGAAGATGCTGGCTCTCATATTGCTCCTGCAGCATGAACCTTATCTTTTTATTTCCCCAGTGTTTTCCTGAGGTTGTAAATATGATTAGAGAGAGTGATTAATGTATCAGAAGGATGATTTAAAATGTGGTTTTCACAGAAGTTCTCCATTAAAGATGTATTTTTTGTTTATACTACCATTTTGACTAGAATAATTTGCAAGAAAAGACAGCTTTTAATAAGTAAAACTTGCATTGTTTTAATTTTCTCTGGAGTTTTCCTCAAATGTGAAACAAAGCTGTAAATTCAATACTGGTTTCATTTTGGAGCATTAATTACCTGATCATCTTAAATTAGGTACTTTTTAGATAGTTGTGCTTTTCCCATAAGGGATTATATTTGTGGTATGGTATTATAACTCTTTTTCAGTTGATTATTGAGATATGAGAAATGGTGAGGCCAAGGTTGAAATTATTCCAAATAAAACCTACCTGATCAATGTCAGCTATGATATTAGGAACTGCTTTTCCCAGTAAGTGAGAATATAGTGACAATGTTTTACGCTTCTTTTCTCCATATGACAACTGTGTTACTGTTGTAAGTAAAAGAAAGAAGAGCAGGCTTCTAAATGTTATTATCTTACCACTGTTTTTTTTCAAGAAGCTTGGGGACGTTCTCTTTTAAACAACAATCTTGCCCTTTATTCTTACGTTTGATCAAAAATACATATTGATAAAAATATATCAAGCCACATCAAGGATAGAAGCAGGTATTTGACAAGAGATTTTAGAAAACTATGGCAAAGTGAAAGGGAAGTCCAACTGCATAACTTTCCCACTCTATGCCCTATGCAGCTTGAGAAGGAATGGTAATTTCTTTCTTAGTGCCCCTGTGGAAGTGCCACTGTCATCTAATGCATGTGTTTTAGATAGAGTTCATTCCAGCCCGTGTTAATTCTTGTGGTATGTTGTTTCTTATCTGTGATGGTGTGTTTGCTCTTGTGATAGGGAAGCACTGCATGCACTTGTGGAATTTTTCATGTGATTTGGGATCAGATATATGACATTGATTTTACGTAATGGAAGACAAATTATGTGTAATATTTATAATTTTGGTCCCATGTTTTACTATATCTGTGATCCTTTTGTTGGTGTTTGCCGAGTTTTCATTTGACAAAGCCAAAAATAGAATTGATTACAAAACAAGTTTCAGTTCAGCTGAAATTAATTTCTTTGAACATATAATACCAGCTATGGTCTCAAACAGGTACATAAGTACGAAGAAAAGAAAGTTAAATAAGTAAACATTACGATTTGATGAAAAAACAACTGTCATAGAGGAAAATTTCAATTTATAGTCTTTAACTCAAATCACGATCAAACCAGTTTATTGATTTATTAATGGCATGTAATTAACTGGCAATCAGTGAACTATAGGTTCAGAAACAATCAGCCATGCCACAGATAAACCACAATACTTGGCACTTGTGAAATATTGATATGTACCTACAAATTTCTAATAACTCTTCTATAACTAATCCCTAAACGTTTCTAATCCCCTTTACACGTTTGCCCTGTTTTGCATGCACCCCTCTCACAGTCCTCGTTGTGGGGTACCACACCTCACCTCCCTCAGGCTTAGGTGGAGGTTTTGATGCTGTTGGGGTTACTTCTGGCAAAAGGCCAAACTAATGGCCAACTGATAACGTGTTGCCCTCTCTCTCTCCCCTTTATTACAGATTTTTACACTTCTTGGATATTTCTTTTCAAGCTGACTTCTTTTTTCTCTTTTACTAATTACCTCCTTACTGTTCATTGTGGCAAATGGTCATTGGCTTTAGCATTACCAGTTCAGGGGCATGCGCTTTCTCAGTTTGGGTTGTTCAGGCTCTTGTTTCTTTTCCACTACTGTGCAACCATGTGCCAAGAGAGGGATCCACGTGCATTCCCCCACTGGAAGCAAGATCACTCAAGAAAACTAGCAGAAACGTAGCTCAGGTTCAGTTGTAGAAATGAGTAGAGGTTAGTGCAAATTGGTTTTGTTCCCTGCCCTTGGACTGCTGTGTTCATCTTTAATTTTCACTCTACAAAAGAAGTTGACTTTATCTGACATCTGCAGAGGTCTATTCTGTGTTAACTTCTACAGGCTGCGGTGATAGGCAACAGTCTACTTGTTTTTCTTTTTACTGAAGATTAAATTTCTTTTAATGAAGATAAATTCATTGAAGTCATTGGCAGGGTGAGAACAACATTCAGCTGAGAAGTCAGCTCTATTCCATCAACATCTGTTTCATCTGCTTTTAGTGCTCTACTTTCTGTGTACTGTACTCATGAATAGACCCTGAAATATAAACAATTGCTGATCATGCTGCTGGCTCCGATAATATAACTCATAATGTTGCCCTAATTACTTACATTATAAAACTGTCAGGTCTGGAACATTTGGTCTCTGAAGGCAGCTCTCCAATTAATCTTTTCCTTTTTTATTAGAGATCTTGTTGTGTGATTGTCTTTTGGGGAGCAATGAGAGGGTTTAATGTTATCGTGGTTTTTCTTTAAAGCTTTCACTGATAAATAGAGCAAGAAGACTTCAGTTAACAGGAATGTTATGTTAGCTACCTTTTTTTTTTCTTTTTATTGCAGCAGCTGAATGAATGTCGTCCATACTATTATTGACTATCTTCCAAGGGAAAAATCATATAACCATAGAACAGTTCAGGTGGGAGGGGACCTTGAAAGATCATCTGGTCCAATATTTTGTGGGAAAGGGAGCCTAGATGAGATTATCTAGCATCCTGTCTGGTCATGTTTTGAAAAATTCCAGTGATGGGGACTCTACCATGTCTACAGGGAGGTTGTTCCGGGGATTGGTTATTCTCTCTGTAAAAAAAATTCTTTCTTAGTCAAGATGAAACCTCTCCTGGTGCAACTTGTACCTATTGCTCCTTGTCTTCTCCACGGGGCTCTTTGTGAAGACAGAGCCTCTATCCTTTCTGTCACTGCCTGTTAACTACTGGAATACTGTGATGAGGTACCCCCTAAGCTTTTTCTTCTCCAGGGAGAGAAGACTTAATTCCTTCAGTCCTTCCTCATCCAGCAGATTCTCCAGCCCTTTGATCATCTTTGTGGCCCTCCTTTGGACCCTCTCTGGTCTGTCTGCATCTTTCTTGAATTGTGGGGGCCAGAACTGGACACAGTGCTCCTGGTGCAGCCTGAAAAGCGCTGAGTCAAGAGGTATGGTCACGTCTTTATCTCTGCTAGCAGTGCCCCTGTGGCTGCAGCCCAGGATCTGATTTGCCTTTTTTTCTGCAGCGGTGCACTGCTGACTCACGTTCTCCTTGTTGTCCATCGGGACTAGCAGGTCCCTTTCAGCAAGGTTGCTCTCTAGCCACACAGATCTAAGGCTGTACTGTGCTCCTTCATTGTCTCATCCCAGGTGCAGGACTTTGCTTTTGTCCTTGTTAAACATGAAGTTCTTGCTAGCCCGCTCTTCCAAGCATGTCTTTAGTGTGGTGCCAGTAAAATGATTATAGGAAGACAACAAAAGCTAGAAGAAAATGTTAAATACATTATTGCTTTGATTTTCATTACACGCTTGCTGACAGATCCTTTAACCCGTGGGACCATGCATTAGAACAAACAACATCTAATGTGTAGGATGGTTTATAAGAAATTCTGCTTTTCATAGACAGCAATTTCATGGTTGTTCTCACAAATGTGAAGTATACAAGCAAAAAAAAGCAAAATGGCTAAGCACCATCCCTGGATCAATACAGCAAATGGTGTATCATTATTCGACTTGTTCCCTGACAAGAACCGAGCACTTCATCACGCTGTTTTGCAATACACATCTACCTGAAACCCTGTGCTGCTTTTCCTTTGATTTAAACTTCCTATGTGTGCAGTCCTCAGGGTGTCAGCAGAATGAATGCAATAGATAAGTAGAGATAATGATAATATTTTGCTTTTGGACTATTCTCATACCAAATCTATATACTGTAATTAGTAATGGTACACATAGTAATGACATGAAATTAGGTTGCTTACACCAAGAGACACCATTTGTGAAGTGATGCCATGAATTTCTTCCCCAGGCAATGCTTGAGACCTGTCTGTGTTACAGACTGCACTGTACTTGCGGCTAAGACAGCGAGAGAGCTGCACAGCTACAAGCTTGTTGTCTTTCATCAGTACATTCTCCCACACTTAAAAATATTTATAAACACCTTGAGGTAAAGAATAGTAGTTACTAGATTTTACTTGCTCAAACTTAATAAAAAAAATTTGTGTATATATATGTATGAACGCCCTATCCCTCTTGCAAAAGACACCAGAAATTCAGAACCACTGTCAAGCTGTCCTCCACTGCTGAGAGAATTCAATCAAGTGAGACTGCTTTGTTTTTTTGGTGTCTTTGCTTTCGATGTCTGCCTAAAAGTGTGCTGAGGGTAACCCAGCCTTTCACTCAGCACTGCCCAAGCCTTGTCACACAGCAATTTCAGGGCTGCAAGCTGGGGGGCTGGTGAAGACCTGATTCTCCAGCAGAAAGGGTATTGTGCAAGCCAAGAAGGTTGGAGAGCCCTACTCTACTGATAAAATCAGAGAGCTCTTCCTTGGCTTGAAGTTTTCTGAATGAGGCCAATTTCCTGCCATCCTGCAGGTCTCTCCTTTTCCTCCTCTTTCAGTTTAACTCTTGATCCTCAGGGTAAAATAATAATCCAGGAACCAGTGAAATGATGGAAGGATGCCCTCGGTGCCCTTTGCATCTCACTCTTTTCCACCAATGTAAACACACAGTCAGAGCCCCATGATCTTTGTTACATGAATGAATGTTTGTCTTTTCTTTTGCCTCTGTGTTAATGCTGAACATAGAACAATAATTGTTTCAAATCAACCTGAAATAACGTTTTCTTCATAGTTTTTATTGACTACATAAAAAGTCTGAAAGATGTAGTCTGGCTCAAATGAAGAATTCTGTTTGATAGCATTATTTTCCCTCCCCACAAGAGAGCAAATGTTTCTGTGACCAAAGCAAAGAAAATAAAGGTCTCAATCGTTAAAGTGGCTATTGCTGCTCTGCCTTTTAACCAAAATCTCCCCTGTGAAGTCTGGGGATGTGCAAGAGGTCTGGTACTTTCCTGTACCTGAGGGAGTGCATGTCTCCCAACGCATAGTAAAGAAAAGTGTCCTGCTCACAGTGATCAGATGTAGTGTGAAGGAAAGGTCTCTTTCAGTCTCTGCTGCTACTTTTATATAAAATAGGAAGATTGTGTTTAAACGTCTACTTAATTCAAATTAGAGTTTTGAACCATGCCCGGTTACTTCTGAGAAAGGCACTAGCCTGCTCTATATAGGTATAATCTTTCTTGAAGTAAATGCTTCATTTTTTTTCTAAGTAATGAAACATTTTTTGGAAAAAAAAAAAGCTAGAAAATCACTTTGCTTCATTCCAGGTGAGTGTGTAAGCCACCAAAATATTAAGTTAACCTTCTCTATCTAGTTCAGTGATTTTTAAGCTATTTTATATAAAGTAGAGATTCTGATATAATCCGGTTTTGCCAGGATCTGGGTCTATAGGCATAATGCCTGTGCCTCGTGTTGTTAAGTAGAGGTTCAAGACCAATCAATTATTTTTCGCTCTAAAGAGTTTTTCTCCTTTTATAAATCTGGGGTATATAAAAGATGGCAATGATAAAAACATTGCTAGATGTTGTAGATTCAAGAATCTGTCTGCAATATACTGTCTTCTTGTTCAGTGCAACTCTAATGCTTTAATTCACCTTGTTTGTAACTACTGTTTCCTTTAATCATAAACCTGAAAAGGTGGGCTATTTTTTAAGCTTAGTATAACCAGTATTGCCTTATTTCAAAGTCTAATACAATTATGAACACACCATAACTTGTGGATGATTAAATTGCAAATTGTGGGTGTCCACCGGGCAACTAGATATATTAAATTTGTTCACCTTCATAACTCATCTTCATATACACTGTATATTTTCCAGGATCACGCAAAGATGTGCTTGTTCTGCCTGAGGTACATTCTATAGTATTTATGGTTTATCAGATATACAGAATATCTTCTTCAAGGATACACTCATATATCATTTGAACTTCAGCAGTTACTACATTGTTTTAATGGAAAAATGTTATAAATGAGTGAGTTTTATTCTCTCTGTAGCATTTATATTTTTGAACATGGCTTTCTCAATGCTGTTATTTTTTGTTCTATGAGAACATGAGCTTCTTGTTTATTACTCACTGATTTTTTATAAAGATACCGCATTTTGTCCTTGGAGAGCTTAAAGAAAAAAAGGTCAAAAAAGCAGAAGCTAAGTAATCAGAGTGTAGTTTCACAGAAGTTTTGTGGAATAAACGTGACACCTGTTAAAAAGCTAAAATCAAACTAATCAAGACAAACACTTTACCTCTTATTTGGCATTGTAATTGAATGAGGAATATAATCTATACAAAAATTCTTAAAAATGAGGTTTTGATTTACAGCTGTAAACTAAGAGACGTCTGGCTTAATCCACATGGAAAATACCTGCAGTTGTTATGAGCTCATTAAATAAAAAGTCTAACTCTAGTTGTCTTGTAAACAGATGGAAGATTCCCAAGAAACTGATGTGTCAGTGTTTGTTGATGTAGCAGAGAGCTGCTTTCCTGTAACTCCACGCTGAACTCCTTTCACGCTTTAACACTGAAGGTCCAGGTTTACCTTGCTGTTCTGAGGTGCTTCATTTGTATCAGTTTCCTTTTCTATATACCATTATATTTGTGATTCCTGACCAAGCCCTAAGAGCCCTATGTAAGGTAGTAATCCTCAGGTATTCATATTGTAGATGTGTTTTTCCCTATAGAATTTTTGTGTGCGTTTTGGCTGTCTTCTGGGACACAGCATTCCTGGCACAAGACATCAGCTTCCCCATCCTGCCCCAAGGCAGCAGCATTGCAGGCATGGAGAAACGTTCTCTGTGTATATGGTGGGATCTTGTGATCCATGAAGATGACTGCGTGCTCCTCTTGGTACCTATGATAACAATTTTAACACTATGAATAGCTAGAGGCATTGGGGAATTTAAAGCCTTTGGCAGGTGCAGTGACAGACAAGATTTATTTCTGCATGTAATTTTAAAAAGGGTTGTGTAGTCCAGAATAAGGGCAAAAAAACCCAAATGCACATTAAATCACAATCATTAAGCTATAGCGTGTTATCCAAATTGGTAGTCCTCACAGGGAATTGCGATTTGAATTGGGAATATCAATAGCAGAGAGAACCAGAAATGTCCACAGAGGACTTGAATTGAGAGATCCTGAGATTATTTGCAGATTAAGTGGCATAGATTGGGACAGACAAAAGTCAGAGTAGTGCTGGCCTTGTTTCTTTCCCGTCACAGGTTAAAGAGGTGAGGATATAGTTGGTCTTCTCCAGAGAACTTAATATTTGCTTTATCTTTTGCTTGTCTTTTATATAATTGCACTGGATAATATTTTGCAAAGTCGTATAAAATTAAAATTAAGTTTGAAATAGGGTTTGTTAATTACAGTATTTAACTGTTGCGGTTATTGTTTCCTAGGAGATTAATGAGGTGAATTATTGTAACATAATTAAACTACTGTATATCTAATCTCTTACATACCCTTGTGGTTTACTGTTATTCAAGTATCACTTGAAGGTTAATTTCACTTAGCTGGTATATATTTGACTTTGGCAATACAGTTTATATCAAAATATGCTTTTAATTATATTTGAAAGTCATTAGGCAACAGCTCTGCCAAAATTATCACTGTAAGCTTTCTACTGAAGGTAAGGACACAATAAGCAGTAAAATCAGCAGACTCATATACATACCCACCCTGAATATTCACATAAAAACAAAAGTTAACATATGCTGCCACTTGGATGCTAATGGTGTCTGTAGAAGGTTAAGCCCTCTCTTCTGATTGTGTACTCTGGTAAATGGCAATTATTGAATGAATCAAAGTTGCGTGGCATAAGGATTTCCTTAACATGAAAGATATAATTATATGTGCGAAGTTGCAAATCCAGTAATCCAAAATCTCCCCTAAAATGTTTTTTTAACTGAAGCCTTTTACTAGCAGTTAATGAATTCCTCATTTCACAGTCAGAGGCTGTGCCTCAGGCCATTCAAATCAGCTAACCAGCTGTTTTCTATGGTGCTTCGGGAGGAAATCCTATTGTCTTGCCACATAAAAAATAGAAACATACAATAATATCTTTATAAGGCAAGGTAAAACTGTAGATTCATCAAAGCATGCCTTTCCCCCAGAGAAACAGATTAGTTTGTATACCTTCATTTTTTTAATCCCCAAACCCAACCTTCCTTCTCCAGCCACAAACTCAGCTTCATCTTAAATTCACAATTCCTCACTTATTCTCATGCTGGATTTATTTAAAGGATGGATAACTCTGTGTGTTATGCTACAATAGAAAAGCTGCCATGTTTTTTTTATTAGGTCCAGTCACAGGCAGTTTTTTACATAATTTTTTTTTTTGCTTTCTCTTCAGTAATCCTAAGAAATTATCTTCTCTATAACTTTTTAATTTCCTCTAAGATATGGTGCTAAAGATTTGAATCTATTATTTTCTATCTGTCATTTCTCTCTCCTCTCATCCCGGTATAATTTGGAACTAAAATTCTCTCCCAAAAATTGTAGTATAGAATCAAACACAGTATGAGACCTTTTTTAAAAAAATAAAATTGAATAGCATGTAATATAATAATTATAATTTTCATCCAAAGTATAGAAGTTAAAGTATCGGTGGTTACAATTTTGAGTCCAGAGGTTGGCTCGTTTCTGGACAGAATTCACAAATCTTCGATGTCCAGAAAACATAGCATTCTTGAGTGTTTGATCTAAGTTGTATTTTATTTTTAGAGAATTATCAACCAGTATTGGAACAGGGAAACTACTCTAACTTTCTTGGTTTTTACTCAAAATGGCTATGAATCTCTTAAATGACATCCTATTCTGCATTTCTAGAATAATTTCCACTTCTTTTCTGTATATTTTTCATGGTAAATGCCCCACAACTTGTTTGCTTTTTCTCTCTAATCAGTCAGTGGATGATTTCTTGTGATGTTACAATACTTTCTTGGTTTTCCCACTTACATGTATTTTCTGTGGTCACTTTCAAGTTTTTGTGGGATTGCTGTAGGTGCGTGCTCTCCCTGTGTTTTAGAGTGCAATATGTGAGCCATGAATAGGACTATAAACCTAAATGATCCAGATCATTCTGAAATTGCTTGCTCTTTCTCCTCTGTTTTTGTTGCCTTAGAAATTGTGTGCCATCAGCAATTGTAATAATTTTGAACATAAGGTTTCCAAGGTCACAACTCTAGAAAATAATCTAAACTTGTCAGTTGTAATGCTCTCAGCAGCTCCAGGTCTCAGCGCTCAACAGCTGGCCTCTTTCTTTCCGATATGTGTCTTTGAATCTGTTTGAATTTGTTTCGTCAGTTCTTCTCAAAAACATGCTTGCCACGTTTTCAAATCAATCTGCTTTGTGGCACAGTATCAAATGCTTTTCTGAATTCCAGATAAATTGTCTGTTACGTTGCTATTGTGCCCAGGTAGGTAACATTCTCAAAGAATTCAAGTAGATTTGTCAGCCATGACCTCCTTTTTCTATGTATTCAGCCTGCTATCATGGTCTTCTAAGTCATGCATTTATAAATCTGGTTTAATAAATTTCTGTCTTTCGCATAACTGAGACCAGGATAAGAAGCTTGGGCTTTCCTAAGGTCTTGGAACCTTTTAAAGTAAAAAGAATTACATTAACTGCTTCTCCAGTACTCTTATACTCCCTTCCTTACTTAGTAAGTTATCACAAACCCTGCCGAGGGCTTTCCTTTACCCCTTACTACTTTGCTACAGATTTCTTGGTTGTAATTCATCTAGGCCTGGAGCTTCTTCAATGTTTAATAGTTATAATTGTCTCATTAAGGTATCAATCAGCTCTGATAGACCAGAAGCCTTCTCTCTCCGTGTCTCCAGTTTTCAGGAGTGTGTTTGCTACTTCTGTCGCATTCTCTCTTCCTTTGTGTATTCATTACAAATGGTATATAAAGATATGAGTAATCTGTCTCTTTATTTTTAAAATTGCTTTGCTTGAAGATATTTGATTCTGTCATAACTACAAGGGGATGAACACACACACAAATTGATATTACCATGGAACAGTGGAAAGCTCAGTCATTTTGTTCGCTTTTCCAGGAAAACTACGAACTGCATAATAATGGTACATGTAAACTTGAGAGATGAAACTATACATTTAGGCACTGTGTAGCCTGTGGTGATAAGAAGAGGGAGAGATAATTTCTGTTAAATGGCAATAAATCAAGTAAAATTCTGCCAGGTGAGTGTGTTTTGCCTGCGACAGTAACTGGTGAGTGATTTCCCTGTCTTTATTTCGACCCATTAGTTTTCTTGCTCTTGTTCTTCCTGTTTTCTCCCCTGTGCCGTGGCGGGCTGGGAGATTGGGTGAACAGTGGGGCGGGTGCTTGGCTGCCAGCTGGGGCCAACCCACCACAACTAGTTATCTCAAAGTGTTAAGTGGCAGGCGACTGAAAGTAAATGTATTGGGTATACTCTGTGGACCATGTATCGCTTAGCTTGCAGTTCTGTGTTATCAAATTCATATATAGCTAACGAGTTCAGCTTTGTGATGTGTGTTCCTTATCCAACCTCAGGTATCCATCCCTTGGTTAAAAAGGGAACCAGCTTACGTGCTTGTTTACAGGTGCACCTATACTGGGAAATGTAGCTTTAGAGTTTTTGCGTGTTAATGCGTGATCAGCCATTTAAAGTGTTGACACGAATACTATATTTACATAGTGTCTCCTGTTCTTGAATCTTGTAGAACTTTTCAAACTTGACTACTCAAAAGTGAGCTTAAACTGTTACTTTAAAAACTGTTTTAACCTGAGCTATTTCAGCTCAGGATGGTGTTTGTCCTTTTGAGTTCTTTTACAGTGTACTAGAGGATTAAAACAGTTTCTGTCTTACAGAGGTGAGAAAAAAGACTTCCTCAGTGGGCATGATAGTCTGTAATTAAGCACTTAGGGGGTGTGTATCCAAAAGACAGTTCTTGCAGAGTTCCCTGAAACATCTGGCAGTCAGTAGCAGAAGCAGGACAGTGAACCGCTTATCTGCTCCACTGCCTTTTTTTCTGTATCTTGTAAGATACAGAAAAGATACAGTAAGATACAGTAAGATCTGTAACTTTTCTCTGTATCTTGGGCTTCAATTCAGCTTCAAATCTATTCCTGTAAATATCATAATGATTGCTTTCACAGAGGATGGTTAAAATCCTGTAGAGGATTTGTACTCTTTTTCTTTTGCCTGTATCCGCATCTGGGGCCCTTATACAGATGCCTATATGTTTCCTCTACAGAAGAAAAAATGTCATTGGGTCATATGTCATTTCATACATAAGACTTTGTTCTGTGGCACTGTACAACCTCCTGCATTAAACTGGTGGTGATAAATTGTGGTAAAATGACCTTTACATCACTTAGCCCTGGTAATTGTCAAAGTATTATATTAAAGTTTCTAGCATATACAGTGGTTTTACAAAGCAGAGTAGGGGATCAGGAAGAGTTTCAGAGTGTTATATTTGGTATAAATTTTGCAACAGTGTTGTTTTCTAGCACCTGATTTTTTTTAGTTAATGCCAAGAAAATGCACTTTTTTGAAAACAGGGCCATAGACTGCATTAATACCACCTATAAATAATATAAAGAGAATAAAAATAAATGGCAAAAAATGCAATGGAATTTGAGGCTAACAGAATTTTCAGGTAGAAACTAGGGTCTCATAAAATAAAAATGACAGAAGGGGAGGGAGCTCACTTCACCAAAACAGTCTGTTCTGGACAGAAGTCAGCTGAGACTGGAGATACATGGAGAAGCGCTTTCCATCTTTCTAGTAGGAATAGCGGGGACAACCAAACCAAATGGTAAAATGGAGCTGCATTGGACCTGGTAAAGGCAGAGAGATTAAGGAATAAGGTACTGTAATAATTTGGGCATTAGAGCATTCTTGGACACTTCAGCGGCAGTATTAATGTGCTTGAATATAATCACATATCTAAGATGGATTTATGAGTTTTCAGTAAATTCAGCAGCGTTTGCACAGGGGCAGAGATTTTGCTGCCAGGCTGGGGCCTCCCTTTTAGAGCTGCAGGATCAGGTGAGAGCAACGCAAGAGGATGCAGGGCAGGAGGGATGAGGCTTATGGCAGCTGTCGCGGGGCAGGTACATGGCAGGATGATTCTACTAATAATACATCGAACCTGCGTTGATTCATTTCTTGTGGGTGTTGAATGAATAACAGTACTTGAGGCATGATTTACGAATGTTGCTAAGAAAGATAAAAGATTTCCGCTTCTGACTATCTTTGCATTTGTTCTCCTACGTCTCAGGAAACCTGTAGTTTCATGAGATGGACAATGGTTACAGTAGGCAAGAAGCAGGAGCAAGGCTTCTAGCTCAGTCACACTTGGCTTATTCTCAATATTTTCAAAAGGCTGTATCATTTTTGTACCATACAGATAGTTTTGGAGTCAGGGCTTTCCGGGTGAAAGATGTTTTAGGGCAGGAAGGCAAGACCAACAACTAACTAGATAGAAGAGTATGGCAGAGCCCCTTTTCAGACACTGCCTCTTCACTTTCCATTCATATTTCTCAAAACATAGCTACCAAGCAGTGTAAGTGGAGGTAACATCTCTGTTTTTCAATATCACAGCAGTTACTGACAGTATCTGTAAATGCTTCAGAGGAAAAATGCTTATATGAGTGAGCTAAGAAACACTTAAAATAATAGTCTTTAAAAATATTATAAAGCAACTATTATATTTTAAAGAAATACATCTTGCCCCTTAGAACAAAAAATAATATACTGGTCTCATCAGACACAGATATTTTTCTTTTATTTTTTTCTTTTTTTTTAACATTTGTTAGATAATCAACATTCCTGTTTACTATTTACCAACTTCTTAAATTTTAACAAGTAATTCTCCTTATAATTGTGACACTTCATGATTTTGTAAAAATAGACACCTGCTGTGTGTAGAATAATAGCACAATTCAACATGCACTGTAGGAAGAACTGATTTTCTGCTCACTTTATCTGGAAATGTCTGAATTATAAGTGGAGTTGCTCTCCTGTTAAAATTCAAAATTACTGTGGATGTAGATAAATGGGAGTAGAGACTTTTACTTGTGTAACAAAAAGAAAATGCAAACCATGATTTTCTTTGTCATGAATGCAGAGAAGAAAGTACTAAAATTAATTTGAAAAAGAAAAAGGGGTTGTTTTACTAGATTTTATCTGTAACATCAGTTGGTTAGAATGAAGTTGAGGGAAGATCTCTGAGCAAATATGAATGGTCGCTTTTCACCTATGATGAAATTGGCACTTTGGAGAAAAGAAATTAAATACATGGCAGCTATTCATCTAGTCAGCAAATTAATGTAGCTTTGGTGATTCTGTATGCACACAGTACACCGTCCTTCCTTCTTCCTAAAACAAAGGCTAGATCACAAGTTTCTTGATCTAAAATTTAGCAGGGCTCTTGCAGGCTGGGAGCAGAAAGGGTAACAGTTATTTCCATAGTTCTTGAGGTTGGCATCTGTGGCAGGCAGACGGATATACGCCGTTGAACCTGTACCCTGTGTTATCATTGTAAGCGTGGGGCTTAGAACAGCAGCATGGACAGGGTAAGGCTGTCCCCTTTCTCCAACAGACAAAATTTTGCCATCCCTTGTGGGGGACCTGGTGGAGCCATAGAGCTGCAAATTGCAGTTGACTGATGAAGACAGAGAACTTGGAGAGAGCAAAAAGGGGGAATCTTCCCCCTTCCTTTTGCTCTTTGGGAAAAGAGCAAAGGAAGGCTGTTCTCTGCCGTTGTTCTGCGGGGCAATTTGAGAGCCCAGGACTGTGTCCAATAGCTTGGGCAGAGCCTCTGCAGGCAGGTCAGGCTGAGGAAAAGGGGTTTCTTTACGTGGGTTGCTTCAAGGCTTTTTTTGCAGATGCTTGTGGCTGATGAGCTGCAATCCTTCCTCATGCCAGAGGAATTGACAGTCTGGTGAAAACCCATAACATGGGACCCAAGGCTCAGCATGTGCTACAGAAGAGAAAAACTCTGTGGTGAAGTGTGCAGCCCCATTGTTGGGAGAGTTTTGCATTGGTAAGGAGCACTCAGCAGGAAGAAGACAAGGGAACAGATTTCCCAGTAAGTGTTAAAATGAACAAAGTCACAGCAACTTTAGTTGTTGCATATTTACTGTTTATCTGCTTGAGACCCAGGCAAATTAGCAGCAGCCATCTCATTTTTGTTTCTTGCAGATTATTCTCCTGTGACTTTTAATTAAAACTTCCCTTAGGCACAGAGGAACCATTGGTGATCGTTTTTTTTCTGGACTGTCTCAGCTTTAATTACCTTTTCAGATTTGAAATAAGCCTTGTGTTTCCACCAGATCATGTTTATTATAGAAGGAAGTGGCAAAGGAATCAGCAGGGATATTTACCATAAAATCAAAACTTCACATAAAATGTATTTTAAATGCTGTCAAGTAAACATTCCCTTCCCCCTCCTGAAAAAAACCCTATGACCAGGTTTAATAGTGTTTCATATATTTTGAACTGAATAACTTGTGTTGAATCTCCCGTTCCTGCACTATTCAATTTTTACTGGGAATATGATTACATTGAAACGAGACTCCATCAGAGAAATAAGATACTGGATGGGCAGTAGACCAAGGCGAATTTCTGAGCAGTTTGCATAAATGTTTTTCCAGCCATAATAGCAGCTTCAGAACTTGAGCAAAAGAGCTAACCAGGCAGATTGCAATTTCTATTCGTTGTTGCTTGAAACACCTTGTTTGCCAGAGAATCATCAGGTTTGTTTCGTGTTTACCTGTGAATAAATTTGATATAAAAAGACCTCAAATGGGTATAATGTCATTCCAACTGGAGAGAGGGAAGGTTTTTAGCCACTAATAGATGAGTATGTATAGGTCACAATGTATTCATCCACTATTGAGGCATCTTGATGCCAGCAGAAAGCATCACCAGTGTTAGTTAATACCATAAGCTTCCCAGGACCACGCCATCAGTGGAGCAGGATGCAGTGTGGGCTGGAGCGTACAGCGCAAGGTGAATAAAGTAGTCTTAGTAATTTCCTGGCAGGTCTGTTAAAAACAGTCAGATTGCAGTAGACTTTAGAATAGGGATAAACCTGTAATGCTCAGAAGAAGAAACCTTTTTGAAAATCGTCTTTCAACTGAGGAGAATCCCTTTATGCTATCCAGAGCAACGAGTTCCTTTGCATATAGTGCTTTTCTGCAGATTCAACTGCAGCTGGATATGTACTGCTGAAGAGCTATGTCACAGCTGAAGTATATTTTATTTATGTTTTCAGTGCATGTATATATATGCTCACTGAAATTATTTGTATATGTATACATTTATTTCGAATAGGCACAATCCAGGCTTATCCCAGCTCATCAGTGTGCTATGCAGCCGAAGATGCTCTTTCTCATTTTACTTTTTTGCATGGAACTGAAGAAGTCTGTGAGGGGAATACGTGCTTCCAGTACCTTACTGAATTAATGATATTTTTGTAGCTGCTGTTAATCAGATGATAATATTAATATTACTGTTGGCTTCAGTCCAATGATCTCTTTGAATATCATTGAATGTCTGTCTGGCTGCTTGCTGTGTGTTTCAGACAAACAGGAAATAGGGTTAAAAAAATAATAATAAGCTTTTTTTTCATTTACTTATTTCTAGGCAGAACGTATTTTCCCCAAACCCCAAATAATGGGCTTAGATAGATCTTGCTTTTCAGGTATTTTAGCCATTGATGAGTTGCACAGGCAAATCATACTTCTGTACTCAAAAATGGACTTGAATTTGAAGTTATATTGTTCTGCTTCTATTTAAAGGGTATTCCACACAAATTGTTTTTTTGCAGATGAATATTCTGTGCATTTGATTTAGAGTCTGCATATAGGCGGTGTGCATTAGGGCTATCTAGTATAAAAAAAGGTAAATAGGAGAAAGAATGGAAGAAGTACTTTTTAAGTGAATGGTATGAAGTTAAGTGGCGTGCTCCTGTTTCCCTTTCTAACAATATAAGAAGCCAAGGACATTTGTCAAGAAGAAAGGCGGTAATTAATTAAAAGAAATACTATGCAATGCATAATTAACATGTGTTACAGCTTGTCAGAAGACTAATGCCAATAAAATAGTAATATTTGCAAAAGGATTTGACATTATGTGGATAATAAAATATTCACAGTTACATTAGAGTTTTTTAGAAATTGTTTTCTAAAAGAAAGTCTCTTGCTTAAAAACACGTACCAACTATCTTTAGGGAATGACATCCCCTACTAGCAACCTGTTTTGCAATAATTCAGTGGGAGTCAGGCAGTTAAATACCTTATAAAACAATCTGGCATTAAGTTACTGAGAACTCTCATTGTATTCTGTATAGAAAATATCATTGTGTTAAGCAGTTTCTTCCATTGTAATTAATGAACTGCTTAAATTCATATAAATGATCTCTGCATTTGAATAAATGGTCACTGGATTATAAAGAATTAGGTAGCAACTCAGTTCTGACCAGCATTGTTCCCTCTATCCCATTTGCTGCTTTACTGGTGTGTACACATCTCACTACACATTTCGATTAGGAAACCTCTGTGTGGTGCTATTAGGATTCTGTGATTGTCCGTGAGACACAACATACTGTGATCCCCACGTTATTTTATTCATGCCAGACAAAATGTAGGCATATCAGTCATAAATTTGTATATAGCCTGCAGAAAAGCTTGAAGAGTGAGGCTGTGTTTTCTTTTTTTATCGCATTGCTGGTTAAAGGAAAAACATCACATGAAAAATCACATTTCTGTCAGAAAATCTTGGACTTGTTATTTCTGCAAATAACCTTAAGATTAATGAAACTGAAAGCAGCAATCTTGCACTCATTAGTGCTACAAATAACCTTAAGATTGATGAAAGTGAAAGGAGCTGGTCTGTGCAAAAAGGCTTTTTCTTCCTATTTTTTCTTCATTTTGGTTAGACTGCGCAACTGGTGGTACTGTCTGTAGCTTTTTTCTATATTAAAGGAGAAACTCAGAGAAAAGGGTTTTAAGAATATCCACAGGTGAACAGACGGAAACCCTCATGTCTTTCTGTACCACTGTTTCAAGGGAATTTTAGGACATCATTTTCTAGCTACCTGTTCTTCTTTGATGCATCAAGATAAATGGTCAATCATTTTTAAGAGTTTACCATTAAAGGTTCTAATAGGAGCTACGGGCATCTTGAAAACCTGTGCTGTAGTAATTTGAAGGAATCGGTGTCAGAAAATTGATTTGCTTGAAAGTAGTTTATTTCAATTTGAATATTTTGAAATTGTGCTCAGTACCTAAGGTAGAATGCCTGAAGCAAGATGATCCTGTTTCCATGGTTTCAGGCTGAGATTTGGGTTACTATGGTGTCAGCCTTTACTTCTTGCTGTGCGGGAAAGTATTATGTGACCTGGGCAAGGTCATCTAGACTTAAATCCTCAAAGAGGCTAAGCTGGAGCAACAAAAATTAGTCACTGCAGTGAAGGTCTTTTATGCACCTGCTGCCTAAAGGAGAGACTCGAGCCCTACATGTGGTTCCTTATAAAGTACAGGGCATTGGATTCCTATCTAGACAAGTTAGCGCTCTCCTCCAAGAGATGGGGCCTGGCTGTTTATTGCAAATCACAGCCCCTTTTTGTCCAACTTGTATTAATATTTAGGTACCAGGAGGCAAGTTCCCCTTTCAAAAGCTGTGGTGATTGCATCCTCTCCTGGAGATGGGCATCAAAACTCAAGTCCCTCTTTTCATTTGAAATGGGATGCTCACAGGGAGATCAAACTTTATTCTGCCATTTAGTAATATTTTTGAGGGTGTGCATGAAGGAGGCTCAATATTTCTGTTCTTACCAAGAACTGCATGCGTGGCTGTAAGAGGGTGGTAGGCGAGTGCCCAGGAACACCTTTGGTTTATAGAAAAGAGACCCAGCTGAATTAGGACATGCAGGGGGAGAGTAAGTGAGATACACCCCATGGGGTTTGCAGTTCACAGAGAGGAAGGCTGGAGCTCCAGTCCCTGTTCCAGAGACTGTGTGCGGATTTTATACTCAACAGCTGGTAGGTTGAATATATAAACAGTCTGTGGAGCAAGAGCTATTATCATGACCATGGAAATGGGTTTTGACATTTTGTTTTATAGCACCTTGTGTCTTGATTAGATATTAGGAAGAAATTCTGTGCTGTGAGGGTGGTGAGCCCCTGGCCCGGGTCGCCCAGAGCAGCTGTGGCTGCCCCATCCCTGGAGGTGTTCAAGGCCAGGTTGGACGGGGCTTGGAGCAACCTGGTGTGGTGGGAGGTGTCCCTGCCCAGGGCAGGGGGTGGCACAGGATGGTCTTTAAGGTCCCTTCCAATGCAAAACATTCTGTAAGTCTATGATTGATTAAATTCCAACTAGTTTAAAGGGCTGGCACACTAAAGAGGTGGGGTCTAGCTGAGGGGCTTAAACTGGGAACAGGCATCGGAGTTACCGGGATTGGATCATGGTGAGGTAGAAAACCCCTCTGAACGTTTTTCTGAGAGAAAGCAGCGACGTATGTAGGAAACATAGATTGTGGATGAAAACAGGAGCTGGGTTTGGGATAGACCACAATCTGTTCAGCACCAAGAAAAAAAACCAAAACCCTGATGCACAACTGTTCTCCATGTCCAGAGCAACCTCGAGCAAAAATGTAGATAGTAACAGTGTTTTTGCATTATTTGGTTGATTAGTTGTTCAGGTTTTTATTTGTTTGTTTGGTTTTGTTTTTTCCTTTAGGTAGAGCCTTTACGTTTGCATCCTGAGGTTTAAGTATGTAATTTCCATTTAAGTCTTATTCTAGGTTCTTAAATCCTATTGCAGTTCTTACCTTTTGTGTTTTGATTTTGGTTCTAGCTGTAATGTAGAAATACAGTTAAATCAGAGGGCTGCTACAATGATGATATCACAGGATTTTGATGCTATGGTAGTAGATGCAGACTTAGTATCATATCTCTTGATTACACCCAGAGTAGTGACGGTTTATCTGTTTCATCACAGTGAAGCGGCTCTTCACTACTGAGTGTAAAGTTCTTCCAAGTCTTATTCCAAAGTAATAACATTATCTCTCCATCTTATAGCTGGAGGGAATTACGTTAAGTATCAGCATAGTATAATTATTTCAGCGAAAATCTGTACCCCTGACAAAAAAAAAAAGAGTATGGTTCTATACACATATGAACACATATAATAATCAGATACACAACAGTGATTTTAATTATTATAAATCAATCTGAATGGCAATAATCTGAATGGCACTTTGTAATAAATTACGTACTTCACTCATGAATGAAATTGTGTTACTTGAAACAATACACATTTTTAATATTCCTGGTTACTATTGCTTGTATAAGACAAATGTTTTGTTTTGTTTTCTTGCAGACATGCACTTTCCTTTCTCCCCAGTATTCTCATGCCTGTTAGGCCACAAGTATCCTTTAGCCTTGTCCTGGGTATTATCTTTCAAAGTAGGGAAAGGAGATTAAAGAATCAAGAACATGCAGTACTGGAAATAGTCTGTTCCTTATTGCTTTGTTTCTTGGTAATACAGTAGGCAAGGATATGATCTTGCCATAGTATTGATCATATTCTTACTCAAGAAGAGGACATTCGTGGAAGGATTCATTAGTTTCAGAGTCTTGCCTTCCTACTTACTTTCATTTTTCCTTCCACTTTACTCTTTGCTTTTTTGTTTCTGTGTACTAGCCTCGTCCGTTATGTCAGCTTGATGTGTTCCTTTTGAATTTTTGATTTTATGATACCCTGAAAATCCATCTCTGGAACTGGAAGTATAGTAGCTGGAGTAAGTATAGCACTGATCAATATCTGTGCTGGATTATTTTGTTCTGTTGGCACTTACTGGGTACAATCAAAGCCTTGAGTTACTTTAGGGTCTAGCAAAGTGCAGGCTGCCTGAAGAACTTGGCTGTGAGCGCTGTTTTGTCTGGGCAGTGTTTGAGAGGGCTTTTTCAAAGGCTCAGCTGGCAGCAGGGTTCAAGCTTAGAAATGGGGATAGCATTGAGAAGAAGCTGTGCAAATATTAATTTTACTTTCTTTCTGAAAAAGGGAGATTATTTCCTGAAAAATCAGAAGAACCCATTGCTTTGGTAAATGGAAATCTTAATTGTTCTGTTTTGTTATCAAACTAAAATTTAGGTGTCCTGGTTTAAGGGGGAGGCCATCTGTCATTTGTTTCAGCGGCCAGCCCAGCCCAAACCATGACATTAGGATTTATCAGATATTTGCCCACTAGAGAGAAGAAGAAAATAAAAGACAGAATTAAATGTGCAATGAATCAAAATCAGTTCTGATTCCTGAAGACCAGATAATTATTGCGCTTTTATTCTTCTGATGGTCATTGTTATCTAAAGAGCAAACAGGAAAGAAAAAGGCACATATATAAAATGTCTTCCCCCTGCTCCCCAGTAATTCTTTTTTCTTAACTTAGTAGATTTTAAAAACAAACTTGCACATTTAAAAAACAGAAAGTGTAGCTGGCTGGATTTCAGCTTTAGGAACCTCAGTGAAGGATTTGTGCTTAACTTCAGGTAGGTTATTTTATAGTAGCACTGAGTAAACTGACAAGAGTATACCACTGACTGTAAAGATGGATCTGAAAACTGGTGTCTTGGTACTAAAGTGTACAATTTTACAATCATTTAAATCATTAAGATTTACTGGCACAGAACAAATTGGAGTCCAGGTAGGAGGGATCCTAAATGTGCTGGTATTTATGCAAGTTAACCTCAAACTCTCTATTGTGTAAGCAAGTCAAGGATCATCAAGGATCACCATCTGTAGCTTGGCTTGGGAGCTGGTCTGGGTCGTGTATAGCTTGGTATTGAAGACCAAGCTGTTATTTACGGAAGAAAAATAGAAACTTTAAATGCCCACACTTCTAAGTGAAATATTCCAGGCTTGATGGGTTTTATGACAGGTAAACATACAAGCAACATCACTCATTTTCAGATAAGCACTTAGGCATGTGATTAAGCTACTATAATGTCAGTGTAAATTGTATTACAAACATAAGTCTTTCCAGGTAAGATATGTACTTCTGTACTTTGCTAATCATATGGTCTTTCCTACAGCTGCTTCAGCAGTAAGAATATTTTTTTAAAAGTGCAAGCAGTCTCAGTAATATCCAGGACTGGGTCGTCAGCAAATAGATTTTGGTAAAATCCTGTAGTTGTTTTTGGTTTGGTTTTTTTAGGGATTTTGGGGTTTTGGATTTTTTTTCTGTGTAAAGAATTAAAATTTGGAAAGAAGGATTGATAGTGCCCTTGTAAAGCTGAAAAGGCACTTTGAAGAGCAGGTTTGCAACTGTGTTGTCTTATCTGGCAAGCACTTTTGAAGGGATCCTATTCTAAACAAAGCTGACTTTATCATGCTGAGTTTTAAGGTTTTAGATTATATAATTAAATCACATTGCTAGAAGAATTTTTTAGATAACTTAAATGAGTCACTAACTTATAAATCATCTCTGTTTTCACAGGAAGGAATGCGTCATTCTTCCTTCAGTTCATTATCACACAGGGCTTTGCACAAACACTGCGTAACCCAGGGAATCACCAGGAAAGTGAAAAGCATGTCATGATATAATGTTCCGTCAGCTGCTAGGTCAGCCTCTGAGGTCATTAATGTCAGCAAAGGACTCATGATCATTCCTTGTAGCTTCACTTGGGTAAGGGCTATTCACTGGGGCTCAGCTGGCTAGCAGAATTAACCAGATTTGAACAGTAACATTACAAAGAACATCAAAAATGTTAATAACTCTGAAAAATCAAGTTATTAACTAACCGCTGATTACGGGAAAAAGGAAGCTCAGTAATTTGGCTTAACCAGTAAAAGCCTACTGAAGTGTTCTACCTTGAAAGCAGCAGTTATCAGAAACAGGTAGAACAGGAGGTCAGATGGGTTGTTCTTTTGGAAACAGGCTTTTATGAGAGGAGCACTGTGTTCCCTTATTTGCATCCAGGACAGGACATTTGCTCACAGACACATGACACATAAACCCACCTGAGTGGGTTTGCAGACTCGAGTTAGAATAGGGCTGTGTACTGCCCTGTCGTATGTATTGCAGTGGGGAAATTCGCATGTGTACAATAATTACAAACATTTTAGTATACTAGTCAGCTGGTATGGAATGGTAACTAAAACCTGCAGGTCTTAGTTTTATTTAATTGCATTTTAGTTTGTGTTTTGTCTTTGATATCAGTTTTACCATGTAATATTGTGCAGTGAGTAGGTGTACAGTATTGTAGACCTGCCATGCACATCTCCACACTTCAAAAACTGATAAATGATATTTCAATATGTCCCACTGGGGCTGTCTCTAACTTTCTGACTGATGCAGGCAGCTGAAAGTGCTTTAAATAATCCCAGTGTGTGGTTTTAATCATACCTCTCTCCTTTTACTGTTTTTTTATCACTGATTTTTTCTACTTTCTTGTCTCCCTTTAAAACACATTACTGTATTCCCTCATTTAACTGCTTAATTTTTATTGTATATTCCTATCTGCTGCTTACTCTGTTTTGTGGCTTGTGTCATTCTTCAGTGTAGTGCAGTAACACTTGCTAGGCCATTGTCCTAAGAACCAAATACCATTGTCCAGAAGGAAGATAATTTGTTGAGGGATCAGGAAATCTATTCTCATTCATGTCTATTCAGATTGAGAGCTCTATTATGAAAGGGACCTCTCATAAAACATGCAGCACCAGGCACAGTTGGGCTGCAACTTCAGCTGAAGTGTACGGATCCATCATAATACATTTATTAAAATAAACCAATGATCTCACACTTAATCTTCATTTCATTAATCTAAGTACTATGGCTGCATTTTTTACTTACTTTATATTTCCTGCATTAAAGGTATACTTTTTGAAATGTCTTAACACTAAAAAACCCACACACAGCAGGACTGAGAAGACTGTCTTGCATTTCGTTATATACCAAATGATCATGACTTTTGCTAGTCTGAAGTGAGAACTTTCCTAAGTAAGTTATTCACTTCCATGTTTTGTTCAAGATGGAAACCCAAAATATGAGGCACAAAGCTTTACAGTTATTTCTAAGGAATACTGAGGGAGTGGAGAGACAGATATGATGATAAAACTGGTTGCTTATTAGAAGTCATGGAGGTGTAATTAATCTCATTTTTCTCTTTAATAAGTGTGGCTTCTAACCTTCTCAAAATATAAGTGAAATGAGTTCGTTTGTTCAGAATACCATGTAGGCGCACCTTCTGATCTGGGTACCCCATGGGGTCACGTGTGAATGTCTCAACATCAGTGGTACGTTCTCCTTTTCTCCTGTGCTCAAAGGACACTGTTGTCTTGTCTCACGCAATAAGCACACGTGTAGATAGTGTGTAGGGCGTGTAGATAACAGTGATTCTGGTAGCTAGGAGGGCAGAGGATATGAGAGTATAACCTTGCCTTGCATACGTACTCTGAAGGTGTGAATCCCTTACGTGTTTCTCCTTGAATGACTGCTTGCAGTAAAGGTTAATTGAAGGAAATGGTGTTATCCTGATGTTAACATACATCATACGTTAGTCCCGTCTGTAGAACGCCAGATAAAATTTAAATAGCATTTACAGTGTAGCTACAGCTTGTTCTGGAGCTAAAAAAATAACCCTTTACTAGCCTAAGGAGAATACATAAATTGACCTTTCAAAATCAATGTTGGAAAAAATCTAAAAACAAATCATTGTATTCTGGCAGTAATGTACTTTTTAGTACGTTAGACTGAATTCACCAAGAACACTTTTAAAGCATAAAATGGGAATAATAGTATTAATCTATGAGTAACTTCAAAAAAAATTTCTTAGCTGTAATTAAATCACTAATAAGACTAAAATTCATTGACTTACCATTACAGATAATCCTGGGTGGTTTGCACACTTTGATCATATTTAAGCATTGACATTTCTGTACACTTTGATAATTATTAAGCACTGACATTCCTCATAGGTGTATTGTGAGCCACCTCACAAGTTTTGGTCATTACTCAAAGGAGAAAAGAACAAAAATGTCTTGGGAAACCTGTCTGTTGGAAGCTATTTGTGCTTAGCTGTTTTCAAACAGAAGTAATTTTTGAAAAGTTTTGCGTTGGTAAAGGAAATAATTTAGAATATCTTGCACGTAAGAAAAGATCATCTGAGTTATTGTAATGAACTAACCCATATTTCATGTCAGTACAGATAAACTGACAAGCATATTTGTGGCATGTATCCCCAGTAGTAGCCAAACCAAAACCATAAGCTGTCTGAGTCTGAAACTTTTACTCTAAGGGCCTTAAATCCTGTCATAAATTGGACAGGGCCCCCCTGGCATAGTGACATGGCAGCCCCTGTGACAGTGCTTCTTAAGGCTGAGATGGTATTTCCTTGCCCTCTGTTTTCAGAGTTTCTGAACTGCATTTTGATAGCTGCAGCCCTCTCTCCTCTCAAAACTTTCCAATTGATATATTACCTCAACGTGAATGTTTCCTGGTTTTCCCTTCTGTGTTTCCATGTCAGTGATATGTACGTTTGTTCCTGTAGCCTCCTTACGCAATTAGTACGTGGCTTGGTGGTGCTCAGATACTTTTGGAAGCTGTCAGGACTTGGAGGGATGGTAATATTGGTATTCCCGTTCGAAAGTGGACCACTTGTTCATTTTACACCTTGTCAGGACTTTCAGTTTCTCTGTTCATGCATTTCTTCTGTATCTGGATTAGGTACAACTAAATACACTACCTGTCACCTGGTTCATGTATCATGGTATATCATGACCACACTAGCATACAGTATGCTTAGTTTTCTTCTCCAGCCTTTAGCAATCCCACCTGCTGACTGCTGCTGTATGTTCACAGTGTCCGAGTGGTATTATTAGGAATTTAGGAAATAGTATTGTGTAGAATTTTTTTTTCTCAATTGTTTTCTGAGGGAAAGTGCAGTAATGAGGGCTCTGGACCCAAGGTCCTTTATTTATCTTTGTGTGCGCTGTAAGTTTTCTGACTTCTGACCAAGAACGCATTCTAGTTGGTGACAAAACTGCAAATAGCACTCATTGTGGTCATGTACTTTGGTCACGTGGCCTCCAAAAATTTTGATTCTCAAACTGCCACTTAGGAATTTCTATTTCTGCTGCTTAGGAATTTATATTTCAGACACTGCTGAAACCAGCAGTCCAAGAGTATCTATGTATAGCTATCATCACACACTCCCTTGAAATGGCAAAATTTTATACTGTGAGTACATTTTAAGAAAACAATAACAAAAAATCACAAATCAGTGGGAGCCCTATTTAGTTCAGTGTAATAGATGAATAACACTGTGGATAATTTTAACACTTCTATATTTAGGGAAACAAGGCCTTGTAGTATGTTGGTTACAGCAAAACTTGATCCCTGTGAAGTACCAGATGGTGTTCTATAAATGCAGATCTTAAGGCAAGCATCCGAAGAACTCTTATGCTGTGTGAGTACCAGAGAAATTACAATAACTGCCATCAAATGGGTCACTTTATGTATAATCAATTTTGAGTCTGTAGCATAACTGATGAGAAAGACATTTCCTTTCACTAATCAGAGTAACAGGAAAAGCATGATTTATCTTAGTGCTTTACCTGGAAATGTTTCCCATAATAAAAACCTGGGCCCTCCTTGTGACTCTTTTGTAAGTGAACTCTTTTCACTAATACTCACAGATTTGGTCAGTCTACAATATGGTGTGTCCAGCTGTAAGATTTTACAGCTCAAAGCTTCGTTTTGTGCTGTCATTGTTTTGACAAAATAAATGCTTAAGCATGAGGCCAACTGAAAAAAAAAACCAGTCCTGTAGAATGAGCTGATACAGACAAAACTGATACACGTACATCTGTGTCAGTCCCATAGTTTTCTGGAATTTTAGCAGTCAGTGTCAGTTATGGATTTAACTTACTGAAAACTGTGGATAGTTTTCCTTTTTAATTTTAATGCTCTATTAATGTCCTTTCTTTTGACTAGTTTGTACAAGCAGTTGTTTCAGGAAATTGGTCTAGCTAAACTGACACCTGCCTATTCATATAGAAGAAGATTCTTGATTCCTCAGGGATTCCTGTCAAGATTTTCATATGATTAACAGCATTGAAGAATTGCTTTTTCAAATCTACCAGTTTCCTTTTTTTAAGGAAATGGGCAGCATGGTGACTTGACCCTTTTCCTTTGGGAAGCACAAGCCAGTGTGGCAGGGGAAGTAAACCGTGCCAAATGCAGGCATGTGCAGAATACTTCTCTACAAATTAAGAGAGAAACTGGGAACTGGATAAGGACTCTGAAACAAAGCCAATTTCTGGTCTTCTCTTCTTGCAAATATGTGATCAGTCCCTTATTTAGACCTTGTAGTAAATCTGTTGGTGAGCGTTTTATTGCAGCAACGACAAGAGCATTGTATCAGCTCTTATTTGTAACATCATATTTGCAGACTGATCTTTATTCTTTTTTAAAATCCTTTGCTGTTGAACAGGAGAGGCATGATAATTATCTTCTACTTAAAATTTCTTTTTTATCATTTTATCATGTATACATAATGCGTTGGGAACAAATGATGTGAAGAATTCTTGACTTGAAAAAACCTTTTTTAAGGGTAAGTTGTCAGACAGATTCCTAGCAGCTGAATGAGAAGATATATGTAGATTTTGACAAAAATTAAGGATGTACCTACATAAAGTTCTACACACCTGTTCTTATGTTTGCCAACTACAATGTTAACCAACAGCAGCAAAAAATGTAATTACATCCTAATGCAGATAAATAAATCTGCATACAATCCAAATGCAGATAAATAAAAAATCAGAAATGTCTGCCATGCATGCTCTATCTAGATCTATCTAAACCTTAAAACTTTCTCTCAAAATGCTTGGACTATCATCATGGAGTAATTGATAGCCTGACCACAAAACATGTCTAAAATCCTTTTTTCTTTGAGAGTAGCTTTTGAAGTGTAGAGTAAGTTAGTTTGATAAAACAAGTCATATCTTATTATTTGACTATCCAGTTGTAATGGTTTTGGCTGGGATGGAGTTAATTTTCTTCATAGTAGCTGTGTGCTGATGTGTTTTGGTTTTGTTACCAAAACAATGTTGTTAACAGAAGGATGTTTTATTTCTTGCTGAACAGTGCTTACACAGCCTCAAGGCCTTTTCTGTTTCTCAGGCTGCCCTGCCAGGGAGCGAGCTGGGGGCTTTACTTATTAAACTGCCTTTATCTGAAGCCACAAGTTTTTCCTCGCTTTTGCTGATCCAGTTCTCACCCGTCCCGCTGCGGGGGGTGAGCAAGCAGCTGGGTGGTGCTTAGCTGTCTACTGGGGTTGACCGACAACACCAGCTTATCTAAAAGCACCAGCAGAAACTTTAGCACCTTGCTTTACATCAAGATAAGATGCATCAGCTTGGTTCATGACAGCAGGTGGTTCAAATACATTACTATAATGACTGTCCTATCTAAACTGACTGCTTCTTTGTGCCACACATAAACATAATGGCAGCAATTTATTGGCTTAGAATTGCAGGAAAAACTCCCTGTTTACTGATTTGACAGTGGTGCTGATGTTCTTTTCTCTGTGAGCTCATTTACTTTGGGTAAAACCACAGTTTCCATCTGTTGTTATATATGGCAAAACTTCATAGAAGTTTAAATAGATTTTCTTTTTCATGTCTCTCCATTTTTGTTATTCATTTGTGTGTTTTTTTCTCTTTTTGGGGGCAGGGTGTCTTTTGTGGAATTTTTTTTGTTGTTGGGGTTTTTTGGGTTTGTTTGGTTGGGTATTTTTTTTTTTGCTATCATGGAATGGAAGATCTTGTCACGCATAAATGGCTGTATCTGGTACAAAGTTTTCTCGATAACATGCATTTAAAAAAGACCCTAGTTCTCATGTTGTATTTAAATAGCTTTGTGTATATAAGAATAGTGGTTTATACCTCATCCTTCTCTGACAAAAGACCATTTCCATCCCCCTCCCTACGTCTGTTTCATCTTGTTGATTAAACCCTTCTTTTCTTTTATGTAAAGTGCATGTGTTTGGAAATATTAATATGTCCAAGAAAACAAAATCCAATGAAAGTGTGAACAAAATGAAATGAATTAAGTTACTGAAATAAGAAAATAAGCCCATATTATCACCTTGTCCCCTCTTTCGTCTACATCTTGTAGAAAGTATAGCAAGGCCACGACTGTGGTGTAATATTATTTTATATCTGCATGAGCTTTCTTCGAGCACGGGGAGGGGTTTTCCAAAAATCTTGCATTTCATATTGCAAATGAATGACTCTGTAAACTGCTTTCTTATGTAATGAATACCTCCCATGCAGAGTTCAGAGGTGTCTGATGGAAGGAGAGATGTCACACCAGTCTGCTGAGAGATGAGCAGCAAAGGAGTGGACAAATGGTGGATCTTTCTTTCAGGTTTTCCACGTAGCCATTTCCCTAGAGAAAAGTGTATAATGTTAATATTCATAGTATTCCCTGAGTATCAGTTATAATGTGCAAGACAAGGAAATACATAATGTAAAAACTATACCAAATACAAATTTCTCAGTTGCGTAAATCTTGAAGAAGTGTTATGATTGCCTTCCTTTTCCTGCAAGGGATGGAAAAGAAATAAGAAGAGGCACAAGAGGCAAAGAGATTGTGACTGACGTGGAAAATTAGTATGTAGTGGTTTACATGTACTGTACTCTTTCTATTGCAATCAGGTTGCAGAAAGCAGGCGGTACCAGATGCCAATAGGAGAATCAAGAGTATGCAGTGTAAATAACAGTAATTTGAACTCAATATCTGCAGACTTTTTTCAATAAGTCCACAACTTGCCTTTACTAGGGAGTATATGTTAGAAACTTTAATCTTGCTCCTGCCTACAGTTTTTCTTTGGACCTCTCTCTTATTATCTTCATGCAATTGTAACTAGTACCTTCATTCATCTTAGGTCACCAGTGATCTTCATTGTGAGACTGTCCCTGTGATGAGCTGATTGCAAGTCTCTGTGTCTCAAGGAATAGTATTTTATGGGTAGAAAAAACCAAAGCAGAATTTTAAAAAGCACTTTGCATTGGTTAAATTCTGCTTTCCTAATTTTCTTAAGACTAAAGTTAAATCAGTCCTGAATATCTCATCCTAAAGAACTGACATTAAGATACTATCATCCATTCAGTTCCAGGGATTCTTCAAAATTGTCTGCATAATTCTTATTAGAAACGTGCCGGAGAACAAAAATGATGTTTCAGGCCTAGAAATTTTTTGAGTAACCTCCAGCACATGGAAAGCTTGTTTAACAATGGCATCCAGTACCAATGCCATACCAATGGCTTGCAAGTAGATGTTCAGAACGTCCCACAGTTTCCTTTCTTCCATCAGGTGTATGTATAATCTGGTAGTCTTTGCGTGCATATAGCAGCTGCTGTCGTCTTGAACGTGGTCCAAGTTGTAGAACCCCTTGTTGATGCTGGTGTATGCTGGTGGCCTTGGACAGATTTGGCAGACGCTCAATCTATCATCTCTTGCAGATTCAACAGGATTACTAGTCTCTGGAGTTTATCTCCTCTTAGGAGACTTTTACACATACTTTTCCAGTGCTGTTTTCTGGCAACTATTTCTCCATCCCCATCCCTAGGTATCTATAGAGTACACTTGCACAGAAGGTGCTTTTATAACGCTGTGAGGTAAGCACAGCCCTACTCCAGAACTCCTACTACTTCAGCCTCCTGGCTGTGATTTCTGCACTGCAGGAGCACCCTTTACCAAGATCTTTGAAACCCTGCACCTGGCAACAGCCAGCAGTGCTGTGTGAGGTCCTGGGGTTTTCATTTGCAGCTATTTATTTAGCTGGCAACATCTAGGCTACTTCCATTCATTATGCACTTAGGTCTTGCTTATATGTGTTAAACAGAAGTGTCATTGATAATCAAGTCATGGACAGTTTAATCTCATTAGTCCCTGATTTTGTCTTAAACATAATGAAGGGAAAGGCGGGGATCTGGTTTACAATTAGTCCTGCTGGATATATTCCCTGATATCTATAGCTTCTTCCTACCTCATCTCTCCTTGTGCAAAATAAATGAAATGCATGGATTGATCCAGTCATCACAGATCTCCATTCACATAAATTACAGCAACGTTGCTCAATCTTCCAGGTCAGCTTTCATATCTCAGGGGCTTCCATTAAGTCTTAGCTTATCTTACTACTGCAATTTAGAGAAAACCTGATTCTTACATTTAAAGGGACTGAGAGAGTTGGGGTTGTTCAGCCTGGAGAAGAGAAGGCTCCAGGGAGACCTTATAGCAGCCTTCCAGTACCTGAAGGGGCCTGTAAGAAAGCTGGGGAGGGGCTGTTTGCAAGGCCATGGAGCGATAGGACGAGGGGCGATGGTTTTAAACTAGAGCAGGGTAGGTTTACGTTAGACATTAGGAAGAAGTTCTTTACAATGAGGGTGGTGAGACACTGGAACAGGTTGCCCAGAGAGGTGGTGGAGGCCCCATCCCTGGAGACCTTCAAGGCCAGGCCTGATGAGGCTCTGAGCAACCTGATCTAAAGATGTCCCTGCGCTTACTGCAGGGGGGTTGGACTAGATGGCCTTTAGAGGTCTCTTCCAACCCAACACATTCTATGATTCTATATGTAAAAACAAACAATCCCGCCTCACAGTAACTTCTCCCCGCCTGCCCCACTGCCCCAGCCTGAAGTGTATACTGGGATTCCTGTTTGCCTGACCAGTATTCATTCCTGACCAAGATCCACTTTTTTTTTCCTTTTCCGTTGATATTCCTGGACGGGTAGGTTTTATTGATGTCAACTTCAGTGACTGTCAAGGAACAATCTCATAATTTCCAGCTGCCCCCATTTTAAGAAAATAAATCAAGGACATAAAGGTTTTTAAGACAGTGAGTTAATGGAAGTGTAGACTTGATCATTCATTATATCAAGCACTACTTTTGACCTACACAGAGAAAATGCTGTCTGTTCTTCTGCATGTCTATGAATTCCTTTGTTTTAATTTTTCCTTTCACCACAATGTGAAAATACCTTTGTCCTATGAACAGTTCTCCTCAACCAGAATGAGAAGAGCTGTGGTGAATAATGGGGAGCTGTGGGAGGGAAGGGAGCGAGCAGGAGGCGTTACCAGCTGCTGATGCTACAATTCCATAAATTTCCCTTTCATAGCAGGCATGGCTTCAGTAACGAGGGTCATTGATATCAGTATTTCCATGATCCTTAATGTCAATTAGATCCTTTTTAAGTCAACAAAAAAATCATCTGGATTGTCCTCATTAAAGTTGGTGCAATGTCTGACCAAGGAATCATATATGTATGTTATATGAGTAAAAGAGCATGTAAAATATAAAAGCAGTTTTCAGTGATTTATAACCTCTAGTTTTCTATGATTTTTAATCATTAAAGAGTATGTAAAAACATATTTTATACACAATCTTTTATCTTACATTTATTTTTATATTTCTCCATAGCAATTTATTGCGATAGATATATCACCATTACTATAGACATTTATAGTGCCATTAAAATTCAATGCCACCATAAATTCACGCTCCTTAAAGTGTTGACATTTGTAACAGCTTCCACAAGGACATATTTTATACTGAAAGTGAAACTTAGAGGAGAAACTTTTGCTAAATTTAAGATGTAGACAGGGAAATAAACGTCTTTTATCTGCTTTTAATAAATTCAATAACTTGGGTGAGACAAAGAGTCTTATGCCCCACTTTTGGGATTCATTTTCTCAGGCCACTTCAAGCAAGTTCAAAGTAAAGCACGATGTAAAAAAAACCTTGTAAAGCAATTATTTACTGCCTGACACACAAAATATAGACAGTGTATAATGAGCTATTCAACTAGGCACCTGAAGGGTCTCTGCTGTCCCAAGAGGCATCAGTCTGGAGAGGAGAGGCTGGTCTCCAGAGCTCTCGGGGACAGACAGACAGTGCTGCCAAGCTGCTCTCCCACAAGGTCAGTCAAAACTGGTGGCACTGACACCTCAGCCTGATTACCCAGCTGCTCCTGACGAGCCGAACTGGACTGACTGGTCTTCATGTTTCATTTCTTCTCCCCCACACACATTGGGATCTTACACTTTTCTATGTTCATGTTTTTCCTCTTGAATCCTTGACTCTGTCTCAACATTCCCATCTCTCTCTGTAATTTTTATCTTCCTTACCTCCCTACAGACTTTCCTACAGCTCTTTCTCAGCAGTCTCGGGGAAGTTTAGGCAGCTGTGCAGGTCAGAGCTGGGCTATACATTCATGATACACCGTCTGCTGAACTGCCAGTGGTGGGAGGAAGCTTACAGCAGAGATTGCAGAGATGGGTACAGCTGGTGATTTTTGGTTTATGTGTTAGCAAGTCTCTTAAAGTTTAAAGAGAGCATCTGTCATTCATTTTAGTGGCCAGCCCAGCCCAAACCATGACAGATTTACACTTCATAGGGTGGGAGTATAAGATTTAACTAGAAAAGTTAAAAAATGACAATTCTGAATCCTGAATGTTTAAGATTTTAATTTATAGATCATTTACTCTTTAGTTTTTTTCCATGTTGACTGAAATGCAGTTGCTAGTTATTTGTAAATGGCAGCTTTTGTATATGGGATGGAGTTTGTTTTATGTAATTGCTTTGTAAAATAGAGCCTATCTTGAAGTCCTTACCCAGAAAAGCTGTCAGAGGACAGCATCAAAATAACTCCTGTTATAAATGCACAAAAATTTTTTAGCCATGTGTCTGTTTCTTATTAGAACTCAGCTAAACTACTTTTTGGAAGTGTAGGATTCAAACTAGTTTCTCTGCGAATTGTGCTCAAGTTGCATAGAAACAGGCACTTAGGAAAAGTCTCCCTGCAGACTCTCTAAACGAGGAATACACACACGTAACCTAATTTATTGTGTTAGCTTGTTTCCCCCTTCTAAACTGGGAACCTTATCTTTGTGTCTTTTCCACTGCTTTGTCACAGGCAGTGACAGCCAAGTTATGGGTTTTTTTTATTCCTCTCCAACCAGAATCAGAATGGGACCCCAATATGCTTTCCGAAGTGAGAAAGCTACTGCTGTAGTCCATGTCTTCATGAAGGTGCCTCTGAGACAGAATCCTTTGTAAAGACTTCAGCTGCATGGAATACTTCCCCAAACTTTTTGCCGTCATTTCTGAGGGTACTAAAGCCTTCTTTAGCTCTGAAAGAAAGCAGCATAAAATCAGCACTGAAACAAAAGTGTTTTCCTTCCTCCCCATCACGGCAGAATCAGGCAGGAATCTCTCTCACATTTGTTTCTTTATTCATGGAAAAAATAGACTGCTGAGTAAGTATCAGCATGGAGTTGAATGTAATGTGCAAGTGAATAGCAAGTTGATTTTTCTGTTGCTAGTGGTTTTTTTATATAAATCCAAAACTGAAAATATGTTTTGGCAGTTCAAAGTATCTTTGATAATGGTCAAAATTGCCATTAACCTTTACCTTGTATCACCCTAGATTCCACATAGGTAACTCATTTTGACGTGGTAGGGAGCAGTAGCGAGGAGCAGTGTGGGACAGATTGCAAAGAAGCTACAGAAGAGGTGCCTGCTTGGAAATCCCAGCCCCTCTAATGGAAGGTGCTCATGTAAATACATCAAAACCACCCCTCATGGCTCTGCAACAAGAGAAAGGACTGTAGTTCTAGATGATGTCTGCAACTCTGTGAAACATCTGCCAGTACTGGCTGCTATATCAGTTCACCCTGGTAGTGCTTTCCTTCTGACCTGAGCTGTTCCACATTTGAAGATTTGATAGAATCCAGCATAAACACAGGGTTAATGTGGTCCAAACAGAGTGACTAACCATGACTACAGTTGAGGAGAATAATCATCCCATGGGGGCTGCAGTTGTTGATCAGGACAGTTACCAAGGAGTTGTTGGCTTTCATGAGCAATCATGATATCTGATGGAAATTCCAGAAATGCTCTTATTTTCAGGTTATTAGTAATTAAATGGCAGACATAACTAAATGTGAAATGCATTTATATATATAGACAAGGCATAAAATTTATTTATACATAATAGTGAGGATTGTGCAAGTGTCAGTAGCTTATATTTTTGTACTTTTAAGAGCTCCACTAGTAACATCTAAGAAAAACTGAATGTTACAGGATTTCCTGTGCAGTATGAAGTAACCAGCCTGAATTAGCAATCATCTTTCGTTATATTTACCAATAGTAGTATTTCTGTATACCTGTGCACAAATTTGATAGTGAAAGGAAGGTGAGCAAGTCACAGAAGTGAAGCAAAGGGAAAGACTGAAAAAGTAAAAAATTCACTAATAGAGTCATAAGCAGGTTTATCGTTTTTATTTCATACTATACTTTATGAGACGAACTGTTCTGAAAATAGCGTTTGCAGTGCAGTGATAAAGCACGCTACGAAATGACAAATGTACTATAAAACTACTTTAATGTTTCAATGTCAGAAATCTGGTATTGCATTTGTCACCATATAGTTCGACTGTGGTTTTTTTTTAACATGCACCCAGCTACACAAATGGAAGCTTCATAAGCTAAAGAGAAAGAAAGATCGGTCAAGTGCTCCTGGCAAAGTCAAAAGTAAAGCTGGATTTCAAGAAAGAGGATTTTTTTTGGTCACAAAATTAGTGAGTAATATACCTGTGTCCCAGCATAGTTCACAGAGGTGCTGCTCTACTCAAAGCTCTCCTTAGTGTCAAAATTAAGAGACTTAGAGGGCTTGTGGTCATTAACAATGCCACAGGACTTTCCAAAGTGGGTTGTTAGCACTACGGTTCTGACTAACTCATGTAATTACTCTCAGACAACTTAAATTACCCTTCAGTTTCAATTGCAGTGAAAGATCCTGGGAGCAAGTTCTGATGAGGTTACCCAGGAGGAGGTTATAGGATCACAAATGACAATAACTGCATCAGGAACAAAACTTTGCTAATGGAGACTTTCCAGTCTACCAGAAAAAAAGTTTCACAAAAGCTGCTGACAGGAAGTTGAAACAGGAGTTATTCATTTTGGGGAAAAAAAAACCATGTAAACTTTCCAGTTGTAAATGTGATTAGTCATTTGGGAGAATCTTCCAAGAAAGCTTATGGGAAATTCTTTATTGGTAGGAATGTTAAAATCAGATTTGCATAGCTTTTGAAGCCAATTTTGGACACTTTCTAAAGGATAATTCTAATTCTATACAGAAGATAAAGCTTATACAACAGTATTTTCATTACCTCCTCTTCTGTAATGATAGCATTTCCCTGTGCTCTTGCGTCTTAACTCCCAATGTGTTGTTGGGCCAACGGAGGTGCCCTTTTCAACTTGGGTAATGTGGGTGCAAGTGGTGAAGGAAATGATCCATTTCTGATTGGTGGTAGGCGCAGGATACTGTAGATTTTTCGATGGCCTCTCTTGCTTTCTGCTGTAACCATGGTATGTATCTCGTTTAGAAATACTTTCTCATCGTGGCCTACTGATTTGATATCACATGACTTTAAATCAGTTAGAACATAATTCACAATATTAGAATGAATAAACCTATCATTTTATTTCCATATTGCATATAGAATATCTAATCAGTATTTATGATATGTAAGATTAATCCCACTCATGAGGAGAGGCCTTTATAATTTATTAGTGCCATCACCTTGCTTGAGTTATAAACTGTTCACTTCATTCAAGACCAAAAAAATCCATGTCTCAGGAATGTTCGTCATGCTTCTTCTTTGTGAATTTATTGCTCTTAATGCGAAAAGTTTGAATGATAACGGTATTTTTCAGCAATTATTATTGCATGAAGACTTTGACCATTTCCGTGAAAATGAGGCTGATTTGGCAGAAAATAGCCTGGTGCTTTCAGATCTAAAAGGCTTTGGAAATATTTCAAAGTTGGAGAAACTATAGATTTGGCTTTAATGAAAGGGAGAGAAGGAAGTGGTGTTTGAAATATGTATTTTGGGTTGCATTTGAGTTGCCATAACTCTGCTTGTGATAAGCATTGCCTGTAACGATCCCTGCCGCTTTTGAGCTCTATGCCTACGGCTGGAGTTCAATGTTGGACATGGAGGTGGGAACCCCCACTTAACGAATATTAAACCAGATCTGCCTACGTCTGTTTCTTCTAGTGAGCTACTCAAAGGAGAGCAAAAGGTTTTCAAACTTGGAAAAGCCAAGTTATGCTAGAATAGTAATTTTAAAACAGCAAATTATCCAAGAGACTGGATAAAGCAGAACTGAAATAGGAAACAATTGCTGTATGCATACTCTCCTTGTCTCTAGGCAAAACTAACTTTGTATCAGCAAACAGCAGTGTCTCTTGGCTCGTAGGGTTAGGTTTTTTGGTTTCTTTTTCTTACATCATCCCGAGACCTGATTGTCTGATTGTTTCCTGAGGGAAGGAGCATTCACAGCATTCGCGCTCCTTCACAGTTTCCACCGGATCCAGTCACTCACATTTAGAGGAACATATTACACAAACTGAGAACAAACCCTTCTTTGTCTCTGGCGGGAACAGAGACAGTAAATGTAATCAAACAAAGGTTCCCTTTCCCTGTCTGTTAGTGAGAGGTGTCACGGGGAAACGGCTCTTCTGCTATTCCTTTGCACTCAGTATTCTGTCATTCTAGCAGAGGATTATTTCCCCCTTCCCTCAGTCCTCTTTTCTATGCCCCTATCTTTCCCACAAAGTTGGGAATCGCCCAGTTCTTGTCCTTTGCACTGACCTTTCCATATGACTTGATTGCTAAGCAGTTCCCAGAGTCCTTGGAGCAGTGCCTTGCCATCGCTCCTGGGCCTTGTGGGATGGGTATCTCTCAGGGAAAGGGAAAAATCCCTGCAACTGCCAGTGGAACAAGAGTCCCCAGAGATGGGCAGGATAGCAGCTTTTGCCAAGGTTGCTTTCTGCTGGGTAGGGACTTAAGTAGATTGTTGTTCTTTCTGCTGACTGAATGCTTCTAGAAGCATAATGCTGCATCTCATTGGAATTGTTTTGACTGAAGAGGTCTTCATGGAAAATACACTGGTGTTTTGGGAGCACTTATTGGAGCTTAGGTAGAATTCAAATGAAGATTCCTACAGCACACACACAGAGGAATTTCAAAACACTTTTTTTAAAAATCATTTAAAGTTGGATTGAAGGATTAGCTGAAAAGGGGAGTTGGGAATCAAGTTTATATAAACAAATGGAAATTGCTTTCTACGTACTAATTGCAATTACACATTTCTGTTTTCACATTTTGTTAATACCAAACTGTTTGTTATCACAGCTAATAAGAAATAAATCATAATTGTTTTTAGCTATTCTACATAATGAACAAAAACATGATTGCTGTCGGCAGTTGCACTAGGAATTATATTTTGCCTAATAAACAGAAGATTTCTACTATTTGTAGTCTGGAGGAAAACTCTTTTACGTGCCATTGAAGAACATCCCAACTTAATTGCATAGAGATTTTAAGCTTTGCTATACATTTAGCACACAATTACTGGAAAATTTTGAACTGCAAAAATTATTTAGGCTCAATGGTTTATGGAAGTTTCTGTGATCTCAAGTGAAAAAAATAATGCTGAAAATAATAAAACATTATTAATAATATTCAAGCATAAAACTCTACAGATATGCCAAAATGCTTACCACAGGTTGCACATCTCCTGGCAGACTTAAGTATTGCCTTTACCAAAAAAATCACTCTTTGAAAAGTCCTGGGTTTTGATAACTGCATTATCTGAGATCATTTGGTGTATCAGAGCATTTTAACAGGCATAATGAAGAAAGTTGTAGATTCGTACTGTGTATTGTACAATTGCGTGAGAGTTGTATGAAAAATGTCAAAGTGCATTTTACGCTATCCCTGTTCATAGTACACAACACCTACCTACTTCTTTGCAGTAAAAGCTTTCAATGCATTTGCAGATATATTTCCACTGTAATAGCACAAGATGTAATACGATACGAGCTTTGTTTATTTCAAAAGTAAGCCCAGAGCACTTGCATAGAAAGTAGGAAATAGCTGTTAGCTGGAAATGTATCTAAAATTCCGTCTACAACACAGCAGTAGTGTCTGATCTGCAGCAATATGAACGTTATCTTGCACTTTTCCTGGCGGTAACTTGCTTATTTACCTTCTTCGTGAGCAGGGATACAAGGAGTTTTGGAATTGGACATGAAAGCTAATGTGATCATTTAATTTGCTTAACAATTCACATATGCTCGGTTTTTGTAGCTTGTTTTTTTCGTTGGTTACTTTTGTTCCTCTCAGCTTTAGGACCTGTCTTTATCTAGTTCCCAACTGACAGCGTAAAGGCTGGCAAAGACACTGGTATTAGTGTTTTTGCAACTAAAGAAGAAAAGTCAAGTTGCTGTCATACTCCAAAATTCAGCACTTTTCTTTTGCCTCTTGTAAGAGAGCATCAACCTGAAATTCTGTGACCACAAGACAGTCAGTGCAAAATCCTCAGTGGTTTTAATGTGGCTCGTCTGCAATATTTATTCATTGTCTTAATGTGATTTTTCACTCTATTGCTTGTACATATGGGCAGGGAGGATTTATTGCAGAAAGCTACAGATCTTTCTACAGTTACCTGGTATTCTGAAAAGTTGTATATGAAACTACCGAATTGTGCGTTGCATATTTGTGTGAAAAAAGATTGTATTTGGAAAGGGCAGTAGCTCTTTGACTATAGTGAAGCTGATGTCTGTCTGTCAATGTACTCTCACGTGGAAAAAAAACCTTTTTTTTTCATGAGCCTTGATTTTGTCTTAGTGTGAAACTTCCCACCTGGCACAGGATTAAGAGGGATAAAAACTGACTAGACAAATGCAGATAAAATGCAACAAAACATAAGAATCAGAATTCCTGTAATAGTGGCCATCTTGTACTGTTTGTACCATTAGTATGCTGAGAATAATTTTGGTTGCATAATAACTGATGATTCTTCTGATGGTGAATTCCTTACCACAGTTTACCATAATTTCTGATATAACCTCCAGTTTTTATTTCTTTGAGATCCTTCTTCAGTAAATACTAATTTACTAAATTAAACTTCAGTTAGTCACTATGATGATGGTATAATGTTTTCCAGCCCGCCAGTTCTATTTAATTTTTACTTTATTAGTGCCGTATGTGTGGCAAGAGCCGTGGCACTTACATTGAGTCAAATACAAAGACAAGATTCAAGTTGGTCCCATAGTGACAATTGTGGTGTGGCTGGGGATCAGGGCTGTGCCTGTGTGTGCCTGGTGCTCTTCAGCCCTCAGTTCCTCCCCAGCTTAGTCGTCAGCGGGTGAGAGCATGGAAGGGTTTGAGAGGTGGGAATGACTTGATTGACTGAGCAGCACAGTAAAGCCAATGACCGACTGCTCTGGAGCCTCTCCTGGTGGGAATGGCAGCCGGTCTCAGGCAGCTCCTGCAGCGCATACACCAACTGGGTGCTTCGGTGCAGTGATGAGGTCCCTGGGCGCAGAAGCTGACAGTCCAGAGACTCTCCTTGGCAGTTCCTGCTGCAGAAGTGACCAAAGCGTGCACACGTAAGATGCTCATTAAACAGTCAATGCAAACCAATCCTGCAGATGCAGGAAAGGTGACAGAGGACAGTCTTCTGTACATAATTAGGATAACTGGATGTTTTGTAAGCAGTTTAAGATCAGAAATGTGTCATGTGTTTACTGGAGTGGTCACATAGGACCATGGAGCCAGCAGCATATAAGAATTCAGCAAGACAATGCTTTGTGGGGTCTCGCCTGGTCCACCTGCATATGCAATTGCAGCAGGCTTGCAGTGGAGAATTCTTTCATGATATGGGCAGACACTGGTAGCCTTGGTCAAGAGATTTGATTCCCTAGGCAATCATTGTCCTATGCAGAGCTCCCAACAGCCAGGTTTTTTGTTGTTTTCATTTGTTTTTAAACAATTTGTGGGTGTCTGTGCAACAGAAACAAAATTCTGCAGTTGAGTTTAAAGCAGAACTTCCCCTCAGGGTAGTCAGTCCCAGCTAAGAATCATTTTTGTTGAAACCAGAAGTGTAACAAGGCATTTGGCAACTTGTTGTCAGCCGATGTGCAGCCAGCTCAGGCAAGAGGTAAGGGGGCAAGGGCCTGAGCTCATGGGCCCCTGGGTGTTAGTCCCAGGTGGGGTTTCTCAGAGCTGTTAAAAGCTATTGATGCTGTCAAGGTATGGAACATGTTTTTCCATCCATTTAGTGTTGTCAGTCATGTCCTTCTGACAAATGAGATCATAGCACCAGTGCAACTAGAATATCTTGTTTATTCGATGTAGCCCTGATTATTTGCAGAAGACAGAATGCTGCACCAAAACTAGCTAGTGGTTTTGAATATAAATAACAATCTATGAAGGCTTCTAAATAAATAATGCCATTAATTCAGTGTGTGCTCAATTTTTTTGTTTTATTTGTCGAAAGGAACCAGAAGCAATATTGTGTTATTTATTCCTAGAATAACGTTGCTATAGTAACTGTTGCACCTTATTGTCAGATGTATACAGGAGTTGTAAAGTTTCTTCGGGGGGAGACAAGAAATTTGTCCCATAATTGGGCATTTTCAATAAAAGAGGTGTTTGCTTTCCTTGAGAGGTTGTGTTTAGCAAGAAATGTGAGAGCTTTATAAAGTGTGGGGCGGGCGGGGGGGGATGAAAGGAGAAGAAAGATTGTTAGATGTGCAGTGACTTGTATTGCAATAAGTTGGCTCATTTTTACCATTGTTCTACTGTGGCAGTTTTGAAGTGTGGACTGTGTGGGTAACCATGGAAACAGAAACTCTACAAATTAAGGACCTAAACACGGTACTGTAAGAATCCTTCAGATGGAATTAACTTGATTATTAGAGATAAAATGCCACACAAATCACATACAGGCATGGGAAAAGTAGTGTTTAACCATGGTTCCCCAAAGCCAGAGATTTCTGAATGCACATAGAGCTTCTGCCTTGTGGTTACCTTGACGTAAAATGTCATTGGCCTGTGGGGTGGCTGGTAAGGAGGTCCTTGAGGTGCTGGTAAAGCACCGTTCATTGGAAAGCAACCACTAGGGCTGAGAAAGACAACCGTTACCTTCCCTCCTCAGGCCTCATGGGATTGTTGGAAAGAAGAGAGGACAGGACACCCCCTCCCACAAACGCCAGACCTGTTGTTAGCTTAAAGAAGGTCCTGAACAGATGGGAGGAGAGTTGAGAGGAATCTACTTAGCATTAATTCTCTTCTTGTTATTCTAGCTCAATTTTCCAGGTTAGTTGATGTGTTTTCCTGCACTTTCCAAGGTGGTTTGTGTGCTAAAACTGTGTGTGTACTTGCATATTAAAACTCTATGTTTCTGTAATTGCTGTCCATTCTAAAATTATATTTAGCAGCATAGTAGCGTCCAAATCCTTAGAAGACTCTATTTCATGTGCAGGTTTCTTTTCTAACACTGTGATTAGTGCTGGGCTACAAAATTATCCCCATCCTCCCCCTTACTTTAGCAGAATTCTAAATGAAATCGAGGCAATTTGTTAACCAGAAAACTGGGGGGAAAAAAACCCAAACCAAACATAAGCTTATTCTGGACTAAGCAGAAAACTAATTGTGTTGACTAAAAAAACCCAAAAAAACTAACAAAAACTTTTGTAATATAATAGGGAAGAGTAATTCTGACTTAAAAATTAAGAGGTTTAGACATTTAGAAAATTACAGTGAATTTCTTGGTGTGTCTCAGATTTATTAGGGATATAGAAAAGGATTGTTCAAACAATTTGGAATCATTAGTACACCTCAGTGAAACTTTCTGTTGTCAGCGACTGTGCCTTTTTTGTCAGAAAAAAGATTTGGTTAATTAATCTGTTCCCTGATTACCTTTAAAGTGCAATATGTGGTAGGTAATATGCAAGCCGGTTATTGCCTTGGATTCATTTTTATGCCATTTTGAATTATTAAAACAATTATAATTCACTATTCAAAGGACTGAAGGAAGTAATACATGTTTTAAACTTCATGGAACACTTTACTCGTGAAAATCCCCAGCGATGTTAAGGGTTGTATTAATGTGCATAAGGTGAGCAGGTTTTTAGCTAGTCTGACAATAAAGTGTTGTGATAGAGTGAAAATGTAGAAGAGTGCTTTGTGAACAAAATTTTAAATCTGTATATCTCTAAACACCTTTAGATATAACATGGTATTTACTGTAAAATAATATGGTACATAGCACTTACTCATGGTATTCATTGACATATTTCAGATATTAGTTGCTATAGTAAAAATCAAAATGGAACATATATACCTTAGAACTTTTGAATCACAGTAAGGTACCTCGGTATACAACGGTGGGCATTGACAAGAATTTCACCAAGACTAGACCCTGGTAACCACGTCTCTGTTTCCTTTTATGTCACTATACAATATATACCTTGAAAACTAGAAATCAGAAAAACAACAGTAGCAATCTGAATTTGATTCTGGACTACTAAACGTGATTCAGGGATAAAATGGTATGGAACTAAATATGGAACAAAAAAATTACTGAATCTCATTGTTTGAAATAGATCAGTTTTGCACAAGACTGAGTGCTGTTGTCCCAATCATTCAAAGCACTTAAGCAAATGTTTTACTTCAAAAAAACACAAGTCTTGTTATTTGCAGCTTTATAAAAATCTTCGAATGGCACACAAAAGGAAAGGAACGTAAACCAGAATTATAGAGGCATTTATGTCCCAAACGTACGTTTTGTGAAATAATTTTACCAACCTGTTTAGATAAAAACATATTTTGAAAAACAAACTTCAGCAGAATGCCAGCAGTGTCAAAGTAGTGCTGTGGTTGCGTTGCTTTGCCTATTGTTTGCCTCACTGGTGTAGGGCTGTTACGCAGGACGAGCATCATTTCATGTCCTCTCAGTCTGCAGCTAATTTGCAACAGACCATTGCTGATTTATAACAGCAGTATTAGACAAATGCGAAAACACCTCCTCTGGAACTGTAATTGAATGTACAGGCACAAGGGAATGCAAAAGTTTCCCAAAATTGCCATTTTATTTCTACAGCTGGTTTACTCCAAGTAGTTGACTTTGACCAGAATCGCACAATGCGCATTCTGATGTACACAGGCCTTTCACTCTCCTTCATGGGCACTGTTCAACCCTGAAGGTAACATTTCCTACAGCATACGATAATCTGCTTCTAAAATAAATATCTGCATGTGCAAGCGGTATAATTAATCTGACAAAGTTCTAAGACAAGTATATGGCTGGAAGATTTTGTTTGCAGAATATCCCTTAGAATTGCCAGCAACGTGCCGGTACATTTGTATTCTCAGCTGCAGGCGCGGATAATTCTTTTCACTGTTTGAGGTGACTGTGCACTGCAGCTGCAAAGTACACTGCAGAAATAATGGTCGTCGTACAAAAGCTTCCTGTGTGATGTCGATACAAATGGCTTGCGGATAGTTTTTCAATTGCCTCTTGTTATGACATTGCAGTTCCGAAGCTGCTGAAATCGGCTTGTGATGGTCTGCCTGCCAGGGTAAGTTCTGTCCTCCACCTAACCCTGACGGCAAGGCTAATAGCTGCTCAAGAGGCCAATGGATCCTAATAAAAAATGGAAATGGTTTTGCCCCTTCATTTTAATTAACATTATGTCTACATTTCTATGATAATGGATAATTAAGTGAGTTACCTTGACATTGGAACGTTCTTGGAAATAATTTACTATGCAATTTCATTAGGTTAGAGACATTTGTCTGTTTTATTTTGAATGGAAGTTTCATCATAAATATTTCTGAATATGATTTATACATAAACTAATTATTATTCACAAACCGAATTATTATTCACAGAGTCAGGATTTTACAAACCGCAAAATTCATTATGTGCATTTTAAAAATCTTTTTGTGAGCGTGGATATAGCCCATCTCATCTATTTCTTCAAAGAAAGAGTCCTTTTTTTTCCTGTAGCCTCCCATCATCTGTTCTATAAACACATCAAGAGGCAGACAAGCATTCTCCTGGAATATTATTATTTGAGGGATAGCAAAGCAAAGTTTTCTTCCACAAGGGTTTGTTTATTACACTTCAGAGAAAAATGTTAATCAATCAAAAGTGTTCTTCAATAAAATCTCTAAGAATTATAAAGAGGCAATTTTTGCCTGTATTTATTCACCAGAAGAGCAGAGCATATGCCTTTGAAGCAAACTACGGTATTCCCCAGTAGCATCCTTGTTCAAGCACAGCTATCTTGTAGAATATATTCCCTTTACCACCACCACAAATTATAAAATGAACTTTCTAGATCAGTAAGGATCATGCCTTGTTCTCAAATCTTCTTGCGTATCTACTGATAAAGAAATGGGGGATGCACACAGGCATGTTAGGTCCTTTTGGCTGTAACGTGCCATCAGAAAAATACTTTGGTAGCAGTTCTATCCCTCAGCTGCTTACAGGGTCATGACCTCCATTCAAGAAAATGCTTAGCTGTATTTTGTTTGTCCTGTGGAGATACTGTAAATATACTGCAGAACTATTTTTTGAAAGGTGCCCATAGGTCAGATAAATAATTATAGAATTGAAAAATGTTGTACTACTTTTAATAGGCATAATTCTATCAAAATATGGTTTTCAAATATCCCATGGAAGGGGTCATTAAAATTAAAGTCAATCATTTATTCATAGTTTCTGATAGCACTGTCTACTATGTGAAAACTAACAGGAGGCCACAATTTCCTTTGAAGAGGTTGTCAGTGAGATTAGTTGCCGAATATACTGACAAAGAGCATTTTTAATATTAGAGTTGTAGAAGAATTTTTGAGAAATTACTACTTTTGTGATGCAAATTACCAACTGCATTATGGAAACAAACTGCACATTTGTTCATTTTAAAGTATAAAAAACTCTCCTGTTCCAGCAGTGCTGGTTTTCATACCATGGACAAGGAGAAGGGCAGGGGATGAAGAGAAAGGGGAATGAATAATGTTTTGAGAATAAGTATTTTAGGACAGTGTTTAAATATACGATTAAATGTGATACGGTGATCTGTGAAAGAACATTGCATGTGGTATTACTGCAGGAAAAACTGTAGCAGTAGTAATCAGGCTCTATTACGTGGGACAAGAATATCAGATGTCCCTTGGAAACTCTGTGGAATATCATTTAGTAGCATTATTCTGTCTGCAATAGATATTCCTGAAGCCTAATCCTAGTTAGGGGATAGTTGGGCTACACTTTGCCTTTGATTCTATCATCTGTTGGATCAATGGGAACAAAAGGGCAATTCAGGTTTTCATAAAGCAGATGAATTCATGTATTAATACTTGAGATGGACCAGTCTGTAATATTCAGTGACATAGTTATGTGATAATATATAACTTCATCGTTACTACAAGTGAGTGTTTGTGTCATGCGTGGGGCATGGACCGTCAGGCCCATGGATTAGTCTTTCAGTGGCAAAAAGATAAGCATTGCACTAGCTAATTAGTAGACCTGTTGCATTATTAAATTGCAATATCCAAGGGTTTGCCATGATTGTACTGTGCTCACAGATACCTGAAACCCTTTTTATTGGTAAAACAAAAGCAGGTTTGAAAAATCTTTGTGCATTTTCCTAAGTACAATAAATGATTCTAAGTCATTGTGTGCAACTGGAATCTAGCCTTGGAAAAGCTGTTTTCCTGAATTAAAGCCTGACAAAGATATTTCTTTCTCATCAGTCAACAATGATGGTAAGGCTTTTTCTTCAGCAGAGCGTAACATTCCTTCTATGCTGAAGCCTCAACTGCTCTCCTTGGCCATCACCTCTGTCCCTGGTGTCAAAGTAGTTTGGCCCCAACCAGATTCTTGTTCCAGCAATTGCTCAAGTGTGTAATAAATTAATTGCAACAACTTGCACCCCCTTGCTGAGGGTGCTGCTGCAGCAAGTCCCTTGTCTGCCAGCTGCTGATGTAACGATGGAGCCCTGTCCCCCCGCGGGCTGTGGTGGGCACGGGCTGGGCTGCAGCACATGGGGTGTTGTGCAATCAGGGGCTGGGCAAAACGCTCCTGGGTGGCCTACAGGAGAGTTCCCTGAGCTTTGCTCTGTTTTAGAGGCCGTCAGCTATGGCATACAATGATGTAGTAGTGCTCTTAATCTTATGCAGGAGCTGGGAAGGTGTTTGCACTAAAACATTTCAGAGACACCAAACAGGACAGCAGTTTGCTGCTTTATCATCTCCCTTGCTCTGTCCAATTCCCTCCACATCCTGCATTATCCATTTGAAATAAAGAAGACTTTAGGACCCTTGAGGTCTTATATCCCTGCATCCCACATGAAGGGCTCCAGGCTGGCTGTCTCTCTAGCCAAGCACCTATTCTCCTCCATAGCTGGTGAGTTTGGAGACCTCAGTCAGCCACCACCTTCTAAAATTTATACTTTGTGGGATTCCTCATTGGCTGGGCCTAGGGACTGCTAGCGGTCCAATACCTATATGACAAGCAGCCTTGGATACCAAGGTGCTGGAGAATCCAGTGGTTTGTCCGCGTGACTGTTATGTAGGTAACTGTGAAGCTGTCGTCTTCAGTTCTTCTGCAAAATGAGTATTCAAGCCTTTCTGTGCCACTGACCCCTATGGGAAGAGTGGAGAGAAAGCGAAAAGAAAAGGAGTAAACCGTGTTCCAATCTGGGGTGACAGAATGCCAAAATTAAAACCTCAAACTGTTTAGAAATCTTATTTCTACACAGAAAAAATTGTCTAGAAATCTAATTTCTACAGAGCCTCTAGTGTGCTGCCAGTCTTACATACAAAGCCTTGGTAATTGGGTGAGTAATTTTTCCAGGGAGTTTGTTTTATAATGATTGTAAACTTAAGATCTCCTTTAAGCTCCTTCTATCCACCCCCATAAGACATCTTATTTCAGGCAGCAACCAGAAAAATAGTACCTATTTGCGCTTGGAGCTCCACAATCATTACACTTTTACTGCAGAGGGACACGCTAAAGAACAATTCTTATACCCTTTTGTTGTTTCTTTTTTTCCCTCACAGTCCCTTAACAAGGAAACACTTCAGGTTTGAATTTTTTTCTCCTTTTAAATATTGTATCGCACACTGACTTTAATGGGAGAAGAGATGGATAATGCTAATTAATTAATAATTAATACTAAATAATTCCTAGCCTAACCTAAGATAAGAATAGGCAGTACATCAAGGACCACCTCATATTGGTAGGGCTATTTAATAGAGGAAAACTAAAATGAGCACAACGTTTATCTCCAGAAACTATCCCTATCGTCTTTCTGCCCTCTCCATTTTCCTTCCCTCAGCGTTTCAGATTTGCCATTAGGCCACCTAACTGAAATGGGGATCAAGAACCTTGCTGTTATTTTCATGGGGGAGTCAAGATTTTTAGAAAGGTGAATCATTGAATCAGTTCGTTAATAGGCACGGTGAGAGAAAGAAATAAGATTCAAGACAAAATTGTAGCAGGATGTTTTTTCTACTGCAACGATTTATTATATACTTTAGATACAATATAACCTGTTTAAAAAAAATCTAAAAAAGAAAATATTTATTCAGTGGTAACTGCATTCCACTGTCAGAGACGTTCTTTATTTATTAACATAGTGATATTGAAAATACTACAATGTAGCCCATGCATTATATTCTACCATTATAAGAAGAGAACTTTTCATGCAAAAATGTTTAAAGCATGTCTCACAGTAGAATAAATAAGAATCAGTTTTATAACCTCATCTTTCACACTCTCTGTTCTGTACGCTGCAGCTAATATGAAGTACACAAAGATTGCCTTTGACTCTCAGATCCATGTAAATATTTCTAGCTTTACTTTTTGATGAATAGTCTTACTTCATATAGAAAATAAAAAATATAAACTATTATTGAGATCTTAAAGGAAAGTCAGTTTAGATTTTTTGGGGGGAAGAAGTTTGTTGTTTAACCTTTGTGAACATCTGGATGATGTGAAACACAGAGAAGCTGGGAATGCATGAAGTTTGAGGGCTTTTTGAAAGGAGCTCTGTCCGTGCTCTTTCTGTCTCTCTGCATTATAGAAGCCTCATTTTTTGAGCCCGCGCCCTCACTCCTGCTTCTCTGGAAATGTCACTGTTGGGACCTGACAAGTTCGACTCTAGGTCTAACATTAAAGTGATACACAAGTCTGCCACGCTAACAACAAGTTTATCAGAGTCCTAGAGTCCTTGTACAAAAGAAGTCTTTTTTTTTTCTTCTTTCTTTCTGTCTTGTCTTTTTTTTTATAGAACGCAAAGTATGAAGGCTCATCTAAGTAGGAAAGATTCATCAAAATCTCTAATTAAATACATGACAGCTGGTGAATTAGAGCATTTTGTCTTAGCGCTGCCATCCTATAATACTTCATAATCCTGAGAGTCCAAAGTATGAATTAATTATAAGTATCCTGATACCCAACTTAAAGGGGAAAAATAATCAAAAGCAACCCTAAAAGGTCTCTGAGAAAGTAGGCAGTGCTGCTAATAATGAGTAACTAGGACCAAATTATTTACAGATTACTAGCCTTTCCTTTGGAGGTGCTTTGACATAGAATATGCTTGTATTATAAAACTATTTGGTTAAAGAAACTGCTTTTTTTTTTTAAATAATGTGTTAAAAAAAATTTTTTTTAAAGCCATGTGTTAAATATCAATTGCTGATAAATTGCACAATAAAATGCCATGATCCTCGGCCTTGTAAAGATAATAAAAAAAATAAAAATCATAGTTTGAATAGTCCTGTTGTCTTCAAGAAATGGAAGGTTAGAGACAAAGTTGTGCAGAAGCTCACATGTTGCAAGTTTGTTTAGATTTGCCTGGTGACAAGCTTTTGGTGGCTTCTCTTACTTTAGAGGGAAAGGAGCAGAACAAAAGTAGGAATTTTCATGCTACGGAGTTCAGGGGATTTAGAATATCGTTACATTGAAATATTCCAGGTTTAAGGCATTTCATGTTTGAACATCAATAACCAAAGACTAAATGTTTCACTGAAGGTAAATTCTTCCTTTAAACATTTTTGCTCCATCAGTAAACCAGATGTGAGAAAGATATTTCTAAGGAAAAACTTTTAAGCAGCCCTAGGGTTTGTATTAATCTTATTCTCAGTTTCATTTTTTTTTCCTGACAAGACTTAAGAGGGTTTTTTTTCTGAGGCTTTCTAACTTCAGGTCTTCTAATTAAAATATATCTTACAAAATATGAAACACGCATCATCAAATTTCTGTTCCCGTATATTTAACAAAATCAGACTTGTATGATAGGTCTTACAAGCATTTCAGCAGCCGCCTTTTGTAGCTTTTCTGGTTTCCAACATGTGGAGCAAAATGTTTCTTTTCTTTCCAGTTTTCCTTTCTCCCTGTTGATTCATTGATTTTATTGGTTATTAAGAGGCTGTGCAATTACATTGAAAACTTGGTGTTCTTGGTGTTAAGTATGTCCTCAAAGTCCACATAGAGAGAATTCTTTATGTGTAAGGGTTGTTTCTCATTTTGGTCAGCAGACGATGAGATGTTAGTATCGTGACTGAGACTGAGGAGATGATTCATTTCAGAGAAACTTGGGCTAAAATTCCTGAGAATCCACATACTCCTAAATCAACGGCACTTGTGTTGTACGTCATAGCTGTCTTTTGAAGTTGCTTTATTTCAGTCCAGTGAAATTACTAGTTATTTACTACAGTTATTAATTAACATCGTTCATGAACTAGCGCCTCATCACTGGTGGCATTTAAGAATCCCAAGTAAAAGTACAGTTCCTGAAATTCAAGTGTTGGACACTTTTTACCTAGTTAATAGATATACTCTGTATGGAACAAGAGAGGAGAAAGATGCCAAACATTTCTAATGATTAAGAAAATTTGAAGAAATCACTATAAACTCATTAAATTCTATTTGTAACAAATACAGTGTTATTGAGAAAGGTGCCCATTCAGTGGTGGGCTTGAATGGAGAAGGAAACACCAACTGTCTTTTAAGTAAACTGGTTTCTCTCTTCAAGGAATTTTCCCTAATCCATCTGCTAATCTGCCATTTTGACATAAGAAATTGTGGAAAAGGTTGCTGATGTTGTATCAGCTTACAAAAGAAAGACTGTCGCCAAATGAGACATTTTCATCATTCTGGTGAGCAGAGTAATAACTTGGCATAATCCTAAGAAATGCTTGGCAGGAGATTCTCCATTGTGTTCTCTAGTTACCGCTAGTCAGAGAGTTATTCAGATTTTTCCTTTTTTGTGGGATTTGAAAACTCTTTTTTTTTTTTTTTTCCCCACTTAAAACAGTGGAGATGTTTGGGGGTTGCTTGGGTTTTTCGAGGTTGCTTGGGGGATTTGGTGGGTTTTTTTTGGTTTGTGGGGTTTTTTTGTTGTTGTTGTTTTGTACCCTGTAGTGTGCTTTCTCAAAAATGAATATCATAGTAGTATAGACTCATTCAGGTTGGAAGGCACCATGGGAAGTCTCTAGCCTAACCTCATAGTCATTTTAGCTCAGAAGGCGGTGAATGTGGTCAGGTGTGATTTATCTTTGTAAATCCACAACATTTCCTGGTTTTGGCTCTGTTGCCACCCTCCCTGCATGCTTGAGCAATGGGCTTATCTGTCTTTCTCCTTCGTAGCTTGTCTTTGCTTCCATCTCCTGTGCACATCCTATCTTGTTGGAGACCAGTCATGACTTCCCTGCTCAGCCAGGTCAGTGAACTGCTCCATCTGTTCCTTTTCCCAAATCCCAGGATGGACTGTTGTGCTTGGAGGGGTTTTTCCCCTCCACCTGGAAGACCTGCCAGCTGCTTTGAGCTCCTCGGCCCTTCAGAAATGCCTGAGATCCTCTCTACCAATTCCCTGAATTAGGCAAATGGTATTTGCCTAAATATTTGTCCACATGGCTTGTAATTTCTACTATTGCTATGTCCATTTGACTCCCCAGGCTCCTTATCTGGACTAGGCTTTACAAAAAGTATCAAACTGTCCCCTGACAATGTCGTCATGACACATCATGGTATACATAGGTCCAGTGGGGAACAGTTGTTTATGTAGGAGAATGGGCATACGATTCACTTCCATAAGGCACCATATCAGTTCAGCCAGACACATTTCAGTCTTGAACTAAGACTAAGTAAAATGTTTCGGTTGATTTTAACATTGAGATGTATGTCTGAAGAAATAATGTCATACATTTTTTTCCCAGTGAGTACACCAAAATGAAAAGTATACATTAAAATTCACCTAAACTTCATATGGAATGAAGTGGGGTGCAAGTGAATACACAGATATCAGAAATTTTGATAGGAAACTTAAAATTTTCTGTGAGGTTTAGTTAACAGTTAAAGTGCCAGCAGATGGCACTCAGGAATCTATAATGTTGTTCCATATGGGGCTTTCTACGACGAACGCAGCTTGCTGCTTTGCCATGCAGCGTGCAGCTCGTACCACGCACCGCTGCTTTCATCACCGCTCGTGAACAGAAATATGCAGATGTGATGGCAGCAACTGATTGACCTTAGAGATGGCTGACGTGGTACCATGTTCTATTCATACATGATTGGGAAGGGAGTGAGACCTGGTTTGAATGTTCTGAACTAGATCCTGTAAAGAGAGCTGCAGTATTGTTTGTAGATCAATGAAAATGTTGTGTTGGTTTATTGTCTTTTGTACTGGGATGTAACAGTGCTGTCCAGTGGCATAGATTACATCATTTAATCACTTTTCAGTTTTGATTACAGCTACCAGGAGGGGTCTCAGAGTTGCCAACTGTAATTAAAACGTTAAAAAACAAACAAACAAAAAAAAACCTCAAGAAACAAAAACCAGTTCAGAGATAATTAAGGCTGAGAAACATTTATTTTCCTGTGAACTTTTGTACTACTGTGCTGAGGAAAGCTGAAGATTATCTGTCTTTAAACATCCACTGCCTTGAGTTGTTTGGAGCTGAGGTTAGATCATCATTTCCATCTTAGTGCATATTTTTCTCAATGAATAACACAGATAACATTTGAATAATTTGTATTAATAGTTATGGGACTTTTCAGTGTTGCAGTATAACATGGGCATACTTTATTGTGGTTCTGGTCATGTTTAAAGGAACCTTAGGTGCTTTGCAAGCAAAGATAAAAATTTTGTGGTGGCATCTTTACAGGTACCACTGGAATTTTCTCCCACTAGGTGCACACTTGGGACCATAAAGATAACCCCACTGTCTTGTACAACTAGTAGATTTACCTCCCTGGCTTCTACTACCTTGGATTTTTGTTTTATCATCTTTAGAAACTGCCTGAAATGAAAAGGTAGAGTTAAGACGGGTCTAGCCCTGTAGTTTCAGGTAAAGGTCATATATTTATAAACTTGTAAAACTTCACCATTTGCTGCTTTTGGAAGGCTGTGTCAGAGGCTTGCTCATTCGGCAGTTAGAAACCTTTTATTAGGAATCCTGAACTTATTATTGGACTGTTTATCTATTTTTATACCATGCTATTTAGTTCAAATAGCTTTTCTTTTCTGGTTGGCAGTTTTCTTAGGTGTTTTTCAGATATATCTTCTCAGTAGATATAGTCCCCAAGCTTAAACTCATCATGATCTCACAAGGAAGATCTCCTTCCCCTGATGATTCAAGATGATGGTAATATTTTTTCCCCCTTTTTTTCTCCTGTATTGACACTTAGGAATAGCACAAACCCACAAATAACAAGGTATATTTGCAATCCTTTTGCATGGATGGAATTGTTACTTCAGTCCTGTGCTATATAAATCATGAGAAAAATTCATCTGTCTGGATAACTCGTCCTGTATACATCTAAATCTGGTTGCACTGCCTTTTTCCAGAGTCAGTCCAGAAGTAGCTTTTCCACAAATACAATCTTCCTTGAGGTATGTGTCTAAAACAGGTCAGGTGAATTGTTCTTTACATGTCTGTCTGCTTTTTTGAGTACGGAGGGATGCTAAACACTGTGTAAGTCTTAAGTAAGCAGATGAATCCTCTGGGTTGTGCCTGCCTGCTGCGCCCGGCTCCGTGCGGTGCTGGACCTGCAGGCTGTTCAGCCAGTCAGGGTGGGACACGTTTGTTTGGAGCAAATGGTTAAGCCTTGTGAAGACTAAAGATGAAAAAAACTTTACAAGTTATCCATGTGCCCAAATGAGCTACTGAACTTAGGCCAGAAAGTACATGCACATTTGAGACTTTCCAACAGCGGTAAAATGATTTATTTTTAACAAGTCCAGATGAAGCAGGACTGAGAAGGCCCGGGCAGGCTAAACCTGAGGATCTGTACCATTTTTAAAGCCTGTATTAAAGTGAAATGCATAATTTTTTCATTATTTTTTTTTTTAAATGTAGATGATGATTTGCTTGAAATATTCTGAACCGTCAGCTTGGCAGGATCTTCATCCACTTTTGTTAGCTAATCAAAGACAGATTGCAGTCAGGAGCCATATCTAAATTTATTAAGAAAATTAATAGACCATTTAAATTTTACTAGAATTAGGCTAAGACACAATAAGCATTTGCACCAGCAGATATTCATTAGCTGTAACATTGACCTGGTGCCTGTGTGTGTAATGAGAAATTGACATCTAGATTCAAACGGAGACAATAGTGCTAATAATATGAGTTTGAATCGTTAGGGGAAAAAAAAGACTAATATTATTCATGTGTCAGATTTTATTTTTCATATGAATCCCTCTGTGTATATTATGGACTGCAAAATCAAGGTTTGGAGGGTTATGTTTGCCTAATCTAGGATTTTTGCTTCCTTCTCTGTTCTGTAAATCTCTATACATTCTTGCTATAAGAGTGAATTTTATTTATTCATTTATTTTTATAGCATTTTTGGAAAGTGATCAGCTTGGTGAGTGTTGAGAAGCTAATTGTGTTTTTTCCTAAATGTATCAGTCTGAGTTAGATTACCATGAAAACAGATCCTTGCAACATTTAAGCACATTGTTCATGGGTTTTAGCACAATTAAGGCTTCCTGATAATCTCTGTCTGCCTTATGTTGATATTTTTAAATCTAATGAAAATTATCACCCCTGCGCCCCCCCCCCCTTTTTTTTTAATTATGTGACTTTTTAAAACCTCCATAGAGCTCATGGGTGGGTATGATACTTCCTTGAGGTTAGTTTTCACTTTCAGAGAAGCTACTTTAGCAATCTTTACCAGGAATATATGTGTGCATTTGGGATTAGTTCACCTGAGAGTACTGTTCAGCACTTTAAAGAAGATTATATAATTGAAGTTCAATTATTTTTAAACTATTTTTTCTGTCTTGGAATTGCAAGCATGAACAACAGTGACTTCTGCATAGGACTGACTTGCAAGATACAGTAATTCTGAATACTGGAAAATGAGATGACCTGTACTTGAAAACCTGATCATTTGTGTCATTCACAAATGTATGCAATCCTGAATTTATATACTGTACTTTATAAATAATTTTAGGAATGGCATTGATGATTTGTTGTTCTGTAGTCTAAGGACAAGAATAAGGATTAATAGTGTTCTCGGTACGGTTTTGTTACACGTGGCCAAATGAACGTGCATTTTAAAAAAATAAATTCCTCAGCTATTTTAGATGATATAACCAATTAAAGGTAAGTTGTACAGTGCTGGAAAGTTTTCTGTTGCTATTGTCCAAACACATTTAATTTCTAGCACATTAGTATATTGGTCATTGGCACCAGGTTCATCCCCGCTCGCATATTAACTGTCTTGCCATGCAGGCAGCAACCAAAAATATTTGGCTTAGGGAAAACGAGCCATTAGTTTGAGCAACAACTTTCTGCTGCCTGTGAGCCACAGGTCCTCCATGCTACTGATTCCTTTCAGTAGCTGTCTGATTCTCTGGTGAATTAGGATTAGGTGAGGGTTTCATTAAGGGGCATGGAGTCGAGATTCTTCATGTATCATGCAGCGATGGTGGCAACAGTATGGAACTTCTGCCAGAGTTCTCATGTGAAGGGAAGACTGGTCCTGGGGTGAGGTTAATGGAGTGGATGGCTTTCATGGTTTGGGGTAGCAGGCTTTGCTCCCAGCCTTCCTGTGGTTCTCCTGGGAGTGTTCCTCCTCTGCATGAGAGCCGAGCTCTCCATGTCTCTGAAAATGCAAGCCATGAAGCTGAACTATTTTGGGTTTGTGCCATCTGGCTTCAATATCTCTTCTTTTCTTTGTAGAATCCAAATGAGTTTGGTCCCCTGGTAGATGCTGGACGCCAACAGGAAGTGGTACGGTTGACAGTACTGCCAGCAATTCAGGACAGACATCGCAAAGCAAGCCAGTGTTTATCTGCCAGCTCTAATACAATATTTAGAGTTACATTAGAGTGGCAAAGCAAAACTTAGGTGGGTGAATGTCACTTCTCTCCCTGGTTCACAGCTTCCAAGGTTTCTTATCTTCCTCTCTTGCTGCTCTGCAGACGCAGTGCTTATACTATATTCCCTTCACACTCTGTTGCCAATTCACATGTTCTGCATTCATGGCTGCCAGTTCTTAAAAGTTTGTGTCCAACTAGCTGGCCATCTGAGCCAACTCTGTCCCATAGGCAGGCAGCTTTTCTAATAGTTCAGCCCCGTCAGGCTAAGCAAGCCCACAGCCCTGCTGGTTTTTGTCATTCTTTTATTTCAGAAAAGACTTCAATCCCTTCAGTCCCAGTAGGTAAAAGCAGAGAGTGAGTGAACTGAATCATTTTCGTCCATTTCAAAACTATCAGAGATATTTCCACAGGAGCTGATGGCTGCTTTACAACTGGTGGGAGAGGTAATAAAAGAAAGGAATGAATGTTGTTCATTTTTACATAAGTTTTAGCCTACTTACCCTGTATACCTCATAGCTTGTTTTCTTTCCTGTGATGTTCAGGCCAATAAACAGTGATCACAGACACTGACCAACCTTTATGGCTGGTACGCAGCAACAAATCTTTGAAAGCTTCAGTGTTTCATGCTGAGAAGGAGCAATCATTCTTCTCATGTTTTTTCTTCCTGTTGAAGGCTGAGGTAACTTTTCTTCTGCTGCAGACAGAGCTGACATCTCAGGAATTTATAATTCCAGTGATTATTCCAAAACTAGAAAGACAAAAGCTGGGAGAACAGTGTATGTGTAATACTGAAGTGTGCCCTTCCTTTTTTGTTTCCCTCGGGCTTTGCTCAGGCCTGTGGCAGGAGGACATGTAAAACTCGGGGAGGCAGAGATCTCTGATCTTACTGAGCAATCATTCCAGTGCTGGAAGGATGTTAATGATGTTTTACCACCTAAGAGGGTGATGAAAGGAGAGCATTTGAACACCTGAGCACGTATAATTTAAATGTAATAAAATCACAATATGAGTTCTAAGTAGAAAAATTAGCATCGCTAATTATTGCTTGCTGATTATTGCTGTAAGCTTTTCTTCAATTTTCTTTTTTTTTTAAATACATGCTGCTAGTGGATTCAGGTGTCAGGATAAATACCTGACTCCACATGTACTCAAATTTCTGCCTGGCACCAAATTCAGATCTTTCTCTGTCTGTCAATTATATGCTGCAAAATTTGATTCCGGGCGGCTGAGAGGGAAAGGCTGGGCAGCAGGTGGGCATCTGAGAGTCCTCATTATAAAGGGAACCAACCTGTTTTTATTTATTAGTCTGTCATGAAAACGTACAATATGAAATGACCCAAACCATCATAATTAGCGTGTTGTTCAGATAGGGTGAGAGAAAACTTATATTACATGAGCTACTCATACAGTCATGTCTTTTCTGTTGAAGACTAAAGTTATAAATAACAGAAGTACAAAAAACTCCGTTGCTGCTGCAGGAAGGCCTCAAGGTTACTAAGCACATGTGTGACATAAATGCAGTAGAGCATTTTAATTAGATTCTTTCACCAGAACTCCTGACCTTCTGTGTAGCACATTAATGTATTTTACTAATTATAAATGCAATTAAAAAGTACTGAAATAAAATTAGGCTGATCTATCTAATTTACATTAAGCACTTTCAAATTATGCAGATTTTCAAAGTCTTTTTCTTTCTTTCTTTCTTTCCTTTTTTTTCCCCCCAGTTTGTGTTTCAGGAAAAAATTGTCTGCATTAAAACAGCTGGAGAACAACCTTGTAGCAAAACAAATTTCTTTTCTGTGATTATTCACAGTGTGTGAGTTAATTTTCTAGGCAGTAATATGCTTAGCTATCATTAGGGTAGTGACTCATACAATGGAACCCATATGTGCATTGGATGCAGTGGTGGTTAGTATACTGGGTGTGTACGTCTCGTTGTTGGCTTATTGGAATTGGGTTCAGAGGCTAACTAGGGAAGAAATACTGATAAGTGGTCAAAAACAACAGAGAATTATAAACAATAAAGAAGCAGCAAAAGCAATGTGCGAATAATACAAGCAAAACATCTGGTGTGTTCCGTCATTCAAACAGGCTGACTCTTATCGCTGCCATCTACACTATTTTGGTAATACTTTCATAGTATTTTAGAGTTTTAGACATGAAAATAGAAAAATAACAACATTGCATTTAAATGACGGTAGGCACTGCGCTGAGAACATAAAAAACCAGTCCTTACCCTGAAGAGCTTATGATCTCATTTTAGATGGGCTGCAGAAACAGAGGGTAACACTAAGTGCTGAACACGGATAGAGAGAACCAATCCGAAAGTAGGAAAATTTGTGGAGCTACTCAGGCATTTTAGTCCATGTTGTTTATCGTTAAACCCTTTCTGTAATAAAGGATTAATTTCTGATACATGTGTGTTTTAATGAAAATTCTCCAGTTTTTCACTAAAAAGAGGAAGAAAATTAAAATTAAAATTATGCATTTCCAGTTTTTCACTAAAAACAGTGCCTCACAGTTTTTTTGTCCTATTCTATCCCTTCCCTAAACAAGTAAGTGAAGAGGAAGAAAACCTGAAGTATAAATAGATCAGAGTAAATGAACAAATTCAGTGTTCATTTCATGTCAAATATCTTGCATTAAGACCATACTATTTTTCTGCATTTCTTTTTTTTTTTTTTTTTTTTGGTATGCATTTATTGAGTTCGGGTCTCACACACATGACCTGAAGGTAGAAAAGTCAGAATAATGCTTTGCTTATTATTGGTGGTTATTTTTTAAACATCTAAAAGGTGGTACCACAGGAAGCACTGTGATGGTACTTTCTTAGGGATTATCTCTTAAACCTAGAAGAGCCTGAGAATTTAAAGGAATAGGAAGGCATGTGAACTGATCAAATTTGAAATTGTAAGGATTCTGCTCCCACACTCCTCCCCTCATTGTAACAGAGTGCCATCTTGTCTCTGTTTCCATGAGAGGGCCATGGATGATTTCCATGAGGAATTTTGGTCATTTCAAGCTCTAAGCTTTCTCCCCTTGTTATAGCAACATATGTAGCTCAGTATCTAATGGCAATTTTGAAGTCAAGTAAATAGTTTACGATGGGAGAATTGCGCTATTTAACTTCAGATATTTACTCGATGCCCATGTTATAAATCTAGGTTCTCTGCACTGGTGAGTGGAGCAAGAAATGCACCTCACTTTAAATCACCCTCTAAAAGGAAATACGTGTCCACTGCACTTACGACACTGATCATGTGGGAACTGGAACACAGGACAGCTAGGAGCTCTTGCCTCTCTCAGAGCAGATGTTATTTTTGGGAAAGCGGTAGCTCCTATTCTGGAGCATGGCCACTGCTAGACCTTAACAGAAGATCCTTGTTCTGGTTTCTGTGGGTAGCCACTTACTAGGAGTCAGAAAATGTTGCTATGTACAACAGCAAGGACTCTCCTGGAAAAAAAGTGCCAGCAGGTCCCAAATCCTACTTAGTTCAGATCAACATTTAGGCTGGAAGTGCCTCTTACAGCTTAAAAACTTGGAAACGGTAATTTCTCTCAGCAGCATTACGTTCTCAATTAATAGTGTCACATCATGGTCAGAAGAAACAATTTGCAAGCCACCCTTATCCCATTGTTCCTGTAGGTATTACAAACCTAGTTATTACCTAAAAAAATATTCACTGGTACCACTTTTCTGCTTGAAACATTAGAACAGAACAGTGTTTTGGTGTCCCTTTGGCTAAGGATTATGTATGTAAGCAGGATTGCTGGAGGTTTTTGCAAATTCTTGCTCCATATTTAGGATTGTGTGAAAGGACCAGCAATATTTGAAATGTTTTGCTTTAAGCTTTTTTGTAACCCCAAACCAAGTATCTGTATTTAGTAAAATGTTTATGTAGTGACATTTATTACAGTTAAAAAATAAAAACTTTGGAAATATGCATATTCCCATAAAAATATATATTGTTGTACAATCAATTTTTAAGAGAACTTTTTTAAGTGAAAGCTTTTCTCTGACAAAAAGGAAAATCTATTAAACATACTCCAGACTGCTGTCAGATGCAATTGTTTGGTAGAAATGATACAGCTATGAATTATGGATAAAGTTTGCATGGCTCATAAGTAAATTTTTAACATTTATTTTAACATTTAGTTGTGCATATTTCAGAGCATGGTTATTTTAATCGCAACATTTGATATAGGTGAGATCTAATTTTTCCATCAAGAGCGAATACAAGGTAGAACTGCAGACTGAATAACATAGCCTTGGTTGGAGACCCCCCAGTGCATACCATCTCTGTGGCCAAAATGCAGTGATGCCTACAAAGCACTTCAAATTATGAAATTAAATCCTACCAAAGCGCTGTGTTTTCCTGTTGATGTGTTCTGTTGCTATGAGATGGGCTTAGGCATAGGGTTCTGTCCTTTGCTGAACAGAAACCTTGCTAATTGTGAAATTCATGGGGAAATAGATTAATCAGATTTTAATATTAGGGGAAACAGGGTTTGAAATCTTTACTTGAGACAATGCCTGAAAAAACACACTAAGAATAGAATATTTTAAAACGGCCATCCTTTAATAAGGTTTTGGTTAGATACAATAATTCTTGTCCTTTATAAACTTCTTTTATAAACTTTTGTCCTGTGGCATGGTTCAAAAAATAGTTTGCTTTTTTCTTTAGCCCCATGAGGATGTTTGCAAAAGAGTATTTGTAACATCCAGGTTTGTAAAACTTTGAAATCCTACTTTTCTTCCAGAAATACAGTGCAAGTAGGATGGACAGGAGTCATATGTGCCGAACTGTGTTCTGCAAAACAGAACAAGTTTGACTAACAAAAAGACGGCATCGATCCTATCGGAGAGACTGTTGAATCAGCCAACAAGACAAAAAGAACTATAAGATTTAAATAATTAAATCTTAAGTTAAAGAGTTAAATAAGTTATTTAAGAGCAAATTAATCTGTTTTCTATTTGAAATGTCACATGCAAAAGCTTATAAGGCACTCGGCAAAACAGTAAGTTAGACTTTACAAGCTCTGCAGTGAAATATGGCAGCCAAAGTGCTCTCAGTAATAACTCACACATGGCCTTGATAATAGAATATTTTACTGAGAGAACAAGTGTGCTGGCTAAGACACTGGGGTTATCTTTCTCAGTGTCTCAAAAAAGAGATATATGATCATTAACTCCTGCTTGGTGGAAAGGCAGAGAGGAGTTTGATAGTTTGTCTGAGAGACAACTCTGCAGTAACAGCTGCACTGGAGGATGACTTACACTTTGCAAGATTTTGAACCTCTGGGATCTGGTATCAGCTGGTATAAATTGACACAACTCTATTCGTTTCAATTAAGTCACACCAATTTACACAAACTGAAGATACGGCCCGTTATTTCTTCATGCCTGCTCTAGCAGTGAATCCAAGTATGTGCTTAAGAATGCAAGATCGTTCATTACAGTTAATTCCATGTGCTTAAAGCCGTGAGCTTAAAGTTAAGCAGGTATTTTAACCTGGTATTAAAGCAGGTATTAAATGCCTTGTGGTATCGGCATCAGAATGCAGAGCTGCCCGGTGCCAGCGAGATGTTGTCATAACAATTGCTCTGGAAGGAACCTTGATTTGTAGTGAGCAGCTTTCCTGTTGGTCAGCATGTGGCCAGCTGGATTAACTTGTTGTTTACAGTATTCTCTTGTGCCTCAAAATATCTCGTAACTTGTGTTATGATTGTGTTGGCATCTTGGCTGACCTGAACTCCCCGTAGCTGCAGGGTTCCTCAGAGCAGGAGCCAAATGGACTCGTTTGGGATGCCATTAAGAGCTGCAGTTGCACTTTTGTCAACAACCAACATTTGTAGTATAACATGAACTGTATAGTACTTCTCATACACCTTATACCTGGAACTTGCAAACAAAACAAATGACCAAGAACCTAAGTTCTCCAAACACATAATTTTACAAACAGTAAACATTATCTTTCATCAGTTATACCTTGCTGCATTCTCTGTAAACTACCTTTATGTTCCCCAGCTTAGGATAAAGACACAGTGTTTGTCTTCAGTTAAGGGTAAAAAAATGTCTCCAGCTCTTTGCTCACTGGTCTGAGTGGCATTCACCCTCTCATTTCTGTGACTGAGCCTCACGTTGCCAGACACATACACTTAGCAGGTGTTTTCATCATGACATTAATAATAAGAATTGACACATTCTAAATGAGGAATCCCTTGTTGTGCCTGGTAGCACTGATGGATATTTGGGGAAATTGACAGCTTCTGAAAAATGTTTTTGCCACGACCAGCACTTGTCTGACAGATTTTTAATCGCTCTCATAGAACTCTTACTAACTTGAACACTTTTGCAGATGAAGTGGAAAGTGGTGAAATGTGCTGCTTTAACACCTTTGAAAGTTAGGGAAGAAACATGGAACAACTCTGAATTCTGCTTCTAAATCATGATTCTTATTTTTTTTTCTTTGAAAATATTTTTTCCTCCGTCAAAAGTAAAAGATGGGAATGGATTAGCTAAGGAGGCAAGTGTTTGTTGTGATACACCAGGACTGAGCTATGTAACCCCCATTAACCTTAATGGGAACCACAAAGCTCAGTCTGCTCATTTAGATGGAAATATCCCCCTGCTCATCAGGGACCAACTGCACTGTGTGTTACCTGCTTTCAGTGGCTCGTTCAATATGGGAGTCACTGTCATGACCTTGTAAGCCTTGGACTACAAGAAAAGGAGGACAGATAAAATGGGGCTGTGAGAAGAAAGATCAAATAAAACTATAAGCTAAAAAAAAGGGAAAGAAACAGTTATAAAGGTTGGTACATAACTCATGCTAGATGTTCATATGAAATGTAATTGTAATTAAATCACAAGTCTTCTTTGCAGTTCAATGTGATACTGCAGAAAAATCAATACAAAGATAACAGTATATAGAATTCAGGTTCTTCTGAGAATTCTTGAATATAAAATAGTTTCACAGGAAGAACGTGTTAACTTTTTTTTTTTTAAACTTTCCTATAAAGGACAGAGTAAGATAGTGATTTTTATATAGTCCTAGTTTTAGCTTTCCTCCCCGCGCTGCAAGTTAAACATTGCATATGTATACCTGAGCTGCTACGGGTGGTGTTATCAGAAGAGCCTAAATGGAATAGACACTCATCTCTTTTTGAAAGTCAATTAAGCTTATGTGCCTAAATCCAGTGTTTATGTTTGAATCCCAGTCGATAGCTTTATTGAAAGAAATCTCCAGTTGCTTTTTTAAGTGATAGGATTGTGATTAAGTATAGTAAAAGCTCAGTTCTGTGCTGACATCTCTTATCTCTCACTGATGAAAATAACAGGCATCTTCTGCCCCAAGAAAGAAGAAAAGGGGATCACAGGGGAAACAGCAAAGCTAGCATTATAGAAGGAACGTGTTTATTGTGGAAAATTGTTAAAGATTATATTTATGATTTGAGGCTGCCCAGTGCAGATAACAAAAGAGAAGTTAAACTTTAAATAAATGTTGTGCTGCCATGGGCATGATTTCCAATATTACAATCTGCTTCATTAATACTAAAATAAGACCTCCTGTCCTCAGGTTGAGTACAGCAATCTTAAAGCTAACACAGGAGAAGCAGTACTGGTTTCCAAACATCTCTCACAGCCAGAAAATTACAACAGAACCACAGATAGAATTTGGGAAAATTGTTTCCAGTAGCTTATTTTTCATGCCTGGGAATAATACTTTTTTTCAGCTCATCATGACTTCCTCATCTTAACACTTGGCGATTCTAAGCATGTAATAGTACCACTCAGAAGACAATTTTGTCTACTACTTCTGCAAAGAGTTCTTCCAGAATTCCCACTGTAGCCAGTACTAAAGTACAGTATGCAAGGATTACTTGAAGAAGAGTAAAGTTGTCCTGATTTCTAAATTAAAGGTAATGGTGACATTCAAGAGAAAAGTGGAACTTACTATATTAGCCAAATTGTCTCTTTCCAGCTCTATAGAGGTTCAGGGTAAAAAGGCAAAAATCCCCCAACCCTTCCCAAAGGGTTTTTATATTAGTTTTTTTTGGGGGGGGGGTTGTAGTTTTTGTGGTTGGTTTGTTTTTTGCTGGGTTGGTTTTTTTTTTCAGGTTTACTAGATGACAGACATTACAACGCATGACTATCTGGGTATATTTTTCAATTAGGTGAATACCTAGTAGTTAAGAATGTAAGTGTTTAGCTTGGCCATATGTGGACCACTCCTAAGCTCTGAAACAAATCCTGAGACTAAGAATTCATGAAAAGGTGATTCTTCCTCAGAAGATCACTTCCTGCTGTGTCCCCAGGGAAACTACCTTACCAAGAAACTGTTTGCCTCTATAGATGTCTGTAAGGGCCATTGCAATATTGTATAGCAACCACAAGTCCCTACACTGAAATTTCCAGTTCTATATTCTAACAAGACGACTTAATTGGAGTTGTGTCCTCTAGGTTATAGTGGCATCTCATAGTCCTTTGTTGTGAGATTGTATCATTTTTCAACCAGTTTCTATAATTCCATTTATCCCAGTCTTTTCCTCCTCTCACTGCAAATGCAGATCAGTGAAAAGCATATGAAAGACCTTGACATCAGTCCAGTTTATCAAGCTGCCACCCAGTCCTGTGTTAGGATGGCTTCTCCTGAATCAGTTTCTCCTTACGGTTATGTAAACAGGTCTTTTTGTTTGGCCTCATTGCAAACAAACAGCTTATTTATGCAAGACAGAAGGCGACCTTCTTGAATATCTGTGTCTGGGGATACACATCTCATTGACAGCAAGTCCTCAGTCTAGACTCTAGAGAAAGTCCCCAGGACAGGGGTCAAGAAGCAGTGTCTTCTGAAGGAATTGGGTTTAGACAGCAAGGTAAATATCATCTCTTTGAGCAGATTTCAAAGAGAATGGCATCAGTGCTGTAGAGCTTGGGTTGCTGATATAGTTACCACTGCAGGGGCCAAATTATCACAAATGAGTTACCAGTATTTGTGTTTTTCCATTTTAAAGTAGTGAATCTTTTCTGTGAGCTCTGAAGGCTGGTTATTCTATTTTAAAAAAGCAGTAGAAGTACCAGTTGCTGGTGTGTAATCAGATCTGAATTCCTAAATTCCACTTCAGCAGTGGTATCTTGGGATCTTATTTGGAAGTGATGAATTTAGTTCTAACAGCTTCTCTTGTGGATGGTCACTGGGATTTTATTTTACTGGGATTTTATTTTACTGAGAAATGGAATACAGCAATATGTGAAGAAAGACATTACTTCTGGTTGTTTCCCTTCAGAATATTTTCCAGCGCTGTGTTTATTGTGGCCGTTTTGTGCTTTTCTTCCAGTTATTTATAACTGCTGAAGACTGATGTGTTTACTTTGTTTAACCATGGCCGTGATGGGTCGAGGACACATTAAATCATCCTCAGGCTCTCATTTGCAGCCAATTCTGAAGTAACCAGAGTAGTGACATAAAATTACTTCATACTGCAGAGATTTTTATATTGGCTTAAGTCTCTGAAGTCTCCAGTGCTTTACAACAAGACACTTTAATGGTAAAACAGTGACAGCAAGGATGAAAGTCCATGTGGAATTGCCAAGCAGACAACTCAAGGTTTGTTTAAGGTGTTAAGATATGAAGAAGGGAGGTTATTTTCTTCCGAGGTTTTCCTTGATAAGTTTACAGATTTAGCTATTGTTTATTTAGATTTAAAGTGTCTTCATATATTAGAAATGGTGATGGAGAATAGTGACACTCTCATTCTGATGAGATTAAAAGGGGAGAATGTCATTTTCTGACAGTTTCCACAAATACAGCCTTTGTGTGTGCACATTTTTGCTTCTTTGCTGAAAACAACATGTGCGGTTTCTACTTTTAGCTTAATAATTAGATCCCTTTTTTGTTTTGCAATTACCTGCAAGCAAACTTCACTGTTTATGATTGCCTATTGTCATCAAAAACAAGAGTGACTTTGAAAATCAAGCTTGTGTTATTACATGGTACACACAAAATTAATACATCTCCTTTACGCTGTCAGTTGCATGTCAGCCCAATATTTGCAACGTGTCTCCTTCTATTAATATGTCGGTGAGATTTTATCACTGATTTATTGTATGTAATTAGCAATGGCTTAATAATGTGTGTCTGCGAATTATATCACTATTTGTTTGTGTTAGAAAATGAATTGCAATCAAACGACATTCCAATATTGGTTGGTGCTCACTCTGAAGTAACTTACAGAAATCAACCTGTAATTCTCACTTCACTTCTTTCTCAGATGTCTGAGAAACAAGATGAGCTTTCTCCTGTGGGTTACAAAGTCTGAGCTCAATTATATCATGTTTGGAAATGAACTGCAGAGTTCAGGACCACTTATGGAAATCACTCAGTCTCCAGGTAATACTACAGTATTTAAGTCAAACAATTTGTAGGCCAGGAATCCTCCCCTGAGGAATGAATGCATTGCAGGAGTTGGAGAGTCCTTCATTCAGAAGTCTGGGAAGAGGGAGGGGTGCTGTGTTGAAATTCTTTTTGTTTGCATATAAATAATTCATTGAAATTATCTTTCTTATAGTGGCTTCAGTCTGTTTCAAGGGAAGTAATTAAAATTATACAGATCTTATTTATTAATGCTAGTGGGAATAGAAGATATTGCAGCTGGAACAATTTACCCAAAAGAAAATTAGGGCTATGGACTGATGGCAGGTAAACTGAAAGCAAATATATTTTTGAAAGGGATCTGAAGGCATCAGTGACTATATACATCTACTTCCCTGTAAAGGTAGATAATAATTTAATGTCATAATTCTGCTGATCTACTGTAAGCTTTTGTTACCCAGTAGCTGGAGGAAACACAAATAAATACTTGGAGTCAAGTTTTTATTAAGTATAATTTTTTGATTCCCCTTCTCAGACATGGATATATCCAGTACCCAACAAAGCTGTAAAGCTGAACTTAAAATTTTCCAGCAAAACTGGGGTTTGTAATGCTCTGGCACTTCTGATAGGAAGTAGAACAGAAGGTTGTGCTATTTGGAAAGCAGAAATATGGAATTAAGCAGAGCAGTAAACAAACAGTAAACTGTAGTCAGTGCAGTCTTGGTAGAAAAGTTACCCTTTATCTTCCAGGGATAAAGTACAAAAAGCCAGAGGTGAGCTGGAGCAGTGGGCAGTTCACTCGCTGCATTTCTGTTTGTTGTAACTTGCAGGAACAGAAAATAAATACTTTGAGACATGAAATATGAAGTACTTCAAGTTTAAAAAATTAAGATTCGGGTAAAAAAACAGATCACCAATGTATCAGCAAATGGCATAGTTTATAAATTATACGATTAAGAAGTGGTTTCATTTGTATAGTTTTATAGCTTTAAAACTATATATACTATAGCTATAGTTGTATAGCTTTAAAAAAAATATTTAATACATGTAAGTCCTAGATGAAAACATACAAAGAGAAAAGAGGATATAAGTAATGACTATGATTCTCCTAGAAGGGTGTGGTAAATTATTATATTCTTTCTGTAGTTGTTTATTTGCTGAGAGTACAAGGTTTAGACATGAAAATTCATTGTTCCTGCTCCAGAAAGAATATAATGTCTCCAAGTGAAATTCTTTTCAGTTAGTATTACGATACGTTTCTAAAACCTACCTACCAACCTCAGCTAATATTAATAATTAGGAACAAATGTAACTATACCCATGTAACTTATTATTTTGTAAGTTCTGGTGGGGGTTGAAAGGAAGGAGGATTTGGGTATTTATTTGCAGGATCTGAATTATATTTAATATTAAGAATCTGTTTAAGTTTTTAATTGCTTTCTTTGGATGGCTTTCCACGTAATCTAAAATGCAGATAGCAGATCAGATGTTTAAAATTAGAACTAAAAAACATTTGCGGTTGCTACTGAAGCAATTTCAAACAAGCTTTCTGGGGAGTTTTGGATCATGTGAATTGCCTTGTCTTGCCTATTAAGGTTTGTCTTTGATTTTGAAGATGATTCAGAAAAAAAAACATGGTCTTTATTTATTTGCAAGTTGGAATTTCAGTTCAGTCTCTTTTACCAAAAAATATTCATAAACCTACTACGAGCTTTAGATAAGTAAAGAAGGTGAAAGTTAGACCTGTTTTGATGATGGATAGAGGGTATTTTACAAGTAGTCTGCAAACTATTTGTGTAATATTTTAAATGTAGTTTGGTGAGATAAGATGCTTAGTATTTTTGTTATGAATAAAACAGTATTGAGGAATGAGGAAACAGTGAGTGCTGTCTAGAGAGAAATGGCCAGTGCAAATGAAAAGCATTCTACTCCTTATGGAAACCCTATCTGGTTTTGATATGAGAGCGTGTTTTTTCTCTCCATGCTATCAACACTGGCTTTCTGCAGAAACTAAAGCACAGAACATTCACACAGGATGCAAGTTAGTGAAAAGAAGGAGAAAGGTGAGAGAGGGTGACTCTTGTAATGGCTGAGAGACAAAAGTTCCAGAAATGCAAAGTATTACTTTGGAACAAAGTAGCATAAAAAAGGTATAAAATCTGGATGAAATGAAAAATTCTTCAGCGAATTTAAAATAGGTGGTCCCCTTAGCTAATATCAGAAGCTTTAAGTTCTATATCTTAGGAGAATTTATCTCCAGACATAGCAATATATTTATCAGAAACAGTATGTATTCACAAACTTTTAAAAGAGGCTTCTATAACAACATCTTATCAAACCTTGTTAGAAACTGATTGCTTTTAATGCTCTTCATAATAATACATTTTATAGTCAAATACTCCAGAGGGATATAATTCTAAAAGAAAGCAGAAGTGACTGGTCTGATGATTCTGAAGAAACAAGCTTTCCATATTTTATCTTTGTGGTATCTTGGGGAAAAAAAACTTCTCCTTTTTTTCATAAATTGATCTTTGGAATATTTTAATGCCTTAGCTGTCTACACCAGAAATTAAAAATGTTCACAAATTGATAGACCAAAAAAGAAGAGAAATTGAAAAGGTTCACTGTGATTATATTTCTAAAGCATAATGAGATGATAACAAGCGTTAACATCAGAAAAATCTAGAGAAGCGCCACAAGAATATCTTGAAATTTTCCATCCTTTTTTTTTTTTTTTTTTGTTGGTTTTTAAAGGATTTGGAAGGCAGGAGAACATCTGATATGGTGTTAGGGTTGTCTCTGTCTTCCTAACAATTTCAGTATTTCCAGAAGAGCTTGGCACACAAGTTTAACCTTGTTAGTAGATCTAACCAAAAATAACAGTATGGTGTATTTAACTTCAAAAACCTCATCAATAATGAAGTTCTGCTGCTTCCACAGTGTTTGCTGTCTGGGGCTTTATGATAATTCTAGTTCAGCAGCACTCCAGCAAATATTTTGACTGTTTTTAAACTAGTTAGAAAGAATCATTAGGAACAGTAGAAAAAGTGGATCCGTTTGTGTTAAATACAGAATCTGTCTTCACTGATCTCTTAATTTCTGTTTATTTCTCTTGTTCCATATTTCAGCTCAAAAGTATGTGAATGTAGTGAGACTGAAAAACAAATGCAGTCAATATGATGGTCCGTGTTGATAAAGAAACACCCTTTTCATGAAGTCACACAGTGAGGGGAACTAAAGGGATGGTCAGCAATGCTTGCACATGGCACAAATGCACAGCTATAACTAGGCATTTAAAAGTGATAACTCAGGGTCTGTAATTTAGCACAAGTAGAGGAAGGCTAGGAGACTTTTAAAATAGTGGTGTTTGTGTTCTTTGGGCTTGCCTTCTGCTACTTGAACTTTTAGGGCTCAGCTTGGGAAGGTCTTACGTTGTTAAGCTTTGTTACTCCTCATATTTGTCGATTCAGTCCTTGATCCTGAGAACTTTTCCTCTAGAGAACCATTCCCATCCTTCTCTACCTTCATTAGAGGATGGGATGTCTATCTCAATTCCTGTTTTCTTTATGCAGGAACTTCAAGTAAATACTGCTCAACCTGACTGAATTTTAAATGTTTCTATGTACTACTCCACAGTAGAAAACCCTTCCATTATTAGCTATAAGGTTTATTTTTACCTTTTTGTTGTCAAGGTGAGCAAAAGTGTGTGTGTAGGTGGGGGACATGGAGAAGGAACAGCTCTTTATTGACTGCTTTTCGTAAATTCACAATAATAATTTTTGTTTCATGAGGCGCAGGACAAGATCAGTGTGAGAGATGGGATTCTCCAGAGCCTGCCTTCTCCACAATACCATAGATATCCAAATAGGAACCAATTTTCTTTCAAATAGCCTTAATTCCCACTCTGTGCTTGCATGCCCTTCAGGGAGAGGACAACTACAAAGTTAAAGAAATAAGAGCTTAGCTTTTACAGAATCTATGGTGTCAGGGGGATAGGGGAAGGCAGACACATATTGTATTAATAATAATGAGAACAAGAACAGACAGTATGAATCTAACAACAACATTCAGCAATTTTGCAAATGTAACATGATAAAGCTTTACAATTGCACCAGATATAATTTAATATAAATTCTTTATATCCAGAGTTAGCCACAGCATAAAATATTCATAGAATCACAGAATGGTTCGGGTTGGAAGGGACCTTAAAGATCATCTAGTTCCAACCCCCCTGTCCTGGGCAGGGACCCCTCCCACTAGACCAGGCTGCTCAAAGCCTCATCCAGCCTGGCCCTGAACACTTCCAGGGATGGGACGTTGACAACTTCCCTGGGCAACCTGTTCCCGTGCCTCACCACCCTTACAGTAAAGAATCTGTATATCCAATCTAACTCTCCCCTCTTTCAGTTTGAAGCCATTACCCCGTGTCCTATCATTACAATCCCTGATCAAGAGTCCCTCCACATCCTTCCTGTAGGCCCCCTTTGAGTACTGGAAGGCTGCCATGAGGTCTCCTCGGCTCCAGGCTGAACAACCCCAACTCTCTCAGCCTGTTTACTGAAAGTTTCGAAGTTTTGGGTAATAACTGTCCTGGAAAATAAATATATGCAAACTATTTTCAGAGAAATTGAAAAAATTTTGATTTGGTCTTTTAAAGTTGTAATAGCATTTTAACTAACCATCTCTGTAGAACTTGGTTAATGTGTAGTCCAATACTTTGGCTTGCAGAAGAACCCTGCAGTATGGGCTGCATTAACTGCAATACACATTCTTGCAGATTGTTTCTGAAATCTCAGCAAAAAAATGCAACTGTTAGGAAGTCATTCAGAACAGCAGAACTCTGACTGGCAAGTAATACCAAATCCTGTATTTTGTAATTTGTTTACTGTGATTTTTTGTACCTTCTGATGTTTCCAGTGCTCTTCTCTATGCATTTTTTTCACTTAAGTAAATTCAATAAAATGTACCATCACATGACAATAAGAGAAGTGATACAGAAAATAATTCATAGTGTAGTATTGATAAATGCTTGGTGCAGTAATAGCAATATGTCATCAATCACCTGTGTTCATGTTTGATGGCATCATATAAACTAATTCAGAATGAATGTCCTTTGCTTTAACCTTGGTTCTATTTGCAACTTACTCCGGGGGAAAGTAATAATCCTTCATTAACTGGTAGGTGTGAAACATTCTCTATCAAGAGGGTAGAGGAGGAGGCAAATTAAAATTGGTTTTGGAATGTGTCCTGAGTCAGAATCGGTCTTTCTCTGCAGTCTCATAAACTGCATCAATTATTATACATTTCAAAGGGTGTGTGAGTGAATGAATCTTTTCATTTTGCAGGTTTGCTCTTTTTCTCTTTGTTGCTTTTCTTTATATGTATTCAAATGTACATATAAAAAAATTCAAGGACACATCAAATCTTTAATCTTGCTACAGCTTTAATTCTTATGAGCCTCTGTAAGACTGTGCTTTACATTATGCATTAAGGTACTTGTAATTAGGAGTTTGTGGTAATGACCCGTTCTCAGACAAAGTAATGCTGTTCGTTGTTTTCCATTAACTGCATTGAGAGTTTATTTGCTGAGAATTGAGTTTAATTTGATTAGCAGGAATTGTGAGACATTTGCAACACAAGGTATATTAGCATAGCACTTTGTTTGTAATGAGAGCCAAAAAGCATTTAGGGGAATAGCTAATTATTGGAGACTTTCCTTCTTTTAATAAGGAAGGTCTAGCTAAATTTTAGTACTCTGCTCCCAAAATCCCTTAAGCTTTAACTACTGGCTAAAAGAAGAATAAAAGGGATTGCAAAAGTTCAGTAGATGTTTTCTGAAAGTCACCATTGAGTGAAATCCACCAATTTACTAAAGAAAGAATTCATTTAATCTGAAAATTTGTCAGCACCAGCAGCTTTTTTCCATATTTTTCAGCTTATTAAGCTGATAGCAGTATACATTTACTACAGAGGAAAGATATATACTGTGTTCAGCAAGGACAGCCCTTCCTCTTTCTTCCCCCTCTCAAAATAGGGTGATGCGTTCTGTAGCAAAAAAGTGCTGTATACTAACCTGACAGGAAGCTCTTATAATGCCCATCACAAAATCCTGTGAAGACATTACTTATAAGACTATTAACTTACTGTGAAGGCTTTTCATTGATTTTAACTACCTAGCAATTTTTTTCTTCAGTCTGTTGAGTAACTTTCTGTCCAAGTGCCTATCGTGCCTGCTACATGGGGGTGGTGTGCCTGGGTTAACGAGTATGCCTCAAAGACTTGACCTGTTCAGAGAACGCAACGAAGACACTGTCGCCTCTTTGCACACCTGTGAGTTCCTTGGAAATAGCCATTGGATTGTTAAGAATCTAGCTGAAAGTCTGGCTGAAACATATTTTCAGTCAAATACAATAGTTAAAGACGAGGTCCCAGGTTAGTAAAAGATATCTTAATACTGGAGAAAACTTAAAAAACCTTTATAAAGTTTGAGTCAAATCAAATCATTTATTGATAAAGTAAAACCAAATACATAGGATCCATAAGGAATATACTGGTAATTTTTTCATGGAGAAAAGTGTTTTATTCTTAGTAAAGTATTCTCCTTCTTAAGAAGGGGTACTCATCTCTTCTGGAAATAGCTTTCACTATTCTACTCTTAATTCTTCTGCTGTTTCTGTCATTTGCATAAGCTGACAATCAGGAGCTAACTATGTTCCTTAAATAGGATTGCTTATCATCCTGGAAGTGTTCCAAGGTAAAGTAGCCACTCTGTTAAATTCACAGTGGCTTTTCTTCTTCATGTTCTCTTTGCTAGCTCCACACCCAACATTCTTATCAGTTATAGTCTCTGGGTTTTATTCCTTTATGTTCAACCTAATTCATTTTAGGTTTAGCAAATGTTAGCAAATAACCACATATTTGTCAAATGGGAATGCAATTGAAATGGCAGCGAACTTTAACCTAATTTTTACATATACTATGAAAACCCTAGAAAATTTTGGAATAGATGATAGTAGTCTAACTGCTATCAGCTGGTGCACAGTGCTGAAAACCCAAACCACAATATTATCTGCTTTACCCAGAATCCTGTTTTGTTTCTGCTCAAAATAAATTAATTTTCTGAGAGCTAGTGTTCACTTACTAAGTTTAGTACTTAAGTTATGGTTGCATCCTATTATTAACATAATTTATTAGTTGTGCTTATGAAGTTTTCATAATAATAACTTGCTCTGGATTTCTTTATTTGGACTTTTAGTGTTGTAGTAACATTATATTATTAATTCTATTTGTATTACCACTAGAACCTTATTCTTGCTCTTTAATAAGTTACTTTGCTACAGCCTGCTGCCATTTTTTTTTTTTGTCTTTTGTTTAATTCTCCTAGTCTGACTGGAGAGAAACTGCAGTTACAGTTAGACAAATACAGAAAACACATTTCTCCCCATCTTGTAACATTAGAATTTGTTTGAAGTTTTGAACAAATTTGATCAGAGTTCATTTGCTCCTGCCTTGTGTTTGTTTTTCACAAACACTCTAGCAGATGAGTTTACTGGTATTCAGGGAGGATGCTGGCAACAAGTTTTCAACAAATATTTCAGAATATTTACAGGAAAACAATTTTAACTTTGATTATCCATACATGGCTAATAAGAACACTTACTTTATGGCGAGGCAGAGTCATATATTTGATTTGTATATTTAACTGAGACTGCTCACAAGCAAGCTTCAACTCAGCTGAAGAATTAATCACAAAACATGTTGAGAGTTTTGTTTCAGTAACTAACTCAATTAGGAAGATTGCAATGTTTCTCTACATCTTGCTGCTGCTTTTCTCTGCAACGTTCATTGAACAAAATATGCATTAAGAATTATTTAACCACCTTCATGATGTCAATTAAACACATTAACCCAACAGCTGAAATTACAACACTCTTATGCCTTGATTACTATTTGCGATAATGTATTTGCACACAGCAGTATCCATAGGCTATAGTCCATACAGGTGAGCATCTTGTCGCTGAACAAAATGTAAACAAAACAGGGTGATAAGCATATTAGGAGAATTTGGATTATATGAATCCTTCTCTCTTTTTGTCCACAGTGAATTTTATATTTACCAACTGCCCTACTAGACTTTACTCATGAATGGGAGAAGGGAAATGGAAGTCACAAGAACTGTTTCCCAGGTTTGAGTGCTTTGTGCAGTGCACAGCTGCAGTCCTTTGAAGGCCCCATCTCACTTCTCTGCACTTTCTGGCCCACTGAGGGGGATTTCATGCTGTAGTCTCTTTAGGCATGGTAGACGTGTTCCCCATGGGCACTGGGAATCTACGGGAACATGCGGTGAGGTAGATCAGCATATAAACCCCAATGAGGGAGCGGAATTAATGTCACTCCTCTCAAGCCATTACTGCAGTTCCCTTTTTATCTCCATGTAGTGTTATCTCAATGCTATCAAAGTACAGTCCTTCTCAGCTAGCAAGTGAGAAAAATATGTAGACCCCAATGGCATCTGGCTTGCAAGAGTAATTTGTCTTGCTAGAGTTATGTCAACTGGGCTTTTCTCTCCATCATCTGTGGTACATTGGAAACCAAAGTGCAGTGTCTTTGTTTTTCTGTCTTCTTGCCTCATGACTGCTGAACAACTCTTTGCATGTTCATCACTGCAGTTTCCCTTTATTATTATTTGTTATCCCCAGTTTTTATGGTTTTGTTGAAATTTGATGTTTTCAGTGTCTTTAGTTTGGTTTTTCAGTCTTCCAGTTGTTGATACTGCCACCATTCACACTGAAATCAACATAAGCTTTTTTTCCCAAAACGTTTACAGACTACTCCAAATGTAGCCCAGCAGGGTTCTGGTTTTAACTGAAATTAACTGTCATACATAGGATTTGTTTATCTCTTCACATCCTTCTGTCACAGATGTTTGTCCTTTGGCTTGTTCCTTTTTCTAATTAATTTTTGATTGTAGTTCGAAACACCTTCTGTCTAACCAATTTCCCCCAAAATCAAATAGTTAATTTCTTTCCCTTTCACCTACAGTGATTCCCCAAAACTGAATGTTATTTACTTCTGGTTGAAAGTGACCTTTATATTCAGCTGTTTCAGATAACAGTGTTGTTGCAAATATATATTTTGATGCTATACTATTCTTACTCTTCTTGAATTATGAATCTGTACGTGCTATACTGAGCTTCGTTCACCATTACTTGTAAAGACTGACACAGGTTGGATGATAAGGATGGTGGAGCTCATTTTCTATATTGATGCTAATTCAAAAAGCAGAGCGCTAACAAAGGCAACCCTGACCAAAACAACGTGACGGACAACCAGCAACTCTTCAAGCATATAATTTCCTTATTTTTTAGCCAGTTTGTGGAAAGCAAATACACAAAAAGTAATTTCCCAAAGTAACATCTCTGACAAGCCTGGAAGATGACCAGACTTGGACTGCTGAAACCGTTTCCCAAGTACAGCTGTCTGTCTGTCCGAGAGATACCACTACCACTTAAGGTAAAGGCATTGCTGAACTAGAGTTTGCATACTGTGTGCACTGGTTAACTTAAATACTCTGGCCTGTTAATTCTGGAAAGTGCAAGGCCAGAAGACTGTGTCAGGAGACTGTCTATCAGGAGACCAGAGCAAAGGGCTGCAGACATGCTTCAGAGAACATGCAGGCAGTAGTAAACTGCAGAATACACAAGCAGGGCAAAAGGATAGATTCTGTTTTTTAAAAGACCAGTGTAAAATGGGTTTGCATAATCCCTCTTTCTGTTTTCAGGTTTTCTGCTGCTGCACTTGCACTTTCATAGTGAGTTCTGGGCAGCCTCTCCTTGCAAAGTCAGGAGAGATTCATGGAGAGAAGCAGAATGCATGCAGGAGATAGCACAACAACCTCTGCAAAGTAATTATAACTGTGTGACAGCTCATTGATATTCAAATGCAGCTGTTGAAAATGGTGTAAACTCCACAGTTGAAAAGAAGGTAATTTGAGAGCATTAAGAGGAAAGCTAATCCAAGGCTGATGGCAGAAAAAAGCACTTTGTTTAAGTGTTCAGTTCTCAAAGTTATTCAAGGAAGTGTGTAACTTTACTTACTAGTTTAGATACTTAGCTGAATTGCTATAGCTGACTTCCCTCATCATATAAGCATAGTTATTCCAGTACAGAATTACTTCATGGTGCTGTGAGGTGACTGTGGTTTCAGGACTGATTCTAATGGTGGCACGTATGGTTTAAATAATTTCTGCCTCCAGCTCACCTAACAGCTGGGGCTCCTCTTGCTCTTCAGTTACACGAGGAAGATCTTCTACCTGATTATTCTCTAAACTGGTGATGTGAAGTATGCTGGATTTAAGAGGGGAAAAGAAATAATACACATCTAGTGGAGGTAGTTCAGTCCTTTTGGGGGTGGGGCAAGATGAGACTTAGGTAATGTTAAAAAAGGTTTTTTTGAGATAAATTGATATGTAATTGATGGATTTGTTCAGATAATCAAAACCTACGTCCACAATATTTAAGTCACAATTACAATAAGGAAGTTTTCTGATACTCAGCCTTAAGATAATTTCTTTTTATGTCACCTCATTCTTCCAAATTAAAATCTTTATTTACATGAGCATTTGGAATTGTGTCTGTTGACGTCATTTGGATAGACATAATTATTTTGGTAATGATGAAAGTTTTCTGGTTTTCCCATTCCTGTATTATGAGCCGCCTTATAAAGTTTCCACAATAGCAAGTAACATGTTAAGTGTGAGAGTACAGGGGAATAATATGGAGAAGACACAACTATCTCCCTTTCTGACAACAGGATAATAGCTATCAGTGATCCCCTCCTTAAAAGAAGAACTTCAATATGCCTCTTCGCAAGTAAGAATACCAGAAAAATCAATAATACATGTTTTCTATTAGTCAGGCTTTATCCTTTACAGTGGGGAAATCAAGGAAATGTTTTAATTATTTTGAATTCTCTTTGCATAGAAAAACAACTATGGAGAAAAACGTGAAGCGTTTCTCTCACAATAGGTTTTCTGCAGTATACACAGCAGTAAAAAATTAATTGTGTAATACTTTCTAGGAAATATGTCTTTTAAATCTTCTCCCAGGTAGGGAGGGATGTGATTTAAAAAAAAAAAAAAAAAGCTGGAATTTGTACCCTTCTCTAAATGTAGACAGAATTCAGATTGAATCGGTTTCTTGTAGAAGTTATTTATTCCACATTTTTCTATAGAAAATTCTCAGTCACCAGAAAACAGAAAATGCCTCACTTACTGTACTGTAAGTTGCTGGGATTGGGGGTATGAGGGTGGTCATTAATTTTTTCTCATGTTTTTAATGTAATTTAAAGCCTAATTTTTGTTTTAAATTTCTCTCAGGTGTTGTGTTGGATCTCTTTCAGTTGTGACTTGTTATGGTGGTCTCTTGTACATCAGCAGCACTGAGTTTTCTTATACGGAGGTATGGGAAGATCTGGAGTCTCAGAGACTCAGAGGAGAGAAGCTAAATTTCAGGGGTAAAATATATGGATCTTACTTAAAACACAGTGCAGAAAGTTACTAATTTTGCTGCATACGTTTGACCTGAATCAGGCACTCCAATTGAATTTAAAACTTGGAACATACACTTTTTCTTTTGATTTTGGACTTCCTTGAGTGGAAAAATGGACTATTTGGTTTCTTCACATGTGATTCAAGATATTTGCATCTCTATTATTTGCAAATAGGGAACACAGACCTCAAAAACTAAGGCTAAAGATAATAATTGGTTGCCTTGTATAACCTTTTTAGCTTTACTGGATCTCCTGCTAGTTGCTTGCTTGCTTTGATTTTATCGTATCTGTCAGGGTCCTTAACAGTTCTGAAGATCTAACGCTATTGTATGAGAATCTATTATAATAATTTTTTTCCTGACTGTTGCTATAATTACTCTAAATTGTGTTCCACAACAGGGAGAGGGACATTAGGTTTACGAAAAGAAATACTATGTACCATTTTCTATTGCTCACACGAAACCCTTGCTTTTTTTCCTTTTCTGCTGATTAGTTGTATTGTATTTAACCTTCAGAAGTTCAGAGGTTGCCACAGAATGGAGAACTTCCTTCTCTCGCCCTTGCATGGTGTTATTCTGAAAGTACTTTTCCATTCACTATACAATGTGTCAAAGAACAAAACCAATGATATTGGAGAGAATACTGGAATTCAGAGTTTGTGTATGCAGAATTACCATTTCAGATATATGAGATTCACTTACAACAAGAAACTAATATGAAAATTTAAAAAGGCTGTGGGGCTATATCATTGGCAAGAAAGAGTTTTAAATTATTTCATTTACTATTAAGATTGAGAAAATAATAAACACGTTACTGAATCACAGGTTAATTTGTATTGTTACTTGTCTGATAACGACTTTGCTTCAGATTGGGATTTTGATATACATCTGAGAAGGCTTAGCTTTGCTATTCTGCCCACTGTACCAGCATTTTATACAACAAAAATATTTTTTTTCCTGATACAGTTTTTTGAGGGAAATAATATAAGCAATAAAACTGTTAAAATTTAAAAAAAGTCACTCCACCAGCATACCTACAGTGGCAAAAGTTGCTGCATTCTACAAAATGTGATTACTTCCAATAGTCATTTTAGAGTAATAATATACTGAAAATGTAGTTTTAAATATATTTTAAAAATTCATTTAGAAATAGTTACTATAGAGAAGAAAATTTCCGACTAATTTTATACAGGAATGTGTACATCTGCAAATCTTTGTTTATAGGAAAATGGGAGTTCTGACTGATGTGTTTGCACAATTATACTGTTACAGAAGCAAAAGAAATCCAAAAGAGCTTTGAGAATCAATCCAGATTTTTTTAAATCAGAACTCGAAAGGCATTGGAAATATTTGAATCGGCAACATTCAATAACTGTCTTTTCTTTAGAATGTGTCCAAATGATCTAATCCATTTAATTAAAGGGTATATTAATAATTACACTTGGAAATTTGATTGGTTACAGAAAACAATCCCAGTAGGTTTGAGTATGCTCAGGTTAATTGAAGAGCTAAACTTAGGACAGAAAGATTTGCAGAAGGCTGTATGAAGCCACTTTCCTCCTTTATGGCCAGAAGAATCTGGCACTTTTTAAAGTCTTTTATAGCACAAGTTCAAAACCTGACAGTAATAACCTTCAAACTGTATCTACATGAATCATATGACTTCAATGATAGCTGATCTTGTGTGAGATGCTTTTGGTCACATTTCAAAGATTTATTCAAACTATATGAGGATTTCTAAGAACAGAGGATAAAAGATATTTCTTTTTCCAGGACCTGGTTCAATAAAGCCCGTAGGCTTACGCATGTCATTGTAAGCCTGTGACTGGACATGTGCACATAAATGAAATCTTAAAATACAACAGGTATATTCTTAAGTATTTTGCTAAAGAATGACTTCAGAGAGTTAATTAAAGAGAAATATTTTTCATTAATTAGTGAAATCTCCTGCTTAAAACTGGCAGGAGATTTGTGCCTGAGGTTTCTTTTTTATGTCAATAGTGTATCCCCAAAATGTTATATAATACATATGGTGGAAAAAGATGTTTAAAAGTTATATGATGGGTATTTTGCTCATAAGGTTCATAATGAAGATCTTTATCTCTCCATTAAGAGGTATTTGCCATTTCTCAAGAAGTTCTGCAAGACATTAAGGTGGCTAACAGTTTTTGTCACATTTCATGAAACATGTCCTCAGCATGATGTATCTAAACTAACATTTCTTAAACCAGCATTATTAGGGGTAAACAAAGTTCAGGGATTTTTCAAATAACTCTTTTTCTGTTCATGTGTAAAAGAAATTTAGGGCAATGCTCATTGTCATGAATAAGAAAGTATTCTTAGAATCTAAGCTGCCAGAATCTCCAAAGCGCACACTGTAAACATTTCACTTCTACAGTGACAGCTAAGTGAAGATGCCTTGCTCATTATCCATAAAGAATATGTGGCACAGATGAGCTCAGAATGTAAATTTGTAAGGAAAGGGAGAAAATACAATTCATTTTTCATGCAGAAATGTGGGTGTTTTTCAGGCTGAAAGATTCATAGAAAATTAATTAGTGGAAATCTAGCTAGCAAATATGTTGTGTTGGTAATACTGTAAAAATCCTTTTCAGTGCCAAAGGAAATAAGAGAGGCTAGGATCATTGAGGTTAAATGGAAAATGGGAGGAACAAATAGGTCAGCAATTATAGCTGTTCTTTATAGGACTTTTAAATAAATGACAGAAATTAGGAGAAATGTAAAAGAAGGATATGTAATTTACTGAGATGTGGTATGAAATGCATTAACTGTATGTTAAACTTCACTAGAGCTTCTGGAAATTTGTTAGCATTTTTAATTTTTTTTTTTTTAAGAGAAAAAAATAGTTGCATTTAGTGCATCTTTGCAAGCTTTGTCACAGTTAAATATCTGTGTGCGCTTACCAAAACTACAGTCATTTCAATGACATACTTAATTTTCTTGAAAGGTGAGGGATTTACTGCAGTGCAGAGAGAAGCCCATTTATTTACTAGTAGGTGAGTTCAGGCAGCCACGATTTAAGTTTCCCAGAACACTAAGAGGCTGGTTGGTATTTCTGGAGTCATATCCATTATTTACATTGCTAGGCTTGAGGATATTTGCAGCAATGTCACACTAACCTCCACGAATTCTTGATTGAGAAATAAAAAATTAACAATATGGACTGATGGGAACACTGGTATATAGAGATAAGTAATTTTAAAACAATCAGAGTGTAAGCAGGCTGCCAGTAACACAAATACACACACACAAAGATCTCAGAGTAACATTTAATGCTGTAGGATTCCCACAGAGGACTAATCGCATGCAACCCCCTGCCCTTCACGCTTCCCCACAGAGCTAAGACTTGAGAGTAGCTTATGGTTTTCCTGGATTTCTAGATTTGCTATGTTGTCTAAACTTCCCTCAGCCATGGAAACGAGATTCAGATTAATATTTGAGCTACAATTTACCTCTACCAGGTAATACCACTTTGCCTGTTAGAGAGAGACCAGCCAGGCAGCCCTAGCAGCTCTTCTTCCCCTGTGCCACCCCCCGGCTTTGAGTGAGGCGTCCACTTACCTGTGCCTGGCTTTGTGGGGTATAGGGGTGCCTGAGTAAATCAGCTGAAATGGGCATCCAGAGCACTGTAGGGAGAACAAACAGCCTAGAATCAGTGAAATCAAATCACAGGTGACAGCCTCATTTTATTAGACTGTGGAATAATGATGATGATTATTCAGAAGAACAAAAGTGAAAACCGGAACTCTTGCATGGTTTGTTTCTTAGTAACAGCTAAAGTAGAAATTGCCTATGATTCCAAGACTGGTACTAAACTTTACCACTGTTTTTTATAGATCCTTTAGTCTGGTGACCTCAGCCTTGTTTGCTTTGATACAGGTTTTGGTTTAGTTTTGTCTTTTCTCCTGAAACATCACCTGATTACTTGGCCATCATTTAAACCAGTTACCTCCCTTACAATTAAAAAAATATCAGAGGAAAAAATTAAGCTAATAGTATATATACACACGAGTTATGTACCAAGTAGCTTTCCAAGGGCCAAAGCACACCATGCTTTCCACATCGGTGCGTACTTGTGTAGTTCTGTGTGCTCCTGCACCCAGGCTGGTTATAGTTTCGTGCATTCTTTGTTGCTTCAGCGATGCTTTTGTTTTCTTTTTCTCTTAAAATGGTAACTTACCACTAAAATATCCTTTAAGTGAAACTGAATTTGCATTTGTTTTAAATTGATGTGTGATTTTTCACACATCACAAAGAAAAAAAGAGAGAAGAGAGTGACTTCTCTCTACAGAATCTGGTTGGGGTTTTGGGGTTTTTTTTTGTTTTTGTTTTGGTTTTTTGTTTGTTTGGTTTGGTTTGTTTTTTGGTTTTTTTTTTTGTTTGTTTGTTTTTTTTTCTGGGTTATCATAATGACCTGATGGAACCCTGTAATGTTCCCTTGGTCTAAACAGATGTAAGGGTCTGATTCTAGGTTCACAGGCAGGAGAGCTTTCATCTGTTTTGAAAGAGTCATACCTGGATTGAGAGGTCAGACAGAGTTGGCTTCAACAAGTAAGCGAAGAGTCTTCATTTATCTGCTAGAATTTTGTTTATACAGTAATAGAAATACTTTGTGAAAAACAGGAGTGGAAACTGAGGTGCAAGTGGGTCACCTTTGGTACTGGTAGTCCTTCAGAAACCTCACTTTTCTTTTGTCAAAATGAGAAAATGATTGTCAGAAGATGCTATTCCATGATCCTTATTTTTCTCTGGATAAGCAGAACTGGAGGCAGTTGAACACCGTTTTTCCAATCTGCAAGTGTTTTTCAACAAGGCCTGACTTTAGTATTAGAGACACTGTAAGTATTGGAGGTTCTGACTAAGGCTGTTTAAGAGGTACATTGTAATTGAAAAGCTTCCACATGGACTTCTTAATTTTTTTTTAATCATTCACTGTACATAAATCCTGGAGCAAAGAGCTTAAAGAAGAGCTCGTTTATTTTAGACTTTTTTTTTTTTTTGTAAACCGGGAAGATTCTAAAAGACAAACCCATTTCTGCAGGACCCTTGAGGGATGTTACTGGATTTTATTACATTCTTTAGATTTAAATTCTAAAATCTACAGAACATTAAATATCCTGCTTTTTAACCATACGTTTAAAGTGAGAGGATCACCTCATGAAGAGAAGAATAGGTGTTGCTTATTGACAGTTCCTGCTTCTTAATGAAGGCCTTCAGCAGTGTCCATATTTAAAGTATTTTACATAATTCATTGCACTATTTTCTTCCTACTCTAGGAAATGATAAGCATCTCTTCCTGCGATCTTTCACTCCAAGGATTAAGACTGTTCTAATATTCATAAATTTTAAGAATTCTGGTAACTGTTGTGTCAGTGAGCTCTGGATAATGGTCAGAAGTGACAGAGGAGGCTGCACAGTTAGCTCATATACCACCACTGGTAGTATAACTGCACAGAGGGAGCGTTTATGGGTGAAATTTCACATCTGTTGACTGTCATGGTTCACAGAAAAGAAAGATTGCCACTATTAAACATACAGCCAAGAAACAGGTATAAACCTACTAATGAGGAGAAATGCAGAGTAAAGGATTTTAAATAGCTTTACGTATAGGTTTGAGACACTGAGTGATATAGCTCTTTTATTTTGTATGCCTATCAGTATTGAATAAACAACAGCTGTAGCTTAGAAACAGATGAGAATTTCTCTTAGGAAATGCTTATGCTAAGAGCTTTTTACAGCCCTGTCACAGTTTAAATGGACTTTCAAGCTGTGCTGATGTTAAGTCCCCTGTTTGGAGCCAGAATGATGGAAGAATTGCTATTAATTTCCGGCTACAGTGACTGTCTTTTTGCAAGGGATTAGATATTTAAAAATATGATTCAAAATTCTGAATTTTCTGACATATAGAACTTAAGTTCTCTGTAGATAACTCTTATGGTACTGAGGTCTTTTATGTAATTCAATTTCTAGTAATATCCCCCAAATACATTGAAATTAGTTGAAAGAAAGTACCTTAAGTAGTTAAAACTTAACCAATACTGACCAAAAATCTTAAACTTCCCTGTGAAGTAAAGGGCCTGCGTATTGCTTTATCTTGTTGAAGTACCTCACTGCCTTCATCATACTGATCTATCCCCAGACCTTTTTTTAATGCACTGCCAAACGTTTTGTTGCTATCAAATTATTAAGAAGAAAGTATTTATTTCAGTTTAGCATTCATGTCTTTCCTTTAGGTTATGCACATTTTTACCACTTAAGTAGTCTATAGTGTCAGCTGTAAAATTCGGTTGCCTCTAGAGAGAGCCAGTCAGGCACGCTAGGCGAAATGTTCTCTACATAAATGAGACCCCTGTCTTCCTCCCCAGAACAGCTTGAGGAGAGAAGTCGTCTTTTATACCATATCCCAGAGATCACCAAGAACAGGCTCCATTGGACTAGATAGGAAATGTTGCCTTGTGAAGAATATCCTGACAACAAAAATGGGAAGCTTAGAGCAAGGACCTTGACAGTCTGGGACTGCAATGGTGTGACTTAAGGTGAAGAGAGGAGGAAAGAAATTTGGTTTAAAGACGACCCAAACAGGGATTTATGGGTGAAAATATCTTCTATTTTACCTTTGTACATCAACCTATACCAGTCTTCCTCCCTCCCAGTCAACAAGCTACTGACTTCTCTACTAACTGCAGTCTTTGGAAGTATTTATGTCTTACTCCTATACAGAGTTTACCACAATAATCTCATACCAGTTTAACAGAGCTATGGCTAACCACAACCAGCTCTGAATCCTCCCAGCAAAAAGATGGAAAAATACTTGATTATTTCTACGTCAGTGTAACAGAGTGACATGAACTGGAGATATATTCAAGCTGTGAATGCCAGGAATAAATAGGCAGCTTACAAATGGCATTGAAAATGGTCTATACTGCTGAGAGAAAAAAAGATTTGGTTTCTTACTGTTCTGCTAGCTTTGGTTTGATTTAAAAAAAAAAAAAGTGTGGTGTGTTTTGATGAGAATGATACAGAGTAATGGCTTTTGAAAGTGCAGTAGTTCTTTTCTTTAAATGTTTGCATTTTAGACTGAATTTATTAGGCCAGGCTTTTTTGTTTGGCTGGTTTTGCCTCAGCTCATACAATGACAACCAGGAGTAGCTCTCGCTTAGCGCAGCACAGGAAGGTGGCACTAATATGTTAACATCTGTTCACTACAGCAGAGGTACAACGACCTTGGTGTATCATCATTAATTTCCCCAAAACAAACCATCCAGAACTATTGCTAGTAGAAACGATTTGAAGAACATCAGCATATAGTCAAACTTATTTAGTCTTTGACATTGACAGAAGGCTTGTTGCTTTTCTGACTGAAGCTCATCATGACCCCAAAGGCAGGGCCTTTGCTTTACCTACGTGCTGCTGAAGCCTTGGGCCCGCTGGGGACACTTTGACTCACCTCAGTAAAAGGTGGAAAGGAGCGTCCAGACTTTAGAAAACCTTGGCTAACTTCACAGGCTTCCTTTTTAATCAGAATACGTGTGAGCATTGACAAAGAACTCTGTCTTCATTTCTGTGCCTCACAGCCTCGAAGCACAACGGTATAAATTATGTAGGAGGCAACGCGTCCCCCCAGAATATGGGCATTTATGTACGTACTAGGCCAGTTTTTCAACTAGTGGAAATCGGCATCAGCCCAGCCCTACTGATTTCTGTCACTTGAAAATCTGGCCCAAGTACTTGGTGCTGCTTCCCGTACTCCCGGGAAGCATCTTTCAAACAATCCACTTAAAACTGGTAACTCCTAATGATATGGCTGCTGTTCTCAGCCAGGATACTGTAATCGCAAAACAATGTACTCTGATAAAAATTTACTCTGAGGGGATCTCTGGTGGGCTAACTTCAAATGGGACCCTGTTGCCCCAGACCTGTCTGCCCTGGTTTGAAAGACCAGCGGGACCGCCGGCACCGCCCCTGTGGCGACCCGCCTGCTCCCCCTGCCGGGTCCTCGACCCCCCTCAGACCCACCGGTGCCCGGCAGCCTCGCACCCCATCATGGCCACGACAGCGGCTCCCCGCGGCTTTCCCCCCGCGCGACACCCCCAATTCTAGCGAGACCTGCCGCCCGCTCCCTCGCGCTCCCGCTGGCACGTGGCGTCACCTCCCCATGGTCTGTGGGCTGGCGATGGCTGGAAGGTGTCACCGCTGCGGCATCGTCACACAGCTTGTGCTCGCCAGCCAGAGGCAGCTCGTGCTGGTTTGGTGACAAACCTGGAGGAAGCGGGAAGGCATCAGGACGTTCCCTCGAGCGCTGCTGCATTCCCAGAGCCACCCCGGGGCACAGGAGGTGAGGGGAGCGGGAGGCCCTGGAAGTTTCCAGAAGCGCGGGCTTCCTTGGAGCCATGGGTCATTGTTAATGGAGTTATCAGGCTAAGTTCGCTGTAATGTTTGACCTGCTGTTTAGGAGCCTGATGGTGTGTGAACACTCGGCTGCCAGGGAGGAGTGATGGTGATGCAATTTTAGGGGCTAATGATTCTGCTGACCTAATGTCCTCGTACAGCTGCTTTCTATTACTGTCGCTTAACTGGGACATGGTGGGCTCGAGGGACTGACTTTATATAATGAGCTAGCTGTGCAATTATGGCAGCTACTGCAGGACACTAGGGCTAAATCTGTCTCATTTTTGCTTCATCATCTATTTTTATATTATTCCAGCACAATGTGGACATTCCAAAAAAATTCAAGTTTATTGCTCCTAGGTGAAATGAATAGTGCTAATAGCGCTGCTGGGCTGTGGTGAGGCTGGGATAGTAGGGGAATTGTTTCGTAGATAGCTTTTCACACTGTCCTCTTCCTTCAGTACTCTGTGGCCTTACAAAATTATTGATACGTGTAAAAAAAAAAAAATCACCAGAGATCTTTTTGTTTATATTAGAGTTCATTTCCTTCTTGCTAAATTAAGAAAGTTAAGTAGGGAGCATTCATGTAATTTTTACCATAATCCATGGAAAAGCTGTAGTGGCTCAACAGTTTACTTGAAAATGCTTTGTTTACCTTGAAATTTAGATATAGTTTATTGCAGTTATTTTTCCTAAACTTCTGCTAAGAAGTACGAAATCCTAGTTTTGGTTAATTTCTGGAAACTGCAAAGATTATCGTAAACTACAATGCAGCAGTATATGTAGATATTTTGCTAAAGGTATGGATAAAGTAGGGTTAGGTTTACTTTTAAAAGGACAGATAAAGTCTATTTTTACTACATATAAAAACTTGGTACTTCTTATGGTCGACTTATTATGCTCTGACATTTTCTCTCACGGGAGAAATGGGATTGATTCCCAATATTAAAGAGGAACCATTTGGGAAGTTCTGTCCAGTGCAGGTTTCTTCGTGAGTTCAAGTTTCAAAGAGAAAACCTGTCATTTTCAAACTGCTTTGTAACAGACACACAAATATACAGCATATTTAATGAAGAACATTTTATATGTTAGAACAAGTGTTTGGGGGCTTGTTTTTCCGTTTATTTACTTACTGGCAGAGTTTACTCATATTACCCTACAGAAATTGAAAAAAAAGAAAAAAAGACATTACGACTGAGACTTCACACATGAAGTGAATTATCCATGATAACTACTCCACATTTTGCATACTGATTTATATAGCATATTTAGTTGCAATATCTTAAAACAGTTAACTGATATTAACTAGGCATCACAAATCCTACTCTGAAGTAGTTAAGGGCGGATATAGTTTTTACCAGCTGCTAAAATCATTGCCTGTATACTTACTGAGTTTCCATAAATTTGAAGTAATCTAATGCTGTTGTCCATAGTGGTAAGTAAACTGAGCAAAATTTAATTAAAGATACATATCTATGAAATATGAGTCTTGATTCCACCTGTTCTCCATTCAGCATATTCCACCCATGTACGTCTTTAATGTATTGGATTTTTTTAACGGGCAGTCATGTGTGACAGCCATAGATAGAATATTATGTTTAGCATTTTGGAAGACCCAGAGAGCTGGCCCTGCAGGATATTCAAGTAACTTCTCAAATGTACTTCCAGGAGCAAGTGCTGAAGAGCATTTTACCCCAACAACTTCTGTGGGGCTGAGGACTTTGATAGTTTTAAGTCAGGGGAGTTCCCTGCCCCGTTTGGCGTATACCCACGCAACCGCTTATTCAAGCAGAATTAAGCTCTTTAATATTCAAGCAGAATAAGCTCCCCGTAATATTTGTGGGTAAGGAGAGAACATGGAGTCATAGGAAAAATGGCCAAGGACAGGAGGAGAATGGGATGGCTGCTTGCCGCAGCAGAGCTACTTTATAGTAGCATAAAATGTCTCTGGGACTGTGGCATGAGAGACACGATACAGCCGTGAATTGACTGGCTTCAGTGCAGTTCACTTCAGCAGCAATCCCAGCTTTGGGCTACACCTGAGGGCACTAATGAGCCTTAATTGCTCTGAGCAGCCTCACTTGCCCATGGCCCATCAGCCCCAGTTGAGTTTGAGGTTTATGCACTTCTGTGTATGTATGTGTGTGTGCACATATATTTAATTAGCTGGCTTAATCTACAGATGACTTTTTAAAATTAAACTTCACCTTTTAAAAATCTGGTTATTTGCATTGCCCAGGTGATAGTCTATCTGAGACTACATTTCTCTTTTCTAGACAGTCTCAATTTTGCCAGTTTGCTTACTTTTGTGAAAGGAGGAGTCCTTTAGGAGGACCTCCTAAAGCCTTCACAGCCAGTTAAAAAAATATTCAAGACTTTAATTAAAAAAAAAAAAAGAGTGTTTTAGTTTAGAGCTTTATCTGAGCATAAATCAGTACAATAATTAAGAACACAAATGAAAAAAAAAAACAACCTACATGAGTTAATGTTTTTGGATCATGTTCCACCTTCCTGATATTCAGCCACTTTTGGGACCATTAAGGATTAGATTTATATCTGGACGTGCAGGGTATCTTGGTAGTCTAAGGAATGGGGATGTAAAAGGGAATTTTACTTTGCTTTCCAGCATTGCTTTTAGAAAGCAAGGAGGATGTGAATGTAAACTAGTGAATCATAATTGACTTAGCAAGAAGGTCGTATCCCTTGCATGCATATATTTGAATACTTATGATGGAGATATTTAAATGTGTTAAAAGAACAACTTAGATTTATAGCTCTTTTATCATGATTACTTCACTAACTTTGTCTAGACACATTAGAATTTTTACATTTCATAGGCAGAGTGCTTTAGGGAGTATGGTTTTGCTTATTTTTGAAATTTTGTCAACACTAAAAATGTCAGACATTACATTTTGATATTACTAAAGGGGGAGGCTTGTTGGTTGGTTTGGTTTTTTTTCTTTTTTTTTTTGGTGTTCCACTGCTGTTGTTTATCACAGTGAACCAGGGATATTGCAGGTAATTGTTCACATAATGGAGTGCAGAGGTAGTGAAGAATACTCAGCATAAGGCTGGTTTCTTTGCACACCTTTCACAAAATAGCTCCAACAGCTCAAATTCTGTTCTGTGGCATGGACTGTGAATCGCAATCAGAAATATGTTCTGAATCTTGAGGAGCCAGACTAGGGGATGCTCCAGGCAGATTAAGAAGAGGAAAAACCAATGGGCAATCAATCTTACAGCTGTCCCAACCCACAGGTGAATTCAGAAATTAATAAAAGGTGGCAGGACAGTGATTATCAAACTGTAATTTTTAAAACAACCTAAGCTCAGTGAGACAAACCTTTAAAAGTAGTATTTCACATTTGTTTAGATAAACGCCAAGCCATTCACAAAACCTTGTCAAATTTCTGCCCTTGATCTCCTTGTCAGTGCAAATCTTAATTAGTTATCTTGTAGGTGTGTTTACTGCAGTAGTTTCAGGACTACCTAAGCAATGGAGGTATTGGTTAACAGCGAGAGAGTTTGACAGAGTCTCTTCCAGAATAGTTTGTTGGTCAGGTATTTTATGTCTAAGAAATGAAACTCTGTCTCTAAAATGAAATGTAATCTGACTCACTGTCTCCTACTTTCCTAGCTCTCCTGGCAGAGTTTGAATGAAACGTGACCTGCACATTCAGCCATGTGTTCCCCTCATCGTTACACAAAAGTTCAGTCACACTATATGACATGAATGATACTCATGTTTGCTTTCTAACCACCCTGCAAAAACATGAGAGGTGGCTTACATCAATCAAAAGCTGTATTCTAATAAAACTACTTTCTACAATATTTGTCTGTTGAAGCAAACAGCTCTCAGGTCACTTTATTAACGTCAGTGGTGGAAGAAAAAGAAATAAAACCAATTCCGTCTTATCATTGACAATTCCAGTCTTGTTAATTTCTTTTTCTTCTAGGTTTATGTATTTTCTTCATTCTCAAAATCCTCTTTGCCTACCTAATATTCCAAAAGAATTTCTAAAGCCCAAAGCAGAGGGGATGGTTTTCTTAAACTTATTGTAAATGTTTATTTGCAGCATTTTTGGTTTTTTTTTTAATCCTGCTTTGGAAATAGGTGATGTTCACAGTTAAGCTCACTCAACTAAAGGACCTTTGGTTGCAGGTCTTTCAGTGAGAGTTCTTGTAACATAGCACATATGCATGCCTTATGAACAAGATGAGCTAAACCTGAGCAGACAGTAAAGGACTCCCATGCATTTTCTTTCCTGGACTAGGACTGAAATAACCCTTCTCTCGCTCTGTAGGAAACTAGGAAGGTGGAAAGATATTAAAGGTGAAAACTGTGATTTTTATTAAAGGTGAAACTGTGTACATTTTAGGTACAAGATTCAGGCTGATGTGAGAAGTTGAAAAAATTAAGAAGAAAATGTCTTCTCTAGAAAAATGAGTAACAGAAAAAGGACTTCACATGTTGATGAGATGAGACAGTTCAGTGAAATGGTTACTGACTTTCAGGCAAGTGATACATGAGAATCCTGGCTCATAACGTATCCCTTTCAATTTTTTTCCTGATTTTTTGTCTTTGAGCTTTTACATACAGAATTTCATATGTATTTAATAAAAAAATGACATTAAATGAGCTTTCCAGTTTCATGTTTCAGGAGCCTCCTTCATTCAAGCTGGTTTCCTTTATTTCTTTGTGGTAGGGTGCTGACGAGATACGTAAAAAATAGCAGCTATTTTAGAGTGCCAAGTACTGTCCTTTTAATTAATTCTGGAGAGTAGGAACTACATATGCATGCACTTCAAGATCAGACCTTTCTAAATGCTAAAAACAGTAAATATAATTTAAAAGACTGTTTACTGTATTTGCAGTGTCATCACCACATCTATGTTTTTGTCACTATTCATGGATTTCCTTATGTAAAATGGGAAGTTCTGAATTGAGTGCAACTTCTATGAATAGCAAGAAAGGCATTTTAAAGTATGTTTTTTGTCAATCATGTATAGTTTCTAGCACAAGAAAAATAAATTGCAGCTTCCCTGAGAAAGTGACATAAACCCATGGGGTTTTTTATGTCACAGAGGGATTATTGTGAGAAAGACAGGAATCCCTTACCCAACTATGATTTCTCTTGATGAGATTGCTGTGTTCTTAACTAGTACATAAAATGTCAGGGGGAAAGCAACAGACAGTAAAAGAATGTTATACAAATCATCGGTAAGAACAATAGACTATTGTGGGTAGGATAATCTACAAAGGAAGCCACCAGCCTCATAAAGCAAGATCAACTAGTTGTGACAGGCACGTTGTCTACAGAGCAGTTCTCGCTCTCTGCCCCTCCCCTTGGCTTGTCCCTACACTCCCCCTTCTGTAAAAATTAGCTTATTATCGAGACATAATTATAGGTACTTCCTTACCAAGGATTGCCCAGGATGGGGATGAATAAATTGGTTTTGTGTCTCGGGTGACTTGGCTACAGATCTCAGTGGGTGCTCTGCTTAAGGACTTGATACCTGGCAATACCTTCTCAGAGGGTTTAATTGAGCAATCACTGTGACATACAGACATTTTTTGCAAAAGCCAACAGCAAAGAATGACTTCCGAACTGCTATTCTTTGTCATACGCATTATACTGCTCTTGTATCTTCATTCACTGACTTCTCAAACATGACAGAAGATACAGCTGCTGGTCTAGAAATTCTGTTTCAGGAACTGCGGGAGGGGGTAGGCACGAGGGGGAGGAAGACATCAGTCATACAAATAGAATGATAATTCACTGCATTAAGATACACGAACTTAAATAAAAATCTCTTAAAACTTTTAGATGATTGTCAGGTATTTAGATGATTGTCAGCCAAGTCACAGACTAACAACAGTCAGCTCATTAATTTAATGAGTGTTATTTGACCTACAATATTAAATTAACGTGTTTTACTGTTTATTAATTAAGCATTAGCTTGAGGAATGTCATTATTTTAAATAGAAACACTCCATCTCTGTCTCCATTCAGATAGTGATGAGTAACCTGGTAAAGACCGTAGTCCCTCTGGTATATGCATCACTTTACAGGGTTTTCAGAAATATCTCAGGATGTGTTCTTATCCCTGTGTCCAGCCTAGTTACAGTACAGTTCTCTCAGCTGTATAGCTAGGGCTGGTGAAGTATTTCACTAACATAACTCTGGTGTGACTGCCTGGTAACCTGCCCTGCTGTGCAGGTGTCAGCACGGTACTACATTGCTCAAAATAATGCTTGTCTTAGCAGTGTCACTGTATTGAGTTATTTGTCATTTAATTTGATAATTTTTCATTAGTATACTTGGCATAAGAATGTGCTAATGAAATTTGATAAAAATGTAAAGCTGGGAGGACTTGCTAATGTAGAAGAGCCTGTTACGTTGTCTAGGAAGAGATGGATGGTCTAGCAGATTGAAACAAAAGAAGTGAATTAATGTTAGTAAAACCAAGTAAAAGGTCATGGTTCTAGAAACTAACTAGAATTCAACTGCTGAACAGGGATTTATCAGACAATAACCTGGAGAAGAAAGATGTGGGCATAATATATCCCGTGGTCCAGCTGGCCACTGGATGACTATAGAGCAACAGGAAGATATAGCTGTATAAAAGAGAAATACAGTCTTTGGACATATAAATTTAAATTACTAAAATAGAAGAGTATTTAATTATATTGCAAGGCATTAGTGAGTCCTTGGTTGAAACAGTCGCATTGTTCAGTTATACTCACGTTACTTACATAGTTGATAGAGAGACATAGGCATCTCTGAAAGATGGTTTAGAACAGGATTTATGAGAGCTTTGGGAAATTCCACTCCAAGTACTAGTGGTTTAAGTTGAGCTAGGTTTTGGCTGTATTCTCTACAGTATATATTTTTTAGACATTTGCCTCCAAGAAAGATGTAATTGAATTGTAGTAAGTAGAGTGTAACTCTACTGAGTTTATCAGTAGAAAGACCTTCTTGTGAGGGGACACTGACAGAGTGGCACGTTAAGCCTAATGGAATGCTAGCAGAGAATGGATGTGATGACTTTAGGTAAGGTTCGTGTTGGAAAGGAAAAATATCTGCTAACACTAAAGAAACTTGATGAAGAGGAATAACAAAAAGAAAAAAAAAGTGATAGGTTGTTTGTAAATAAATGGAATTTAAATAGGGTAAGTTCTGCTTGTGTGAGAGAAATTCTTGAACAGCCTTCAAAAATCCTATTAGTGACAAAAGAGACACATTTCAAATGGAGCTGAATCTGTTTTTGAAACAGGTTAAATTAAATAACTGTTTGTGAATGCAGGTACCTTGTTGTGATGTGACAGGATTTCATTTCCATTCCTAAATTCCTTTGAAATATTTTTTTGGTGAATCCACAGGTGTCTTCCATTGAATAGCAGCTCTGCAAACAAATTGTCTTTTTTGATTTACAGGCTGAGCTCCATTCAATAAACTCTGTGCTCTCCTTCCCCTCCCCCCAAACTGAGTCACAGTTGGTGACTCCCTCTCCTACTCCTAAAAGCTGGGAGGAATTGGTGATATCCTTTAAAAGTGATTATTAACACCGATACAAAGAAACATCTATTCTGATGTAGACAGAGTTATAGCTAGGTGTCAGTCTTAAATTTCTGAGAAGATTATTAAGGGTTTTTCAACCTAGTAAAGTTGTGACAATATTGTGACATAAAGCTCTAACAAAGATCTTTGTTTTATAAACACAGTTTAACAGCCTTCATAGTCTTATAACAGCTTATTAACTTCATGTGTGTTATTCGACCTATAATATTTAAGTATAACTGTGTCTATTTGAAGTGTTCACATTAAAGTTACTGTAATATAAATGACAATTATGTCTGTGTTGCCTGAATTGAATTTTGTGCGAGTTTGTGATAGTAGTTGACTTAGGTATGGTTTGGTGTCTAAAGCCAGGGATACAAAATTCAATTTAATTCCTTGATTGGCAGAGAGAAATAGTTGCTGCAGTTCCATGGCCGTTCAGGAGACAAGTAGGTTTGTGCTAAGCGCAGCCTTGGTTGCTGTAAGTCAGAACTGGAAGAGGGTCCAGCCTCTTCCCACCAGGACCCCTCCATTTCCCTTGCTGCCAAAAAATGGGCACTTGCACCCAATACAGTACGTCACTAGTGAGAAGAAGCTGGCAAACCTTTCTTTGTCACACTTTATGTGGAATGTGTTCTTCAAACTCTCTGTTGCTTCTAGCACCATGAAACTAAGCTGGATTGTTTTCAAAGCATGTCCTGGTGATTGTCTTGATGTGTTCGAATAGCTCATAGTTGCATTACTCATCATTTCTGCTCAGAAACAAAAGTTAGTAAAAATAGAAAAATATTTTCCCAGTTCTGTTTTGGTATGGTTACTGAATTGTTACCCAATATTCCTGAATATTATTGTACTCTTAATTTATACCTGGTTTTACCTTCTGGTGTGTGTGAGAGGTGAATGGTCTCCTCACAGTGTGAAAGGCAGCTCTTTTCAGTTCCTTTCCCTCAAGCCAGAACAGCCAATTGATGTCAGTTACCTTAAAAGCAAATTAATTCCACTCCTGTTTTGTTCAATCAATACTAATGTGTTTTTCCTGTAATTTTCAGGTTTTGACAACGCTGGCTGCCAGCAAAGCTGAGGTAGGAAATCTTGTCTTATACTGGTGGAATGTTAAATAGCTGTCTGCAGTTTTGATAGTGGGGCTAGCTTTCTTAAAATTTTGGGGTGAAAATTTAAGAGACTTCACTATGGCACTTGTGCTGCTTCTAGTGTTTGATGAGCCCATCTTGGGAATTCTAGTCTTATTATAAGAGTATCTAAGCTGATAAAGCCCTCCTAGGAAAGTTTTAGCATTATGTAGGTCTTTCTGAAGATTTCCATGGCATTGAAACCGCATAGTTCAGAGCTTTGTTAAGCATGTATTATAATTTCCCATCAACAGAAGGTGGCTATGTGACCTTTTCCCTATGCCCTTCAATTTTCCTACTTTGCTTCACAGCAAAGAAGGTATTGTATCCGCTCCAAAGTGGGTTCTGGTGGTTGGCACGCATTCCTTCCAAGTCTGTATCTAGCTTGCCTCACTTATCTGGTACCATATGACATGAGGTGTTTCAACAGACTGGGACATGGGAGACAAGTTTAATGACAGAATGCTATTAGCCAAATTCTTGTTAAATTCTGTAATGACATTAGCTGTATTGTGTGTTGCCTGCTTTGGGTGCTTGACATTGCTATAGTTTAGATTGATCATTTTGGATTCACATTTATTTTGTCAGCTTTTCTATTGATGCGTGTGTACTTTAAATGATCTTAATGGGTGTAACACTAATCTTAGGGGTGAAAATATTATGATTATTGGAGTATATTTTGAGTAACTGATTGCTAAAGCAAAAATAGCAATCCTTTGTGACCACTAGCGTGTGTTATACTGCATTTGTCTCTTTCGAACATTGCTGTTGAATAAGTCACTGCACTTTTAAGAACTGACAGATATTTTTATTCAGTGCACAGTTACTGACTCATTTAAATGTAATGTCAATTGGAAGCTCAGAGCATTTCTATATGAAACAGGTCTTGGACTCCCAGTAGGGAATTTGTGATGTACTCCAAAGCTAATGTTTAACTATGACAAAATGTCTAGGTGACTCTAACTGCTGTAGTCAGATAAATTTTTAACATGAACCTTTGCTAAATTAAATTGCATTATTAAAGAGAATAGATAAACTCTGCTAGTTACTTTAAAGAACAAGGACACAAGTTCACTTGCAAACTGTAAAAGAATGACATAATTCATTTTATTTAGATTGACTGTAATATCTTGTAATCAAAAAAGTGTTCAGTTTTGCTGGTCTAATTCAATTGGATACTTGGCTTGTCTTGGAGAGTTTCAGGAGTAGGATTTGTATGTTTTTTCCATTGTGCACTGTTTTAAATGCCTGTTGCTCTTTTATCAATAGAGTGCACTGATAAATAGTAACCTCCAGTTTCTTTTTTTGTAATGGGAACTTCTGGGGCTTAGATTTGTCACTGTATACAGGTACTACTATCAATTTTGCTCTCTTGTAACGTCTGTTTTTTTTAATTATTTGTAAAATGTTCTCACATACTTTTTTCTTTTGTGTGTGTAAAATTCTTGAAGTATTACAAGTTTCTGAGTTGATCAGTTGTGCGGCTTTGTTTGTCGGTACTTTCACCATTTGAAAACCTTAAGAGAGTTAACACATTGGTGGTTCTTTAAAAAAGCTTATCAACTGGCCATCATGGTTCAGCCCATGAACCAGCTGACTTAGTTGGCACAAATCTGTAAGAGCTTATCCTTAAATGCTGATTCTCCTATTTGTGAAAGTACTCAGAAGAAATGCCAAAGTTCCCCAATAAAAATCTAGGGAAAATTGTGATTGAAGGTAAAGGATAATTAAGTGCTTTCCTGAATCGGGGCAGTAGTGTTGTTTGTAAATAGTCCTACTGAATTCAGTGGAATAACTCACAAGAGTAAAAATTAAAAGAGTAATAAGCATGCAGAACTGGTTGCAGAGTTTTTGAATTAGAGGCAGTTTTCAACTTGAGGGAAATGACTCCTTTGACATAATGACAAACTTCACAAGATTTCTTCCTGGGACCTACATAGTGCACTGTATATTATGCATAACATAATACAGTTTTGGTGTATTCTGAGGCTAACATGCCTGAAATAACTGTGTGGATGACATACAAGATATTTCCTCAGGCTTGAGAATAATGGCCTCATGTTTTGCCTGATTCTTTTTTTCCTCTTTCATCTTCATGAACAGTTCTGAAAAAGATACAATCCAAAATAGTCTTGTTTGGGCTTAACTTTGCATCATGTCTTAACTCATTTGAGCTCCTCAGTTCTTTGCTGTTGTATAGTGCTTGGGTCGCGAGATCTCTAGTGTACTTTGGAAAAAAAAAAAAAGTACGTATGTTTGCTTTCTGAAATCTTTATTAGAACTGCTATTTGGTTGTTCTTGAAAAGATTGATCCAGGTAGTCTTGAAATTTCATTATTCCTCTTTTTCTGTTACTTAACATAGCTGTGTTCCCTTACTGAATTTTGTATGAAGTGTGAATGAAAACTTAGCATGTTTGTGTTACTATTGAATGTTTTATGAAGACACAAACAAGGTTGGTTGCTTTTTTTCCAAACACTGGTTGCCATCTACCAACTGTAGAGAAACAGGTACATCTAGAGGAAGCTGTCAAGTAATCCAAAGACCTTTCTTCCATCTTTTAACACAGAGGGGCAACAAATAGTGACAGAGTCAAAGCTGTCGGCAGCGAAGCCTTCCATGAATAATCGCCAAATCTGCCTACGCTGTGTCTTTTAGTGTCATAGTCTTGTAAATATGCAAGTTAGAAGCATCTTAAAAGAGAATAACTTGTGAATAGGTAGTCAAATATGAAGATTTTAATCACAAACTACTTTGGTCTCTTGCATAATAAAACACATAACTAATTACTTTAATGTTATTACAAGATGGGCCTGAGAACAGTCTCATATACAGCAATATAGTGTAAATTGCCGTAACATACACAATACTTCATAATAAAATCTTCATGTAATTCTCTGGAACAACACAGTTTGAGAAATGACTTTTTTCAGATCTGCTGACTTTATCTAATGCAGGTATATGGCAGTCTAGTCCTTTTATTGCTTTTTTGAATACACATTTGTCTCCTTCAAAAGATGTCTCATTCAGTAAACTACGTGACTTTTTCCAGAGTGCCCTTCTTTCTAACTGGCTGTTAGTATAAATAGTTGTTACATTGGGGAAAGCATCATTTCTTTTCCTCTTTCTGAAATAAAAGTTGTTACCAAAACAGAGAATGGAAAGCTGCTTATGATTCCTGTTTTCCTCCCCAACATTTGAATAAATGATACAGTGAAGTTCAAGCCCTTCTTCTTGTGAGAAGTTAGAGGTCATGCCTGATTGAAATACAAGTTTAGTATAGCTGTGTGTAAGCTCTCTGCCTGCGTTTTTGTGAAGAATGGCAAGGCAGCCTTTTTTTACTCTCATAAAGAAAGGCCTGCCAATATGTCTCAATAAAACTGGAAATCAAAATCAGTGTAAAGCCAAGCAGGTTATTAAATCAGAGTTTAAGGAAAACCTCAGAATAATAAGCAGAATATGGCTCTAACAATAACGAAACTGTGACTGATTTACACTGCGGTCCGTAAGGTCCTTGATTATCAGGAAATGTCATTGTTAAGCCCCCCACTTTCCTTACATGGAAAGAATAGGTCAGACCTGGTGAGTAGCATGATGCTGAAAAGGCCAATAACCGTGTTACGCTTCAGTCGCCCTTTTGCTGCTCTGTGTGTGGGGTGGAGAGTGGAGAAAAAATGGTCTGACAGGACAGACGGTTGTTTCATTTATTTGTTGTTTGTAAAATGTTTATGAAAAACCATGTGTGCTTGTGGTGCTGTGGAAATACGTTTGCATGAATGATGTGAGAGATGCATATGCAAGGTGTCTTAAGCAGATATGGTCTGAAAGCCATTCCAAGCGTTTGTGTTTGCTGATATTATTGTCTGTTTGCATTACACTAATGCCTAGAGGCCCCAGTTGGAATCCGAGTCTTTCAGGTTGTGTACAGGCATGTGTTACACGGTATTTCAAAGGTCTTACGCACTTAGGTAGATAGTACATAAAATGGCGAGAGCGAAATGAAGAAAGTCATGTAGCAGGTCAGTAGCAGAGCCTAGGAGTTTCATGGTCAGCAGGACCATACTATCTGTTTTTCCTAGTTTTAATGCCAAAGTGAACTAACTCGTTTTTGAAAAAGAGTTAGTAAAAGATTGTGTGTAAACACATAGCAGAACTTTCTAAGAAAATATGAATCTATCGATACTATTCTACTGTTATTGTTTTGATAGTTTGCAGTGTGCTCTGTTCCTAGTAGACTTGTAATTCTTTTAGCTAGTATATGAGTAATTTTTTAATTTGTTAGCTGTCTGATTTATTCCCATAGGCAAACTACGATACCAATGGAAACTTTATTTGGGGAAACGTGATTACTTGGTCGGATGCTCTTAGGATAAATTGTAGATGTTGTGTTAAAAATCCATGGTAGATAAAAAAATGTCGTTCAGTCTTACTAGCCTCTGTGTTCTACTTTATTCTCCAAAGCACACTTAACATGCAAGGACCTAGTCTGCCATCACTCCACGGTAAGTACGTGCTCAGGACAGAAGATATTTCGATTTCTATTTTCAGATTGTTTTCTCAGAATGAATGGATGGATTGTAGCCTCTCCCTTTTCTAATGCATCAATACTTTGCATCAGCTGAGGCATTTGATTGAACCTGTATTCCTCTATTCCATAGAGGAACCAATTCCAACCTATATTCCCTCTTCCATAAAAGAGGAATGAGGCACTGAGTGATCAATCGTGATGACTGATAAAGAATTTTCTATTAGTATTTTTGTAATGTTTGTATCTTTAATTTATTTAGAGCAAGAAAATGTTTGATTATTCTGAGGGTTTTACCATCTCTATAGTTTGTAGCAGGACTTAAGAATTTATCAAGAGGATAATTATTACAGTAAGATGGTCCTTTTTGCTTGATCTGTTGAAATCCCTTCAAATTTGACTGAGTCATAAACTGTCACAAATTGTGTATAAATAGGTGTGACTTTTTAAAAAAAAAATCACAATCAATTGGTAATTGTTTATTATATTACTACTAAGAATATTCATAATTTTAAGTGTAAATTTAGGAATTATGTGTCAAAGTAATTTTTACTTGTCAGGTTTTTAGAACTGAACAGTTATAACTGTGCAGAAGTTATTTTGATGTTTACCCACAAGTAATTTCCACTGAAAAGAATTTTACAAGCATATAAACTGAGTAAGGGTCTGAACTCCCACTGAAAGGTGTCTATGGGTAATTCAGTGTCACATATAAATCCTGCTGAGCGCCTACCTGTGTCTTCAGATACCTAATAAACTCTTGATTGTCAGTGACGGGAACTCCCAGCTGTAGCAATTATCTTGACAAGTTAATATGGACATTCCAAATGTGGCAGAAAAGAAATTCATAGCAGTGCATGCCTGGTAGGTGACCTTTGAACGTGATTTGAGTGCATCCCCCTCTGAACACTTAAAATACCTGCTTTCATTAGTATTTGCTAGATTCCCTTCCAACTTTTATTACCAAAGGCAGAATCCTGACTACCTTTTATAGTTTTGAGGTTTAACCACATTAGTTACATATATACGCATAAAAACTATACAAAATAGATGGGAAGGAATTATAGAAAATTTTCATCCATTTTTTACTTGAGTATGAATTCATAGGATCATGCTCCTTCAATATGAAATCCTCTACAGTAATTTTAAGCTGTGCAGTGTGAGAGACAGTCTTGCTGTAGCTGCTACTGTAAAACCTAATTTGCTGCATAAAATATGAGAGCTATAGTGAAATATGAGCCTGGAGAGCAACTCTTTTGATCTTGAGTAGTCAAAAGGTTGGCATGTATAACGCTATGAAAATAAATGATGTCAAAACTGTAGGATATAATTTATGGTTTGGGGACTGCTTTACTCATAGAAGTAAGTAGAAGCTTCTACCACTGAAAAGCAAATAGTTCAACAAACAATAATGAATGGAAATTACAAACTTTCATAACAAAAACAGATATATTGAATCATGCAATACATCAGTTTAGACACAACTAGTTTACTAATTTACTGATTATATATTATTAATTTACTGATTATATATTATTAAAAAGAGCATTTATAAAAGATGCGATTGGAACTTTAGCCTTCATTTTGTATTTCTTTTAATAAGTACTAGGCATTAGCTGTCATCCAGTTTGGCAAAGAGTTGGCCACATAAATTGTCTTTATTCAGTTCCAGTCTTGTAAGCTCTTAAAAATGAGCTTTTTTTCCGGCTGTCCCAGTACAGTCTGAAGGTGTACCCAAGTGCTTCATGGTGCTTTTAGGAGAGCGATTGCAAAACAAGATCATGATATTTGTTGACTCTGATGTGTGGCTCTGATAGCTGAGACTCCATCACCTACACAGGTTTCAGACTAGGTTTTTGTGGTTTTTGTTTGTTTGTTTGTTTTTTTTAAATGTGTGTATTAAAAAGTGGTCCTGTGTTCTTTCAAGGTCTGATTTGTTAAGTCTTCCTAGGCTTCTTTTTTGTCCTTTCATCACTCAAATACTGCTCAGTCCCTTTGGTCAGGACTCTGAAGCTGTTTATGGAACATAGTGTGATGTAAGTCCAGCTTTTTGTTCAGATTGTGTTTTCATTGTGCTTTGGGAAATGTGCTATTAAAGGGGATCTGTTCTCATCCAGATCTACACAACTTCTGACAAGGCTTTTTAGATTAATATAAACCAGTAAGCCCGAAATTCAAATCTTCCTCCAGCGTTCTAGAGATTGCAACACCGCCCCTCTACCCCCGCCCAGCATCTGTTTGGATAGGACTCCTACAGAGGCTTCTGAAGAGAATTAGATTTAATAAAATAATGACAAGTGAACCACCATGTGTGCCTTTTCTGTGTGTGTATATATATACACACACACATATGTTTATCAATATGTGGCTCCAGAATATGTTTCAGCAACGTGCATGAGTAATTCGATGGCAAGAGAAATGAATATAAGCTAGTCTTACTAAGGGGTTGGTGTTAACTTGGAAGTGCCCTTGGTTTATTGTTTCTGTTTCTTAGTTTAATTCTATGTCTTCTTGCTAGATGTTGTAAGTTTTCACTGCCTGTACAAGGATCTTAACGTGTTTTGATGAAGATTTTAAAGATGCTGTATTAATCACACTTTTGTCTTTGTGTTGTGAATTTCAGGAGTATCATACTGTCACAACTGTAGATGTGCCATATTGATCTTGATGATTAAAGCAGCTAAAGGAAACTTGATTTCTAAGGGAAAAACTTAATATTCTCAAAGTCAGAATGTCTCCTAAATATTTATAGGCTACAAAAGTTGATCAAGTACCTTTGTTCTCTGATTATTACAGTGAATGGTGACACTTAGTTCAGATTCTCATCATATTAATGTGATGTAGTAATATATAAATTCATGTGTATGTGTTTTCAATCATGTGAATACGCAGAGGTAACTTTTTTTTTTATATCTTGGCAGGGCAAGAAGATAAATAGGTGAAAATGTGTATGTGTTTGAGCGATAAAGTTGGTTTAATGATTCTTGGGGAAAAATTTTCTGTGGTACATACAGTAGTGACTTGATTGAACAGGACAGAATCGTGCAGTTCAATTAATGTGCAAATATGTATTCACTGAACTTTCATTCCATTTATCACATGGACATGGAAATAGGGTCATTTTTTATCTCTGTATTATGTATATGACATCTTAGTTTGCTTCTTGCATGTTGCTGTGGGAAAAATAGCAATGCGGCACACCACGAGCAAAACGAATTGGAGATAAATTCCTCAGCTGTCACAAACATCTTTAAGTAGATCTTTGTTTGAAGATAAACCTCTTCCTTCTGCAAGGATTAACATTAAGAAGGCTTTTGCATCCTCTTTCTATTAAAATTGTATGCATCTCTTGGCCATATTCTGTGAAAAATCACTGGCAACAATTGTCATGTTCCTGAAGTGCATAGTTAGCAAAGAAAGTGTAATCACAGAAAAAAAATCAAAAGGAAGTTTTAGTTGAAAATACATTAGTATTCACCATTGGTTATTTAAAATAAGAAGCCACCCATTTCAAAGTAAGTTTTTTCTGATGCTTATAGAAGTTTTCTTCCATTCTCAGAGCTTGTGGAATTTGTTTGGGGACTGTTCTCTTTCTTTTGACTAATTATTCTGAATCAGATTTTCAAGTGTACAGTTGATTATTCAATTTATACACTGAAAAACTACACTGGAAATTCTGTTATTGGAAATTATAGTGAATAAAGATTTTTTTCTTTTATTGTATTTCTACAATTGAAAAAAAGGTTTCTTTTCTCTTGATATTGAACAAAAATAATTCTTAACAGCAGGGGAAAATGATGGAATTTCATAGGTACCATGTAAAATAACATGATAAAAAATTTCCTTTCCTAGGTAGCTGTAAGAATAGAGAAATGTGGTATAAATTTTCATTGTTCTATTTTATTGGTATTCTAAAGTAAAGACCTTTGTCTGACATGGGCAGCTGTATAAATTAAAGAATAGTTGAATTCCATGTGGAATTGTAATCTTTGCAGGCAAAGCTTGTAACCTTTAAACAAACCACAGGACAAGTTCTCTGCCACGTAAATTGGCAGAGTTTCATAAACTTTAATGGAGCTGTGCCAGTTTTTAAGAGCAGTGAGTGTGATCTTAATTTACGTAGAAGGTGGTAGAAGTTTAGGCATATAAAGAAGAGTATAAATTGTTAATTATCAGTCCCCACACCTCACTGTTAAATGGGAAAATGTCCCATTGGCTTGAGGACTGCAATGTCTGCTCAAAAAAAGATATTTGTCCAGCAGTTATTTAGTTCAACAACTTAATGCTTTAGTTAATGTAATAGAATGAATCACTGCAATGTAGCCCCCTCTGGTTTCAGTCTTTTCCTCAGTCAGCTAGTTTTCTACCTTAAAAGTGCCAAGAAAGAGCTTTTAGTCTGAAGCACAACTAAGCACCTATCACTGTATTGTGGTTAACTTGGGTTGACACCTCTTAAAGCTTTAAATGTGATCAGTTTTCTCATTTACTGTCTGAGAGCTGAGGTTAATGTAATAGTTATGCCTTCTAGGTGCATTCACATATGCAAACACAAATATTAGCAGTATGCTGTTTTTCTTTGGAGGGGTCAAAGATGCAGGTCTACTGATATATGAAGTAAGGCAGTACTTGACGATATGCAAAGAAATAAGACTGTCCCATCAGTGAAAGAGTAAGTCATATTTTACAAAGGCAGTAGACTAGTAGCACTAAAGTGGCTGCATAAGATGTTATTAAAAATGGCATTATGTAAAAACATAGAAAGGACTGCATTTCTTATTAATTAAGCCTTGTACTGCTACTTAGCAGCGTGCACAAAATGGGGAAAATAGATATTCTGGCAAATGTTTATGAACAACATGTAAGTAGTTTTGAGAAAGCAAACAAAAAAACCCCACTAAAGTGCAAAAGTAATGTAGTTTTCCATCAGTACAAAAACATTGATTGCAGAAGTTACAGAGTATTACGGGTTTATGCTTAGAGGAAGTAATGGGTTTGTAAAAAAATAGGTTTTACGTAAGTTAATTCACAAGTAAAGGAATTATGAGCCAAACGGCACTTTGTTTTGGAACTTCTTTTCTTCGCTAGGAAGCTTTGGAAAGGTGTTGCTGACCATTCACATTGTACATTTTAAACAAAAACCTGTACTTACTAGCAATACTTACTGCAAAGGTGAATAGCCAGACTTATGAGGTGTTGTTTGGGGAAAGCGTGTGTATGTTTGGTTTGGGTTTTGGTTTGTTTTTGTCTTTTGACTGAAGTATTAAAATTGTTTGCTTTCCCATTCATGCTTGACTAGCCACTACCCGTGTTTCCGATCCTCCTGTAAAAAAATGGGGTTTGAGGCGATTTAAAAGTAGAGTGGCTGTTTGGAAAAATGCTTACACTACTATAATAGAAGCAAGAAAATCACGTGGTGTTGATGAACAGTAGTACCTGTATTATTGGTTTACCTGTAGTGCGGGTAGCTGCGGCGTCTCTGCTTCAAGGAGAATGGGAGAGAGAAACTCCTGCCCAGTCTTACAAAGGTGAGAAAAATCGATGAATAGACCTGGGAGAGAGACTGTCATGCCGTAGAGGAAAGTGGGGAAGCTGGACAAGTAATCGGTGAAATATACCCCTTTCTCCACCTCAGTAAGGAGAACTTTGAAGAAGGGTCAGCGTGACATGGCAGAAAAATTTCCTCTTCTGCCCCTTCAATCTTGAGTTTTCTCAGCTGGCATAATTAAAATATTTCTGTTGGGGGTGAAGCAACTGTGTGCTTTGGAATACAGAGGAAGATCGGAATCTTTCCCCTTATAAAATGGCAAATGACAGAGTGCAGCCCAGGTTATGTATTAGCCTACTGAGGTACACTTTTTTTCCCCCAGCAGTTCCACATTTCTTTGCCATTGAAACATGAGTCCAGTTTCTGGTCTGATGAAGAGTTTCCCGTTACGTGTCTTCTGAAAGGGGTTCATTCACATTATGATGAATTATTTGCAGAATGAATAAAGTGTTTTCCTAGGCAAAAGATTCTGCCTGTTTGACTGGGAGTTTATGATTATGAGACTAGGCTAAAGTGTTCACAATCGTCTTTGCAGGGTTTCTATAATAGAACAGACCAGCTCACAGCAGTTGGTTTGAAAATTACTCTTCCTTGCTGTATCTCATTTTCTTTTTCCTTAGTGCCCTTTATCCCCAAAGGACACGGTGAATGTTGTAGTGTATAGGATTTGAAGAAATTCAGAGTAGATTCCAAATCATCTAGAGAAGCTCAGAGTTCAATCTTTTCTTTTCCAACTCAATTACTTTTTTCTGCAGACTTTACATTCTTAGACTTCAAACATAACAAGAGAATTTCTTTCCTGCTCTAGATTCAGTGAATGTTTATGCTGTAACTTCTCTGGGGAGGCAAAGTAGCTCCCAGCTGAACAGCTCTTCACACACAGCATGATTTTTGAAAAAATGAAATTGAAAACAGCATAGTATTTGAGCTCTAGGTGATTTATTCTGGCAAATACCAGAAGGGCATCTACAGATAAACATAGATGATTACATGTTGGTAAAGCCACCAATTGTGAAGAGACCAGAAGAATGTTCTAGGAGGAAATAAGTATCTGTGATGTTTAATTAATTACGAGGCATCACTACAAAACGTGCGTTACAAAACAGTCTTTCTAAATCAACAAGAAGAATGTACCTAATTTATAAAGTCATTGTTCTAAGAACTGTAGTGTTTTCATTAGTTTAGTTTGTCTTGCATTGGCTTAACCCAAGAAACCAACTTAATACTATTTGTAAGTTAGTTTTGAAGCCTAATTTTCAGAAGAGAATCATAGTAGCAGGTTAAGACCTAAACTAATATTAACAGAAAGTAAAACCAAACAGACAAACTAGTTTAATCCTGTCTCTGTTAAACTTTTAATAAATATGTTATTCATTGTTAGATGGACAATGTATTAAATTATTATTCTCTACTGCTCAGTACAGTATTTTAGGAGAGATGTTACCAAAAACTCAAGAAGAGTTAGAACGGCAGTAATAGGTATTTTTGAATGTGGCAGTAACTCACAGAAAGTAAGGTTTATGGCTTTTTACTGAATAATTTAAATACCCAATTAAAGGAGTCATATAGAGTAGTCAAACGTGTCTCTTGCAATAATTGTAAGTTCATTATGGTAGCAAGAATACGAAAGTTTTGCAACTGTATGAGCCACTAATTGAGCTTCTTCTCCCACAGGTGATATGGCTCTTAATTCCTTATTACCAGTAGCTAGTCTCATTGAGATACTCTGCTATAAATAGTTGGTGGCTTCACAATAGCTTCTAGATTGCAAAACTGCATCTAAAATCTCTCTGATCTCATAGTTTTTATACTGTCCATATAGAGACTGGCAATTTTCTGGGTGTTTTATCTGACCATAGAATCCTTCACTAGAAAACACTAAGTTGTCAAAACAAAAACTTTGTGGAAAAGATTGGCAAAATGTTGGTATATTTTCCGTGTGTCACCCATATGTGCTCCATGTTCTAATTCTAACCCCATAACTGACATCCAGATACCAGAGCTGCACCTTGAGCAGGACAGAACATGGGGAAAACTGAAGTATTTGGTTTACGTCCCCAGCTCTTTAAAAATGGAAAATAATGAAAAAAAACCTTTTTCCTTTTATAAAATGTTGTAAAGACATATGATTGCATGTTGATTAAAAGTAATGACAGGTAACCTTAATTAGCTCCTGATCCCATGAGTTTAGATAAATGCTCTATTTAAAATGAACAAATATGAAAAATGAATATTTCCTGAATAGTTCCATAATGAATGAGAATGTTTTTTCTTTTGTGCTTTCCTAGTGTTTAAAAGAACTCTGAAACAATGAATCAAATTTAAAATGCCCAGAAGAAGAACACAGAAGTCACTAGTAGCCTTATCGTCATCATTCCTATAAATGATTTTAAACATTGGATTTTCATGGATAGGTTACCATTTACTTTCTACATGAGTTGCTGTGATAAGAATTTATTACAGGACCTGAGGGAAATGTTGTTACATCTATTAAAAAAAAGTTACCATTAATTTTGTGGAATTAGAACATCGATTTAATTTGGCCTCCTTTAATTGATGTTAGGTAGCTTGGGAACTGATGTCCTCACTTTGTAAATGCACTTAATCACTTCTTGCTACAAAACCTTGAATGTAATTTTTCCAATCAGAGCTGACAGTTGTAGGGTTAAAGCTCAAAGCTAATAAATTCGCATGGACTAGATACTGTACTACCTGCTGTCCTTCTTCAGAAATATTTATATTGCAAAGCAAGTCTGAATAATTTTAATTAGATAATCTCACTAAGTGGTTGGGGTTTTTTTATTTGCTCACGTTAGCACAGTAATTCGATTTGGTGATGTTTTTCTTCATGGGAAAAAATATTCCTCTGCTTGTACGGTTGTCAGGTAGCATATTGTAGAACATAGTTAAATATATGGTCAGAGTGCCTGTGATTAAGTGGCACTTTGGTTGTCATTTCTGAAGGCAGAGAGGTTTTAGCAGCATGTGGACAAAGAACACTGTCAGGTTAAAAGTCATGCAGTTCACAAAAGCAAATGTCAACGTGCTCAAGTTAATGATGGCACTTCAAATGAATGATATGGAAATAATTATTTTAAAAATTAGTCTGCTTATTCTCATTTGTGGTATTTCTTCAACATTTCACACTTCATTTAGAGAATAAAAACAGATTTGCAAGTGAGGTGTTTAATGACTTATAATAATCATTGCTGCAATCAAAGTTTTCACTGGAGATCATGGCCCAAATAAGAATGAGATGTTGGTTGAGGGAAGAAATAAGAACTGCAGAAGTCATTTTACCATAGAATACCACCTTTCATTGAAGTTATTTCCCCTCTTATTATTAGTTTTGTTTACAATCTCGCAGGTAGCTAGTAGGAACAGTGAGATAAAATAGCAAAAAAGCCTTTTGTCTTGGAAAAACTCCTCAAGCAGTCAAAAAATCGAGTTGTGGTGTTGGTTTTTTTTCCACCAGTGGAGGGCTAATAAAATAAATAAATCCCCGTGGCAGCTTTTCAGGTTGCCCAGGTTACCCGGCCTTTTCTTCTACTAGTGAAGAAAGCTCTGGTTATCCATAATAGAGCCCACAGACCCCAGTAGTTACCAGCATGGTATGGCAGCGATTCTCTTCGAGTTCAGCTCCATTGCTGAATCCCCAGTGTAAGGCTTTTCTAGTTGCCTGGCTGTGGGATTTACTCATCCTATAGGAAAAAAAAAAAAAAAAAAAAAAAGAAAAAAAGTGCTCTCTCGAGTAACTGTGACTTTCCTTGTGGTCTTTTTAATATACTTCCTAGGCTCAGTAAACTGGTATTTTCAGTAGCTGCTCCATGACTCTGAAAGCCATTTCTTTGAGCTGGCAATGGGAAGGGATTACACTGCCTTCTCATCAAAAAGCTAAGCTCAATTCTTCACTTAGTTCTCACGGAAAATGAAAAAAATTCTGAATGAGGCAATCAAAGACAGAAACAAGTGGCTACTTCTTTCTTTCTTTGTTTCTCTTTTTTTTTTTTTTTGTGAGATGGGCAGATAAGAGTAAATTTGTGAAAAGAAAAAACACATTTAAAAATTCTAAATTATTTGAATAATTAACTAAGCAGACCTTGAAGCTGAAGCCTTTCAAAGACATAACAACAGAAATTGACCACAACTAAATTATCTGTTCTATGAAATTCTTCTTTTTCATTTAGTCTTTAGAAACTTTATTTGTATCTATGGGCAAAATTAGTTTGGGTTTTCAGGTCACTGACTTGAAGTCTACTCCGTAAAGAGATAGCAGAGAGAGACTTTTAATTGTACATTTTCTTTTAGATATGTTTTCTTGGTCAAATGATAATTTTTCATAAAAATATTGTATAATATGTATTCTCCTGCCCTAAAAAAAGTAAAGCAAGTTGTTTCAAATTTATAAATGAGAATAAACAGCCTTATTTCCTGAGAGATCATAACTCTTCTCAGGTAAATATGTTACTAGGCACTTTTTAATTATGAATATGAAATACTAAATACATCAAAGCAACGTGAAGACTATTTTGGCTTACTGTGTAATTAGGATGTGTTTGATCTTTACACCATTCAGATTTTGATTAAAATTTTTGAATGTATTGACCATTGTCAAATTTATCACTCTTCCCAATTTGCTTTTCACACGTAACTTTGAATGTTTCTACCGCTTGTCTAGGACTGCAGATAAGCTCTTCTAATAAGTGCAGAAGAGTTTGAACTTAAAGGAATGAATCAGATAATGTTTTAAATGCGTACATATTTCCTTCTCAAAGAAGGACATGACTTTTAATCCAAATCCTGTTGATCCATACCGGGCAGTGTGGTGTTGGTAACTGATGCGTTGAGGGCAGGTGTTCAACTTCCTCTGATATTTTCCATCACTGCAAGTCTTAGAAACTGAGAGGTGTAATGGGGGATGTTTCTTCCACACTAGGAAACACATTGTGCTATGCACCTAGCTAAAAGGAAAATATATTTATGATCTCATTTAATGGAACTTTTAACAGAAAGGAGGAGAGACTTCCCCTTGCATATATCACATCATTCCTAGTTTATGAGCATCCTCCCTTCACATGGGGGACAATTTGCTTTTAAGCAGTTAACTAACTAGACTACCTGATTTCCAAACAAAATGCAAACAATGAAATCCATTTTGGTGTATTTTGCACCAGATGTTTTTAAAATAATATAAGGAACAGGTAATCTGACACGATCAGATCTCAGAATCACCCAGTTCCTGCATATGACAATATAAGTGCCAAATATCTATTCTTTAAGCCTTGGTACATCCATAAACATGTATTTTGTGTAGTTAACTACTCTTGACCTTTATGTTGGAAAGTTGTAACAACTTCACTGTGCCAGTGAAGGAATACTGTTACTTCTATACAGATGTGTTGTTTCTTTCAAGGACATGGAGTTTTCACCACTGTAAAATTAAGATCATTGTTCCATCATTCTCACCTAAAGTAACTGCTTTTCACTGTGTTCCTAGGGAACTTATCCTATTGTGTATTGCTTAGATCTCTAAGAATCAGTTCAAAGTAAATTCCTATATTGATCTGATTTAATACAGAAGTGTACAGAAATACTACTGGGATAACATCACTATAAAATCTGTCCTGGGGATTTTATTTAATTGGATTTGCAAAGTATGCATTTCTCTGGTCTGACATTTCTATTTTTATTTTAAATATTTATCTTTCAAGTCAGTAGCTTGCACTGACCATTTAACTGATGAAATTGAGGACAGCTTGAGATCCTGTTGTTGACATTTGTATTTAACCTATGACTGTTACAAAGAAATTCATTAATGAATATACAGTTTGCAGTAGTTCATTTTACTTTTTTTGTCATGCAGCGAGGCCACTTCTCCTAGATCCACAGCCAGCTCCTTACTGCATTTTCTGTAATGAGCTACAACACCTTCAGGGAAACTTACCATGAGGGCCAGCTTTAGGCACAAGCGGAGCAGGTAGTTGCCAAAGGTTGTAAACTGACAAGGGTATCAAAATCCCAGTTTTAGGCAAGACAGAATTTCCCTGCATCTCCCAGCAGCAGCTGCGGCTCACTGCTTCAGTTTACCTCATCCTACGGTGATGGCAAAGCAGGTCTACAACCATGGCCTAATTGAGAGGCTTGAAGCACTGCGATGGGTCATTGCACACCCAGCCCCATTCTCTGCCTTTCTCTAGCTCTGTCCATGTCCTTTAGAGGTCAAGAGGTTGCAAACATAATATAGCCCTACTGATATGATGTAGGGCTTGCTGGCAGATTCTGGTAACAGTTTGCACTTCCCTTGTTGCTTGTCTGTTACAATCTCAGTTGTGCAGATAAATGCATTTCACAGGGACAATTATGGGGAAAGATACAGGCAACAGGATCACAGTATTTTCCGGAGACAGACGGCGTATTCTAACTTTCCTGTCAAAAAGAATGTTTGATGAAGTCAGTTTGCCAAAGCTGTAAAGCGGAATTTGTCTATATTGCGAAGGAATTTTGAAATGCTTTTTGGTTGATTCCACAAAAAACTGATGATATTCATGTTCTTTGTGCTATGTGTTGCAAGGTAAGAGTAGACAAACATGGGTTACTGATGGTGCAGGTGTAGTCTCCAAGCAGTGAATGGATGGGTTTGCAGCTATCTCCTGTTAAAAGTACAGGAATTCTTAGTCATGATATTGCCTAATTAACGTTACAACCCATTTGCAGGACCAAAGGTGAAGCAGAAAGAGCAAGAGCCGGTATGACTCCATACCTGTGAGTCATATGCTGGTTTTACCTGAGTGGCAGGGCATTTGAGAACTCCTGCTGTTCCACCCCATTCCCAACAGGCAGGTACCTGCTGCTTTCTGAGACTGTGCAGTTGTTGCCCAGCTGATCTGTGAGGCTGCTGCCTTGAATGAAAGTGGAGTCCAGTCAGGCTCTGGTCTCAGTTAGGGAATGCAATGTTGTTAATTGCTTTCCTTTAAATGACACCCTTACCTGTCCATGAGTACATTTAGTGTGCTATTAGGCTCATCAGACCAAAATGCAGGACTTGGACCAGGCCCTAACATAACTTGCAAAACTAGCTACTTTTTTAAGCTCTGAGAAATCTTGAGCTTGAGAATTAAATTCTCAAATCTTAGATCCTGGCTATCCCTGCAGAGTCCCTGAAGAGTGGATTTCCTGGAGTCTTTCCCTTAGCTCTCTGAAGTAGAGGGGATGACAGCTGGGTTCTCTGCTTTAATTAGATTAAGGAAGCAGCTCATAAAAGATCAGAAAAGAGAGCAGAAATCATCCAACCTCCTAGTGGAAATGCTGCATGAATAATGTTGGGAGGGAATCGGTAGCTCTGAAAAGTTAAATAGGCCAAACATTTGTCAACTGTTTCTCCCCATCTTTTCAAATTTCCTTGGTAACAGTTGGGTGAGTCAGTGATTCAGAACATGGTTCCATTTATTTGGCTGAAAAGTACTAAGTCGTAAATATTTCACAGGAATCTGTGGCAAGTTTCCTCTACTGTGACTCATAAGGATTTGGGTTATTATTATGAAAACATTTGTAAAGTTATTGTCTTTCTTTTCATCAAGCAATGTTCACTGAGAATCCATGCTAGGACTGTGTTGTTCGTTGCTTGTCTGTTTCTCTCCAGGGTTTAAAGCGTTCGTCACTGTGTCAGGGAACTAGAACACTAGAACTGGTGGTGTGGGTGACAGCATGTAAAATGAATGCCAATATTCAGGCCATGTATAGACTGAAAATATTAGTATCAGGCAGCTATTGGGAGAAATAGCAATTGCTGTTGCATTCACAAAATAAAAAATAAGCAAAATTAAAGCTAAGCAAGTTGGTTTTTCTAGCGTGTATTTCATTCACCAGGTAATACAATTTCTAGGTGACTGAGGGGCTAGACTTATATAAAAGTAAAGGAAGAAAGGAACAAAATATCACCCCCAATGTTTCTTTCAACAAACAAATAAAAAAATAGTATTTGCAATCTTCAGTGAAAGTTCTAGAATTAAATTATACTGCATGTAATGTGGGTACCATACAGTATACCAGCATAACAGGTCCAAACTAAAGAACCTGTCATGCTTTTCTACAAGGTATTTAAAGCGTAGCTCTTTTTTGGAGGGAGAGTTAAATAAGGTCACCCTGCTGAAGTTTAGGGCTGCAGTGTATAGATACATCAGACCTTGATACTTAAGCCACTAAGTGTGTGTTCAAGTCTTGAAAGGAGCAGTGTTTTCATTATGGGTACTCATGTTATTATGCAGTGACTGCATCTATAAATTGCTTACAGAAAGTGAAAAGACTACAGATGGAACAAGTTACCAGTTAATGCAATTGTTTGCCCAGTGGAAACAGTTCAGGACCAGAGGAGATAGAACTATAGCACTGATTCAGCTGTCTGGGTTTTTCAGAGTATTAATGTCCTAGCCAGACTGTGTGGCTAACCTTCTTTAAGATATAAGGTATGACTGACATACCCACGGGGGTCATGTGTGCTTCTTTCTGTGGACCTGAAGTACTCAGTAAGGACTTCAAAAGTAAAACAGTCTCTATGACTATGTTAAACAATGTCATATTTGCTATACTCAGAAATGATATCTGCAAATGATATCTCAGAAAATGATTTCTGTGCTGGAGGCTGACAGTCTTCAGACATTTGTGTTTGATATGTTTTGTACTAAATGTTGGTAAATCTACAAATGACATGGCAAGAAATGGTCCAACATGAAGCAGGCAATCGTGTAAGGAAGAGACTAGTAAGTATGCAACTAAAGTATTTTATTTTTTATCTTCCAATCATATTGTCTGTTACTATAGAAAAAGTTAGTGAGCAAAAATTAAATTATTCGTATTCAAGGATCAGTGTTTTACTCAGTAAATATTTCGACAATCTGTAGCTACTCTGAATTAAATTTAAAATTCACAACAGAATTTTCACTTTGATGCTGACAACTTTAGTTACTTTTAACTAATATAAAATGTCCAGTGAAACCTTTTGTGAATAATTAAAATAGAGCCTGAATGAAACTTCAAGGTAATGCATTAACAACTTAATTATTTCACAAAGCCGTATTAATACTTGATTCCCTATTATGCTTCCGATAACAGCAGAACTTTTTTCAGGAACATCTCCATTGTCTTGTTTGAGGTAGAAGTAATTTAATATTTGTGTGCTACTTTGACTACATAGATCTGTATGCGCACTTTCCTTTTCCCTTCTGTGCATTCTATCATGCTTGTCTGTTTAATGTATAGATAGAGATCACTATTTAAAATTGTTTTTAAAATGTTACTTAAATCACTCCTGAATACTTGGCAGAAAGTTCTGAATTAGTATGTAGGAAGTGGTGTTACTTTAGTTTATCAAGTCACAGGCAAAGAAATATAATATTTGTTATGAAGTATAGATTTAGAGCTCAGGTTTCCTCCAGAGTATCTAAAATGCAGGTTCTTATGTTTGCCTGCATATTATTTTAAGTCATACCATTAATTGACTTCTGTTGCTATAGAAATATTAGAAATGCTATTTTAACATAGAACAGCCAGCTAATTGTCCTACTACTGTCATGGAAACAAACAGCTTTTTCTTTCATCTGTGATGACGTCTGGTTGGATGGGTAAAGTTGAAAAATGACCGAGTAAAGCCAGCAGAGAAACAATGGAGAACTGTCACCAAGCATCTTGCGTGTATAACAGTGTTGACACACCCCAAACCAGGCTTATTTTTGTTCTAACATAAATAGAGTTTGAGGGAAGTCAGGGCATTTGAGAAGAAAGGCAAGCCAAGCCTCGTGTAATACAATACGCAGGATACACTTAGTAGGCAATCCTGGGTTCACAGTGACTGAATGTAACACAAGAACAATTCTTATAAAAATCAAGTCATTTTAAAACTTGGAGTATTTTTGTGCATCCCGGTGTCCAGCCCCACCACACCAAATGTAGCTAGTTTATCTGGGAGCCGCTGTTCCCTGTGCAGTAAAGAGCATAAATAAAATGCAGAGCGTGTATTTTAGCCAGGAATTGAATTCCAGTCGTACTCTGTAGTTGAGCATGAGCTCTGGTTGTGGGTGTTTTAGGTTAGGTGACATGAGTAATGGGATTTTGGTTTCAGCTGTGCTCAGTGGTGTTTTTTGTGGCACATGTTTGTACTGTGAATGATTTAACATGTCTTTTAAATTATTTTTAATAGAAAAATTCTTAGAAGTCACATTATCAGCACAAGGTAGACTAATAGCCTGGATTTTTTTTTTTAACTAGCTTCACTACTAAAAACTGTAAAAATTGCCTGGAAATTTCAGAGGTTAGATATTTTGTTCAGCAAAAGAAATAGACGGGGTTAGCTGTGCAAAACAAGTATTTAAATAAGAATATTTAATAATGGATAAACTTAATCTAACTTCCATTTGGATTTCATTTGTGTTCTAGTATATGACTGGCTATTTTTTATATATACGTGAACTGACGTCCTTTAATGATGATTACAGGCTCTGGATAGGAAAGTTTTCTATAATAAATGTCCCCGAATGTCTCTGCATTTGACTAAACCAATTTGATCTAGAAAATATGAGTAAATAGGACTAATTCAGATTCCACCTTCTGCTCAGCCTACTGCCTAGGGCCAGAACTCCGGCAGGAGTTCATCCCCTCCTGCTTTTTGAGCAACATGAAAACTAGCAAGCAGACATAGCTTCCTGATTTAGGATTCATTTGGTGCAGGGTCATTGACTGATGCTTTGAAACGTTCCCTTTTTTTTTCTGACCTGTGGGCAAAACTGTGATATTGCTGTTTACTGAGTATGCACATGTGGGTGCCCCTTTGTTTTAGTGTAAAGACCTCCTTAAAGCTTCTCTTACTTTTCTAAACCTAGAACCAACGGGAAGCATCCTGTGAGCAGGAGGATGCTGCCCACACATCCTTCTGCATCATCACTGCACTCAGTAGAGTATCAAAGCTACAGACTACACTTCCATTGCCACTCTGTACAGAAGATGGCAGGTGGCATTTCTTTCTGGTGGGAAGTAAATAGTGTGATTTATTGCATTGCTTATAGAGCAATGAATTATATACTAGTTCTGTCTCACAAAATTCTTCACTTCTGAATTCATTGCCCTAATTCAGCTCTTCAAAGCATCCACGAATCTGTGGTCCTTATGAGAACACAGGTATGTCAGCCCTGATCTCTGCGCCATGCTGTGTTCAGTTCTATCCTAGGACTGTCCGCGTTTCTCAAATCTCTAACCTATAAACACTTCGAGCTATACAGACCTACTTTTTCAACTTCTGATTGCTTAATTATTCAACACGTTATTTTTATAGAAAACATGACATCAGAAAGAATATATGGGATAACTTGTTCTAGTTGTACCTAGTCTCAGATCTGTCTTTGATGTGCAGATTCTGTCAGATGCTCACACAAGGTCATTCCTCTGTGCCTCATCTCAATTGCTCAGTTCAGTCAAGAATCTGCACAGAAGTATATTCTGCTTTCAATTCCTTTATATAGCAAAGGACAAGTCCACTCTGAAAATATATGAACTGTCCTGGTTTAATACTAACGAAATATATTTGGGAAATTCACAAAATTTCAATTGTTTCAAGATCACCTGGAAATTACTTTCTCTCTATTCTGATTTGAAATATAAAGTAGAGACTTAGCAAAAAGATAAGTGTTCATAATAATATATTTTTGGGTGCAGCAAGGGAATAGTTTTTCTTCCACAATAAAAAGAACATTTATTCTATAAAATAAAAGAATGTAGGGTTAGGTAGATATTTTAAAGAAGAGGTCATTCAAACAAACTGAAGAAAATGCATAAATTTGACTGACCTCTTTTTAGTCACTTGATATCTAGATTTGTATAGGTTATTCTGGCAGAGAAATGATACTTTAAGAATATAGCTTGTTCAGCCATCAGAGCTATAACTGTTGGAATTTATCAGCGAATCCTGTACAGGAGACAAACACATTTTGTATTTCATAATAATTGTTATAAAATTAGGGAATAAATTGAGTTCTGTAATGAATGGATTTTCTTGACTGCTGTAGTAAGTGTCAGCTATGTAAGGAGGTGGCAAAATTATACCTGATTTTATTTATCTGAATGGTAGTCTGCAGCTGCAGAAACAATTGTGTAGATTTTTTTCCAGACTTTTTTTTCTTTTCAGAAAATAAACTTATATTTGTGAAATATGCAGTACTTGAGTGTTTTTTCCCCAATTGTGAGTATTTTCCATTCTCCTTGGGAAAACTCATCATGGGAACAGTCACATATTATGAATGGCCTTGAAAAATAAATAAACAATGTCTTCTTTTGTCGTTAAGAGAGTATGTGCATCTTACCCATCTGTCCTCCTCCTGTGTTCCTTCTATGTTATTATTCTACAAAGTCAATTCTGCCAGAGTATCTATTTGATTTTTTTTTTCCTTGTAAGAAGCTTACAGGACAAAAAGCAATAGAAATTCACCTCAATATTGTTCTTGAGGAGCTATTTTCCCTTACTACCTTGAACGAGTTCCTTGTATGAAAAATGAAATAGAAGGAAAACATAAAACCATCTGCCTTTTATCTCGCTCATTTAATGAAGCGAAATTCTCCTGAAGAGTGCCTTGGAGTATTTAAAACAACCAGTGATACAGTAATTACAGACTCAAGAAAATGTCGCTGCCTTCTCTGGTGCTCTAGGTGAAGCTTTGCAGGAGTAATAAAGATGAGTTTCCCCAACTTCATGTTGCCAGAAGTGAGGAGTTGTAGAGGCATGGGAGCAGTTCCTGAGGAAGGAGTTTGAGAGTCACTAGTGCCACTGCGAAAGTACTTAGTCAGAAGCAGTGTTGCTGGCCTGTCTGGCTGCCTTTGTCTTTCAGAAGAGGTTAAAATGGTAATGACTTTTGGTAATGAGGTACTAAAGAGGAACTAGAGAGTTTTCTGCAAAGGCACAAACACTCAATAATAAGTCCTGTTAATCACAAGTAATATTTCATCCTTATAGCTGTTCGTTGGTTAGGTGTTTGTACCACATCATCTCAAGCTACTAATACTGTCACTTTGGTTAATGATGAGCTCCAAGGTTAATGGCTTGACACAGTGATGCCTTTTGATCCTCTTGAAGTCCTCTGTTATTCTCCTTTCCCAGTTTATGTGCAGCATTGCATAAGGTCATATATTTCTTGAAAGAGCAGGCACTTGATGTAAATACCATTACAGCTGAAATAAAAAAGCGTAATCGAACAGTATATCTCTAACCTAGAAATAAAAAACAGGTAGTGTCACTGCTAGGTAGACCTGAAAAATACTGTAGCTTTTGCTGAATTTGCTAGGTTTATGGGCATCAGAAATGTTCTGACAAAATGTTGACTTTTAGAAACTGAGATTACTATCTGGAATAGATACTGATAAATAATTAAAAGGTTTCCTTTACTTGTTATTTGGAGGAGAAAGCTGTTATTAGAAAATCTAGACAATAAGCTTTTTTGTAATGAAACAGAGTTGGAAAATGTAATGTTAAAAAGATCTCTGCTGGTTGTGATTCAAAATTCTACCAGTAAAATATAAGTTTACCAATATTTCAGTGTATAGTCACAAAGAATCAGAATAGAACATAATAAAGCTGCAATGTGTGAAGGAATCCCCCCGAAAGGGGAACCTAACAGTCAATATTCACTCTAAATACTGACATAGCAGAAATGATGTAGGCTCTGTTCATCCTCATATTGTGTTGTCATTCACAAGGTATAAAACTGAGTGATTTTGTTTCCTCTAATAAACACAATCCTGTCGTTTTTGTGGAATGTTACTGTGCAGGTTCTGAAGAGGTATCTTGTCTGAAAAATTCATTGCTATTTAGTGTAGAGTTGCATTCAGCTTTAGAATTAATACCTTGTATTCACATCACTGAGCAACTATTCTGCATCATGTGTAGTGGAAAGTTGACTTCGGCAATTTTCCCTATAGATTTGTGCATATGTCACCTTTGGGCAAAAGATGAGCTAATAGAATTGAAATGAATGTAATTGGCAGAAGGTCAACCAGGGAGCCGTATATGTCTAGAGCTTCCAGAAAAGCCAGAGTTGTTTCATGTTGGCGTATTACTTGATTAGTATGCAGGTAAGGTGATTGTGCCTCAACAGAATAATTGGATCATTCAAATATCTGCAAGCCCTGGTGTATCTACAAAGCCTGAACAGTGATTAGATCCTGCCTGTTCATCGCAGCAAGCCTTGAGATTCTTCCCACTGTGAAAAACTAATTTTCTGTGGGAATTTATTAAATAAGAAATCTGCATGCCACTTTACCTTGTAAGCATTACCAGCAGAATACAAAGATTTCTTTTGACTTTGATGTATGCACTTCACGGATGCTTTTATATCATTGTTTTGTTATTTTTCTGCATTCAGCACAAATTCCAGTGTTTCTTTGTTACATTGGTTTCTGAAGAAGAGTTGTATCTCTGTTCAATGATAAAACAACAGTTCATTTAGAGAGAAGGGAAGGGGGGAAGGATGTGCTGTGGAAAAGAAGAGACACAATTAAAACTTGACAATACATTTCAGTTGTTAAGAAAAAAGCCAGAACAAATATTCACAAGGTGTTGCTTTTCAGTCTTCATATTTCTATGCAGAAATTGGTTACTGCTGCATCAGTAAACAAATTTTATCATGTCATCTGATTTTTGTTTTAAAAACAGAATGCTAATCTCTGTTAATAAGGAACAACCAGTGTTACAGTGGAAGATTTGTGCTGCCTAGCAGATTTAAAAAAGAAAAAAGAAAAAAAAAAAAGGAAAAAAGAAGGAATTTAAGCTTCCTAGCAGGTTTGCAACGTGTGTTTCATCCATATACCGGAGTGCTCTGAAGGGCAAAATAGCAAGGTCCTTGAATGCCTTGGAGCCAGTCTCTCAGTGAAAATACCTTTTCAGTAAAAGAATTTAGGGTACAATTCATCTTCTGATCTCAGCTAATGGCAGTCAGCTTGGTTGTAGTGGAATAGAGCGGTACAAACATCTGCCCTTCTTTGCTCTGTTTTTTTGTGTTTTTAAGTACTTAATGGCTGTAGTACAGCTACTCCTGGAAGCCCATCTACAGTTATAAACACAGTATCACTTAAGCTACAGTGTAGCAGAAGCACTGTAGAAGATAATCACCTAAAAAGAGTAAATCCTCTTGGGTTAAGAAAGAGTGGTATGCAGAGCTAAATGAATAATTCATGGCGAAAAAAAAATTCAGCTTGCAGAATGGTTTGAGATTCTCTCAACTGTGTATTAATTATTCAAATGTTTCTGAGAAATGTTTTTCTTAAACTTTATTGTAAATGTTGGAAATTTGAGATTGGTTCTTGTGATGATTGATTTAGAAAACTGTATGGACTACCCAGACCTTCATTGGTTTGGGTACACAAGCACCTACATGGCTACATTTGGTGTAGATTTAAAACTTGTTTTCAATAAAATCTCTGTCTAATGAAACTTAAAAACTTCCTCTTCACAAACTATGTTTCTGTAGTAAAACACAACAGCTTTAATTTTTTATGAAAGTGAGTATCCAGCACAATATAACATGTGCAAAAGTAATTCATTTGGAAACTCAAATGGATCTTTAAGTACTCATTCCTGCATAATTTACACAGCTCTACTTGCATGATACTTACCACTACTTATTAGTGTTGAATTTATATTACTCAATAGGGGAATACTTCTTTGTTCCTTCGCTTATAAGTTGTAATTCTCTCTCCATTGCTCCATGTCAGTATCCAAATGTTTTGAGGATGGTATGTTAAATATCCATATATTTGTGTAATGTGACACAGTCTTGCCATTAAAAAAAATCCCAAAGTGTAACATAACCTTAAGTCATACTGTTAGCTTTTCCTCATTTGTGCAAAAAGGAGGAAAAAGTGTCTTTGCCTTGATCGTTTCATATCAGGATGCTGGAATGTGTGCTGGCGTATTTTTAGTATTTCTGCTGGCTGCTTTGAGACCCTTTGGAGGAAATGTTTATTAGATCGCTGTCTAAAGTGGTGCCATGGCATGAACTCACAGACCTAGGTACTGGTAATGGATGGACTATCTACTTGAAATAGGTTTTTGACACCTATGTGGTGATTTACATAAGAGACGGAAATTTATTGTTAGTGTCCTTGCTAAGTTCCATTCAGGTAAACATATTTTGCTTGCTTTGCCAGAGTGATTACAGTTTGCTTACCTTGCCATAGTTCTGCCTCTAATTTCAATCAGATAAAATTAATCAGCAGTTTCCTGTAAAAACTGTTACATGCTGATTCTGCAAATGTGTAATGCTTGTTGTGTTGTATTCCACAAATGGCTGCATTTCAGCGATGGTTACATCTGGAGAGCAATGTGGGAAAGGTGCTGTGTAAATGGAAGCTGGTATTACTGCCTCCTTTCTCCTGCTCTGTTACTAGTTCTGTGTCCGTGCCCTATTTTTACCTTCTACTCTGTGACTCCTAGCCATTAACCTCTAATGTGGATTTTTTCAAATGCTTTTTGAAAAACTAAATGCACTACAACCACAGTATTTCTCTTATCTATCACAGCAGTAATATCTTCAAAGAACTCTAGGAGATTAGTTGAGCGTAACCTCCCCTGCCTAAATCTGTGCTGGCTACCCTTAATCACACTGTGTTCTCTCGAGTGCTCTTCAACCTCATGCTTTATTTTTCTCTTTCAGTTGACTTCAGTTAAACTTAGGACGTATATGTGGAGTTTACGTGAAGATTAGACATGGGTGAACAATGTTATCAGTGAGCTTCTACGTGAGGAAGAACAAAAAAGAAAAATGGCTCTCCAGCCTAGAAAAAAAGGTGACTGAGGGAGCTATGAGAAAGCTATAAAACTTGAGTGAAATTGAGAGGATTAATTGGAAATGATAGCAAGAATTAGGACACAGCAAATGAAACTAGCATGCAGCAGGTTCAAAACAAAAGGAGCTGGTTGTTAACAGAACCTGTAATTAAGCCATGGAATTTCTTACTGTCGGGTTTTATGGCTGATAAAGTTTACATAGGGTTAAAATGAGACTGGACGAATTTATGCAAGAGAAATCTCTCAAGGTCAGTTAAATGTCAAGACACTGGTATGTGAGGAGGTCCTCAGGCTACAAATAACAAGGAATTATCACTAAATGTTAGCCCTGTTCTTGGACTCTTTCCTTGGCATCTTCTGCTAGCCATGTGAGATGGAGCAATGTGGAAATCCAGTGTGGCCTGATCTAGCCTTCGGTTTACGTTTCTCTGAGCCTGCTGTAGGTCCAGTTGAAAGCTTCCCAAGAATTTTCATCTGTATGTAGATTGACATAGGTTTTGGACTCTAGTTCTCACACAAATAGTAGTTTAAAGTGGCTAAAGTGTTAGCTAAAATTCACTGTTAGGCTTAGTGCCAAACATGTTTTTGCATAGTTTGCAGAAATTTAGCATTCAGACAACCTGTGCATTGATTGCAGATAGTTTGAAGTTATACTAGAAAATGCAAATGACTCCATTTTATCTCTGTCTTGAGTTTAGATTTTGTGGTTGGTTGGGTTTTCTTGGTCTTAATTAAAAGTTTATTTTTCAGAGGTGTAGAGTTTTCTTTTTCCTGCTGAACGATTTCCCCTCATCCTCCTCCCAAGGGACAGAATTATCTAGATCAAGTCTGAAGGAAACATTAATTAAACTTAGTGATAAAATAAAGTCTACAAAGACAGTGTTTTGAGTTCCGTGTCAATGAATCTCCTTACATAATAAATTTTAAAATTTGCTTAAATTTCATCACTGAAGGTAGCATTACAAAGCAGAATATGTTTACAGTCTCAGAGTGAGCCTGCCAGGATATCAAAATCTGAAATATAAGAGCATAATCACTTCTTATTTGCTTGCTTGGACTTTCAAGTCAGTGCAGTAATTTAAATATGTTTTTTTTCTGTTTACATAAAAAAGGTGTTAAGATTGGGTTTACCTTTTTTGTTTAAAAAAATTCTTATCAGGAAATATGCAGAGGTAGGGGAGTTGGCATCTGATTGTCAGAGCTGACCTGGCAACAGAGTTAACATTCTCACGGAGCCGGGAGAGAGAGAGAGAGAACAACAGAGATTCTTCTCTGTTGATAATGTATTCAGTTTTACCATTCTTAAAACCCTGAATCAGAAAGAGAAGTGGTAAACAAAGAAAATAAGCAGAACATCATGTACTGCTATCTCAAAAGAAAATAGTTGAAATATTTAAATAAGTGATATAGCTTGGGCTCTGAAAGTAACATTGATGAAAACTGGCCCTCCTCTAGCTGTGGAAGGATTGCGCATGTGGTTTGGGTTTGTTTTTTTTTCTTAAAGAATTCTATAAAAGCAGTTGATTTTAATGGACAAATCTTGAACTCAAGTACAAGCCCAAGCAATTTCAATTTAGCGCAGCATAGTGTAGAACTTCACCTGTACAGGTAGCTTGGCATTTCTAATTCTATATAGCCACTGAATACCTGTTAAATCCTAATGCACTAAAATGGGAAATAAAAGTAATAATAATTAGAGGTAATTATTAATGTAATATTAGAGTAGTAATAATATTTTGCTCGGCTAGACTTTTCCCTCTTTGCTTTTATGTTCGGAAGGATATTTATGTGGTTGAGTTAGTTGGAAGTCCTAATGAGAAATGAACTTTTAAGTCTCATGCCCAGTAACTGACACTGAGAAAGGAAAAGAATAACTATAGCTGTGCTCTACTGGATTGATGTGATGGCAACTTAATGTAGGAAAACATTTTTCTTGGTATCAGTGGACACTAAGCGTAGTCAGAGACAGTTTCTGACTAATCACAGCTACTGATCACAGTGTTCAAATACTGAGCAATGATGAACCCGTTTTTGTTCACTCCATCAGAGTAGAGAAATGTATAAAACTAAATCATTGAATGCTTTTGTGTAAGAAATGCATTCATGGAAATCAGAATTTGCTCACTGACAAATCACAAGTATGAAATGCAGCTATCTTCATCAGAGAAGTTATTAATTGCAAATTATTCGGTCAGCAATATTAACATTAGTCAGAGAACCTTTTAACAGAAAATAGAACAAGTCTTCATATTAATCATGACATGATCTTTTTCGTAGTTTATATCAAGTCATGTCAAAGTGATCCTTCAATCTTGTCTCGTGAAAGGTAGATTGTAACATACATCACAGTGTAAGGATAATTTGTGGAGACAAAAATATATCTTGAAAGACATTGAAGGAATTAATGTTTTTGGTTGAAATTGGGCTGAGTCGTCTTTGGTAGGGAGACATGGTTGTGATGGGAGAAGGACAAGAATTGTCCTGGGAATCCTCCTTGGTTACTGACAGGGACAAAACACCTGCTGTGGGAGGAAATCAGACACTCCGAGGGGATCAAGCAGAGGGCTGAGGAATTAAGAGTTCCTTGATAGCTTTGGTCAGAGAGTAGAAAAAATACACCTAAGGGAAGATAAAATAAAACAGTAGGAAAATGAATGTGGATGTGTAGAGGTTCCTATACACCTATATATTTCAGGTATGCCACAATGAAAATACTTATAACTATGCTGTCTTTATAAATATGAGTGCTAATTCCCAAGAGAGGAGTGCTTTTTTAAAAAAAAAATAATTGCATGATTATTTTCCTTCTCTTTCGATAATGGAATAAGGTGCCTGGTAACTTGCTCTATTTCAGCATTCAAGGTCTACAGAATGATTTCGAAGATTTGGTCCAATCATTCTTTTAATTAAGCACTTTAAAAGTTCAGTGAGACTGAATAGCAAGATTGAAAGAGTGGAAGTTTTAAAATGAACAGATAATTATTCATGGGTCATCGCTTCTCAGATTTCATTTAATCAAAGACCCAATAAAAGCACACATTGTAAGGTGGTTCATCTTTTATAAGTTCTTTAACTTTTTAATTTCATTTTTAAAATTATAAGAGTCATTAAGAGACTAATTTTGAGATTCCCTCCAGAGTTTTCTTAATCAGGCAAATTTTATTCTGTCTGTGGTAGCCGTGCATTAAGACTCACTGAGAAAAGTAGTTAAATACCTGTTTAAGCGGACACTTCTGGCTGCATAGCTTTGACAGTACACATGTGCAGAACTGAAGTGCTTTGGTATATTGGGCCTCAGCATAATATTGTTAAGAAAATAACTATGCTATCATTAAATTAACTGAATACATTAGGAAATTGTACTCTGATAGCATTTTGTTGTTATGTAGATTACCTTAAATCTTTTCTAGGATACGGCAATAAATGACATTTTAAATTTTAACTGTTTACTGATCAAATATAGTGCTCACTTTTTCCTGTTTTAACATGTAAGGACAAAGCATACTTTTTTTTCTCTCCCCCCTGCCCCCCCCCCGCCCCCCGCCATGGGCTGTATTATTCTGTCTTCTCTTCCACATTGGATGAGAGGCTGAAGCAGGAAACATTACCTGGCTGAATTAAGGCAGAAACCATAGATATTTTTACTATAATGTGTATATAACCACATATATTTCTATGTCCACTGAAAAACTGTGGCTTTTAGCACACCTTTGATTTTCAAAGCTTTGTGAATGAGGAAGAAATTCGAGTTAAGAATATTGACTGAGTTGTAACTATTTAATGAAAACTTATTTGTTATCTTTATTTGGTAGTTTAAATTCTGTATCACATACATTAATTTCAATCCTTTAATGTAATAAATCTCAGTTTTCCATTTTACCAAGAATTACTGACTGACAGGCAAAAAATATTCATTTAGATAATTAAAAATATGTATTGTCTGGCAGTTCTGCCATCTTCCCAATATCAGACAATATTGTAACTATACTGGTACCACAGGATCACCAAGCTCCGGAATGGAGTCTGAAATAGAATAGAGTTTATACAGATGAAATATCTGATGAAGGACGCCCTGGCTGTGCAGAGTTCAGTTACTTTGTAGAAGAACTTTATATGCCACAAAAGTGCCTTGATTGGAGCTAAAACCAAAAACCACAGTCATAAATGTGATTCAATTGCATTACTGCTAAAGAAGTGGCTCAAAATCCTCTTGAAAATCCTGCATGGGTACTAAATGGTATGCAAAATAGAGTCACTGGTCTAACTTTTACTGGGATATAAGTAGAAATCATAACTATTCAGCATTAATCCTTCCCAAGTACTGTATAATCAAATTGAAACAGAGACACACATTGTTACAGCTGTGACAAGTAAAACAATGCAGCGAATGCCACCAGTGTGTGACTAGCTTATTAGACTCATTAGAAGGACAAACAGTAAAGTTTGAGAACTTCTGTTGTCTGTCAAAATCCAGATCTAACTGACTTTCACTGGAACTTGGAATTTAAAAAAAAAGACAGTCCTTTAAAAGAAGATTACAGAGTTCTTACAATGACAGCTTCAAAGCCATTCTGAACTATGTCATCCAAGACTCAAGTTATACATACAAACAAGAAAATACTTAGTATATGTGAATAGATTTATCTGTAGTGTACCATAACAGAATGCAAGGATCAGGGTAAATCAGTTCATCTTTCTAGGTAAGAAACTGACTTTTCAAATTGCTCAGCTCCCCACTGTTTCTCTGAGTGATGGAAATTTGCCCTCTTTCTGTTGAAGCCTCATGGAAGCTGTTAAGTATTCAAGAGGTGTTATTTGGGTTTTCTTTAACCTGGTTAGTAGTTTATAGAATAGAATTTGAATTAAAATAAAACATTTTTGCTCTTTGGACTGTGTTTGCCACCTTCTTAATATCCCGTGCTTAATCAATATAAAGGGTGTAAAAAGAACGTTTGGAGGTTTGGAGATACATGCTCAGTGCTCGTGAGCTGTTCTGTTCGGAGGTGACAGGGGTGACTTTACCCTCCCGCCCGCACCCCTCTGCTCTCCCACTGGTAGCTATGAATGTGCTGCATAAATAAGCACAACTATATCTTGCCACAGTGGTGCCACGTAGAAGCTAGAGTACAGAAGTTTCTGCATCAGCAGCCTGGGATCATAATAGACTGCAAGGTAAATTGAAAGCTGTTCGCTTCCCTTTAAACTGCTGTGTTTGGGTCCTGATGTTCTTCACAAACAATTAAATTTAAAACCATCTCTGGGAGATTTCGCTCTCTTCCAGAAATGAGTTAATAAGAATTTTCAATTTCTTGTTGTAAGTCTTAGGCAGAGCTGGAAGGTATTAGAATAAAATTGCACTTTGTCATGTGTAACTCGATGCAGTATGCCTTTCCAGCCCACTGTGGTCTCGGAACGTGTAAGGGAGGCCATTTCCTCATCTTTTCCTGTTGTTACCCAGTGTCTGAACTTCAGGTGGACCCCCTAGTTCTGGTAGCATTGACTCCATATATAAGAAATCATTACCATTATTTTAATTTCTGTAATAGTATTGGGAAATGGAGTAGGTGACTGCTAATATCCTTATTGCCTGCACCTTCTGAGCCCTTTTGTTAATACTTATCCTATACAGAGATTCAGAAAACACATCTTTTTCACCAGGGGCATTATGCTTTACTTAATGTAGCGCAGGTTCTTCTCTTACTCTGAAATCTCAGATGGTGGTCTTTGTTAGGTAACAGACCACCAGGCTTTGAGGACTCAGTGATTTGATTCAGCATGTGATAAATTTTATTTTCATATGAACATTTCAGGAATGCTTTTTGTCCGAAAGCCAATCCAAAGGTGTGCGGGTTGATTCTGTGCTACGCTGCAAAGCAGCAGCTAATTAGACATTCCTTTTACTCTTACAGAGATAGCATTTGGATCATTTGCTCTGATCCTTTTCTTAACATTTAATAAATTCTTGGCTGTTACACTTTTATTCATTAACTTCACTTTTGAAAGGATCGACTCAGCTTTCTCAGATGGGTACATGAACATGAAAGAATAGAGCCAAGATGCTTGATTCTTTCAAGTCACAATCCCAGATGCCTCCAAACTAGTTTGATGATCATTATCCTGCTGTAGTAATTTAAGCACCTTATTGCCAGGATGCTTTCTAAGAGTGCAATTAGAAACCCTGAGCTGTTAGTCTGAACTGTGCTCTGCTTCTGTATTCTTGGTTGAGAGAATTTCACATTTTCTCTACCAATTTTGAGAATCTTGATTGGGCTAATGTTGTTCAAATGCCCTTTAAACAGAGAGGCAGTATCCTTGTGCCGTTCTTGCACTTTGTTCAATACATTGGTTTAAAAAATTTTCTGGGGCTAAGAAAAGGCCTGAGAATAAATATACAATTAAAAATATCGGTGTTTTGGAAGTGCTGGATAATGTCAGACAAATCTTTGGACATGGATTCTAGTACCAACAGTTTCTATGTAGAAATGCCTTGGGTTTACTTCAGTAGGTAAATTCCATACTGTTGCCTACGAATAACTCTCAGAAATATTTGGGTTTAGCAGCTTCTCACCCCTCTTATTTTGTAATTTTGTAATGTTTCTTTGCATTAGTAAAGGACTGCAAGTACACTAGCAGCTGATTCACAGAGGTAACTCTCCCTTGTGAAATAGCAGAGAAACAGTATCAGAACAGACAACAGGGGTCTCTTTCAAAAATTAACTCCACAGGGGCAGACAAACAGATCCTTGGTACGATCTCTGTTCATTTGTACTAGAACAAACTACAGTTTGAAAAACAAGTTTAAAGTGCTCAGGAATTAGTAGCAGTCCTGTGTGAGGAAATAATCTTTAATCTTGTTTGATGGAACCTGTGGTGGTTTGTCATTATGATAAGATCTTGTAGTAGGGTAAACACCATGAGCTGCCTTAATGTCTATGTATGTAATAGATACTTAAGCAACATGCATATATATTTTTTTTATTGACCTGTTCTTCCAGCTCATTAAACGCAGCTGCTGCTTACTATCAGTGTAAGCATCAGCGTAAAATGCAATGAAAGTCATTTGAAGAGGGAAATGATTGGTTGTATTAAATCCACCATGTGTTGTTTATTTTGCTTCCTAAAGGAGAAGCCATTTTATTGCAGATGTTTGCCAAAAACGAGTCATCACTAAGTTGGGTGAAAAGAGAAAGTGATAGCGAAGTGTAATCTGATACAGCTACTGGGAGAAAAAGCCTCTTCCAATGTTGCTGGATAATGACAGGTATCTTCCTGTCAAAAATGTAGAGGAACAGTAGAAAGAGCTTACCTGAGCTGTCTTTATTTTCAAAAGAATTTTTCTTTCTAGTCTACGTTGGCAGTGAATGGCTATTAATATTATTTTCATGTCCTCTAACTGTTCAACTGCTTATAGGGGAAATACAGACCAAGGTATGTGTTAAGCACCCAACTCACATTCATTTTAAAATCATGCTGAAGTTCCTTATTCCATGAAAATTTTCCACCACATTCCTTAAGTTACCTTGTCATATGTCCTTGTGAACCATTGCAGTTGATGACATTAAATGAAATATATCTCACATGTAATATTAAAGGTCTAAGGGAACCTACTGACTGTTGTCTCTCCTTGGTGAAGTCACTTCACTCTGCATCACTTACTTCCAGGAGAACTAGCTGAGATATTTCTTCTTTTAAAATGGGAATTTTAATTTTCAAGTCAATTTTCAGGAAATTTTCTCAGGTCGTGGATACAGTTTTATGTCAACAAAAAGAAATTTTGAAAGATATCCACCCAGGAATGCTGTAGGTACTCATTGTACTTTCGTTCAATGTCCATTAAATCAATCAATCAATCAATCAAAAAAATTGCTGACATCTCTCATGGAACTGGGTATTTCATGAAGTAAGGTTTAATTTACAGGTGCGGGTCTATATCTGAAAGGGCAATCTACAGTTGTAACAAATAAATTTAATGCTCCAAAGAAAGTGCAAGAGAAAGCCTATCAGTCTTCCTACAAAAACAGGACAGTGAGCATGCTCTTTTCGAAATGCAATCCGTAGTGCTGCCTTACATTTCTACTTTATCTTCCTCTGCCCACTTTATATAGTTACTCACTTAAGAACTGTGTGGAAATCATCATATTCTTAGACTAGTAACTTCTAAATTCAGAGTGCTGTCACTAGCTAGTAGGAACGACCTCCAGGCACACGACCATGTGCAATGTTGCACAATGGATGATGAACGTAACTTTAATGTCAAATTCTTTATATGCAGAAACATAAAGATAATTTTATATCCTACTTGTTTTAACTAGTCTGCAGACACCTGTTTCTGGTAGAACAATGAGAGAACAATCTCTGCAATCCTTCAGACTTGCAAAGATTTAGAAATAACAGCTGTTAGTTAAGAAAAGGGATATTTGGTTTCACTTGTTTTACATTTTTTAAAAAACAAAACACCAAACTCCGAGTCCTCAAGATACCTTAATTTTTAACAGGGATGCTTCTCTATGCTCCTAATTCTTTTAAAAGCAGAGAAAGCAAAATGCCATCAGCACCAGAGCACTGCATAGGCTACACATCATTTATAAATCTAGACATTATGTCCCCGGGATGTTACAAAGAAGCAGCTGATTGAAGCATTAACATGTCTTGAGTCCTTTTCACTAAAACACACAAGGTCACTGCACTGGCTCAGTGAATGAGAAGTTGACACCTGATTTCTTTCCATCCTTCCTGCTCTGACTGTGCCTTGATCTACTGACTTAGTCTTTTTTTGGAGGGTGGAGGAGGTGAAAACAGCCTAAAGAAATGAATATTTATGTACATATTTCTGTAATTTAAATTCACTCATTGAATCCAGCTAGTACATACAGCTTCCACCAGTGGGAGGATCAAGATCTGCGGAAGTGCAAATACTGCTGTTGAGAAAGCTTTCTTCACTAAAATAAAAAGAAATGGAAGCAAACCTTGTGGTTAATGATGATGAATATCATCAAAATTAGCATGTTCAGAGGAAACACATATTCTTTCTCTATATTATCCTCATCTTTTTCTTTCATAGCAAAAATGGTAAGTAAAGGAAGAAGCATACTGATGGTGCTTAACGTGAACCTACATATGTATCTCTAGACATATCCTAGAAGTACTGTTAATTCTGTTTTGTAATGATCATTACTTAACTGCAAAAAAATAGGTGGCAAGTCCAGCTTGCTTACATGGGAGAGAGTGCATGGTAAAGGAGAAAATTTATTTTATACTAGCTTTGCTGTCTTTAGTCTCCAACTAATTGTACTTAAACCAATAATGAAAGAGAGAACAGTAAGCTTTTACTCTATAATACATGAAGTGGTTTTCGTTAAAATGGTGAACCAAAGCTGGGCTTGTCAGTGAAGCCCCTGGCACTACCACAGCCCAGGGAGGAAAAAAGCCCGGGGACTGCCTTGGACAGCTGAAGCCGTCTCTCCTGACCCATCATAGTCGCGGCACTGCTGACAAAGGGAAGCAGTGCTCTTCTAGTGTGGAAGAATCCAGAACGGTTGCAAAGAGTGATTATCAAAGGAAAACTAGAAGGTCTGCTAGCTTACGCTGATGCCCTGGACGTTTCTCTCTCTCAATTTTTATTTATTGTCTACTTATGCAGTCTATCTAATGAACAACCTCAGTATGTAACCTCATAATGAAAACATTACAGAATATTTTATGCTTAGTTGGAGCTGAATTTGTCTCTTCGTTTAACCAAGATACACATTCGTAGGGTTATTAGAAAATAATGCATCTGCTGTATATTTTAAAATAATTGCCTGACATTGATTTTGAAATTATGAAAATTATCAGCAAATAACAATAATGATATTATGGATAATGCATACTCATTAATATTGTTACTTCTATCATTAGTGTCGATTCCTAGGAGCCAGAGTTTTGAATTAAGCCTGCATGTTAGCTGCTATGTAAAATCAGTCCAAAATCAGGAATTTTGCCTCATAAAGCTTATGATCTAAATATAAGATAATAGATGACAATAAGATGTGGCTGTAGTCATAACACATCCACAATCTAGATTTTATTAACTGGGAAGGGCATTGCAGCAAAGGTGAATTTTAAGGGAAAAAATGAGTGAGGTTGAGGGGCTTTATTTTTTATTTTTGCAAGCATGAAAGAAATTGTAAAAGGGTCTCTTCTAAAATCAGGTATGGGACAGTGGATATTGATACGTGCACTAATCTGGAGTAGGTCACCTGCCATTTACTGAATATCATGAGAATTATTGAGCTCTGAGATCTACAGGGACCTTTATGGTGACTGGCATAAACAGCTAATTAAAAGCTAGTTATTGGCAACCATAGTAGGGGATATGTCTGGTAGCACATCTGAAAAAAAAGGCTGGAGAACACTATCGTATTCAGTAACTATCTATCTATCTAATAATCTCTATATCTAGCTAGTATGTTCAGTAGTCTTGTAATCTTTAATGTAATATAGAATATACAAGTTACTTCAAAAATAAAAACATATAGTAGCTGTCAGTTACTGACCTGACCTAGAAGTGCTTCTCAGGAAAGGTGGGGCTCATTAAAGTAGAAACTTATATAAGCTAACAAAGAGGTCCCAGAAATCTGCTACTAAATTGATTATAAAACAATGTTTTCAGCTATTAAATTTCAAGCCCCCAACCATAATAGATCCAGTGATCTTTCCATCCTCAGGTGGTGGATTTTATGTTATTTTTTACGTTCATTCATATGTCACGAGGATGTGGTCCCTGCTGCCACAGACCTATGTTCCTTTCTGAGTTAGCTCCCACTGATACTAAAATTTGACTGCTGTTCCCAAGGCATAACTTGCAGTCCAGATGTTCCTCATTCCAGATATTCCACAATCCAGATATTTCTCCATTCCTGGCCCTGGAGACAGCACGTATCTTCAGGATAGTGGTCTGTGGTAGCCCTTGAAAAGAACAGCAGGCACGGTGCTTAATTTAGCTATTGTCTTTGTCAAACCTGTTTAAAGAGTGGTGCTGTGAGCCAAATGTCCTGTTGATTTCAACACAGCAACAGTGGAAAGATGGGGGCGGTGTGTGTGTGTGTGTGGAAACCACAGCACACTGGATTTTGAAAGACAAAAAATAATACTCCGCCAGCATATTTTAAAATTCCAAATACTGATTTTGTTCTTAGGTTAAAATGGCTATTCTCACACCAAAACAAGTCATGCTGGTAACAGTCCTCCTAAAAGAAATGCTTCTGAATGTGAAGGGGAAAAGCTGTTTGTCATGAGGTATTCTATTTTTTAAATGGTTTCCCAAAGCATCACAGTTTTCAAAAAATTTTGAGGAAAATAAAATACATACTGAAAATCTGCAAAATGAGAACCATAATTTTCCAATTAATTGAATATAATCATGCTTTGCATCACACAAGGAGAATAGTAATTTGATGAGAAAAATAACAGGTAAAACAAGCATACTTGTATTTAGAACGGCCTGGGTGGGTTTTTTTCCTGTTGTTTTAAACTTTGTATTACAAGACAATAAAGGTAATACCATATCAGAAATCAAAAGACTCAACTGATGTATGTTGATCACTTAGTAAGAAATTAAAGACAGACCTTAGAGTAGATTAAATAATAATTAAAAAAGAACCTATATGCATTCCATGTCTGTCTAAACTGATGCACTGTCACAGGCTTTTAATGGGTCCAAAGTCCCTGGAGGCTTCCAGACTTCAAGAAACTGAAATGAATCTGACGGAGGGGTTTTCAAATGGATTTGTAAAGGTTTCAGGAGTTTCCTGTTCTTCTTGCATATTACGATCCTTGACAGCTGTTGTAAAGAATTATTTGTTTTCTGGTTTAGTTTACCCAGTCTGAGACAACAATAATTGAGTAAATCAAAAGTTACTTATCAAGCATACTTTGTTTTCATTTTGAATATTTCCCATTTTTGCGAAGTAGGAAGGTATGAACTTTTCATCATGAAAAATCAACATGACCTTTTACAAAAATCAGGTGCAAGCATTTCAGCACTTGGATGTTCTGGCATTTCAGTAAAACACCAAATGAATTTTAGCACATAATATGTCTTAAAATTTGAATAGTAATAGGAATTGCTTTCCCTCACTTGGCTTGAAATTTATTCATGTATTTGGAAGTGATTGTAAGAGTTCACCTAATTAATAATAAAAAAGCTTGACTAGGAAAAAACCTGCAAAATTTTAAGCAAATTCCTTTTTGTTAATTCCTTGGGCTCTCCTCTGCAGTATACAGTATATAATTTCTGTCAATAAATTTCAATTTTATTTGGTGTTTGCAAGGTATGCAGAAATGTTTTGGAGCTGATGTGATGGGCAGGGTCATCGTAGATACTGCTTAATGTATGTTGCTAATAGTTAGCACGTAGCATGGAAGAACCATCACAGACTGCTCTTATTCTGTAAATATTTAGTAAACATTATCATAACAGTGGCAGGAATTGTTGGTTCCCAAAGGATTGTGGTTTAATAGGCGAAAGTGTTCTGCACAAACCTGACTTCGACAATGTGACTTGACCTTCTGGTATGAGGGTAGCTGCTTGGCTGAGGAAAGGTAAGGACATACCTGCATCGTTGGGCAGGAGCTTAGGGGAGGAATGAGTTCTGGCAAATAGGTGGTTTAGAGCAAAGGAATTCACCTACACTGGACCAATGCGCTTCTGCAGTTTTTAGGTAGAACACCTTATGTGATAGGTATTGAATAAATGTGGAATACACTAAATAATAAGAATTTTTATTTATAAAAATCTTTCATTCTTCATCCGGGCATGACTCAGATTACCTGTTCATAGCTTAAAGCATTTCAAGTGAATGGGTGAGGCATTTAGGATTCGTTTTTCTGGCCCACTGAACTCAACCGTAGTTGGAACATAGAGGAATAAGTTAAACAGCTCCTTCCTTGCTCCTTTATTGCTGAAAAAAACTGTCTTTGGAAGCAGAAATGTTCACTTACACATACCATTTAAAGATGATAGACTTTGAATTTTAGAGAATCAAGAACAAATTAATAGAAAAACAGAGATTCCTTTTTTCCCAAGCTATGCATCTGTAAGGTATACAGCATACATTGCACAAGTTTAAGTATAAGTAAGGGCTAAAAGTTAATCTATAAAGAATAACCTTTGTAATGCATTTTAATTACTATAACTGTTCTAAGCTCTCAGTCGATAATTGGTAGAGGCTTGGCATCCCCTTTGTTCTCTCTATGCTGTAGGGATTGTATGTCTTTTAACATGGAATTTCCACTGATTTAGTTTACTTGAGTTGTGGAAGACAGAAAATAGCATTTCAGTAGGTACTGCTTGGCTGTTACTCTTTCCAGATGGCTCTGAGCGCCTTCCTTCAAAGAAAGAACTCCGTGTCAGAGTAGTTACATACAAGTCTTATGCACCAACACTGCATTTTTGTGTCAGCAAAGTGCTTCTGACAACTGGAGGGAATGCTTGTATTTGAGGATATTCTGAGGAAATAACCTCTGCAGTTAAGTCTTGTAAATCTTCCATTGTGATGGCTCAATCTTGCCGTTCTGACTTAAGGGAAAACATGGCTGGTTTCTGTAAGCACGTGCTTTGCATTGGTGCAGTGCGTGGGCATTTGGTTCAGTGCCTGTTGTTACCTGTTTTTTGCGTGGTTTGGTTTTCTCCTTTGTCAGAGGGTAACATGCAGGCTAAGTTTTGTGTCACCCAAAGCCTGCTGGTTGAGTCATGCAGTGAAGCTATCAGTCCTGCCTCTTACATCTGTGGCAATTCTACCCAGAGGAGATGTTGCAAGACAGTGAGTCCCCAGTGGGACATAATAGAATGGAAGCAGATGGTGAGCTGAAGAAAATTTCAGGGGAGGATTACATTTTCCAGTTACTGTCTTTTTTATTTCACTGTTATTGTCTGATGAATTGTGTCAGATTTGATCCTTCAGATTGAAAAGCTGGTTCTCAGTGTGCTCCCAAATGTACAGATAAAGTAAATGGCTGCTGCCAATGTACTCCTTCAGAAACTTAATTTTTTAAATGCGTATTAGGAAGGGCATCTCATTTTGTCATGTCTATTGTGTGATTTTTGCCTTCAGATGAGGATTTTTTTTTCTGTCATAGTTTATGTTGATGATTGGGTTTTCAGTAGGCTGCTGTGTTTTGATCTATACTAGCATATACCTACATATTTGTAATATATTCTTGGACAAGGCAAGCAGAAATGCTTTCTTTTGCCCTGCATTATTTTACACAGCCTTCCTTTTGCTTGTGTGTAGTCTCTGATTAACACTGGAGTCTATATAACCCCGTCTGCAAAAGTGAGACTAAGAGAGAAGGGAGACACAGACCCTGGGACCTCAGAACTGGAACTACTGTGGACTCATGGCCAGATTCCATCCCTAGAGGAAGAGTAAGCCCAACCTCTGAGGAATGTTAAGAATGGAAACTGGTGACTTCTGGCACCAAGAGGAAGGCTCCTGCTCCACCTAAAGGCTTGCAACTGCAAAGCAGGCTCACTGCCCTCAAAGCTGGGGAGAAGGCAGATGGGCTCTCAAGCAAAGTGTCTGGGCCAGCTAATCCTGACTTGTGTGGCAGCTATATCTTTACAATTTTCAAGAAACTATCAAAGTAGAGGAGGCTAAAATTAAGTCACAGGGTATTGTAGGAAGCAACGTCCTGTGCTGTCCAGAAAGTAGAGTCCAATGTTGAAGCGGATCCATGTTGTACAAAATAGGGTACAGATTGGATCTTCTTCACTGTAAGAATACAGGCTACTCTGGAATCAGTGTGTTTTTTCATTCTTTTGATCTTCGCTCCTATTACTTTCTAATAAAATCATTATTTGGTTAGGGAGGAAGTAGAGGACATTTAATTCCACAGGCTAATGGTTTGGACAACAGTTGCGATGGGAGATGCTTTGCCATTATGTAGCAGAGGGATTTTAATTCTGCTTTCCCAATTCTTCAGTGCCCCACGCAGTACATTTGGCATCACTGCCTCATCCCTCTTTCTTCTTTTTGATAGTTTCCTAAATAAAAACCGGTTTTGATTGACAAGCAAATATTTGCCAAATTATATCATATTTGTCAAATAGACAACAAAAAAACAAACACAAAACTGTTTGTCTTCTAATGATAACAATGAAAAAGTTCACCCAGCTATAACTTTCCAGATAATCTGTTAAATTATGGACAGTTCCTTTGAAAATTCTAGTTATTGTGACCACACAATAGCTCTCACTCAAGACCAGATGAATGTTTGATGTAGGCTTCAGACCTAGCACATGCTGAAAGGGCAACACTGGATTTCCAAGACCCTATGGCTAAAATATTAGAAACCGTGGTACTCAAAATATGAGTAGTTGTGACTGAGGTGAACAGTTTTCCTCAAATTGGTGTGAAAATAAACATTGTGCAAAATGATCAGCCCTTTGCTGAGCGGAGACTGGAAAAGTCTGTATTGGTCCAAACTCAGATTCAGCTGGTGAATTATGTGAAGTAAACATTTCTGTATTGCCCAGGAACTCCCAGACCTTCCAGTCGATGATTATTTTTCGTGATTATTAATTATTTTTTTTTTACCTGATTAAAATTCAAGAGGACAAAGAAACATCAGGGTACTATTTACAAATAAAACATTTCCTGTTACAATACAGAAGCATAAAATTCTTTCTTCATTGTTTTCATCCTCCCCATGTCATTTTCATCCACAATCGAGGATTGAATCTGTTCTTCTTCTCACCATGATTCCATGCTACAGATGCAGTAATAGCCAGAGAAGATTATTGAACGCACAAACATTATCTACATCCATCTTATCAATAAATGTGTCATGAGCCAATTTGATGCAATTACATAGAGGTGCCCTTTCTGCAACACCCGTAGATCACTTTGATGTGCAACTTAAACAATAGTACTTTAAAATACTTTAAAATACCTATTGAAAAAAAGGAAATCAAAACTTATTTTCAGCGAGAGGTTATTATCTAGATATTCATTAAAGAGAAGACTGATAGTTTAACTTGAAAAAAAAAACAGCAGAAGAAAATCTTTCATATAAATCATGTGGAATCAGGACTTGGATACAATCTTGGATACAATTAAGCCCCTCCCCGCCCCTGGCTCCAGCTATGGCCAAACACTATTGTGCCTACCCCCATATTAGATGTCACTAGAGTTAATAGTAGGGGTTTTTTTCTGGTTACAAAATGATCATTACTGCTTTGGTGGCTATACATAAGAAAATGTAAACAGAAACAGACCTTTTCTGTATCATTCCTTTCTATATGCTTATATCATGTTCAGTCTTATTTTTCCTTTCTCTCAGTTAAATTCTGCATGTTGATTTATCCCATAATGGAAGACGAGATTCTAAAAGAGTTTCGACACTCTTGAATTGAATTGAGGTACAAGGAATGGGTAAATCTAAATGAAACTGAAGTTTGTAGTAGGTCATAATGACAGCTTTCTGACTGCTTCCTTTTATTTACTGTTGGCTTATTTACTCAGGCTTAGAAAATCATAAACATTGTAAATACACCTGTAAATGTAATGAACTTCTTTTCTAGGCTGTTATGGCTCAGCTCCCTTTGGTATATTTTAAAAATTGCAATTTCTTATATTTCTTTGATCTTCTTCCTGTACTGATGTTGCAGATAACTAGGTCATTTGAGCTACCTGCTGTCGTTGCTGCTTAAGTCCCGTGAATATGTGGTTTAACGTGATTTGAAAGGGTACGTGTTTAACGCTTTTCATGTGTGAATGACTTAGAAGGATTGGAAGTTTCCAGCAATTCAGAATGTTTGACTCAGCTGCTATGTGCTACTTTCTGGAGCCTAAAAAACAAGAGGTTCATCAGTTTTCAGGGAAAAATAGGCTGTGGAATTCATATCTGTATTCGTGAGAGACTGGCCAAATTACCACACAGCTGTATACACCACAAAGGCTGCTGCTCAAGCAGCTACGCTGCTGATCTCATCATGCAATTTCTCATGTAAAGCATAACAGTACATTGGAGAAATGTAAGGAGTTATATATAAAAAGGAGGATACAGTGAGAAACTGTGGTCCCACAAAGAGCCTGGTTGGGACAGCATGGTGGGGAAGAAATAGGACATGGGTTGGTAAGAAGAATTCAGAGCACAAGCATCTCATTGCTATTTCCTTTGCAGATCAAGTTTTGATACCTAAAACATATCTTAAGAATAGTATGTAGTTTATTAGCCGTGTCAGAAGTTTATTAGAATGATAGCTGTATAGATGTAATCATCATCTTATTGTTTAAGAGTAGATATTTTGCAATTCTCAACATCTTTCATTACATATGGAAATGGTACCATGAATGTGCACATCATTCTGTGAGTACCAACTCTGTATTTGTCCAGCACTCTAGGGAAAGATGGACCCGTGCACCTACCCACAGAGGCAATCCTTTACCCTACTTCAGTCAGGTAGATGAAACTGCAGGTATGTCATCCTACATTTCCATGCACTCTGGTTGGAAAGCGGAGGTTCCATGGGAAACAACAAAAGCAAATGAGGATAACTACGCTTCAACAACACTGGAATTTAACAGCATTTAAATTAAAATAAGTATTTAGTTTAAACTTTGAGTCATTAATCAGAGTCCAAACTCTTGGTTCTCTTTTACCTGGTTTGCATTGTTCCTAAAGGATGGAATCAATGAAAAAAGTATCTTGACTTTATTTTCCATAAAGGGAAATTGGAGTTGAATACGGCCATCTTAGGAGCTCTTTCAAGCATTTCTATTTTCCAGTGATCCCCATGCTGTGAAAGCCCCTTAGGATTTTAGACAGTTATATGTGTCTTTTTGTTCCTCTCTAATGAAGTTATAAGGCGGCACCCAATCTCTCAGAATCATTTTTCTAAAATGAAATACAAAATCAGTGCTTTGTTGTGCTATCGCAGCACTGTCAGCAGTATGTGATAAAGTAGTATAAATACAAATTACAGCAGCAACAATTTTTTTCTGCACAAAGATAGGAAATATTACTTTTCTATGCATGTTTTTTATTTAGCGTAACTGCTGACTGAACTGAAACAGCTCTGGGGATTATCCTACATGAATTTCAGGAATGGTATAGTAGCCACGGAGCTACTATCAGCTAGCTTTTATGAAGTTAACGGCGGTAGGAAAAGTAGAACTCTCATCACATTTGGAAAAATATTGGAAAATGAAATTAAATTGCTTATTTTTAAACCAGGCTGGAATGGTCAGAGTACAAGAATGTCATGACAGCTCCCTGTGAACAACCGTCTTGGGCATTGCTGTCTGTGCTTCTGAATGGCAGCAGTTCCTGTAGACTAAGACATAAATGCTTCTTGAAATAGGGCTCAAAAGTTAAGTTTCTAGTTTTTTCAGTAAGCATGTGAAAATTCCACATCGGGATTGCTGCTATGTAATTCAGTATTTCTTCCATAATCAATGATCTCACCTGAGTGTTTGTTCCCCTTTCCCACACTTTCTAACGTGCACAGAAGAGTTGGGCCTGACTTCTCCGTGCTACCTTATGAAATTCAAGGTAATAAATCTCTGTTTCCCTCTCACTTTGAAAAATAAGGTTCTTTCAAAATCATTAGGTAATGATATTGCTCTGGAAGAACCACATAATATTTTAGCAGCAGGACTCCTCTTAGTGGTGTTTTAATAAGTGTGGAAATACAGGATGTAAAGTGACTGTGGTTTATAATATTGCAGGTAAATGCTACTTCCATTCACCCCATGAAAATTATTTCTCATAGAAACTTCTAAATTACTTTAAATTGTGTAGACTCATAGAAATATTTTAGCATGTTTGCATCTTTGTGTTTCAACCTCTAAACCAAATAAATTTGTGAATTACATGCATTTGTTTTTCTTATCCTAATATACATAAATTGCATAGATAACATCCATAAATTTTATTGTGCTACAGTATGCTATACAACGTAAAACAAAAGACCAAGGCAAATTAGACCTCAAAATAAATAAATACTTTAGGATTTTTCAGGAAACTGTAAAAGATATATGGGATTGATTTCTTTAGCACAGGCAAGTATCTGTAACCTAAGTTTCTTGCTTCAGTATTCCTCTAATTTACAATTGCAAGAGACAGAGATAACACTGACCGCATAGTGAATGAATGAATTTGTCGACTTCTTGACATTTGGAAAGTAATACTTTCATTGGTATTTTTCTGTCCTCTCTCTGCCTGTTTTAGCATTCTCCTTGTCCGTTCACCAGGCTCACATAACTTTGTATTGGTTTACTTTTATTAAATTTAATTATGAAGTTTATATGCCCCTGTAAAGGGCTTTAGTGTAAAATCAAAACAGATCATAGTAATCATAATTTTGAAATAAATGAAAAACACCTTGGCAGGACCATCTTAAAGCACATTGGTGTAAAGAAGTGAAAATATGGAAAAAGCAATAACCCACCTTTTCTTGCTTCAGGAAACTGCAGGGAAGAAACAGAATTTAGCTGTGGTGCTTTATTGTAGGAAAACCTTTGAAATTTATACTGTTTATGACTGCACTGAAAAAATAAAGAGAGTAGTGAAAATACATAACGTAGTAGTAAAGTTAAAATAAAACAGCTGATACTGCTGCTCTGTGGGACAGTAACCTTCCCCATATGTGGAATATATTAAAGTTTCTTGATGAAAACAAATTTGTGACTTAAATTTAATAGTAAGACACTGCTTATGTTGGATTGCTGATAAATGAGACAGATGCCAGAGTAATTAGAGATGAATCACATGAATGACTGGAATTCCTGGGCACTGTAAGGGTAAAACTGAGCTGAAGCCATCAGCCTGGCAGCATTGTTCTGCTGATCAACCTGAACCAGCTTTGACAGTGCTTGGAAGTACATAAGCTATCTTCAGTTCAATCATGATGAGGGAGGAAGGATTTCTTTAGTAGTAAACGTTAGGTAGGAATAAGTAAGTTGGAGTGGGTCCAGAGGGGGCCATGGAGGTGATCAGAGGGCTGTGAGGACAGGCTGAGAGAGTTGGGGGGGTTCAGCCTGGAGAAGAGGAGGCTCCGGGGGGACCTTAGAGCCCCTTCCAGTCCCTAAAGGGGCTTCAGGAAAGCTCAGCAGAGACTCTTGATCAGGGAGGGGAGACATAGGACGAGGGGGAACGGTTTTAAGCTGGAAGAGGGGAGATTTAGATTAGATATTAGGAAGAAATTCTTTGCTGTGAGGGTGGTGAGCCCCTGGCCCAGGTTGCCCAGAGAAGCTGTGGCTGCCCCATCCCTGGAGGTGTTCAAGGCCAGGTTGGACAGGGCTTGGAGCAACCTGGTGTGGTGGGAGGTGTCCCTGCCCAGGGCAGGGGGTGGAACAGGATGGTCTTCAAGGTCCCTTCCAACCCAAACCATTCAATGATTCTGCTACTGATAGTAATTCTTTTAATAGAGGAGAGCATCATGAGATTGTATGTATTTGATCATGATGGAAAGAAAAAGAAAGCCTCTACAGTCTTATATTTTGTGCTAAATGCCTAGGTCTGGCTTAAGTTAGGACTCTGGGGAAGAAGACTGAATAGATATGTGATACATTTCCACAATCATTACTGCTTAGTCTGCCACAGCAGGGAGCAGCATCAAGATTGTTTGAACCTCTCTCCTCAGTCTGCAGTGCAAGATATATGAAGTGAAATTGTACTCTGGTTGAGCTTCTGCTATTATGCATACCTAAAAGAGAAGTATCAAGGTATAAGCAATTTAAAGAGTTTAAGGACAACAGAGGCTGTTTATCAAGAGACATTAGTTTTCATCATAATGTAATTAGGAAGTCTGGAGTCTTAAAAGATGCGCACATACACATACATGCACGCACACACAGGAAAGAAGGAAGGAAGAGAAAAAAAAAGAAATAAAAAAAAGTAAACCTTGTGAGTTACCTGTTAGGTGCAAGCAGGTGGATTCTATATCATACTGGAAAGGACAGAGAAAGTAAGCCAGCTCTGGCTCCAGACCACCAAGTCCTTTGTGGAGTCATGAGGAATCTTTAATTTAAAAAGAATCTCTTGATAGCCCTCCCTGCTCTCTGTAAATAATAGACATGAGTGAAATGATGGTTGTTTTGTAAGGCTAAATGTATATCTGTCCTTAACAGAGCACTTAGTTTTCTTTAACTTTGGACAGGGTTAAGACAAAAATAGATCCTGCTGCATCTTTTTTGACATTGTGTATTTTATTCAATTCTTTAGTACGTCTGAGAACTATGGTAGTCAGCTTGTTCCTTTCAGCTTGTTCTTAATGTTAGAGTTTTCCATTTTCTATGATTTTGCTGGAAAGAGGCAAAAACTCCAAGAAAAACCTTCAGAATGTGGAACTTTGATTATTAGTACGTAACCCAGATTTAGAAGACTACTATCAAGGGTGTAGAAATTAACTTTTTTAGTAGTAGTTTTAACAAAGCTGTGAACCTTGGTTAATTTTAGAAAGTCTCATGAACTAAAATAGATGTCCTCTGCTTTAAAGTCAGATGACTCAGCTGAACCACAGGCCCTTGAGGTTTTCAGGGCTGCTTTGGTGTGGAGGCTCTGACTTTTAAAATGGATGTTAATTGTTGAAATGGAAAGCAGGTACGCTTGTTTATTGGTGGGGTCGTGTCCGTCCGTCCCCCCCCCCCCCCCCCAAGTTGAAACATTTTTCTGCAGTATGCTTTGAGCTTTTATTGAAAATCTGTGAAGGAATTACCCTAATGTTAATAGTTAGTGGTTTGGACCATGTAGTCAAGGAATTTTGTTATGTATTTCTGAGGACTACTCTGACCCATGCCTTGTGTAAGAACTGTATACAGCCTTTCTAGTCTACCCCTTGGCAGAAGCCGGTAAGATATGGGCAGGCCTTTGGTTTACTCTCACTCACTGAAGAGGTTTTCTCGCAAGGGTGTGCAAGGAGGAAACAATAGGACAACTGGGATTCAGAAAAATATCTTCTAGTTGAAACGTCCCTAAAGCCATATTGGAACCTCCATTCCTCCAGGCTTTCAATGGTTGCGGCCTGATGTTCAAAGCACATAATGGCTATGTGTCCTGCTAACTAACATAGCAACTGAATGTGCAGCACATCCTAAAGTCATTCTGGGACTTCTTCCTTGTTTATTTGGATATGTTCCTGAAGAATGGTAGAAGGCAAAGTAAAGATTTATAAGCCAAACCTATAAGAAGCTGGGGTGAAAATTCTTAGTTTTTTTTCTATCATTATTCTTATTAGGGCAGCCTTTGAAACAGAAAAAGAACAGTGACATTTTAAATTCACACCAGATTTTTAGGAGGAAAACTCATTGCAATTTGGTGGGAAAAAGAAAGGAAAAATTGTTACAAAATTTTTTCTGGCTGTCTAAAAGAGAGAGAGCACACATGCGATGCTGAATGGACGCACATCCACCCCACGTGCAAAGTCTCTTCCAAGGCTTTGCTTATATTTGAATCTGGCTCTAGTTCTCCCAGCAGATTCGTCATTTGGACCCCATGTTTGTAGCACTGGAACAGTCTGAGGCCCTTAGTGAAAGAACACTTTGGAATCATATCTCTGAAAAATATTCGGACTGAAAAAGCTTACTTATAAATGTGGCTTTAGAATATAGAATAGAGTGTTTCCTATAGAAAATAGAAAGTGTCACCACATTGGAAATCTTTCAAAGAAAGCTCAACTCATCTGTTTTCTTCTGGTGAAATGATTCAGCATTTGTGGTTACAACACAAGAACAATGTGGTTTCAGTTGATTTTGTAAGGACAATATATTTTGAGACAGTGAATGAAATTTATTGTGTGGGGGTAGAGTAAGCCTGTCCAGACCAAAATTAAAGGAAGTTTCAGACGATTTTAGTGGAATACTCTAAGGGGAAAGGTAATGTCAAATAGTAAAGCTTCAGGACACAGAATCTGGGTACATCAGTGTAGCATTTTGGGGGAAATGTACTGGAGAGGGGCATTTAGCCAGAGGTTTGACAGGGTTTACTGGCAGGTACATGATGTATAATCCTTTATTCACAATACAGTTGGAAACTTGCAGAGTCTGGATTGCATGGATGCTTCTAAATGCTGCATAAAAATGAGTAGTGCACACGGAATATATGTATTTCTGTGTATTTCACTTTCACGTATTATTCTTTTAGCATGTGGTACAGAACAAACAAAACAATAGCCCCCCAAATTGCAGCTATTTCAAGATAAATATTTCCAGTGATGCTAAATTTTTCAAAGACAGTTTTCATAATATGTAATCATGCTTTTTGGCTGCAGACTGCTAAGTTTTCAAGCATAGATAGCTAAATCTAAAGTGTGCTCTATTTCTTTTGCTTTTTATTAAAGGTAAAACTTCAGGGTAAAACTTCAGTTCATAAACTAAATGTCATATATTAAAATCAGGACATCACTTGCATTGTTCTCTGAAGCACCTGGTGCAGATACTAGAAAACAAAACCTAAACTTTATAGAGCGATAACTCTAATTTTCTGATACTGATCAGTGCATACAGTCTTCTCTGGTTCTAAATTGTTTTCATGTCGTAAATTGTTTCCTGAATTCTGCACAGTGTTCATCTTTAAGAACACTTTAGCCTATAAAAACTGCAAAAGCATATAAAGAGCAGCATTCTGGTTGACTGAGACAGCATAAACCACAGAGAAGTGAGTTAATTTCACTTTTCCCTAATATACAAGCACCTGTAATTTCCCTTCCACTTGTTGATCTTTGGGTGCACCTGTCTGTTGCTGTGTTTCATGATAGTAGCTTTAACCAAAATTGTATTTTGAATTTGCTAATAGCACTCATTGTAATTACTGTGTACTACTTAATTGGAATCCATGTAATTATTATTTTAAACTACTTTACATGTTCTGATTTGAATTTTTAATTTAGAAAACACGTAGTCAGATCTTCGATCTGATTCCCTTTGGATCACTGAGGATGGAGCATACATTTTAATGTTTCAGGTTATTTGTATGCAACAGAATTTTCCCAATCTAGACTCCTGATTATATGCTCGTACTTAATGTGAAAAGTTACTGTCAGTCCAGTATAATATATTTTAAGTTCTAAAATCTATATTCAGTCACACAATAAAATAGTTTAGGTTTGAGGTTCTTTAATATAATAATATATGTATAAAATACTTTGTCTTACCATGTGCAACTGCAAGTTACCTTTCTATGCCTTTTTTACATGCACACTGTTAATAAAAATACCTAGTTGGGCACATATACAATTTTTTATTATTCTTTATTTCAGAAAAATAAGCATCTTTATATCAAAATAGAAGTCACCTTACAGGGTTTAGAAGCAAACTGTACAGATAGGATGCTAGAAAGTGGTTGAACAGGTATGGTTTAAAGAGGTGTGGATCAACTTTCTACCTAGCTGTGGCCTCCAGATGAGCTTGTAACTGCTGATACCGTACTACGCGTTTTCTGTAAAATACAAGGGGTGTCATTTGCATCCAAGGCCTGGGGAGAGCTTTCTCTTGTGGATGGTTGCAGTCCTGCTGTCCTGATACATTGGCTTCACTGAGAGTGTTATTCTGAACTCTCAGGGGCCTACAGTATCACCAGGTTCTTATCTAGTGGCACCAAGCCTGTCCCATGTATAAAATAATAAGGCAGACACTATTTTAACACAATAATTTGGACAGCCTTACTTTGTTTAGTCTGTCTGTAAATGTTATAGAAAGGAGTGATATAATTATCTGTATTCTGTTATTGAAAGGCTAAGTACATCTCATGAAGAAAATCTCAAAAAGATTTTAATTAAGTTAAACTAAACTAAGAGCTGAAGTATAGAAAGTGCCCTAAAGAATCTTTAATATCAAAATGAGCTCATACTATCTTCTAAAATAAAAATTATACAGATAAGTTAATATTCCTTCAGTAAAGAAAATTAAACCAGAATTGTACATTTAGTTTTAGAGGTCTCGAATACTCAGCTCTTATCAAGTCCTATTTTCTTTCTCTCTGTCTCTCAAGTAGACCACGATTGAGCCAAGTCTCGGTGGAGATATGTCTTTAATGTCTCTCAGAAAACGGAGTGTCCTCCTTGCTGAGAAACTTACTGGTCCCCTGCTCTTGATATATAGACAGTAAATTTAAACCTTATAGAAGGCCACTGTTGAGGTAGTTTCCTTGCAGTGGTGTGTGAATTCAGTTTATTAATATTAATTCAGGAAAAAATAAGCTTTACTCTACTGTTCTAGCATCTCAGAGCAGCACGTAACTTATTGTGTAACTGTAACAGTGTGTATCTCCCTTAGCAATACTGTAATGCCATGGAAAGGAAATCATACCGTGAGAAAATATTAAGATACTATTTGCAGCAGGATGACTTTGTAGATCTTTGGTTTTATAATTTGGAAAGCTTGGTGGAGCGCCTGCAGATTGTCAGATGCCAAATGATACCTGAGCTCCAGCAGCACTGCATTGCAGTTAATGACCTACAGTTTCAGGGGCTTCAAGTCTGAGTTTGGATTTATGTCATGTTTCTTCTCAGCGTCTGTGTAGATGCCTTATAGCTTGTGCTTCACATGCAATTTAAAGGCCAGTGTTAACATTTTCAAACCAAAGCATATGCACAACGTGAATCTTTTTATGTACATGTACCTATTGTGCTTGTTGCTGTGGCTTTCCCCCGTCCAGCATTCAGCCGTACGGTTCCTTGCACTTTTTCTTCATCTTTGTTTCTGCTGCTGTTTGCCGCACATTTGCTCTTAAGAACTAAGCTTTTCTTTTTTTTTTTTTTCCTAACCTTGATGAATGGCCTATATCTCAATGCTGAAGCTCACCTTTTTCTTGACTGAAAATGATTGATGGAGCAAGAATAACAGTGGAACAGTTTATGTGTCCTGACAACCTCGGCTTTTGCTAGGGCTTCCCTCAAGGGATTGGCAGAAGTGTTATTCTCTGCAGGAATTTAGATACCTATGAATCTAGTGAGAAACCAAGTGGGATTTTGAAACTCCTACTATTTAGTCTGAATATCTTTGAAAAATAGCAAGCTCAGAGTGCTCTGTTGATTTTCTGTCATGGAATACTTTGAGGGACAAATATTCCTTTTTGTTTTGCACAGATGGCATAATTTTGGCAGATGACCTTCAGCATTATCACATACAAGTTCACATACTTCTATTTGTTTTAAATTTTAAGAAATAAGATGAAAGACGATGCATATACTTTGTTCAAAAACATTCATTATTCCTACATCTGCATATATTTTGATGCACATGCTGCATAATTCTAGTGTTCCAAGAATTTTATTACCGTTCTTACTCTACTATCATTTAAACATGCTATTTTCCCTTAGCATGTTCCCTGTACATTTTTATTATTAAAATTAATATAACAATAACCTTTTTGAAAGAATGGTTAAATTAGTTACACTTTTAAATATAATGAGCTCTTAAGGCCAGATTTTCAAGTGGGTATGGCAAGATGCCTTTACTAAGATCAGGAGACTTGTGCCAGATTATACCTACTGAAGATCTGAATGTAAAGCTTAAGACAGTTGTTTATTAAAATATGTATGTCTAAATTTAGACAGAGAAGGAAAAAAAAATCAAAAAGTTACTGGAGTAGAACAGATGTCTAAGTGACGTTGACTTTCACAGGTTCCTAAGCCATGAAGAGTTAAAACAGTTTTGCTCCTAGATCTGTAGATGGAAATGTGCTGGGAGAAGTTAATGGCTTTGAAAAGAAAAGACCAAAGTACAGTAACATCCTTGAAAATGCTGACTTCATAAGTCAACATTTAAATGGGAGCCTGTCTTCCTACTAAATAGCTTTTCAACTTCTTTCTTATCATAGTAGTCCTTAATTAAAATAGTTCAAAGGAGTTGGGTCATAAAACTGCATTGTTTTTTTGTGCTAAAAAGAATTTCTGCACTCAGCAAGACTTCTTCAGTTCTCATAACTTAGCAGTTGAGCCAATAATCTTCTTTTCTCTATGGTGAACCACACATAAGCAGTTATTTAATCTTTGTAACTCAGGGTTAGTTCAGGACCACAGTGGTCTAATTAAAAAGTGCTTCAGTGTATCATTGATTTCTTGATATGAAAACAAAGTCCTACTTAATTCTGCATTACTTTGAAACCAATAATGCTCATAGCCAAGCTTTCTACATAAACACTGAAGGGTGTAGAGAGAGACAGACGTGTCCATGCATGCAGTTTGTAGAGGCTTGAAGGGAAGAATCAAGAAAGATCAGAAAATAGGAGAATTTAACTTGCGGAGGAAAACAAGGTCCCTGAAATTGATTTAAAATACTTGTTCAATCAGCCCATCTAACTAAATTCTGAAGGAAGGTTTGTTGTTGTTTTCTTAAGATAAAGCTTTGCAAAAAGTACCACTTTGTTAGCATCAGGCATTGGACTTCAGTGATCTATTCGCTTGTCAAAACATCAACATCACAAATTCATTGCATTGCCTTACGAATGACCTCCTTTTAGCCCTGCTTTCTGTAGTTTAGAGTTTCATTCATTTGTCATGTTGCAATCCTATTTCTGGTTTAAATTTCCACTTCTGTTGAAGACATAAGTCTAAGCAGTAGCATAAAAAAGCCCATAACCTCATTCATAACTGTCATGACCTTTAATTCAGAAGCCGTAGCTCTAGAATAGCTGCAGCTAATAGTCTTTTCAAGAAGTCTATTCAGTCTTTGACTAAAAATTCATATGATAATATTGATGGGGAAATGGAAAGGAGTCATGTGGAAAGTGAATTGGAAAATAGATTTTTTCCTTGTTCTTCTCAGACAAAAAAGAAATCTAAAAAATTTTAGTCTTTTTATTATTTTTATTTCAATTCAGCTGTCCTGCTAGCATGCTTCTTGCTCCAATTCTGCTCTATAGTTTTGTGCTTTATTGTATTTTTATGGTACGTGATTATGTAATGGAGTCTGGTGTCATGCGGTGATGCTGTCTGCTTGTATAGCTCTCCATAATGAATAAGATGTAAGAAAATTGAATGATAATAACAAGTGTCAAGCTAATCAGGTGAAATATTTTGCTTTTTAAACATTTGAATTTCTGTAAAATATATTCTCCACGTGAAGCTGCTGCTCGCTTGAATACTCTTGCTCCTTCATCACTAAAAAGAGTTTCCCTCAAAAAAAAAAAATTGACAGCCTCTACCCTGCTACCATTAATGAAAAAAATAAGATGGTGTAGCCTGCATCCATTTATACTAAACAGCTGTGAGCAATTGTTAAGGGGAGGCTATAAAAGTATCACTCTGATTGTCTTTGTAATCAGGATACTAGATTCTGCTCAAGAAGAACAGAACTTTCCTACTTCTTTGGAGTTAAATCTGCACCTGCCCAGTTAGAGACCAAATTAGATATCTTCTGTAGGCTAGGATAAACTCCTAGTAATTCATCCTGGAGAACTGCAGAAAGTTGAGTATAAGAAGGAATTAAAAAGAAAAAGTGTAAAACTAAATTAAGAGCTCGAGTCCCCTTGTCTTCTCAAAATGCCTGTCGATATTTAGAATTCTATTTACACCCAAACCAGCTCCACTGTCGAAGGAATGGCATCTGTCAAAGTCAGTGCCATCAATGTGATGTGCCAGTAAATCCTTTACATTTTTGCATCTTTTACCGCATATCAGGAATTGCTTTGACATGTTGAAGCAAATGCCACCAAACGCATTTTCACGAATTTTGGTTGTACTGAAATTCTTAGTACACTTCTGTTTCTTACTTTTTCTATAATAATACATGAAATTCTTCATCACATTCACAATGTTAGAAGATTATCCAACTTCTGTAAATTAATTTGGATGGAGCATCTTCTTGTTCACATGGAATTCAGGATCTCTCACTTGTGCATATATTCACTCCCTCCACAATTATTTTAATATCCGTGTAGTTGGATTTGTCACAGAGAAACAGTAATAATGGCAAATGCTTTAGAATCACCTGTTTTATAAAGATCGCCGCCTTTTCATGGTCTTGCTATATGCTGGGACTTGTTTCTTACAACAAAAAAGTGTAGCTTGGTGTAGCTCCTGTAGAGCAGTTTCCCACATTTCCAGAGAATTGATTTGAGGATTTTAACAGCTCCTTTCTTGCTCCTGGCTCACCTTGTCAAGCTGCTTAACTCCAAAAGGACTATGGAGCCTCTTATCATTTCTTAGCCCCAAGGATTCAAAGATCTGCTTCCAGCTTCACGCCAAGCCGCGGAACATAGCCACCCTTCCAGCTGGCTCCTGCCAGAGATGTCTAAAGTCACCATTACCCTCAGATTCTGCTCTTTTATGGTTTCTTACTGATCTCTTTATTTTGTTGGTAAGTCCATAGTGTTCCCAATTGTACTGACTCTTTGGTCAGAGTTCAGCGCAACAAACTGTGTAGGGAATATTTTTTGATGCAGATAAAGTTTTGTGAAACATTATGTATTGCTTGCAATTTTGAAACATAGCAAGTACTATAAAATGTTTTTTCTTCAGCTGACCCAAACACATGAAGAATAGCCAGACAACCTGTGCATGTTAAAAAAAACCTTGCCTTTTCATGATGACACTGAAAATACATTTAAAGGGACTTCTTGGTTGTTATTTTCCCCTATATTTGATAACCCATTGATAATCTTGACCAAGTCTTCATTTTTCAGGAACTGGTAGAGTCACAAAATGCTAGTGTTGTTAAACATTGTTGCTTTATATAAAATACAATTCTTATGCATAAAAGGCTGAATATAATTAAAATTTTAGTATATATGAAAAAGTTTAAGAAAGCCTCTTTCCTTTGGATTGTTCAAGCTGTTTTGAATCACTGTGATAGCTCTGTAAAATATTTTAGCTTTTTAATCTACAGTAAGTTGAATTGTTTTTGAAAATGAATATATAAATGTACAAGATATTTGAAATGTGTCTCATGGCACAATTCAGAAGTGTTGGAATTTGCTACGATAGTAAGCATTAAAATATAGGCCATTCTTCTCTTGGGAAGCAAGAAACAAAGCTAATTCCTCAGAAAATACACATTTTGAATCCAGGAAGTTTGTGTTTATATATGAATGATGTAAAATCCACTGCCATGGGCAGGTGTTGGGGACTGACTCCAGCTGGCAGCTAAGCCTCCACCAGCCGCTTGCTCACTCTGTGCTCGCCCCCCACAGTGGGATGGGGGAGAGAATTGGAAGGGCAATAGTTAAAAAAACTTGTGGCTTGAGATAAAGATGGTTTCATAGGTAAAGCAAAGCTTCACATGCAAGCAAAGGAAAAGAAGGGATTCATTCCCTGCCTCCCATTGTCAGGCAGATATTTCGCCATTACCAGAAAAGCCAGGGCTTCATCATACATAAAGCTTACTTGGGAAGACAAACGCAGTAACTCTGATCATCCTCCTTTCTCTCTCTTTCCCCCAGCTTTTATTGCTGAGCACAACATCAAATGGTCTGGAACATCCCTTTGGTCAGTCAGGACCATCTGTCCCAGCTCTGTCTCCTCTCAACTTCTTGTGTGCCCCCAGCACAGTCGCTGGTGGGGCAGCCTGAGGAACAGAACAGGGCCTGAGGCTGTGTGAGAGCAGCTTGAGGCTGCTCAGTGAGAAGCGATACATCCCTGTGTTTTCAACACTGTTTTGGTCACAAATCCAAAACACAGCATCATAGGGGCTACTATCAACAAAATTAACTCCATCCAAGCCAAAAAGCACTGTAGCAGGTTTCACTGGATCTCAAAGAAGTTTGCACAAACTGTAGAATATTTATGATTCATTTTTGACTACCTATTTTATAAATGAGAATACCTAGACTAATATTAGTATATTTCTCAGTTCATGCTGTGAACCTGGGATGATGTAGAAATAACGTATTTCTGTTTGAAAGAATATTCTTGCTAAAAAAACCCACCCCAAATATTTTACTAATCAGTGCATTATCGTAGCACTCCTATTCCCTTCGCCTTCCCTCTCCATAGGCTTTTAGATATGTGTAAGCGTAACTATCTGCTCTCAGATAAGTCTCTTTAAAAAAAAACCCGCCAAACCCTGCCATAATAATAGTAATAGTTTGAATTGAAAAACTGCACAACTTGAACAATTTACAAATTATCTATTTCTTATCTCAATACTCAAATGATGTGGTTGTTAATACTTTCACCAGCGACCTCTCTTTTAAAATCAGCAACTTCACCCATATCAGTATATTTAAATGACTTGTACTTGCTACTTTGCTCTTCAAGAAAGGAGAGACAGCTATTGTAGTATGCATCATTAGTTCTAACGAATAGCCATATAGTTTAGATAAGCATTTTGTGGTGTTGAACCCCAAAATACCTCTCCTAAATACAACGGCAGTTTGAAAGGATATGGCTCAGAAATGTTTCACAAGTTGCATTGTTCAGTTTAAAATGCATTTTACCAGCCATGGTAATTCTTGGAATTAGTTGTATGAACTAATTATGTAGACATTGTTTTCTAAATTAACTAGTGACTTAAGATGCTTGACTTCGCACATTTTAGTTTGATTTTTTCAGTGGACGCACAGCACTATTTTAAGATTAAGTATCCAGCCAGTTGTTTGAATGCAAACAGCAAAGCACGTGTATCACTAGCCAGTTTTCAAAATCCTGGAGTGTGCCAACTCACTGGTCTCTCATCTCAGAGAGGTGTGGAGTCTCCTTCTCTGGAGATACTCAAAACCCACCTGGGTGCGTTCCTGTCCAACCTGCTCTAGGTGAAACTGCTTTGGCAGTGGGGTTGGAGGAGATGATCTCTGAAGGTCCCTTCCAGTTCCTACCGTTCTGTGAGCGTCCTTTCAATCAAGTAAATAAGGCGATTTCTAGTTCTGCATGAGAAATCACCAATACTGTACCTAACTGTTGATGTCAGAGGCTATTTCAGTACATGTGAAATCGGCAAAGTGATTAATGACTCATTAGAAATTAATACATTTCCCAAAAGAATTTTCAGGGATTCAGCTGTGAAATTCCTGCTGTACTCCACAGGAGCTACATGACTTAATCCCCATGACCTGGGGATTTTTGGGAATATAAGCAACTTAAACAGCTGGATAGATATACTGTTAAAAGGTATTGCATGGCATTACAGCACTCCAGATAAAAATCATTCTTGAAATGAAAACGTTGAGAGACTTAAACTGGGAAATCAGAATCAAAAAACTCTACATTGTAGAGTGGTGACTGACTTGGGGGGGATTTGTGTTCCAAATATTGAAAACTTTACGTTATTATCCATGACAAGGCTGAAAGAGGACACGACAAGTTGGATTTCACCATGGTATTCACACATGTACAGTCACTCAGTCTACTCATTTCTATTTTAGAAATACATCATGAAAGTTTCCAGCAGACATAAAAATTAAAAAAAATACTGTGATTGAGGAAAAATGTGGTAGTGAAGGAAGAAGGTGTCTTTGACCTCTAAATATATACACAATAATTCATTACAAACGTAGTTCAGAAAGCAGAAAGGGCGATCCGCAGTGTGCTAAGAAGGTAAGTCCTTTCTGCAGAAATGCAGTAAAAGGCAGCTGTTTCTAAGGTGCATTCTCAAATGGGTTCTTCATCCATCTCAGCAAAATATAGAATCTCCATTTAGTCATTCATTCTTTGGTGTGTTCTACCATTCCAGTTCCGCATAGAATCTTTTATTTTCCCTACTCTACAGAAATTATTTTTGATGCAAGGGATGACGTGCAGGACGGTTTTCTGTGCCTCTAAATGCAAATACTTGACTTCTAATCCAAAGATACAGGTAATTGTTTTATAGGCTTGCATAGATAGATCTCCTGGGGTCAATGATGTAATAGCTTTCAAAATTTCTACCACACTTACCTATGAAAGTATATTTCTGGCTTTGAACAATACTGTCTTGTAGTGGTATTTACTTGGGCAGCATATCCATTGACCTTGTTTATGGCTACATGAGGGACTGGACTATTTTACTCTCAGAAAGCAGATGAAAACTGTGATGCAGAAATTATTTACTTCATATGAATAACTGAAGGAAGATCATTAACCTCATTCCAGCACTGTGACCATACCGTCTTCTCCATGTACTGCTCTTTTAATCACACCATTGATCATTCATCATCTTTCATACTGTATTCAAAAGCAGTCCTTGCCACGAGGGATATACACAGTTTCTAAATTCTGTCCTTTGAAACGTGGAAAGCTGTAAGGAAAAGGGAAGCAAGAGTAGAATGAACATTTTGCAGTTTTTTATCGTTACTTATAAGCAACTGTGTTTATGATTTAATTCTTCAGATGCTTACACAAGCCATGGCTCTTCAGGATAAGATTTTTTTATATATATCACTTATTGCATGGGTACAAAACAGCATTTAGCTATACTTAAACCTGGTGTTCAGCTGTTGTGACAGTGAACTGTAGACACACGTTTACGATTGACTCTATGTGAGTATAGTTGCACTCCCAGAAGAGGAAAGGTTCTGTATTACAAAAAGCCCACCACCTTCAGCAATGAGAGTCTTCTCATTGACTTTAATGGGCATTAATCAGGCCTGGTGCCAGCGACTGTTTATATGCATACTTATATTTAAGCAGTAAACACCGGAAGCCTTCATTAAGGTTAACAGTAAAAGTGAATGACCTCTCAGTATCAGAAACAGTCACATAAAAATAGTAAATTAAATCAAGCATTAATCAAAACTGTAAAATAGCCTGCTTAATCCTTTCAGAAACAACACACCCACAACCTTCCCCCAAACCCTTGTCAAACAAATGGGTTTTGCAGTGTATCTGGAAGGTCATCAAGTCCTGGGCTATTTCAGGAGCAAGTTCCAGATGGTCTCTAACATGCTGAATAATGTATGTCTATGTGGGAGTGGGGAGAGGGGGGCTCGAAGGAACTATTACACTGATAGGAGTAACCCCGTGCATTTTTGCATTCATGTATGACAAGCTAGGTGTTATAATTAAAAAAGCCCTTGCATCCTTTGTTTCAAGTGGCAAAAATAACTTGTTTCAAGGACCTTTACTGACAGTATCAATTTCATATTTCATTCAGCAACACTCTACACTCTACAAAACCTTTAGCTTTTGTTTGGACTACATTTGTTGTGATTATGGGAGCCCTAGTATTTCAATGGTATGTGGTATTCTTAGCTTGACATTCCATGAGCGGTAGTCTTTTATCTTGTAATTCTTACAGTGCTATAAAGTGAAGATCTAACAGCTATATGTGTTATTATACATAAGATAATTATATTATATAATGCAAATGTATATGTTTAAAATGGTTTTGTATGACTTTATTTTAAATGCACAGGACAGAAAGAAGATAAATGCTTTTTGAGCATAATATGTAAGACTCTGACTATCTGTATGCCTCAAACTACATCACCACCTTGAATGAGTTTGTTCTTAGGCTGCCTGTCTGCTCACATTATGTGTAATAGGGGAAAATGCTGACCAGATACTAAGCTAAGAGCAAAAGCAGACAGCCTGAGGCAGTTTTTTACTTAGGTCAAAGGTGAAAATGGAATTTATTAACCAATGGTCCTTTTCAACATTAGTCCTAATGTCTCATTCTGACCAACGCTATGATGAAAGATGCAGGATATGGAGTAAATATACTTTTGGTGTTTTCATTGCTGCATGCAGGAAGATACGAGATGGCACTGTATTGATATCAATTACAGAATAAAAAAGAAAGAAAACTAAATACAATAGTCTTAAATAATAATAAAAATAATGCTAATTATGTCACAGAATGGTAGACTCCTTTTTCCGTTGCCATCTTTTGAGTTCCCTTATGGCCATAGCTCTAAATCCATGATATTGGTGAAATGCTGTTCACGTGTAAAGAGACCAAAGATACAGAAGAAATTGCCCATAGATAAATCAATGCATCGTTTTTGTCCTAAGGTAATAATATTTCAAAGTACTTTCATTCTGATGGTTTTCAGAATAACTATTTGAAGTGAATTGTTGCCCTTGGACAAATTCCTGGAGGAGAGAGTGACGTACATGTCACAAAAGAAATCATTGTTATAGGCGCAGCTAGTGACAGTGCTCAGTGTCAACAAACTAAGTTGACATAAAGCCTACCATTCAATTACTGGCATAAAGAAATCTCTAAAACAAGACTGAAGGCATGGCCTATGGCACCTCAAGTTTGAATAATAGAGCAATAGTAAAGAATAGACAATAGACAATATCAGTGATGCAGTAACAGAAAAAATTAATTTCTAATCCTTATACTGTGTGTGTTCGTTGACTAATACAAAATTTAAGTTTCCTGTACAATAAATGGTCAATAATTGAATTTTTATAATATTTTGTACATAACCAAAAACATGTTTCCAGTTTGATTCTGTTATTGACTCTGGCTATTAACTCAAGATAATTAAGATTTCTTAACTCTCCGTTAGAGTTGTCTTCTCCAGATCTGTCACCGTTCATGAGCTCCAAAGTGCATCGATATCGTTTAGCCAATCAGTTTATGGAAGAGAATACACAAACCCTTTCACAACAGCAAATCTTTTCTTGGAAAGTCTGGATAACAAAATGTTATCCAGAAGACAATAGAAAACCAAAATAAAAGTCAGAACAGTTGCTATCCCTACAGCATACACTAATGCTGAGGCCTAACTGTCTGGGCAGTGTTTTGTGATACACTTTAGGGTGGCTGAAGAACATTAAGTGTGAGAACTCTGCAAGATCATGTCCTTCAAAGAGAAATATAATGAAAGCGTAAGGAAATTATGCGTTTCCCACTGATGACTAGCTACAGGTATTCTTAGGGGAATGTATAGAGTGAATGAGAACTAGAGATATTAATTACATTATGATCATGATTAAGGGGCATGTGAATTTAAAAGTAGACAGCAGCATGGACAGGTAAGTCTTTAATGATCATATGCATCCCAAAGTCTAAAAAGAAGTAGAATATATGCAAGGAATTCTAAAGACTTAGAGAAGGTGAAAATTAAGTCATTAGGCTCAATCTTTTCTGTGTGACAAAATCTAGTGATTTCCATAGGGTTTTGCCCCTTTCTGGGGATAACTCCAGCTGACAGGTCTAAGCTTCCTCATTATATATCAATTCATCTGTTCCAAATATTTAGTTCTAAATGCACAACATAAGTTGTCATGTCAATAAAGAAGTGGCATAACACTATGCAGTAAGACTATTCATGAAAGTAACAGGTGTATGTTTTCTTGGTGATTCTGCGTGATTGTTGTGATTTTGAGTTAGTCAAGACAACCCCAACCTTTTAAATAGCTGAGCTTACTCAGGCGTCAGCTTGGCCCTGAGAAGTAAAATTCTGTTGAGCCAGTCTGGTTGCTTGCAATGTCAATGGAGCACATAACTCCATGTTTTCTAGAACATCAAGTTGTGTTCTGCTTCTACGTAGGCTACCATTACTTCCTCACCCCCTACCGCAGGGATTCTGATCTGTATACCTGTGATTTGAAAGTTACTACACATTTTTAAGCGCTCCCTTTTTATAACGAGGAGGAAGAAGAACTAATGATACCATTATACATGAAAATTTTAATTTAAAAGACAGATACTTGGTAACAGAGAAACAATGGAATCATTAATTCTAACGATTTGATTGTTTCTGTCCAAAACCAGATGATAAAATAATATGCCAGTTGACTAAAAGCAACTCAGAGGAACTTCACAGAAGCATATCTGTCCTTCAAGTGATTTTCCTATAGCTTCCTGCCTGCAGTGAATGCTCTTCCTCAGGGTTTAAAGTTTCTGCTGATCTTTTTGAAGCTTAAATGCTCATATATGAGGAATGAAATGATAAATTTAGGAAAAGAATCTGTATTTGATATTTTTCCTGATTTTCCTATGGAGAAATTTCATATTTTTTTTTCTGTTCTAAGGCTTAATTTCCAGTAAACAAATGTTTTGCTCTTCCAAGTCAGGTATGTGAAAAGGCACCTTAAATCTTAATGTCCAAATCCTCTATGCATTTCTACTTGTTTGTAATATTTACTTACTTTCTATACATATGAGCTTATCTGTGATCTGTGAGGAGCCTAAAGAAATGGGACTATTTCACATGTAAAGTATACTAAAGTTTAACAGTCACTTTTAATAAATTTTTTTTTAAAAAAAAAGAGTTTAGGAACTTATTAGAAAAAATATTAAGGTGAATGATGGGAATTAAAGTCTACCTAAGGTAATAGATGATCTGGCCTTGTTTGAACTCTGCTGGAGTTTTGCTTTTAAATTTGGTAACATCAAACTTCACAGACTTTAATATATGTTTTTTACTTGAAAAATCTTTAAAGGGCACACTGCATTTAATTTATTTCAAATTTCCTACCATAGCTCAACTTGGAGTGGAGAATATGGTTCCTGTACATTTAACATTTTATAAACAGTTGAACAAGAAATCTTTTTTTAAAAAAAAACAAGCTCAAAGATCCATTTTAAGTCAGCATTTGGTCACAGGACTGCTCCCTGACTCTGCACAAGAGAGTTGTGATGGATTAACTGAGTGCATAACAGATATTGTTTTAGTGCATTAGCCCTGATTTCCTGTTCAAAGTGATTGATTGAGCCTCGGTCAAGACAGTGTCCACAGCAAATATTAAGCAAACTTACCCCGACACAATCAATCACTCTTATCAAAGGATCACCACGTTTGGAGCAAAAAAAAAATGCTAAAACACTACCTGCTTTGCACTGTGTTCATCCAGCTTAAATTATTTTTCTTAAAAGCACAGAAAAACAGGTTGCCTTTGTAGAACTATTGTTTGCTTCAGTGTATTTCTTCAGGCTGGTCACCTGTGATGTATAGAGGTGTAATTTGCTTATATTACAACATGTTTGCTATTCTAAAAATATGCATGTTTCAAAAAAGACACAGTGAGGGCATCATAAACTAATTCGTGTATTACCTGACAGTAAGAAAGGTCATTTGTCTATAAAAACTGACCTTGGTGGTTTCAGCCATCACTGTTTACCACTAGTAACGATACTTTTTCTCCAGCGATTGCATTTCTAAAGAATTCTCTTATATTCTGCTGTTATTTTACTTAACTTATTTAACAATTATTTAAACACCTGTAGATATTATTTAGTATAGTCAAAAGGTCTTATATATAGGAGGCAAATGTGATTTTATCATTTCAAGGGTATGGAAGATTCTATTTTTCTTTGTAAGTGACGTGACTGAGCTCAGTGTTAGAGCAGGCTCTTGTTAAACAAGATGTTGTTAGTGGCTTCCTGTGGCTTCCCTAACAACAAACTGAGACAGCACAGGGGTTTTGGATGGTGGAGTTTCGACTCTCAACACGCTTAGCAGGATCCTATTTAATCACCAGACGAAAAAAAGATTTTTTTTTTACATATAGTGTAAAGGACCTGCCAAACTGGTCTGAAATAGAATGCGAAGAATAATGGTCCTATGCTGTAGGAAAGGAGTGAAGTAGGAAAATTTCATCACTAAAGATTATTTATTCTTAAAAGCTAAGAAATTACTTATAAAAAAAAATCAAGATTAAGGAAGTTAGTAGTCAACTAGAGGAGAAACAGTAGAGTTAGAATTGCTCTGTGGCCCAGGATTTCACCACCATGCAGCAATATAAGCTTTCTCTACTGGCTTGGGAGCTATAAAATAGTGATACAGACATTTTCCCTGAAGAAATTCTCCCCATGAATCACTGCATCATCTTTATGGCCACTATGTACCATCAACCTGCTAGAAAGCAGTTGAATTGAGTTTTCTTGGTTTAACATCAGTACTAGCATATCCATTTTAGGACCACTGTTGGTAGCTCAAGACACCACTACCAACTGTGTTTCAGATGTCACTTTTTTTTTTAAGATAAGCTGTAAAAATAATCTCTTGAAACCAACCTCTGCTTTCCTGGTAGAGAGATTCTTACTCTCCTGTTCATATTCTAGCTGGAAATAAGAGTGTATCCCGCTACTATGACTCAACATTTAATACATGCATTTTTATGGAGTTTTCACTTGCTTTCCGTCCAAGTAACTCACTAGAGTGACTCTCTGGAGTGTAACATTCCACCAACCTCTAATAATCCTGGTTAGATAGATTTTTATAGCATAAGCAGAGTAAACCAGCTTCTTACGATTCAGACAAGAACACAAAGACTTGTCCTGTTTATATCCAAGACAGCATCTGCAACAGACTTTAATTGTTTCAGAGCATGCAGTGGGAATGTCTTCAAATGAATTTAAATTGCAAGCTTGGTGAACTAAAATGCTTTTAATTGTTCATTGGCAGCCATTCAACACAACTTTTACACTCTGATTGTAGTGCATAGCTGCTTTGGTGTGTGCATGTTAATAATACATAGATAAATCCATCCAAGAAAACATTATCTAAATGTATGTGACACCATGTATGAGAGTTTAAAAAAACCTACAGTCATAGAAGATATATTTATATTGTACGTTATAAGATTCACCTGGTAAGCACATAGTTTCCCCTTCCTGTGTTTCCATTTTCTTCCTTCACCTATAAAATGAAAGAGGAATGAGAGCAGTGGAACAGCAGCAGTGAACAAAGCGCAGCACTCCCCTCCTGCCTCACTCTTCTCCCTCCTCCCCACAGGCGGGCTTCCAGCTTCCTCCAAACCAGTGGAAGGATGTCTAATACCTCCTTCCCTGTTCCTCTCTCTGAGAAGCTCTTACCCTTTTTGTTAGTGGTAGGAGAGTCGATACAGGGGAAACAGAAGCAGACGAAAGTGTCTGTACACACATGGAATACTTCACTGGCCATCTCCGGACATTTTTGCTTTCTGTCATGTAAATCCCAGATTGTCAAGCTTGAAGAGTTTATAGCATAGCGTCCAATTTTGACTCATCATAACTATACAGTCCTTTACCTCTCGGCCGGTTTACTTTTTTTGCACTAGCTGTTTTTACAATAAATCTGATTAAGGTCTTTTGGTGTATGAAATGTGAGTGAAAGCCATGTTTGCTTTTTCTTATGCCTTATCATTTGAAAAATTCAAGCTAACAGTGGAAGTTGCCTTTTTGCACTACTGATTCAGTTACAGCAACATGTAGTAGATGATTTCTGTGATTAAGAGGTTTCTCATTAACCTCATTGAGGTTCTTTTAAGTTTCTCAGTATTTTTTTTCTCCAATAGATGCTATCCATGCATACTGGGCTTATGTGGCAAGGTTTTGGTAGTGGAGGAGAGGCTGGAGGGATGGCTTCTGTGAGAAGAGACCAGGAGCTGCCCCCATGTTGAGCAGAGCAAGTTTCAGACAGCTTTAAAATGGACCTGCCGCTGCCCAAAGCTGAGCCCATCAGCAATGCTGGTGGCACCTCTGTGATAACATGGTTAAGAAAGGGTAAAAAATGCTACATAAAGTGTTTACTGTAGTGATTTGTCTGTCTGTGCTTGTATAAGCTGCAAACTGAGATTGTGCACATTATAGTGCATACACAGATTATCAGTAATTGTATCTTCTACACCGTAGCTTCTTAAAAATAGACAAACACTAAATTATATCCAAAATAAAAAAGAACAGACTTCAGAGTAATCATAATAAAATCCATGAGAGTGCACACACCTGTAATGGTTGCATTTGTAGCTCTGCAGAATGTCATAGCTTGGTTACGTGGGGTTTTTTGCACTGTGTGTAGTAGTCTTGGATCAAGCCATTCCGTAGCAAGTCATTTAAGGTGTACAGGTTTCCTAAATATTCAAAGAGGCTTTCTTAAAGCTTTTTTAATTAAGATATTTTAGAAATATAAAGAAATATGCTCTTCTAATTTACTTTACTTAATAGACTAAACCAAGGTATACCATTGGAGACTATGTAGTCTTTCAAGGAAATGTCCTCATCACTTAGAGAGTAAATTAGGTCATCTTGATAATCTGGTTTGGTGAACCAAATTGGTTTGATATTTGACAGTACCCGCCCTGGAGTTTTGGGTTAAAAATAGTGAAATAGTAAAAGAAAATCTCCAAAAGGGATTTTGCATCTCAGGCGGATGTTTTTCCTTTGAACAAAATGATGTTTCATTTTATAATTGAAATACAGTATGCCTTTGAACTTTCAATAGCTAAAGCTATTAAGTAAGAGCATCACATTTCATTTATTATATTACGTTTTAAGTTCGATCCATGCATTTTTAATTCTGTTTATGTCTTGAGAGCTTGCCTCTAGTGGAATAAAACCAATCAAGTATCTAGAACAAGAATTAAAATTTAGGTCCTAATTCACCATTGCCCTGTGGTTCCTTTGTGTCTGTTTGAATAAATACAAAGGACAAATAAAATAAATGTAAGGACCCTCTGGAGAATACTGTTATTGTACAGGGTCAGATAATGCTTGAATTCTGCCAGGCGTGCCTAGGAGTTCCTTAATGTAAGAAAGCTGTGCTCCACGGTGGCTAAAGATAGAAGGAAGTGTATTAGCTCTATGCCAGGGTGAGGTGGGAGAAAGAATGACCACAATAAACGGTTTCACAGAGAATCTGTGTTCACAAGATTTGGGGGAAAAAAAAAAAAAAAAAGAGAGAATTGATGGTGAAGGTCAGGTGTGTACAAGTTAGCCTGGGTTTGAGCTAATGGGGGTGAGTTTCCAAGTTTTCAGAAGCTGGTGAATAAAAAGAATTAAAATTATATAGGTGGGAGGAGATGAGGTACCAGGATAGTGGGGAAAAAATCTTGGGCATCTGTCTCTTAAAAAGTCCTGCAAGCAGAAGCAGTATGGTGGGTTGACCCCAGCTGGCAGCTAAAGCCCCACCAGCTGCTCACTCACTCACCGACACGGTGGGATGAGGGAGAGAATTGGAAGGGTGTAAGTGAGAAAAGCTCACGACTTGAGATAAAGACAGTTTAGTAAGTGAAGTGGCACATACAAGCAAAGGAAAATGAGGAATTAATTCACTACTTCCCATTGGCAGACAGACGTTTCGCCTCTCATAAATCTTACTTGGGACGACAAATGCAGTAACTCCAGTAATCCCCCCTTCCTCTCTCCTTCCCTCAGCTTTTATTGCTGAGCACAACATCAAATGGTCTGGAACATCCCTTTGGTCAGTCAGGACCATCTGTCCCAGCTCTGTCCCCTCCTGACTTCTTGTGTGCCCCAAGCCCAGTCGCTGGTGGGGCAGCCTGAGGAACAGAACAGGGCCTGAGGCTGTGTTAGCGCTTCTCAGTGAGAAGTGATAAATCCCTGTGTTTTCAACACTGTTTTGGTCACAAATCCAAAAAGCAGCATCATAGGGGCTGCTATCAACAAAATTAACACAACTGCCCGAGTGTGGGGCACAGCTGAGCCCCTCAGTGAGGCTGGTGGCATTTTTGGGAAAACGCATTTCAGAAAGTGCAAACGCTGCCCAGGCAGCGAGGAGTGAGGAACCAGCGTGAGCCCCGGGGAGAGCAGGAGGGGCAGGGGGGGCTGCGGGCGCCGGAGCAGGGATTCCCTGGCAGCCCCTGGGGAGGCCATGGCGGAGCAGGGGAAGAGTGTGAGGAGGAAGGAGCGGCAGAGAGGAGCTGTTATGGGCTGACCACAGCCCCCATTGCCCACCCCTCTGCACTGCTTAGGAAGGGGAAGTAGAGGAGTCAGGAATTAAGGACTGAAGTTGAGCCTTGGGGAATAAAGAAGTGTTGAGCCGGGGGAAGGTATTTTAGCTTTTGTCTTTGTTTCTTGCTGTCCAAATCTATTTTTAATTGGCAATAGATTAAATTAATTTTCTCCAAGTCAAGTCTGTTTTCCCCATGACAGTAATTTGTAAATTAACTCTCTGTCTTAATCTTGACCTGTGAGCTTTTCCATCTTATTTCCTCCCCCTGTCCTGATGAGGATGGGGAGGAAGAGAGCAGCTGGGTGGGCAACAGGCATGCAGACAAAGTCAACCCATCACATCTAGGAACTGAAGATGTCTTCCTCTTGTGTCAGTACATGGATATATGTGTCATTATTCTCTCACTCCTGACCTTGCTATGTGATTTTTATTTTTGCTTCTTTATAGCAGAAAAAAATAACGTAATCTTAAGGTACAATCAGAGCTCTGCTTTGTTTAGCAACAATTTTCAGCTAAAACTTTGCAGGCTTTTTTATATTCAGTTATTTTCTTTGTTATTAATGGGCTCATAATTCTGTCAAAACAAAGACTGAAAAAATGACGTGTGATTTAATATTCACCTTTCTAAAGGTCGTAGCTTTTCTGAGTACAGGAGGAGGATTCGGGGCTGAATGTTAAAACTCAGAAATTTAGCAAGGCCAACTGTATTTTTCAACCCTAAGGACTCTTCTACATCCCTGGAATTAGAGTAAGGCTAGGTCTTCAGGAATCTGTGTCTATCTTGTTGACCATCTTTTGCATTTACGAACGAGGCATTTTTCCTATTACCAGATTGGTCTGGACAATTTGAAGGGTTTTTTTAGAAGGGATTAATTTTCTTTCTTTTCTTGTCAGGGAGTCCTGCGAGGTGGGCTTGATTTTAAAGTTAATTTTTGCCATTTAATGATAGGAGGACAATACATGTGATCACTGTATGGAAGAGACGGCAAGTGCGTTAGAGTAAGGCTGTATTTTAGGAACAGTCCTCTGAGGAGAATCTAGACTCTAATGGTATTTAATATCAGACTATGTACTATATTTCAGTTAATATCTATCTTAGAAATACAGTGAATACTTTTCTCGTGTGTTTTTGCTTTCACTTGTCTATAAGTCATCTTTTTATCATTGATTGGGGAAAGTACAGGAGATGATGAAATATTTTCAACTTTTCCGTAAAGACTTTGATATACTATTTATTTCTTCTATCTTCCCAGGCATCCTTCTGCACGCTGGAGGCTTTATTCTTTTTGTTTGTTTGTTTGTTTGCTCCTTCCTACTGGTCCTCTGCGAGCAGAGGGATGGCAATGTTTCTTCAGCTGTTTGTACTCACGTATCACGCACTTCTCAGGCCTTAGTTATTCCAGTCTCTCTCCCTTCCTCAGTTCTTGATGTTCTGACATTCAGATGAGTCACAAAATGCATTATTTTTTTTCCTTGTTAGATTGATTTCATATGTGAAATTCATTTCAAATGCCCGTTCCGAATACGCTTGTCTACCTTCAATTTGCCTGGCATATTGAACAGAATTCGATTAGATGTGTTTATAAAATGACTTATCTCCAGGCCTGCAATTCAGCTGAAAGTGTGAGATGGCTGGGGAATTTGTAGCTTGCAAGATTCAGTTGCTGGAACATACTGAGTCATCAGATATATCTTCCTTTGTAGATGCAAAGCAAGTTTCACCTTAGGTATTTAATTACGACATGCAGCATAGTTGGGTAGTGTGTGGGTGTTAATGTCAGCTGAGTCTACAGAGTAATATCTGAACAGCCTTGGTTTATCTAACAGACCAGATCTGGGTTCCAAAGCCTGAGGTATAACTTGGATTTGAAACTAGGTGTGAAATTCCCTGCGCAAAATGAAAAATATTTGCTACACATTTCTATTTCAAGTTTTGTTCCTAAATCTCGTGTTTCTCTAGAAGTGGTTTCCTTCAAACTGGTTGTAAAAGCTTGATTTCTGTATATAGGGTTATATTAGTATAGCCTCTTAACTATGTAATTGAGAGATTATTGTAACTGTTGTTTTAGGCTTCTTTCCAGTATTGCTTTGAAAACCAGTTGTGACTGAATGCCAAAAATAGAATAATCGGCAAGTTTTACAAGCATTTTTAGTACACTTTGGTAATAGTAAATAAATAAAAATAATTTATTGCTATAAAAGTTGGTATGTATTATGACAACAGCTATGACCAAATATCTGATAGGAGCAAATGAATATTACAGTGATTTTCTTTACCGTCAGAGTGGGAATGTAGTTCTACTGATATATTTGCATTTCACGCTTCTCTATCAGCTAGCAACGCCATACTATTTCTAGATGAAAATAGTCAGCAAAACATTTATTCCCATTTTAATCAGCAAAGTCATATATAATTTTAAAACTACATACACAGAGAAGGTAATCTCCCAAAACCAGCAATAATCTTAAAACTGTGTGTGTACAATGAGAAGATTCTTTAGTTAATTTCTGTGAAGGCAAATCAGAGTAACATGGATGCTATTTTTTTCAATTTATTTATTTATCATATAGTAATGTCACTGTGTTAGTATGTTACTAGCAAGTCAGTGTATAACTTGCAGTCTAGTTACTGTTATCTTTTATGGAATTTGTGCTGGTGCTGACTTTGAGGAATGTATCATTAAAGCACCTTATCCTTAAAACATAATGTTAAAGCAACATTTCTGATGATGTACTACTGTGATACATCATCAGCACCAGGCTCCTTGCTGCTACGTTCCTCAGAGCATAACACTGCAGAAGAAAAATAAAAAAGAATACTGCAAAAATATGGTTAACTTGAAAGGTTAACACAGTGAATACGTTGTGGTACCTCTATTGTTGACCCAGGTCCTCAATCTCTCCTCTATATAGTGCCAATACACTGCCAGAACATTCATATAATTATGATGAAAGAATTATGTCATCAATTAACTTCCCTGTTTTAGGGTAAAATCTTACTGATATTTGTAAATATTTGCTTACTTTTGCAAATATTTTTTTTAAATATCAATATGATTCCAGCAAAAAACCTGTATGAAAACAGCCCAAATTTGTCAAAGCTCAGGCACAGGCTTTATAGCAAAGGCCAAACCGGTCAGAGGAAAGGGGCCATAAAATCGATTCTGAGTAATCTTGGAAATGAGATAATAGTCCATTAATCTGTTCAATATAAGCATGAAATTTTCTGCTGCACTTCATGGCTACACATTTGTAAGAATTTTGTCAGTGGAAATGGGAGAGAAGCCATAGGATTACTGTAGGGGTGACTTCCTCGTGCTTTCACTGCAGGCTTTTTTTATTTTTTTTTTTTATTTTTTTCTCAGTGAAAATATCTAATTCATTTGTGGAATGATGCCAACAAAACTTGTTACTGGTTCCATATTAAACACGAATTAGTGGCAAGCTTATAATGTGTGACTCATAAGTCAGCGTTAAAAGTTTAAGTGGCAAGTATTCGAGAAAGCAATACTATGATCTGCATGGTACAATTCAAGGTGTGACCTGTTACTGATAGAACTACTTGCGAACCACTGTCAATATATGTTGTTATGTAGATATGATTAATCCCTGTATATAGAAACCACTAGATAATACTCAGAAATTGTTTCTTAAAAAGGAAGCCAGTCTTCCTTTGAGAAGTTCCATTTCTTAGCATCAGCTCAAGCAGCTGGCTCCTTCTCTCACCAGGTCTCTCAGTATCAGAGTCCTGCTCTCTGAACAACCCAGTTTGCCTGGGCAAACCAAAGCATCTATAGATAACGTGAATTTTGTTATCTGTCATTTCTAGGAACTGCCAAAGAGAGTGCAGGCTCTTAGATAAAACATGATTTTATTTTTCTCCTTCTCCTAGAGGCTTCCCACCCTTTTGAGAACTTTTTTATATGTAACAAAACCCATGACACCTAAACAACTGGGCTTTCTCCACTTGCCCAAGATGAGTGAGGATATCCCTTTGCTCCTCATTTTCCCGTGGGTTGCCTTACTCTGTTGTCCATTTCACTTATACTTTCCCACATTAGAAGCATCATCATGGGCTCATGGCATGAACGTGGAGGCCAACAAGAATAGCTTCAGCGTTGTAAAGATTCTTTCCATGTAACACAATCTAGCAGTCTTGATTCACTGAAATAGAGATCAAAATTTCCCTGTCCGTCTTGCAAGACAAATATTATTGTAAGTGGTGCAAGCCTCATTTTCTCGAGCTAAGCAGCAGAAGAAGATAATGAGAGCTGAATAGCAGAAGGATGCTTGCCAGTATGGGTCTTCTTTCATTTTTGATGAAGAACTTCGATTTTGCTCAAATGTATTCATTACTTAAAAATCTGATCTGAATAATTCTGTTTAATCATGCTTCCCGTCTATACTGTACAGTAGAAAATCACTTTCTTTAATATTCAGAAATCTTAGAATTCTAGTTAGTTTTTCTTATGTTCAAATGTAGTAGGTTATTTGTAACTTCTTAAAATTGTTTTTTGTTTTGTTTTGAGGGGTACATGATGGTAGTATGAACTAGCTTAATTTGAAAGACTGAATTAAAATTCCAAATTTCTGAAGCTGTCAAAGGCATTATCTTCTTGTTGGAAAATGTTAAAGGTAAGAAAACGGGGAATTCTGTGTGACTTGTAATGGCAAGTTCTCCTTTGGTACTGATTTCTGGGCATTTTTTCAACAATAAAATAAAAGACATACTGTCTTCCAATTGAAGAACTAAGTGTAGGTACTAAAATGATTGTTATTTCTTAATCACTTAAGACAGCTAATGAGATAAATAGTGGTTCAGAATTTTCTCATGGAATTCCACTATTTTGATTATTTGATTTTCATTCTAGACTAAATGTTATAATCTATGATACTTATTTTTTCTACAGCAAGATCTATTTGTGACACATACCGTATTTTAAATGATGAAATAACTCGGAGACTTGATTGAAGATTTTTTTCTCCTAAGGAGATTAAGAAGTTTTATTTACTGATGTTGACAGTACGCCATGTCGCACGTACTACAAACATAAATTTGTGTAGCAAAACTACTATGGAACTATTAGGGGAGGAATTCACTGATACAATTTCTCTGTAACATAAAAAAGTTACTGCATATATTCTTTCTTAAAACCTCTGAAAGTAGCTAATAGGACAGATGTTAACTGAGAGAAAAAGATATTTTCAGGTTATATCAGCATACATGTGTATTCTCTTTCGTTGTATTTTCTACTGACATTCACAGTAAGTTGCTATTTAAAGCAAATACTAATGAAACAAGACCTACTTGCATTCTTTCAGTATGAGTATACTATGAGTTAGATCCATAGAGCACATTAATTTTTCCAAATCTGTGCATGCTGATTTTTTTGTTTTGTTTCATTACTAAGGGTAAAGTTACTGTAGTGTTGTCAAAATAGGGTGCGATCACGTCTTCATCCTTCTCTATATAAAATACTTTTTTGTCTGCTATGAAAACTCTGCAGGTGCTTTAGTTTTATTGTAAATATTACCTAACTGAGAATGCAATAGAAGGGAAACTATAATTTCAAGGATTGTTTGATTTTTTCCTTCTCTCAAAAAGAGAAGATAGTACTAAATTTAAATGTAGGCTGGACTCAGTTTCTACAGCCTGCTGGGCCTGCATTGCACCAGTTTGAGAATTTTGTGTAAACGGCTTATGGATTGTCATATAAAAGTTGTATTTATGTAGCTAGTGATTTCAAAATTGGAATCAATTTTTATTTTTTCTACTTTGCATGATTCTCAACTGACTGATTATTAAAAGTAGCACAAAGCTCTAGATGGAAGAAGCAGTGTCTATTCCTATAGCTTTTTCAGAATCATGAGTTACTCTGCTCTAAGACAGAAGACATTCTAGTGAATCATCTGCAATTCCATATAATGCAGAAGTGTGTAATATCAGACTCATAACTGTAAAGCAGTGCTCATTGTCATGGTTAATTTTTCTCAAAATGCTTGCCATAGCTTCACATAATTTTTGCCTTAAAAAAAAATACAGCAGTTGCACATATATGTGATATCCTCACCCAGAACACTAAAATGTGTGTGCCTGTAATCACTGGGTAAATTATGAGCCTACCTTTGGATCAGAAGCACTTGCATCATAGGCAAATATTCCATGATGCTACATAATTTCAGGCTTAATTAGTTTTCCAAGCCTTTCTCTCTTTGGCAGCGAGGAGTGAGCGGGTAACCAGTGTGTACTGAAGCTGTCTCAGTTTGCAGTGAGAACCTAACTGAGGTGACTTTTTTGTCATTGATTACTGGGGAGGTTTTCTCCGGCTGGATGCCTTCTGCCTGGTCACCACAAATTAGTTTTGTGTCACTGCCTCTAACAACCAAAACACGCTGATAGCCTTTAAATGATGGTTTATATGACCTGAGACAAGATTTAGCCTTATTTTTGCTCTATTACTTTCAAAGAATAGTCTTTCTATTATTAAGATGTTGTAATAAAATAATTTTAAATTCCTTTAAAATTTATAGTGGTTTTGTTCGTTGCATCTCATGAATGCAAACCTTACCGGAGTTGTAAACTGTTAATGAGCAGATGTATGTATATGTATCTTGATAATGTGATCTTTTAAAAATTTTTTTAGAATGGTTTATAGTTTGATGGTTTTTCAGAACTCTTTTGGCTTGATTTTTCTACAGCTGTATAAATAAGATAGGAATTCTCTTGACAGTATGATGAAGCTATACAAATATAAACTGCTATGAGGGCACAGTCATGGCTGTAAGCAACTATGTCTACCCTAGCAGGTGCAATAGGCAGAGCCTTCTGTAATTGGAGTCAAATTTCATGAAGCAAAACCGGTGGTGAATAACAGTACCTTAGGAATGGACATTTCAGTTATAATTGGACTTTTTTCATCTGATTTTCAGGTAAAGATCAAAATTTGAAACTGTTTAATAGTAGTTTTTAATACTTATTGTAAGTTTGTAGTGTTGCCAGTTTACAAATGAGTAGTCCATTGCTTTCTAAATAAAAGCTTTCAAAAAAGTAAATACACAAATACAATTTTACACATAATTGCACTTTTGATTAGGAACAGCAAATTCCTCTTTTGCATTACTGTCTAAGTCTCTGAGGGGGGTTTATTGTTTGTTAATTTGACACGTTGAAGGTGTTTTTCAATCTACTGCTATGGAAAGGCTAAAAAAAACCCTGAACTGGTTCCAGTTAGCTCCAACGGCCCCACGGCTGGGCAAAGCTGAGCCCGATGGCCAACCTGGTGGTGCCTTGAACAGAACCAAGCTCATCTGGTTGAAGTCCTGGTAGCCATTATACAACAAATTGCATGTGTTCCTTGAATTAATCTCCTACCTCAAAAGTTTGTAAAGCAAATTGTGTGCTCCTTCAGCTCCAGGACTGTTATGTAGACTTACTAACCCACCTTAGATGGTTTTATGGTACTTCTGAGCCTTGTTTGGAAAAGTTTATGGAAACAAAATTCTCCTTATAATAATGGTAACCATGAAGTTCAAATACTTTTACATTGTAGAAATGAACAATATCTACTAAATATAACAAAAAATATGTTAACACATAATTCGCACCGAAGTTTCTCATTTATTTACTGTAGTGAAGCCCAGTCTTCTACTACTGTGATCCTTTTTTAAAAAACCATGGAATACTTTGATCGAAAATGGAATACAAAGAGGATTTGTGAGTGGATTACTAGAGTACAGTGTCTTGACGCATGGCCTTCCACATCCTGTTTCACAAACTTTCCATCACCTCATTATTTTCTGACACTTTACAGAAGGTGAAGAACGCTCAATGAAAATACATAAATCATGAGAGCTCTTCAAAACTTCCTGTCCCCTTTGCTTCTCGGGAGTGCTAAAATGGTGGAGCTTTCACTCTTGGCACTCAATTCATAAGAGGTTGTCCAGTGAAAAGAAATGTAAAATAGAGCAGGATACAAGGAAACAAAGTTACTATTATGAAACAGAGAAATGAGGAAACATGTAGATAAATGAAGGACAGCATGAAGAAATGGAGGGTGAGTGGAATAATTTTATATTTAAGGCACTGAAAGATGAAAAGTCAAGAAAAGGATAAGGGGGAGTGATTTTGTCCATGTTGCGGGAGAATTATGTCTCACTGGAGACCTTGCATGGTTTTTTAATTCTAATGGATAAAGGCTAATTGTTAAGAAATTCGTTTTATTTTGTTGGTGTACAGTCAAGTGTATCTTTCAAACATAGATTTAATATCCTGACTGAGTACAGAATCAGGGTGGAATATTCTTCAAAACACAGCTAGCTTTACACGGTGAGCTGTGGTAAGTTCAACTGTGTGTGGTTCTAGTCTGCGGAAAGGTGAAGAGGGACTGTATGCCATGGGTTTGTGTCAGTTGTACTTGTGAGACAGAGGTAAATGGCAGATAAGCGTGAAGGTGTATTGTTTATCCATAGTGCGTGACAAACACAGTGGGTGCTGCACATAGTGCTGTAATTTTCTATAAAGAATGACTTTGCCATCTTCGTTTTATCTGGTTTGCACAATTTACATCAAAACAGACCCCCATGTGATCAGTCTGCAGACTGTTTCTGAACAGGCTTCACTGCTGGGGGGATTTACGTGGTGAGGTTCTGTAGCTGAGGCTGCAGGGGTGGCATCTGTGAGGAGAGGGCTTTAGAAAAGCTTTTGGTGCCTCATTTGCTCTTTCCCTTTCCTTTAACCATTTATGCCAAGGTAAGATGTAGAAAAAGCTTACGTAGAACATGGATATGCTGCCTTGGATTTTGTATGCTTTATGCAGCCACTTTGGGGCACAGGGGAGCACCTGCGTAAGGCAGAGAGCAATGGGAGATCAGGCCTTGTACTGCTGGGCTTCACAGCTGGGGCAAGAGCCTTGGCAGCACAGCCAGGAGATTTTCTGATATTGATTTCCCACACGTGTAGGAAGCAGGAAGCAGGAATAACAGTTCAAACATGTAAGAGATCTCCCAGTTTTTCTGTGTGTTCACGTGGGAATTTAAACATAGCTACTTATATGGCAATGTTAACTGGTCAGTTAATGAGCAACTCAGGGGAAAATTCTCACCAAAAACGTGTGCTTTCTACATCCCAAATCAATTTCCATGCCTTTGTCGTTGTTTCCTACCTAATTAAATCGATGATTCTATTGCTGAGCTTAAACTGAAGCTGACACAAACTCCCTAAATGCTGCAGAAAGCAATGGTCCTTGCAAAAGGTCTTTGTTTTTGTTGCCACACAGTTCAGATGTGTTATATCTGTTTTATTAACCACACTAAACTTCTACACCATCATGTTCCTGTATTTCCAAACCCCAGTAAATGGAGGTTTCCCATTACTATTACAGAAGTACAATTCCTGTATTGTACGAAGAAGGAAAGAGAAATGGTGTTTCTCTTCTAAATCTGTTTCTCACCAGTTACAAGGAAAAAATATTATCTGCTCATCAAGTTTGTTTTGCTTTGTTTTGTCTTTCAGTTGTGCTGAAAGATTTTAACTGTGTTTGGTGTAAGAGTGCAATATAAATCCTAGGTTTATATGTTTCTGGAATCCTTTACCTAGGAATTACCTAGGAATCCTTTACCTACCATACTTGTGTATTGTAGTCCACCCCTTTTCAGGCCTGGGAAACATAAAAATTGTGAAATGCTTCTCCTTCAATAAAGCCTTCTTTTTAAAGATAGGTTCTTTTTTTTTTTTTTTTTTTTTTTTTGCCACACATACTCATAAAAAGCATTATCTTACCCTGCAGTTAGTCTCCCTGCAATCAAATAAAGGGCATGGATTAATTGGAGAACCACTAGAAATATTTTAAAGAGATTAACGTTAATGGAGAAACAAATTATCTTTCTGTCAAATGAGGTTAATAACAAAAATTAGTAGTGGCCCCTCACACTTATTGAAAAACCTTACGGAGTCTGCTAAGAATTAATCACACAACTTTTTTAATAAAATCTATAGAATTTCAAGTGGTTTAGGGTCCTAACTCTGATTTTGAAAAAGATCAAGCCTTTGGAAGCCTAACTCTTACTGCCACGTCACATTTTAAAAACTTGTTTCCTCCAGGAATAAATGGTAACCTAAAGGGGTTTTCTGGAGTAGTAGGTGCCTGGCTGAACTCTCACTGAAATGAACGTTCTGTAGAGTCCTGGTTATTACAATCTGTCTTGTTCTCAGTGTAAAATTACTATAGGTTCATTAACACTTCAACTCATAATTAAGTTTATGTAGTAGACTGGAAGAGAGAGTATTATTTTTTTATTGACTCTACTCTATAAAAAACATAATTACTTAATCCCTTACAATATTAAAAGCGGTTATGCAATTAACATGTGGCCTTTATTTGCATAAAGGCAATTCGCAAAGGTGATTTCTAAAACCATATTAGGCATCGTTTTTATCTGTGTATTGATGTGATATTTTCTATATTCATTGCCTGGCAGTAAAGATATGTTGAAGATCTTTGGCATGTATCAAAGTACTGAAGCGTGTGATATATGACTGTCATCGCTTCTAGTTGTTTATTTCAACACAATTCTTATCAAAAAAGTATTGTCTTTATTAAGATAGGTATAGCTGAAATAACCATAGCTGTATAATATTGCCTGATACTGTATGTTTATGGGTTGACCCTTTTTGTAAGCACAAGTGTCTTAAGGAGTACTATTTGGGGTTTTTTTAAATTAAAACATTTGGCAACAGGGACAATTTTCAAATTCCCGACTTGTCTGCATTGGACAGCCTGTAGGCTACCAGTCAGCTACCTGTAGGCTAAATTTTCACTTGCTGTAAAAAGAGCAGTAGAAGAGTAAGGCGAATGTAGTGTAGTGAATGGTGATAAATTGGAGGGCACCGGACACAGTTCTGCAGTGCTGTTCTGTGCAGATGCAAACTCATCCATAAGTACAAATCCTCTATCTATCTAGTTTGATTAAGGTGTCAAGGTAATGATATAATCAACCTTGTAAGCAAAAAATAAATGCCTACTTTTAATCACTTTCTCAGGAAAATTCTTCTGAAAGATTAAGCATGGTCAAAGTATAAAGACCCGATTTATTTAAAACTGTAGTTCCGTACATGTAGTTATAGAAATAAACTGAGTGACTATCTATGTACACTTAACTTTTAGTACACACTCTATCTGAGCATTAGTGGCCTTCAGCACCTCTTCATCTCAAACAGCACTGGAGAGGAGTTGTCCTTCCCTACATCGTAGGCTGGCAGTCATTAGAGCGCGAATGCTGCAGATGGAGCGGCTGGAGTGTTATGCTAGGAATCACTTCAAGAATGCTGTTTACTGTCTGCCGATAGAAAGGTAGGCATCAATCTCCAAGTCTTCTCTCTCGTGCATATTAAAAAATGTTTAAGGTGCTACACATTATCACATTCCATTAAAAATCCCATTAATCTAAGCCATAATGCCAGAAACATGAAAAACCTAAAATAAATAGTGGCATGTCCCCTGCCCCCCTCCATGCTTTCTTTCAATGAAGTCTGACTCTGAAGTACTCCCATCTAACAACAGAAGGTAGAAATTATTCAGTTAAGGAGAAGCTTTTTTTTTAACAGTTGCATAGCCAAAGGTCCCTGGTGAGAAGGTTTTCCTAATCATTTTCCAATAACAAACAGCAAAACCTCAAAGGTTGTATTTCCAGAGGAGTATATTATTAGAAAGAATTGATATTTGAGGAGCTTTATTTTATTAAAAATGTGCAAGAACTCCTATGTGTCTAGTTTCACATACAGCTTAGTGAAAGGTTATAAAATTAGCTCATATGTGCTGTTTATACAGTTGGATGCATGAAGGAGACTTTACATTTCATAACTTCTTGTTTCTGACAAGTTCCAGAGTTCCAGTGAATTATTTATGTGGCCACTTATCCTATAAAGACGGAACTGAGGGTACAAACTGAGTTCACAAATGCTACCTGAAGGCCTTCAGGTGATAAGATGAAAATGGATCTTGGTCGCTGCTGATCTCAAACCTGGACTTGAATTTGTGGCCTACGGATGAAGGGTTTTGTGTCTTGCATTTTTCATCTCTAACTTTTGAATTTTTGCAGTTTATGAACAATTCATGAACTTCTATTTATCTTCAGCAATTGCCTTATGAATTGAGGATTTAACTGGAATAAGATAATCCAGGAAATAGTAAATTTCAATTCGTTTTTATGAATCTAATATATATTCCGCATATGAGAGCAGAGATGTGAATACATTAGCGATAAAAAGACTAGAAAGAAATTACCTATTTCTAACTGTAGTTTAATTCCCAAAGATGTGTAGTCAGAGATTGTGGCAGATCTGACTTTTTGCAGCTCTTGGTTTTTCTAGGACTCTCTAACCTTAAAAGTGACTGAATACACCTCTGCGGGTTTTTTCCTCTTCTTCCGCATTCTTATTTATAATGTGCTACTTTTTAGCTTGATCCTCTATCTAAAGCAATATGGACCCACAACTAAATGTTTTGGAAAATATTTCATTATTTCCAGGGAATTTATTTCTCTTTCACTTGGCTAAACAATAGCTTCTCCGTATTTGTTGTTTATAAAACTGTTTTAAATCCTTTCTCTGCTGTCAAACATAGAATCAAGTGTGATGTTAGGCAAGTGGTTGTCACTTACATTCGTCCACACTCCAGGATTTGCTAATTTTCCAAATAGGCTGAGGGGCAGGTGATAGTTTGAAAATCCAGTAATTCATGAACTACAAAGGTTAGCTAGAAACTCATGTTTTGGAGCACTGAGAATCGAGTAGTTTTCAGGAAAGATTTTTTCAAATTCTGTCTTTGAGCATGAGTATTTCAACCAATACTTCAAATAAGTATTTAAGTTTTTCATGTATGTAAATGCAGGTGTCAGTCAATTAGCTCCTCAAATGCAGGGTGAAAAGTTAGAGGCTGTGATGAAAATGTTAACACATTCTGAAGTTGTTGTAGATGCCAATTTGTTCGGACAGCTCTAGAAAGAGAAAACTGCACAAGCTGCAAGTATGGAAAAAGTACTTCCAAACCTGTACAAATGATTCTATATTAAAAAGTTTATGAATTATGACATAATCAAAAGAAGTTATGCTTGAAGAAACCATAAAAACTGTCAATTGCTCTGAATCCTGCTATGGCAATGCAAGAATTAAAGACAACACATCACAGTACGAAATATACCCTGAGTATCTTCTAACATTGCTTAACTAGACTCTTCAGTTCAGATGTTTTCCCCATGAATTATTACCTAAGTATTGAGAAGACGAGTATTCCCTCTTACTCTATTTGTGACAAGAACTACAAAGCCTTTCCGTAGCATCTGCAGTATTTCCTTTGCTTAAAAAAGAAGAGTGTTCTCCCTGGACTAATAAAAGTATGGTCCACACGGGCCGGCACAGAGTTCCTGGGGAGCCTGGCTGTGTGTTTACAGCCAAATAGTGTAGTAGCTCTTGTACAAAGAAAGTCAGGATCATTGTTGTCATTTTTCAGGGAAGAAAACCATTTTAGAGCTGAAGAGGAAGGGAAGGGCTTGTGGTTTGTGACAGTGGCATCCTCAGGAGTCAGGTGGAGATGGAATTGGATTAAAATTTCCCAGAGTCCTGCTCTGCTTCTTTAAGTAGCAGGGCATACCTCCTCCCTTGCAAATGTCCCAAACTTAAAGGAAAAAATGCTGACATCATTACTTTTAACAATTCTTTTCAACATTTCCATAGCCCTGCCTAAATATAAATGGAAATGAAGCACAGAACCTGATACTGTTTAATCTGTGGACCAATCCAGCCACATAGGATAACAAAAAGGCAACATGCAAACCTGTAATTTTCCTACAAGAAAGGTCAGTTAAACCAGCTTGACCTTTTTTCCACATATAAAGCAATAAGATATCAGCCCTATCTGAACAGTCCTCAGTCCCAAGGCGCTCTCAAAATAACTTGGAGATAAAGCACAGAGGTAAAAATCAATAGATGCTGATGAGTTGGGCATGCAGTTATTTCTTCAAGATGTTTCTTCAAGAGAAATTTTACATATGCTAGAAGTTAAAGTCAGAGGAGAGAAAAATGGTATTTCAGAATAACAACTCCCTGGCGAACTGAAACAGATTAACATTTTATCACAGGCAAATAAGTTGGAAAGTCTCTAATTTATGGATATTTAGATATAAGCACATGAAGATACTGCTATCTGGGCATTAAAAATAGAAGTAGCATCATTCTACTAAAAGATTCTACTAAAATAACTGAACATTTCTAATTAAGTAGATGTTAAATCTCTGTGATGATATACTTAATTTTATTCTTTGAGACTCAAATCTGAAACCTAAATGTAACAGTAACTTAAAAGTTTGCATCAAATAGCACAAAATTATTTTCCTAAGTAGAACTATATGAACATAAAGGTAACAACAGCAATAATAGCTTAACACCTTCTGCTGACACCAAGACAAAAACATTAAACTATTCAGACTCCAGTATTTGATACGCAGCAAATAATCCTTTCTCTACAAAGCACAAGCGAAGGAGAAACTCAGTCTAACCAAAACTCCAAAGCTGGCATCATTGTCCTTATTCAACACTATCCAGAAAACAAGTGCTCGAGATGCTGTAAATTGTCAAGAATTAAAAAGCACTTAAGAAATCTGAGGTTAAACTGAAAAACCGCCACCATCAGAACGGTACATGTACAGAATGGTACATCTTTTTTCCTGTTCTGTGTATGAAAGTTGATTTGTCTGTTTTCTTAAGTTTGTGTCCTGTTTTGTCATGAATGTCAAGAATCAAGATACCGTCTTTCTACAAATCATTCATGGCTACGTTTCCTAATGATGTCTGAAGGGTTAACTATCAATGGACTATTACCAGAGTATATACCAAAGCCTAATTATTTTGAAGATGATTCATGAAGTCTTTATGGCACTGAAATTTGTAATATATTGTCAACCACCACAAATGGATTTACTTTACTTTAAGCACGGCTACTTTACTGCAAATAGCTTGTGTGTTCACTTACCATTGGTAATGAAATGAACAGCCCTTCAAATGAAGGCATACATTTGCAGCGGTTGTGGATGTGTTATGGATGTTCTTTGCTGCAAATACATTATGAATTTTTAAAGCATTAGGTATGTATGTGCTATTTATAGCATTGTTACAAATACACATAATTTTTATGTTTTGAAGACTTGAAATCATTTTTTTAACACTTTTCTCTTGATTTTTTTCTTTTGTTACAGAATCTGCAGCACTTACGTAGTCTACTGTTCAGAACAATTATTAACAATTCAGAACAAGAAATAACCATCTTTTACCTCCAGTTCATCCCCCACATACCATAGATCTGTTTTCTTTAGATCCATTTTCTATTTTTCATAGATCTATTTTCTTTATTATCTTATTTTTTTTAAGAAACAAACCTCTTTTTTTTGTCTACTGCAGTTATCTATTTTACCCCACAGAATTACAGTATTGAACAACAAATCAGCTCTACAGACCAGGCGCTGAACCTAAGGATGTTTCATGGTACATACATGCCCATCTGGTTCCATATGTTGTGCATGGGTTGGTGTGCTCAGGCTGCGGTACAGTTCAAGGAGCGCTGGGCAACTGTTAAGGCAAGCTCTGTGTGAGCAACATTTCCCCGAACGTGCTCTCGGCTGCTTAACCCTGCCTTGCAAAAGTCACGCTGAGGGAAAATGATGATCTTGTTCCAAAAGTTATACAGAGAAAAAAAAGACTATCTCCTTGCCTCCTGGTGTTGATGAGATGAGCGGAAGCAAATCACAGACTTTCTGCTCCCAGTGCTCCTCCCAAATATTTCCGTGTACAGAATTTAGTCCTGCAACATTTGCAGTTACTTTATTGGCCTGGATACCACTGAAGAGGGGTCATAAGGAGAAGGCTACATTGTCTGGGTAGTTGAAAGTAAGGATGCTAATTGTCTGTTTTCCAAAAATATGTGGGAGAAGGGTCAGTAAAAGTTTTGAGTGCATGACCACAATGAGTTTGAAAACCTAAACAGGCTGACAGCAGACAAAACAGGTGGCCTAGAAGGAACCTGGAGGAATCTTCATCACTGCAGCCTCTGAAAATCAAGACAGTACATGAAAGGAAAGGCAGGAAGAAAAAAATACTTCAGTAAAACTGTGAAAACTTTTGCTCATTGAATAACTTCCTGAAATAACCCCATTTTAGTCTAGAAACTTCAAGTGGTTTGTTAGTGAAGTGAGTTTTGGGTGAGTTTTATGCAGCCACAGTGTAAGCCGCGGTAAGGAGTCCCCAGAAAGGCTTTGAGCTTCAGGATGTGGCTGCTCCACCTTGCACTCCCCAAGCTCTGCCTTCTGCAGTGTGAGTCCTCTACTGCAAGATGTTCATCTATTCCAGAATTCAGCAGCCAACAAAACAAGAACAGCTTTTCTTTTGCTGACCAGCTGCTTTCTTGCAGAAGGTGCAAAACCTGATGTTTTTCATAAGAACCTAGGTGCTTCTTGATTAGAATAATTGCACACCAGTTTTATTTCCAATACTATCTGAAAAAAAAAAAAAAAAAAAGAAAAAGAAAAGAAGAATTTGGAAATAAACTCTGAAGACATTTTACTTGAAAGGGAAAATAATTTCAGATTTTCTGAAAACTCAAAATAGGCTTTTATTCAGAAAAGAAATTTGTTACAAGATTTTAAGGATTAATCCCTGACTGGGAATTTGTTCAAAATGTTATGTTTCAACAGAGCCTTTATTTTGTTCTGCCATTTATTTTGTTCTCTTGCTATTGATAATTTCCTTTAGATTGGAAAATGTCTCCTTCCGCAGCCAACTTGTTTAAGTGCATGACTAGACAATTATATGTAAATTTGTGTATTTTCTTTGTAAACATTTCCTACAGAAGTTACTGTGAATAGTGGCTTCATGCAATTATGACTTTAGGGCAGAATCGCTAACATTAGTTTTTATCAAATGCCTTAAACGTACTGTATATTACAAGACAAATAAACAGCAAGATACGTTTCTGAAGGTGGCTACTGTGTAAGAGATGTACGGGCAAGTACATATGAATACATCCTGTTTAGGAAAGAAAATATTTTAATGGAACAGAAAACAGAACATTTAGGTGCTGTTCCCTGCTCTGCCACTACTTTCTGTAAGAGTATCATGCTACCTCTGTTGGCTTTTACTTCTCTGCCCATAATTTATCTGTTATATCTTCTAATCAACAATTATTTCTTCCTATATCGACCTACCGAACCAAAACTTTAACCTCAGCTGGGAGCCTGTATGTAATAATGACGACAGACTTTTGAATATGGAGTTCTTTTAAGAAAGATATGACTTGCAGATCAAAGGTCTTTTATGTGAAGGGAACAAAGGGAAAACAGGTATGAAAAAAAAAAAACCCTGAGAAACTTTTTGACAGTATTTATACAAAAGGAGAATATGTCGGTATTGATACTCCAAAAGAGGTGCTCTGGTCTAGACATTTAATATCCACCTGTTTCTGTGATCAAGGGCAGGTGAAGCTAAGAAACACATGTGTTGAATTAGTTTTAATCCTGTGAGTAGTACTTAATACTCCAGTGAGTATTTGCTTCTCAGCTGCGGAAAGATAACTTTCTATTAATTCCAGTCTGGGACATTTTCTGTGTTCTTTAATGAAGGATTTTAGTATAGCTCATATATTTGTGTGAGCTTCACCTGTTTATTATTTTAAAATAGTTTTAAATTCTTCATTCTTAATGCTGGTAGCTGGCTAGAGAAATACTGCCGGTGATTTCACAAGTGGGTGAGTGGATATTGAAAGACCACAGGTCAGATTTTTGAAAAAAATTGAGATGTCTAAAAATCTTTGCAAGCTTGATCCTTGGTGCCACCCTGAAAATCCCATATAAGGAGAAGAGAAAGGAATTACAGGCTGCTTCATCTGGGAAGACACTAGATGGCCCTTCCTTTCTTGCCCTGCTTCATAAGCCTAGGGCTGTGTGGTCCTGTGAGTGAGTGAGTGAGTGAGTGAGTGGGTGGGTGGGTGGGTGGGTAACAGACTCTAGTAGTGCTCTGAATCAGTCAATAGTAAGCTCTACATGAACTGGGATTTACCCTGGAGAACTTAATGGCAAAAATTCCAGAATTTCACCATGAAGAAAGTTTGGCTTATATTGTATGAGCATATATCATTAAAGGGTAGATTTTTTTTTTTACGTGAAAGTTTGTCTTTCTGTTTTTTTTTTTTATCAGTTCAGTGAAAGCTTTGACAAAGTAGGAGATATTTGGCCATATGACAAAGCTATCAAAGTAGTCAGTTTTATTTAATCAAAATGTTGAATATTATTTTCATATACAGAAATTAAGAAAGAGATGAAGAAATTTTCCTAGCGTTGTATTTAATTTATACTCACTAAGCTTCTACTAGTGTCACACTCATAGACAAGATTAGTAAATACAGGTTTAGATATCTTCTACTGCAAAGAATAACCAAAGTTAGTCACTGTAAAATCATTTTGTAGTAGTTTTAAGAAATTTAGGATAATGTTTTGACCTCCAGTTTACATCTGTTGGACATATAAACTTCCCATACCCTTTTTGTTTTGATTTTAGAATTGGAAGGCTGAAATAAGAAATAGAGGAAACCCACAGGGTGGATTTAAAGATCCATCCTGGGGGGTCTTTAAATGAAATTAATAGGAATCAGCCTACCTCAGTCACAGAGCAAAATATACATTTTGAAAGACTCTGTTGTAATAACGATAATTTAAATTTTGATCCTGAAAGTGAATGTCTGACTAACTTTATAATCTCAGTGATCTGACAGATATAAACAATGTGGAGCTAAAGGTTTCCAGCCATTACTTTGACACTGCTTCATGTTTGATGAGAAACAATAATTTCAGAACTTACTAATTGAAATGACCCATCTCCCTAAGCTGGTGTGACTTGGTAAAGGTACATTCATGAGCAATTCCACTGAAAAGATTCCCAATTTAGGGGATCCAGGATCACACCTTGGGCCTTAAAACAGCAACAGAAATAGGCCAAGCCCCAAAGGTGTAAGCAGAGGCACTGGGATATAGATGTGTGCTTTGGAGATACTTCCATACATGATGTATGTGCGATCTACAGTTGAACTTAAGAATGTTATAGCTGTATTTATTTTCTGCACAGATTAAAGGATTTATAGGGAGATGATTCATGTAAAGTTTTTTTTTTTTTAAGGAATCATACACTTATGATTTAAAGTTTGCTTCCTCGTTACCATGCATACTATCACTGGTTTTCATTTTCTAGCTATACACTTAAAACAACTCCCTGCTTCTAAACCATAGGGGGTGGCACATCTGTCTTATCCTCAGACTACCCATATGTAATTGATACAAGTTTGCATGTTGAATTAAATCTCAGTGGTATTAATTTATTGTAACTGAAGGTTGAGCAGCACAAAAATGTTTGATCATTACGGAATTAGTACCTAATGTATTGAAAAGGACAAGGCAGTGTTCTGACAGTTCTTGATGTTTACTTTTTTTTTTTCAATCATTCTCATAAATAGCTGCTGTCAGCTTGATTTAACAGTAATTCATGCGTTTAGGGATGCTGCGATGCTCCTCTCATTAGCTGAGCGTTAGAATTCGTGTAAGATTCTGTTTCCTTTGGGCAAGAGGAAGGGGAGGAAGCAGGCGGAGATGTCAGAGTACCGCCAAGGGCATCGTTTTAATCAGCAATTTCCCAAGTGCCGCTCTGTCTGTGTGTGTGTTATTTGTTTGCCCCCCGCAGCCAGCAGCGACACCCCCTGCCCGATCCTGCCGGGGAAGCACACAGCTCTCCGGGACAACCCCCGGCGGCCACCGCTCCGCCGAGGACAAAAAGTTGTGACCGCGCCGCCGGCGAACCGGGGAGGTTCCGCCTCGGCAGAGCTGCCGGCCTTCCCCCCGCCACGGGTCGTCCTCGGTGCGGGGCGGCCGGCGGGGCGGGGGGGAGGTTGCTCCTCCGGGGCCCCGCGGGGAGCCCGGGCGCCGCCGCGCGGCCGCCAATCCCGGTTGCGGGCGTGCCTTCCGCCGCCCGCCGGGGAGACCCGCTCCCCCGCCCGGCGCCGCCGGGGCTCCGCGCCGCCGCCCCGCTCCATTTCGCTGCCCGCCTCCCTCCCTCCTCCCTCCGCTCCCGTGCGGCTGGGTGCTGCCGCCGCCGCCTCCCTCGGCGCAACCGGCCCCCCGCCGGTCTCCCCCCAGCCCAACCCGCCCCGCTGGGCTTGAAGGTCACCCTCGCCCGCCCGCCCGCTCCGGAGCCACTTTCCGCGCCGGCTGGAGAGCGGCAGCGACTCCACCCCCGGGAAGGTCCCTGTCCGGCCGGTGCGGGGCTCCCGCCGGCCGCGGCTGAGCGGAGCGGGAAGCCGCCCGCTCGCCCCCCCCTTCTCCACCCCCCGGCGCGGCGGGGACGGCCCCCGGGGTCTCGCCGCTGCTCGCAGGCGGGCCGGGCGCCCCGCTGCCTGTTGGCGGCGAGCCCGGGGGGAGCCGGGCGGCGGCGGGGGGCGCGGCATGCGGCGGTGAGGGCGGCGGCGCTGCCCGCGGGGAAGGGGCTGCGGCGGCGGGGAGCCGCGTCCTGCTGCGACTTGCCCGGACGGGAGAGGCGCCGCGACCCTTCGCCTCCGCTCGTCTCTTTATGGTGAGTTTCGCGGCCGGTGTCGGGGTGCAGCGGGGCATCCCGGCAGGTGCGCGGCGGCGGTGGCCCTGCCCGCCCTCCCCCCGGCAAGGAGGCGCTCCCGCCGCCGCCGGTCGCCACGGCCGGAAAGTTTCCGGGGCGGCCCGGGCGGAGGGCTGCGCGTCCGCGGAGCGTCCGTGGCCGTGGGGGGGGCTCTGGGAGAGGCGCGGTGCCGGGGCTGGAGCGGCGGTGCCGGTGCGGCGGTGCCGGGCAGGGCGCGCTGCTGTGCCCCAGGTGCGCGGAGCGGGGAGCCGAGCGACACCGCACCGGCTCCGGCTTTCCATCAGCAAAACCATCGGGGAAGGTGCTACGGGGAAAACGCTGGCACGGGAGGTGGCTCACAAAATAGAAGGAAGAACGAGAAAAATGGCCAGTCGGGTTTCAGATGAGTTATTGGTTAAAAGAGTGCAGATCTTTAGCTGCTGGGAAACTACTTGCCTGTAAGTCATCGACATTTACTTATTTAATAGGCGATTCATCATATCCTTTTCCCCTATTTGCTTCCATGAGGAAAAAAAGTATAGGTGTTGCTTATGTATGTGTTCACTACAGGTGAAGCAGCACTCCGTATGTTTTAAATGTATAGGCAGTTCCAGGTGGAACCGCTGCTCGTGAGCAGAGGAATGGTTTTGCAGTGTGACAGTGGCACACGTTCCACAGTTCCAAAATTTCTAATGTGGCTGTTGGAGATTGCGCTGCCAACTTAAGGGGGTTCACGCAGACGGTGAAACAAATGTGGTCTGAAGTTTGACTCTGGAGTGATTCATGTCAGCGAAGTGTGAAAGATCTTGTCCAAATCTGCAGCTTTTGTTTATCTACTTCCTGAATTGCAAATGTGGCACAGTATGTTAGATTCCTAAGTGATGGCTGTTTTTTCACTTGAAATAAAACTCACCTTATTCAAGGCGAATTGGATCATAAAATACATCAGGCGCAGAAGATGGTGTCCCAAGAATGTCAAGTCCCTGGCTTCACTTCTCACTCTAGACTTGATGATATTTAAGAGAGGAAAGATGTCGCATGTTTCATTTGCCATTTAGAAGTGTGAAAACAATTCTATGTATGGGCTATAAAAGTGGAAGCAGGATTTTGTCACTCTGTGGTAGAGACTGATCGTGGTGCATTACAATCTGAAATGAAGTTAGTCCTTATACTCAAATTATTATTTTTTAGAGACCAAATAGTCACAGCTGCTTGGCAAAATATATATTGAGAAGAGTGGCGGGTGTGTGTGTGTATTTGAATTTTCAATGCGTATCAGATAATTTAGTTTTTAGGAAAGTATTTGGTATCACATGCTCCAGTTATCAGGATTATAGTAGCAATTTAGAATACCTCAAGCTACGGTACTTTTAATTTATTTTTATTTTCTTTTACTTGAGCGATTTTGAGTTACTGAGTTTTTGGTAAACTATTTTTATGTAGCATTTCTGATTATAGTCCAAATCTACTATCTTATGTAGGCTTTAACGGCTTGGCTACCCAAGTTTCATTTACAGTTTTTTTCTTCTTGTAAATACATTAGACAAAGTATTTGGCATTTCCTGAAATGAAGCCTGTGTTTATAGTGTCAAGACTATATTTCTTTTTCCTATTAGTACTTAACTGAGTATCAGTAATACATAGCTGAGAAACGTAATGAATAAAGTTCACAGTACATTGATGATTTTTGTAGTTCTTGTAATTGAAGTACTTGGTGTCCTTGACGTGATTAAGATGCTTTTCTGGTTTTCATGAAAGGGTTTCCTTAAATGACAGAAATACTGGCCTGAGTCAAGTGTTGAGGAAGAGAGCGCGATTGTTAATTCTTGGATGCATATTGCGATATAGAATATGAGTACACGTGTAGGATTACAAGGTCCAGTCGCAGCATTGTGAATTATTGCAGTGATGCCTCCACACTCCACGCGTCTGTAATCCCTTACTAACCTGCACTGCTGGCTTGCTGCAAAGCAGGGGGAATGTTACGTCCTTAGGCCACGGCTGCCAATACTGGTGGGTTTTGAAGTTTCTCCTTGCTTCCCAAGCTGCAGTCTTACACAAAGCCCCTTTGAAGTTAAACATGGAATAGCAAGGCCAAAGGGGGCTCAGCCACTCATGTAGTCAATCTTTCTACCCAGGGCAAGATCAGCTCGTACCTGTGTCATCTCTGATGGATGTTTGTGTACTTTTTCTTCCTGCTTTTGCTGTTTTTCCCTTCATCTCATTTTTTTCTTCTTAGTATATGCTCTTACTTAGTTCTTTTCTGAAGAGTATTATCCTCCAAACTGTCTCTCCCTCTGGTGTGCCCAGTCAGTCTCCCTTCTAGTATTATATACTGCTTTCTGGGGGACCTGTTTCTTCTCTCCCAGCCCTACATACATGCTGCCTTTACCAGGTTTTTGCCTAGTTTTCAGGAGGGATTTAATGGAAATCCTTGGTCTCACTTTGTGCAGACAGGTAGGCTTTGTTTAAGACCCAGAGAGCTGTTTGGTATTCATTTGCGCTGGGGGAAGTTGAGCTAGTTGGAAATACGGGACAGAAGAGACCACTGGCTGAGTTAAATAATTCACCGTCACTAATTTATCATGCTGTAACTTTGAAATGGCATTATCTGATTTTTAAATTGAATCATAAGCATTATATACTGTAAAGATAGAATTCCTAGTGCTGGCCACAGGAAGAAATACTATTTACAATTATGGAAGACGTGTCTATGTTAATCATACAGTTGTGTGAAAGGTCTGTTAGTCTGAAAATCTTCCCTAATTAAGATCGAGATATAATACTACAGCTTGAGAGAAACATAGTAGTTGAAATATGTTTTCCTTTTAACTGTGTTGATTTTATGCATCTGTTGGAACGAACTCTACTGGTTTCTTGGATCTGGACTCCTTCCCATTTCATGTGAGAGACTGAGGATGCTGTCATCTCGGGCACTTTCAGAAAAGTAGCATGTGAATAAAACTGAAGAGTTAGGAAAGAAGTGAACGGACAGGGCTTAAAACCATAGCAAACAGAATATTAGGTGGCCTGACTCCTTATGGTCTTGACTGTGAGATCATTTACGTCTCTGGCAGAACTTCTGTTGACTTAATTGTGCGGAGTTTGAGCTGTAATATTTCTAGACAGCAGAAAGCTCCTATCCCTGAGGCTCTTTTTCCAAGTCATTCATGAGAAGCCTCATTTTTTTGTTGTTGCTCTTTGTTTTTAAGTCTTTGCTTAGTTGCACTTTTTTCAGTGCCCATAACTATTGTAGTGCAAATTCTTCTTGAAAGTATAACGCCATCTCTGAAACTCTATGTTGTGTATTCTTGAATATATTATTAGTAGATACTGAGGTTTTTTATCACCTATTCTGAATATATGCTTTTACGGTGAAATGGGAAACTGTTTATGAAGTTAGCTATCAGTACTTATTATACTTTCCCTTCATAACTGTATTATTTTGCTAAAATTTAATATGCCAAAAATTACAGTTTACTGCAAATAAGATAATTTTATCTGTGTCCGTTAAATTAATGCACTGAAAAATTAATGTAAACTGAAAGGAGATCTTACCTGACCTGGGAGAACTCTTTTGGGATTGAGAGTGGTGTATAACAGCAGCACTGAAGCCCGTGTAACATTCTGAAGAGCACAGGGAAGCATTCGCGTTTGATTCACCCTATGGATTACAGTTAGATATCAAGCAACACCAAATGCCAAAAATATGCTTGTCATACTTTGAAATACTATTTTTTGCCAAGTAGGTGTAGTTTAATGTCTCTACTCTTCTGCTCCAGATTTTGTACTTTGCAGAGAACCTGTCCAGAAGTACGAATATTTGTAAGTGGAGGTTTTAATGAATGTTCAGAAATTCAAGATAGTTTCTGAGGTGTTTTATAAGGTATTAACTATTTGGCTCTTTCCAAGGGGAAAGAAGCTGTTAAGTATTTTGCAAGTATGTGTCTTTCAGAAATTTAAAAGTTGTTTGAAGTGTCTCTAACATAAGAGGTACACAAACCTAAAGCTCTATGATAGCTCAAAGACAGTTAAAAAACCCAGAACATTTTGCAACTTTGAATGCAGTTCTAAAATCCTGTTTCTAAAGAGCAAGATGTTATTGCAGCAGATACCCTGAAAGGAACGAGGGAAATACACAATTCTAGATTGACACATGCCTTAGTACCTACCTATGCAATTCAGTGCCCTAAAATTAAGGTAAGTGCCCAGAGTGGGAAACACTGTGCCACAAACTGGGAGTGTCTGTCAGCGGGAGCCTGCCTGCAGCAACTCAGGGAGATTTTGTGAAAGCGACTGAGCAAACTCATATCCATTAAAATAATTGCCACTCTGCTTCAGATAGATAGAAAGGTGGAAGAGAATATTGTTACAGCAGGTTGAGCTGAAAGTCTTGGATTGTGTTAAAGGGCAAAGATGCAAAACTAAATCACTTTTAAGATAAATGGCATAATGATGGCTGCAGGGCCAGACGCAGCTGTTTGTGACCAGCGTTACAAACACTGTAAACGTACACAGATTTTTCTCAGTTTGCGACACGCTTGGTTTCAACCCTCCAGTGTACAACCCCTGGTCGAGAAAGAAAGTTTAGGGTCCAAAAAGAAGAGATTATGATTCCAAAAAAGGGAATTACAAGGAAACAGTCTGGAATATGTTTCAAGCAATCGCTATTTTTTGAGCTTCTCATCGTGAAACAAGTGGTAGCAAGAGCTGGAGTTAGTGAATCTCAGCTCTCTGCTATGTTTCGTACTTCCTTCATGTTGAGTCTGCCACCATGCTAGCTGTGATTCAAACTTTTCCTTTCTTTTGGGCATTTATTAATCACTTTTCCATTGGATCTTTTTGGAATCTAATGAAGTATGAATACATGCTGACACGCTTTCCTTGGTGAGACCACTCATAGGATCTTGCTTGTCTGATTGCTGGTTCCAAAAGTTTTCTAGGGATTTTATTGTCTCTGAGTTCAAGCTCTTTATTAGATGTGAGCAAAATTGTATGATCAGAACCATAAGCAGCTATCCTGAAAATACGTATTTTTTTTCCTGAGAAATTCAGGAAATGCAAACTTGTTGTATAAAATTTTGACTCTAAATGCGTACTGTTTTGGAAGTGTGAGTATGTGAAAATGTGAGTAGGTAATTTAGGAGAAGGTTTAAATCAGGAAGTGCTACTATTTCAGATCATATTTTCTAATAGTTACAGCAGTTGTAGAGAAGGTGGAAGAATGCCTCTATATAAGGTGGAGGAAAATCCAGTCGTATTGGACAGTTGTACTTGAGTTAAAAATAACAGGACAAAGGTTTTGCTGTGTTGAACTCAATGCCATCATCGCATGAGATAAAACAGAAATAAATTTGTATGTACTGCCCTGGGGGGAAAGCCCAATGCAGCTGCAGGTGGTTTCCTTGAACCTAGGTTGCTCTGTAGTCTCTTTTGAGTGTTTTCTGGCTTTTTTAATCTTTGAAATATCTGTAGCTTACACATGAGAAAACACATATGGAAAAAAGTTACTTATGTAACATTATTGTCTTACAAAAACTGACAATCTGTTGTGGGGTTTCTTGTTTCGGTAGCAAAATGAGTGTTAAGCCTTTGAGAACCTCAAACAAATCCAGAGCCCTGGATTTCAAAATAAAATGTTCTGTAATTGTCTTGCTCTCTTCAAAAAAAAATATCTTTTATATGGCTGTCCATTGTATAAAGAGAGTTGTCTTTCACAAAAGTAGTTCGGCTGATGAAAAGGCATTACTCTTCCTCTGGGTAGCTAGTTCCTGAGTTTCTGCTTTTATCTTTTAAATCTGTTGTTTCGTTAAACAGGTCTTAGATGTCTGATTTTTTTCACCACATGTTGTAAAGGATTAACATTTTATAGTTTTGGGAGAGAGAAATTTTCCTAAATTAAGGATTATGCAATATTATGCACATATTTCGTTCAGCAAAGGAATTTGATAGTAAATGAATATCCCGCAAACAGTCCCTGTATGAAAATATAGAATATAGCACTAAACACTGGTTTCAGAATAATCTTCTGTCTTCAAATTTAGGTAATTCTGTAACACTTTGCCTTGGGATGCAGGATAGTCTGTGCCTTCCTTGACCACAGAGCTTACAGTCTTGCTGCTTTGGTGGGGAAAGGTACTGGAGCATCAGTTTCAAGTCATGCTGCTGGGTGGTTGTCTTTGATCAGTGTCACAGGAAATAATTTGATGAAATATTATCTTTTGTTACAATGAAACTCTATAGTGAAGCTCTAGGATTTAAAAAAAAAAAAAAAATCACCCCACTACACACAGTCAACCGTGTATGTGAGTAGTTACTTAAATGTCCTTTCCTCCAACATCGAAGATGAGCTAGCTAAAATGTATCTACCACATGGTGATATCCATTTTAAGTCTGCAACAATATAAATGCTAAGGAAGTCCCAGAGTGCAGGTTGAATTGAGCCACACAGGGTGACCCAGCAGGAAGATTAATGGACCTAGATATCCTCCTGATCTTTCCGTGATATTAGACCCCCTTTTCCCACTCCTTAATTTAGGACACTCTCCAAATGGCTCCTTCACTTCATGATGACCTCTTCTCTGTTGCCATCATGATAATGTGTTAGTCTGCAGCTGCCTCCACAGGAGACCGATTGGGCTTCCCCTGGTCATTACAAGTATTGAACTCTTGCCAAATACCAGAAGTGCCCATATGGCATGTTTTGCAGACTTGCTTCATTGCAAATGTCCTCAACCTGAAAGCAAATTATTTCATTACTATTGTTTTCCAATCCTCGATACCTACCGATGAGGTTTTGATTTACGTTTTTGTTTTGTTGTTTCTGTTTCAGACTGTTGCTTTCATTTTGATTCAGAACTGAATCTCTGGCTGTAAGTGATTATTAAAGATCTTACGGCACTGGGGGAACAATCCTCCCTGGAGCCCTGTTGTCGGGTGGAGCGGGTTAGGGGTTTACCTGGTAGCCTGATGCACAGGGCACTCTGGGGGTCGATACCCAAAGGGATCCTTTTGCTTTGCGTGAGCCTTATTCTAAAACCATGTGTACCTTGATACTGAAGCCGTCTTTTACTCCTCCTGCTGTAAAATGCCTTCAAATGGGTCGGCTTTAGTGTTCATAGGATCTTTCATCCTCACTTTGGGAACTGTCATAGCCAATAACCACCTGATCAATCAGTAATTGCTGGGACATACTGGTTCAAATGGACAGAATGTTGCAGTCACGTAGTTTGGCCCTTTTAATCACTTTGAGCGTAGTTTTGTTTTCAGCAATTGCCGTTTCACTGCAGCAAAGGAGGTAATCAACCTTTGGTGTTAATACTTGTTACTTGCTTCCCTTTTAATGTGGTTGTCCTGAGGTGTTCCCGTTTCCATTGTTCCTGTCCTCCTGGTTGTGTTCTTGCCGTTGAATCAAACTTCTGTTTCATTGTAGCCAGAAAACCACTTTTCTTAAGGTGTGTATATTTGTTAGAACCTGAGTGGATTTTAAAAAGGACTTGAGCTTGAAATCTCATTATGTACAAACTTGTCTGTGTAGGAACCTAAATATTTTGTTATAATCTAAATATGAAGGTGCTTTTCTGCTACAGTGTAGCCAAATGTATATCACCATAATCTTTGCTGCTGTGATACAAAGTGACCTGCAGGACTGTAGGGGTCTCTTGGAGAGAGCTAAACAGGACGGTGAGGTGATGATACCGTCTCTGAGTACTGGGTAAAACCCTGTCTTTAATGAGAAGAAGTAATTTAAAATAATTTTAAACCACAGACAATTAAAGTCATCAATTTTAGGAAGATACAGCTTCCTTATAAACTTTATACAAAACATGGAACTTAGCAATAATAGATGATACAGGACAAGATAATAAAAGCATACAATAAAATGAAAACAAATCATTAAATAATTAGACATGAGTGAGTCATAAAAATCTCTTTTTATAATAAGAGGTGTCCATCTTTTTTGTTACAGGAGCCCATAGTATTGTTCTATTTCTTTAAAAATCAGATAATCTTTGCTTTTGCACTTTTACGTGTTATATTCTTATGCTAAGAGCTCTCTTATTAAGTTCAATTATGGTACTGCTGTGGATGCATGTCAGGTTTGGATGTGAATGTCAGTTTGGCTTACTGCAATCCAAAGAAATGAAAGCTTTCCTGGTCGGTTTAAGAGTTTTCCCCTGCTTCTGAAAACCAGCACGAGTGTAGCGCCACCCATATGTTATGGTCTCCATTTGTACCCAGTAGAATTATTTCCACTTTGAAAAGAAAAAAATTGCAAAAAAAAAAAAATATTTTGCAGATTTCTCATGGTAGCCATTGTAGTATGTGTGTTTCCTAAGCGGGGCACTTTGCCAGTCCTGATTTTCCTATTTGTTCTTCTCTGTTGGTTCTGCAGCTACTGAGGTAAAAGTAGCAATTAACAATTTTATTTTTGCTAGTATTGCAGCTGCCTAGTTCTGCTAAAACTGTGATTTAGCGAAGAGGTAGGAAAGGAAGGTTTGCGTGAGGCATTGTAGTAACACCGAGGTGTGAAAGAGCTATTGTTCTGAGAACACAAGGATTCAGAAAGCTTTGAACATGATTTGCTCACGATCTTTTTCACAGTTTATTTTTCTCAGTTTGCGTATGACAGAAATTGCAGGGGGAGGCCTGTACCAGCAAATAACTGCGGTATGCGCTGTATCCAGTTAGCCTGACTTAGAGAAACTTGTTGGGGTTCTTTTTTCAGACTTTATCAGTACTTTTACAGTGGGAAATAAAAGATGAAGGATCATGAACTGACAGTTTGACAAACCCCCTTCTTTTAGAAGGTCCATCAGCACATCGCTGATGAGTATAACTGGCATACGTTAATCGTCACACACACGCACAAACATGCACACACGGAGTACCAACATGCCATGTATGATACCAAATCTTTTATGTCTCCTCCTCAAAATGTCTGATATCTCTGGCTTGTGTTTCTGATGCCAGAAGCTGAAGTTTTCACTCTGCTGCCCAGCAAACAGTGGGCAGCAGCGGTAGGAAGTCTGCATGGCTGGATTTCAGGCTTATTCTAGATAATGTGGCTTTTGGAGGAAAGTTGCTGAGTGCTCATCTCCTTGGCTGCTCTCCAGCCACTTTTTCTGTAATTAGCAGTAGTTACAGCAACACAGGTAAAAATCAGGTCTCTCACCAGTTAATGGTAATGCAGGTACCAGTGCCTTCATTCCAGTTGGCACTATTAGCTGGGCTTGAATAGCAAATTTATTTTACAGTGGAGACTACAGAGTTAAAGTTCTGATGATCTTGTCAGCGTCTCTGCTGTGAAGTGCTATGCAGTTGATGTCCGATCGACATTGTATGCCTGACGTTTTAGCGGGGTGGGGTTTTGGTCTGGGCTTTTTTATTGTGTTTGGGGTTTTTTGTGTTATTGAATAAAAGAACAATAATAGGGCACAAATAATTCTTAATATTAGTGTTGCTTTATAAACATATCTTAAACCAGGTGCAATTATTAATATCTACTAGTCAATATAATGCTTCTCTATGTTAAAGCTTTGCAAGCAGGCAAAATAAAGGAAAACTAGGAAGTTTCCTTTCATGTTAAAAGTAACATAAACTCTTTTCTGTTTCCATATTTGCACTGTTAGAAAGTAGTAGACTAAAATGTGAATCCAAATTTCTAAGGTAAGTATATTCTAGTGGAAAGTAAATTTTACAATAGTAGAACTCGATTCTCTGCTGAAGCCATTAAATAATTTGTCACTGATTGTACAAGAAGCAGGAAGATTGGACACTAATTTCTAATGTGGAAAATTGTATTTATTTATTTTTAAAGTTTTTCTCAGGTGAGAATATCTTTCAAGTTGCTGAAGAGTTGATTAAAATACAAATTAGATTGAAATAATGGTTGCTGTAGTCCTGGGAATAGTTTTGTTATGAACTTTCATGGTACATGATCATACCATTCACAAGAAAATAATACATGCAGGTAAAGTAGAAATGGAGAGCAAGTGAGCTAGGTGAAAAACTCAGTCTTTCAGCTTATTTCTGACTTCTGTTTTCCAAAATGAAACTGTTCAGCACCTGTAGTTTGCTGTGCTTTGCTATCAGCTATTCATTTATACTTTCTCTATAAATGAATATTATTTTAGTTGTGTAAGTGAATGCATCTTTATTAGTTGAGGTTAAATTTAGTCAGTAAATTGACTTCTTTATTCCTGTAAATGTGTTAAAATCAAGCCCTGCACCTGTCCTATTACTAGATCTTAGTATTGTTGTCTTTTAAGAAGCACATCCTTAGCCAGTGTCTCTTCCACATTGCCATAAAAAATGACTTTCTGATTTATGTTGTAGTAACACCTCGTACTACATTTGCGATATGCTGTTTATTTTGCTATTTAAAATGCCATGTAGTTTGATCTCAAGCTTCATCTTCTTTGAAGGTCTCCAAAGTAAGTCTAAAGAGCTCCAGAGCGTCTCTAATTTAAATCAGTAGGAAATAATATTGATCATAACAGGGAAGAGGAACGCTGTTGGTGTCTTTTAATCTTGTATCATTTGGGCTCCTCTTGTTACCTCCCTTGTTAGTTTTGCCAATACACGTCAGAGCAGGTCATAGAGGAGCTTGAACCATTGAGGATCATTGCACTTTGAGTCCTCTGAATTACTAATTTATTTTTAGGCCTGGTATTTGTGCAGTGGCTGTGGCCGGAGCATGTGCTGGGTTGACTGGGGGAAAACAGTGATGCCATAGTCAAAGATGGGTTCTGGGGATCTCCAAAGGATGTGCTTTTTCCCGCACTCCTGAAAGGCTGGCTGTTGTCATCTGTGGATTTTAAGAATCTGTAATCACATTTTAAAGCGTAAGAGGATTTTAGGGTAATACCATATTCCCCTTTCTTTTCTTATCTTTTTTTTTTTTTTAAATAATTTGCTCTGCTGATGCTTAGTATACAACAAGTTTAAATAATTTAATAAAACTGTCTCAAATGAGGAAATTGAAAGGGAATTCCACATGAGTGTTATAACGCAGTACTATTGCAGCTTGACACTTCGGTACGGGTGGTCCTTTCTGGCACGGTGCTGAAAGAGTAAGAAATGCCTCATCTTAGGACTGTGGAAGTGTGCACACCTATGAAAGACGGAGAGACTGGAGACACCAGAAGCATGACTGATGTCATGAGATGACCTGTGTGTTTCTTCTGATAGTTGAACGTCTGAATTGGATAGTGTTTACTACGGAGTATGTGAGTAGCTGGGTTCTTGTGAAATGACTTATGAATTACTTGCTCTTGTGCTGATGCTGTGTGTGGTGCATAAATGCTTACAGCTCTGTTGCTGGGGCTCTCTGTGTGTCATAGAATCATAGAATGGTTAGAGTTGGAAGGGACCTTAGGGATCATCTAGTTCCAGCCCCCCTGCCATGGGTTACTTAAAGCCCCATCCAACCTGGCCTTGAACACCTCCAGGGATGGGGCAGCCACAGTTTCTCTGGGCAACCTGGGCCAGGGGCTCACCACCCTCACAGTAAAGAATTTCTTCCCAGTATCTCATCTATATCTCCCCTCTTCTAGTTTAAAACCGTTACCTGTCGTCCTATCACTCCACTCCCTGACAAAGAGTCCCTCTCCAGCTTTCCTGTAGGCCCCCTTTGGGTACTGGAAGGCTGCTATCAGGTCTCCTCAGAGCCTTCTCTTCTCCAGGCTGAACAACCCCAACTGTCTCAGCCTGTCCTCATATCATAGATGCTCCAGCCCTCTGATTATCTTCGTGGCCTCCTTTGGACTTGCTCCAACAAGTCCATGTCCTTCTTATATTTGGGGCCTCAGAGCTGGATGCAGTACTCCAGATGGGGTCTCACCAGAGCAGAGCAGAGTGAGAGAATCCTCTCCCTTGACCTGCTGGCCACGTTTCTTTTGATGCAGCCCAGGATGTGGTTGGCTTTCTGGGCTGCGAGCACATGTTGCTGGGGTCACGTTGAGCTGCTTCATCAACCAACACCCCCAAGTCCTTCTTGGCAGGGCTATTCTCAGTCCATTCTGCACCCAGCCTGTATTTGTGCTTGGGATTGCCCCAACCCACGTGCAGGTATATAGCTAATGAGCTGAAAAAAAGAATTGACCTTGCAGCTGACAGTAAATTTGGAAAATATTAAGGAAGGTATTTATTATTTCTACTAAGCACAGCTTGGGAGTTGTTCATATTTAATGATTTATATAATTGTTTCTAATACTAAATTTATGCCTCGGGATCTATGTGCAACACATCTGAATTGCTGACACTATGAACTATAATTTTGAATTCCTTCTATTTTGCATTTAACTTCTCAACCATAACTTAATGTTATAGCACACACGAGGGAGGAAATGTTAAGATATGATTCCAACAGCAAGCATTAAATGAATATATTGCATGCTTTTCAGATAATAAATTTAGAAGTGCATGAAGATTTACAGAATATTCCATATTCACAATGATGCCAAGTTAGAGCTGCTTTAGGAACTATATGCATTAACTAGAATTTCCAGCTATTGCCTGCTGAAAGCTGTTCATCTTCTGGACTGTATTCTGGTTATCGAAATATCTGCGTTGATTGTGTTGAATGATTAGAGGTAATGGGTCTTTTCGAGCATATTTAGGTACCACTTTCAATATGTGTTTTGCTAGATGATTAGCGTGTTGTCTTTACATGTATCCTTTTGCGATGGTGCTAATAGAAATAAAATCTGTTGTTTTAATTTGCTAACCATTACTGTGAAACAATACGCACCATTATGAGCCTTTCCTGAGTGACAGGTATAGTTACATCTTTGGATAGTAAATTGGAAATACTAGTCTTTTGTTGGCAAAGAAATTAGGGAAGTAATTATTTGAATGTAAATTGTCTGCCCTATCACTGAGCATTTTAATACAAATTAGGCAAAAATAATTTCCTGTGATACTTTAGAAATCAAATATGGGAAAGAAGTATATTTGTGTAGACTGTTTAGCTACAGGATGTCATGCACACTTTAACATTTGGAAGTATACAATACTATTTTAATTTGTCATATTCAGAAATGGACAATGTTACTTTTTTTTGCAGCCCCATTAGATAGGAAAAAGGTGTTGAGAGCATTAAATCCTACTCTTTAGAGAAACGCATTTATAGAATGCCAGCAGATGTCAGTATGTTCTTGTCATACAGCCCTTTTGTTTTTAAACAATAATTTTCCCTGAATTAAATAATATGGGAGTAAGTAATAAGTGCTGTAACACTACCTTAATCCAGGTCTGTATAATTCAAATGTTTTACTGAAAAGAGGGGGTTTTTTTCCCTTCTGGGCTGGCACAACATCCGTGTACACATGAGCTTTCACTGTATATAGCTACTCATCAGGCTGCTTCAAGAACATAGTTTCAAATGCTTTGCTAAGTGGAGATGTATTGCTGATAGTATAGCACCTTAGTTTCTACCTGAACTTTTTTTTTTCCCCTCTGTAGACCTTTTTTTGTGTGTATTTCCTGCATATATTCTGAGGCATTTTGAAAATGCTGGCGCACTTCTTTCTGTTTGCGTAGCTAGTGAGCGTGTTTGCACTTCGATGTGTTTAATCAAATCTGCTCTCTAATTTGAAGGTTATTTTGTCACTGTTTATATGTGGTAATCAAAAACAGATGAGCTGTTTCTTGTCTTCCTTGTATTTCAGAAGTCAATACCAGTGTGGCATTGTGGAGAAGCCTTTCCTTTCTCCTCTGAAAGCACAAAATGATGCCGTGTAGTGGGATAGGATACAGAATTCATAGTCTGTTTAAAAACCTCGATTTTTAAAGCAGTGACTTAAACCTCGTGGAAAGTTGCCAGGTTGCACCTTTAGGGTGGTGGGCAGATGGTGCGTTTACAAGGTGTGGAAGAACAGATGGAACCTGCAGCCCACGTGGAGGAAGTCAGCAGCCTCCCGACAGGCAAACCCAATCCCGCCCTGAGATTCTGTTACGCTGGTAGCGCAGAGATGATATTAAAACTCCCATTGAAGTTTTTGGTTTTGTTTTTCTCCCTGTGTTTGTCAGTACTGCCTCTTTAAAGAAGGATGGTCTGCACCCCAAAGAAAATACGTCTCTTTCTCCTAACATAAAACTTAAATACTTCATGCTCGAGGTGATACTTTTGACCATTGTCTGTGTTAGCCAGCACCACCAACACCAGAAGGGTAAACCCCAGGATTTTCAGTTTCAGGTACCTGAATCACTTGGTGCCTCAGTGTGTTGGGTGTTGAAATAAGTGGTAAGAATCCTGCCGAAAGATGAAAGGCCGTTTACTTAATCTTCTGTTAGGGAGCTAATGTAGATTTTGGCCTGGTGCTTTCTTTTTTTGTAAATTCACAGTCATAAAATACTGTAGCCATCACTTCAGGCTTTTTAATTACATTTCTAAGCAGAAGTGTATTTTATTTTTGTCTTTCTTCAGACATCTTTTCAAGCTCTGTCATCTTAAAGGGTTTGTTTTACATGCAAGACCTATTTATTGTGACTTATTCCTTGTTTTTTCTCATCTCAGTCTGTTTGCGTGATTTCAGATCATGCAAATGAGAATTGAGGCAGGGAAAACAGATAAGAAAGATACCTCTGGAGTGGAAAAAACCCATCAACATACAGCATTACTGAGGTTGTAGTTCTGGAAATAAGGCTATTTTATTTTCAAAGAGTGGTTTTATTGCATTTGCCATTAATGCCATTTCTAGAGATGCTGATAAATACCCAGAATCCTGTTAAACATTGTGCCTAAATTACTTCTAAGCAACTTTCTGCATGATGTATTAATATAATTCAGTTCAGGGTTTGGCTTGCTTGCCTGGAGCTGAAAGAAAGAAAATTATGGTTCTCTCTTCATTTTAGGGTAGGGGGGAAAAGGTAGGGAAAATGTAGATATTTGAGGTTCTGCATGTGTAATGCTTGAAAATTTATCTGCTCTTTTTGTAATGAAAATAAAAAGCAAAAAGTATTTTTCCACCACTGAAGAAAAAATAAGAAGCGGTATCATATATTGTTTTGATATATTTTCTTCCGTGGCGATGTAAACACTATCTGATAGTTGACTCTGATTAATGGCCTCCTGACTATGCAAAATATCTATGTGATAACTTCTTTGTGTAGCTGGCAGTGCTATTGCACCCTGGACTCCTGAAAATCCGGTTCTTAGCAAAAATGGGTGGAATCTCCATCATGCTTTAACATACTTAACAACAATTCTAAAAAAAAAACTTATTTCACTGGAATTCACGGTCAAGCTGAAAGGCTGTTACTACAGCTTCTGTTTTATTGCATACAAAGCTTTTATTTGTGAACATGTAGGCTTTACAATGGGTAAGTGAAGGGAGCTGGTTTTCTTATGATAATATAAGCATATGGATCAAAATACCAGTATGCGCATTTACATGTGGCTTTGCTCACTCAATCTGTATGTTGACATACGTCAGTTGAGAGCAGATGAATGACTCAGTTGTTCATTTTGTCCATGTGCTTCATACGTAAATGTTTGAAAATGTGATCTTGCTGTCAAGATAGTGGGGAAGCAATACTATAAATCTTGAAATTAATTTTGATCTGTTACACATTAACAATGATCTTACAACTTTTCAAACTTTATAAATTTCTGGTTTTTGGAATACAACTTTCATTAGATTAGCATTTCACTTTCCTACGTACGTGCATTTGTACTTTTTAGAAGAGATTGATGGGAAAGCTATTCAAAAAATGATGCACAAATCTTCTGACAATACTTCCTGTTCCAGATAAGATCTTAGTTAATAAAGATTGCAGCTGTTAAAGACTGCTTTGGATTAATTTTCCTGTTCTTGCACTTAGTTACAAGTACTCCAGTTGTCCGTTTGTACTTTGGTCTGATAAGAAGGTTCTGTTCTAGGTCATGGTAGATGTTATACAGACAAGCGCGTCAGGACCCCGACTGTTGGTCTGAACTGAAATAGGTATAGGTGGTGGCTGCATTTACAAATGGTCTTAAGCCTTGAAATTTCCAGAAAAATGGCAGCTGTTACAATAATTATACACTCTCATTCCTCAGAACTTAGTATTTTGTATAAATCTAAACACTAAAATGAACTATAAGACATTTGAAACTTGTTGGAAGCGTATACAAATCTAGATGGATGTGGTCAACTGTAGTATAAAAAATTAGTGCAGCTTCAAATTTTCTGCAATACGTAATAGATCTAACGGCATCAACTGTGTTAATTTTGACTTTGGTAGCTTCACAAAAGCCTGTGAAACTATCCAGAAAGAGATTTGTTGTGACATTTTCCGCACCCTTGAAAAAAACGATTGCAGCTAAGATGCCCTCAAGTACATTTACATTGTTTTATTGCAATTTATTTGAGATTTTTTCCCCAACCCATTGAAACCATTTCTAGAAATAGATTTTAAAGTAGTCCGTTTATTGAAACAAACACATAGGTAGGGTTTACTAGTGTAATCGGATCTTTGTATGGTGAAATATAATACATACAGCTTGTGAATTTCCCTGTAAGAGTAGTATGAGTAAGTTCCCCAAAAGCAGAGTGTCTCTCTGACTGTGTTCATTAGGAGGTTTGCCAGGCAGAAAGTCAAAAAGACTGAAGAGCGGAAGCGCAGTGCAAGGAGTGGCAGGTGCTTTGATGAAAACTGATGAGTAACTTATGGAGAAATAGTCATCTAATATGGTAATGGGTGAACAGACTGCAAAGGAAAAACGCATCCCAATATACATTTCTCTTCCTGAAAGAAATGAAAAATGTGATCCTCCTCATGGGAGTAAAATGAGGTATTGTAAAGGTGAGGTGTCATAGGAAGATGGAATTGATAACTCCACAGGAAACATTCACAGATGTCATACTTGTAGTTCCCTGGTAGAGGCGGCCCCGCTGCAGTACCTTCAGAAATGGATGATGGAAGTGCAGCAAGCTATGGATTATAAAATCTATGATAAAACTTTCCATATATCATTTGATTTGGGAGACAGCCTTGTAATGAAAGTCTAGAGAATTCCTTAATCTGTTTTCTCTGTAAACTACGTTATTTCATACAAACAGAAATAATATGGAGCCATCAGAAGAGCACAGGGATTATAAGATATTCTAGCAGTAAATTTTCTGATTGCAGTTCAGTTTTAACAACAAAATTAAGCAAAAATTTTTAAGCTAAAGATTTTTTTTAATTTGGCAGTTACTTATCCTTCTTATTCCTGATAGTTTCCTTTAGCAGGGTTTTCCAGGACACCAGGCATATTGTCACGTCTGCGCTCTTCCCTTTCCTTCCTTTACCATCTGGTGCAGTGGCAGCCCTCTCTCAATTGCACTGGGAATGGGGAAGAAAACAACTAGACTTTACATTGGTCTCTCATCTTCTCACCCAAATCTGTACCAAACCCTACATTCTCTCTTGTAATCGGTAACTTCCTCCCTGTCCTACAAATTTTGCATGTCCAGTGCATTTTTTTTTCTGACCATGGAAATGGCAACTTCTGCCAAAGCGTTGCAGCTGCCCCGTCACCTCAGTGGTGCGTATGTTCAGCTCTGCAGCTGCTGCTCCACCGCTGCATACTTTGTCCTTCTGCTCTCATTCCAGGTGTTCGCTGCCAGTTCGATGGGTTTGATCCCAAAATAGAAGACCACCAGCTAAAAACAAGGTCTGAAAGCTGTGGCATGAATGACGTTGCGTTCTAATCACAGATGATTTAGAAGCGTTAATAAGCAATAGAGACTTAAATTCTTAAATTGCAGGTTCTAGGTAAATGAAGACCACTCTTCCTGAGCACAGATGCAAATTTATCCTATGCTAACGTGCTTTTAGTTCTTCCAAACAGAATTAATAGAATTCCTGAAAAGAAGACACCTAGCTGAAAATCATAAAAATACTTTAGAATAGCAAAGTTTCGCTCCACTCTTTCTCATACAGGAGGTATCAAGACTGCACGCTGACAGGTATGGGGTCTCCATCCCTGAACATCATGAGGAGTTCTTGACATACATTGCAATAAGCATATTCCTGTGGCCTGCGTTGCTTGTGCAAAGCACATGGAATGGCTACAAGGGAGAAGAAACTGACAGTTGCTTGAAAGAATACATCAAAAGCATGAGTCTCTTGACATATAAATAGAGTAGTCCTACCGTTCCTGGTTCATAAAAGATGTGGAGCGGATGGATCTTTAATTCAGGTAATTGTAAGCTTTGTTCGGAGTGCCAAATGGTTTTGGAAGAGATACTGTTGCTAGAGTTCCCGCAGTCATGGCCAGGGCTGTTTGCTACCTACCAGAATGCAGATTCACATTTTTACTCTGACTCCTGCTCCCATTTCTAACTGCTTAAAGACAACTTATCATAGAAACGTAGATTCCTACTTCTTTTTATGTTGTCCAGTTTCATTTACATGCAGACAGAATGGAGACCACAACAGGAGATGTAAAAAATGTTTCATTTTGTTTTTAAATTAAGGACAGACTTCTATTGAGGATGCCCTGCTAGCAAGCAACATAGTGTAGGAGAAAATAATCTCTTTTTTTTTGCCTGCTGATCACTGATGTGTTATGTTATACTGAAAGGCTTCTGCTCTGCCACGCTTTCTTTGTGTTCTTCACAAGAATGACTCCACTCATTTTGAGTGAAGTAGGAGAATGTGATTTGCCGACTGGTTTACTTCATCCTGGGAACAGAGCTGAGACGTATTCAGTCTAGCTGCAAACGAGGCACTGTTTTTAATGTGAAATTTAATTTTAAATAGTTAAACACCTGCAGGGATGTCTGTAAGCAGATACTGATTTAAAAAAAAAAAAGGGCAGTACATGACATTTATAGTTTTCTCCTACTCAAGGTACTGTAGTGGGAAATAAAGCATGATTTCTCACATAGCTGTTGGCAAACCTTGATTTTTCAGGGTTTAGGCTGTGTTGTTAAGTGTGAGACAGACTTATTTTGCCCAAATTGTTAGGCGTGTTATATAAAAAATACAGAAGTGTTTTTAGCTGCTGTTTGTATTAAAGTGATTTACACTTTATACCAGTGAAAGAAGGGTGAGAGAGGAAAGGCTTTTGAATATTTTAGTAACATAATTCTGCTCTATTAGATAGAAGTTATGGAGAAGATTATATGGCTCTCTTATTCAGAATATGTCTCATCAGGGTTGTGTCTGTCTGAGAAATCACAAGCAATTCATTATTCTGTGTGGCATATATAAGGAGACTATTAAAACTGTAGTAACTTGCTTAATTAAAACAAGTTAACTGTGCAGTTATGTGAACCTCATCGCTGCAGTGATGGGACTGTATTCCCTCCCTATGGTGAAAAGCAGAAAAATGATCTTGTTCTTTTGTTTCCTCTGTAGATGATATTTACGTGTTTTTACAAATTATTAGGTAAGGGCAAAATTCATGGTTTTACATTTAGCTCTAGCAGGATAGTTGGTTTTTAATATTTTTTCACCACTTCTGTGAAGGTTCAGATTTGAATAAGCTTTCCTAGGACATTGTTAACCAGCAAGCCCAGCACTGCAGTGGAATTTAGCTGGGGTGTGTGTGGTCTAACTCATGGTGGCGGGAGGTGAGTTGAGATCCATTATGGAAAGGTTTGAAAGTCAGCAAACTGACCTACAGCTGAGATGTGTATTAGTGAAGAGCAGTGTTTTGCCTTGCTGAGCAGATAGACTGCTGGATTGGGAATGAGCCGGAGTGTCCTCAGGGTCTGGCAGCAAGTGGTAGTCTGGTTTGCATGTTGCATGCGTGGTGCTCGGGATGGTCAGATGGGCGTTTGGTAAGCTGCAGACAGTAGTGTGAGCGCCCCATGAGATGAGCTGGATATTCAAAATACCTGTTTCTTCCTTTTGAGAGTAACCTCTAGGAACTGAAACAAGATTTGATATGTTCTTCATGGTATTGCACCAAAAAATAGACAAAAATATCTTTAGGGGACAGTTAAAACAAAAGACTGATTTGGCTGTGGGTTTTTTTGGTTTGTTGTTTTTGGGTTTTTTTGTTTGTTTGTTGTTTTTTTTTTTAATTGAGATATGCACTTTCTATGGTGAGAAGGAAATAATTTGAGATTTTGCAATAAACTCTTTGGATTCTGGGCTTCTAAAATAATGAGGTTTGTCTTACGCTGTGTAAATTATATGCTTAAAAACTGAACATAACCCTAAATTTGAATCATCAGGTTTCGTCCCTATGGTATTGATACCCGTTTAATACTACTTCAATGGTGGCTTTCAGCGGGAAGTTGTGAAGGGGTTAGCAGCAATTTGTTTCACCTGTCCATAGTTGAAATTTCCTTGTAAAGTTTCATTAACACACTATCATGGTTTAAAAATAGAAACTCAAGAGAATTACTCCAACTCAATTAAGTAATATAATGCATCAAGAAGCTATTAATTTTATATTATAAGTATTTCAAAGCACCTCAAACTAGCCACTTTTCCACTGTGAGCAGAGTTCTACATTTTCTATCAAAAATTGTATTTCTCAGAAATTCTACATCTGTATGTAATTACTTGCAGTGCTCCTGTTATCCTTGCTTCTGCTCTGCTGTGGAATTAAAAAAAAACCAACATTTAGTAAACTCCTGAATGAGGTTTCTTCTGTTGCTCACTGTGTATGTAGCAGTAAGAGCAGAGTAAAGGAGCTGGAATACCAGCAGTGCTCTGTGGATTGCAGAGCATGACGTGGGTGATTTCTCGCTCCCAGTATCTAGCAATGGGGTACTTCTCAAGACCCAATTCTGTTAGAATTCTAGTTGGGAAAAGATCATTTCTCCCTCCTTTCCTCCCCCCACTCCCAGGCCAGGTCCCTCTGGATGGCAGCATGACCCTCTGGCACATCAGCCACCCCTCCCAATTCTGTGTCATCAGCAGACTTGCTGAGGTCACAACATGCCCCATCATTGACATCACTAATGAAGGTGTTAAATAGAACTGGACCCAGTATACACTCCTCTTAGTGTGGAGTTCAAGTACGGCGTTACTCACAGCTCGGTGGTACTCCAAAACTTACAGGTACTCCAAAAGTTATCACCTTGCTTTTTTGTCTCCTTGATATGACTTCCTTCAGCCTCGTCCTAACTGCAAGTATGATTCTGTAGCTGGAAGAGAGCACACTACTATTCTGTTATTTCTTTCTGGCATCTTTGTAGAATGGTAAGGTGGACAAGTGCAACAAACCCATTACTTTTTTCGTGATTTTCATGAACCCATACAGATTTTTCATGAAACGGCAGTCTTTTTATGTTACCTTATTGTCCAGATGGCTAAGTATATGGTAGAACAGAATTAATAGATGTTGGGGAAATCCGCCTCCATGTGGAACAGATAGTAACATTGGCAACCAGTCAAAAAACCCTCCAAAAGGTTGCAGCTGAAGGACACCACTGTTGGAAACACAGACAAAGATATATTCCTGGACTCAAGAAGGAAACACAGAGGATGCATTATTGTATGGAGTGATTAGATGACTGACTAATGAGCCTTGAGGGGCAAGGAAATTGGCTACAAAAGCAATTAAGTAAGCCCCTGACATTCCAGTGTACTCTGTATAGACACTAAGCTCTTACTATGTTCAGTTGGCAAAGCAGAACAAGTGGCATTTAAGCATACAAGGCAAACTTACAGGAAAAAAAACCTGTGCTAAACAGATTGTTCTGCTGAAAGTGTGTTTGTAAATGCTTTCCTTTGTCAGAAGGTGTGATAACACGTTGTAGTATTAGCATTATAAGTCACTGCGCACAGTTTTCCTTAGTTATTCTGGATATTCAGTCCAATGTGATACTGCGTTAAAACCCATATTCTCCTTTAATCAGTCTATTGTTAGATATTGTTTGGTATTGATGGCGATTTTTTTTTTCTTCTCTAGGGATAAAACTTCTGGATAAGAGTCCAGATTTGAGTAAGAGAAAGGTAATTTTGCATAAAATCTGATGAACTGACATATGATATATGTTTCTGTAACATAATATGACATCTATTAAATGCACTTAGAGCAGGTGGCGGTTAGCTTGGGTGCTAAGGAGTGTAGTCAGCCTACCTATGAACCTTCAGGAGAGGGGAACTTGGTTACAAAAGCAGTTAAACGAACACTTGTCATTTTGCCAGATTGAGTTTTTAAAGTGGCTTTACTGATTGAAGGATTCTGCCTTGCATAGAAACAGGTAACTATACAACGTGAAAGGCCTCTGGGCAAGATGGAACAAAAGGTTTTCCTTCAGGCTTAGATGGTTAAGCTAAATTATGTCAATTCTCATACAGCTTTAGTATGTGAAGATCTTCACCTTGTGTGGTGAGGGGAAGGAGTTTCATAGGCTTCTACATGGACGGAGGGGACTTTTCCTATAGGAGGGAACTGACGTGATTATTTTGCTCCGGTTTCTCTTCTGAGTGTACTTTCAAATTACTTGGTAAGGTCTTTAACTCATTGTCGCACCCAGTGAAAGCAACAACTTTGGAATTCTGTTGTCAGGTAATTCTGGGGAAGCCCGTCAAGGTGAGGTTGGGGTTTGAAAGCCAGTCCTAGTGAATTGAAGTGGAAGCATTCGTAATATTTTGAAGGGCAAAACTAGGTTTGTTGGTAATATTGCTAGGGCTGATCTTCAGCATTGTTTTCAGTAAGTTTCTATCAACGTTTTCTGCAGAGAGGTGCTGAAAGTGTCACTAATCTCTTTTTTCCTGATAAATGTGTGCATCTAAAGGAGGCTTGTTTAAGAAAGTGGTAACTTGCAAGTATCTATTGCAGCTGTAACTACGTATGACAAGGAGCTGAGCTAGGTGTTTGAAACAAGTGGGTTATCTCCTCTGGAACCACCTGGAAGCAAAGAAATTAAGTGTTGGGTTTTTTTTTTCTTTAAGAAGAATTACAAGCTTTTCTTAAAAGCGTTGAATAATGTTAAATTTGCTATCAGAAAATCATGCTTGGTCTATAACAACAATGTAAAATCAATCATGTATTAATTTCTCATTTACCTCATTAAAATCAGATTCAAAGGTCCCCCTATACTTGGAGTTTACAATATGTAAGGCTGAACCCTAAAATGTTGTGTGAGTCCTCGTTTCTTAACAGAAAGAAAACTGAAAGAGCTTTATTATGAAGTGACACATCTGGCTTTAGAGATAGAGGTGGGATTGGTACATCTGAAATGAATGAATAATATATAAGGACTGATACTAGATTTGCCTCATAAGTTGGCCTTACTATTTAGCCTCAAGCAGAAGCAAGAAACGCAAAAAAAGAAAGGTTGTTAAGGTAGAAAGTTAAATATTTAATACCAGCCTCTGTGCTGTACATTCTCCTTTTGTTGTATTCGTGGAAATATGTTTTGGAACTGAAGGAAAATGTTATTTATATTAGAGTAGTGGCAGAAAGGGCATATTTGATTGAGGCATCAAAGCGCTAGACTTTGTAAAAAGGCATGAGAGAAAATTCCTGGATTAGCCTTAAGATTTTCACTGTTACCATTACTTTTCTTTTGGGTATGCTGTGTCTCATTTTGATTTTCAGTTGGGATTTGTCTGTAACAACCCTTTTTTTCTTTCCTCTTCATAATTAGGTAGAGAACCAGGTAGCAATAAGTTGTTGTTGTTTTCCCAGTAGCAGTTTTATCTTTCAAGCCCTCTGAAATTTATCCCATCAGTTAGAACACACTGGACATAACACACATCTTGTATGCTGCCTTCTGTCATTAAAAAATCTTTTGTCAGCCTCCTGTGTACAAAAATATCATCTGAATTTCTGTTTTCTGAGCAAACCAGGAACTGGATATTACACAAAGGAAGGGGTTTGGAGCAGAATGGATCTTTGGGTGAAAACATCAGAAAGCATTAGAAAAATCTGAACTGAAGTCTTTTCTTCTCTCATCCTGGAGGATGTTGTTAGAGTGTTATGGTATGTTTGAGATTTTTATTATCTGATTTGTTAGTGATGAGCGAAAATAAAAACATGCCCACCTGTTTGCAGTTGCAGGTATTGCAGTGCTGTTGCAGTTGTGCCCTGGACTGATGCTCATTCAGGATCTGGGAAGGGCAGATGATGTTGTTTCACGGCTTTTGATATTCAGCTGAAAACAAGAATTAAGAACAGATTAGTATGTTTTGTTCTTTAAAGAAGAAAAAAAAAGTCATTACAAAGCTTAGTATTTTTCTCTTTGGAAGATTTAAATGTTTTCAAATAAGTTTTGATGTTTGCATCTATCTGCTTTCTCACAAAGATGGCGTAAGGGCTCGGCGAGTTTGCATGGACCCAGTATTTTAACCTGTGTCACAGGAGCCCTGCTTCCCTGGGCACTCTGTCTCAGATAAATACAATACTTCATTTCTTCTACAGATCTATCAGAAATTTTGTGCTAGGCTTTTCTTGTAAGAAAAAGCTATTTTAAAGATATTCTGGAAGTAAGCTTTACTTCCTCCCCCCTGCGTCTTATTTCAACAAGTTTTAAAGCGAATTCAGTGAGTGAAAGAATCAGGGATGTCCTGATGACAGCTATGGCTTGCTTTGGATTCAAGTCAGAAATCTACACCTAGTTATGCTGGTGTTTGAAATGAGAAGCAGTTATAAATACACACGTGTACATACATATGTGTGTATATATATAGTCACACTTACTTCTTTTCCATGTTCACACTTACTTTTTTCCTTTTTATTCAGAGCTTGAAAAAAAATTGTTTGGAAACAGAATGCTGCCAAATGCAGTTGAATAATCACTTCTTCAGAAAAAGATTCATGTAAGAAGAAAAATGTAGCCCCAAAGTTTGTAGAGATGAATAGCATGGGTAGTAAAAGTGATGCAGTACTTGTGTCCTGGGGCTGAACAGTCAACTCCAGTGCTCGGCAAGCGGATATCATGTAAAACTCAAAAAACTTGGTGTGATTTCACTGAGCTTCTTGGAACCTTGTCACTAGTGAGAAGAGCTGGTTTTAGGTTGCTGTTGCTTGAGATAGAACTGAGAATGGCCTTAGGCAGGCATCGCAGGCAAGAGTGGTAACAGAAGGATGGAGCTTGGGGAAGACTGTTTGTAAATGAATTTAACTTTTTTCCTAATTATTTGCTGAATACATGTTTAAGGTTTTTAAGAAAGTCAGTTCATCAGCCACCCTGAACGGAATGATGAACTAGTAGTGTTAAAAGTATCTTTCAGATTACATAGCAGTAGAACATAATCTTTTAATTTTTTAAAATATAAAATCTCTTCAGAAGTGTAAGAAATATGCTGCGACTTCAGTTACCTTTTGACTTAACCTGGTGTATATATAATTAAACATTAAAAACTGGAGGTATTGCTCATTTTAAGCCTGAAGGGTCTGGCTCAGCTGTCCCTCTTATAATCTCCTTTATAGCTTCTCTAGTTGCAGTCATGAAGTCATGGTAAGAGCGTGGGCTTATCCTTACCTCTCTACATCACAGACACAGAAGCCAAGCATTGCATTTGCGTCTCCTGAAGTTATGTTTTGTACATAGGAATAGAGAGGGTCCGTGTGAAAGTAGGATGCCTGAAGAGTTTTGTTTACTCTGAAGCGTGGACTTGGCAAGTGGAACCCAGGGCCAAACCCTCTCTTTTCTGTACACTAGTGGAAGAGGAAACTGCAAGATCTGACTCTCCCCATGTGTAAAACTGCCTGTAGTTTCTCAGATACTGGTGAAGCTCCATTGGCTGACACCATCAGAAGAGGCAGTTTGGCGGTCTGTAGCCAGAGATGTTAGATTCCTAGTGTCAGTGCTGCTTCTGCTCCAGTGCACATCTTCAAGAGCAGCAGCAAGGCACGATAAAAGTATGCTTTTAAACGTGGAGATTTTTATTTTCTTCAGTGATATGAGTCGGAAGTAACAGCTTATTTTTGCAGTGACTTCCAGTGTGGTTAAGAAATCTGAGACGTGGTTTAGGGTTAGATGGGGTGCTAAAGTGCTTCACTGAATCAGGGCCGCGCCGGGGTTCCCCAAGCTAAACATCAGCAACAGCTGAGTGTGTATGGGCATAAATTCCTGTGCATTTTATCTGTGCTTCTCTCTCAGAGTTGAGGAAAGCGGGGCAATGTACAGTGAGGAGTCAGGTTCTCAAAAACATACGTGCGTTTCCCTTTTGTTGGTTGTTTATATCAAGAGAAACTAGAGATCAAGTTAATACCAGATTATAAGCATGCTACTTTAAAGGTTACAAATTTTCGTGCGATATTTTCAAAATAAAAGAAAATGTGCATCTAGGATCTTACTATAATTTGGCTACTGATTAAGTACAGATATGACATTTTATCAATTTGTATTTCATGCTTTTGCATGAAGTTGATGTATAGTTTGATGTTGAAGCTTTCCAGGGCTTTTATGATTCCTGCAGAAAAAAACCCAACTCCCTGTCACGCAAGCCCAGTTCCAGTGGATTGTGTTAGAAAGTAAATGAGATGCAAAGTAATGGTGTTATGGGATACGTTCTGATGCTGTTTGTGCTTTGGTCTGTAGGTTAACCTGTGTGATGAGTTGCTCCGTGTAGAAAGGATTACATTCCAGACCAATAGCCTAACAAATAGTAGAGAAATCACAATTAAGGAATGTGTTTTAATCTTTAAATGCTAATAATGTACTTTCAGAGACCCAGAGGAAGCCTCTGTAATTAGAAAATTGGAAAATATGTACTTAAGTATCTTCTATCCAGTTTTCCTGTTATGCTTGCATTAAATTAGACTAACTCTATGAAGGAGTCTATCTTGTTAAAGGCATCAGGAGATGGATCTGAAGGACAGGGTTTTTTTATTTTTTATTTTTAATACAAGCATTTACTGGATAGAGGTCACATTAGTAGAATTATAGAGAATTGATCACAAAACCTGATATTTTCTTTAGAATAAAATATTTGTGTCCTGCAACTACAAAAGTGGAAAGCAAGGATTTTCAAATATTTTAAAGAAAATCAGTTTTGAGATAACAGATAAGTGTATGTAATAGCAGGGGTACAGGACCTCATGATTGTTAGTCGAGTGAATTCAGAACCAGCTCTCCTAGTAGAATGCTTTTTTCTTTTATGATTCTTTTTTCCCTCATGTTTGCTTTGAAGTACTTTCTGTAGCTAAGGTATATCAAAATTAGAACTGTATCTGCACTATATGGTAACAGGCGCATTGTCTAAATAATGTATGTTTCATAAGTGCAGTTGACTTAAGGATCACTTTTCACCCCTTGGGAGGGCATTTAACTATAATTTTAGAGTAGAAAAGAGTGCCCTGATATACACAATAATTTGATGGGTAAAATAAAAAAGATTGTTTGTTATGGAGTGGGTATAATATTATAACGATTTCCTCCTGTGTTTACTGATGAAGGACAATTTAGTTCTCGAAAGGAGCTGATTCTCAAAATTTCTGGCATAAATGAATATGTGCTATACATATTCCCCACAGTATTTATTGCCTTAGTAGCAAATGCTGTACGCTGGAGCTCCACAAAAAAGAAGTTTCCTTGGTAGATCCCTCTGAACAATAGATGTTCAGATGAGGGGACATTTGCTTTTTAAGCATATAAAATAACTGGGGCATATTGTAATCTACATTCTTTTTCTTTTTTTTCTTTTTTTTCTTTTTTTTTTCTTCTTTTTTTTTTTTCTTCAAACCTTTGGTTGGAGTCTTGCTAGCTAAGGATCCAGATCCCTTCTCTTTTTAAACAAGCTTAGGGTTAATAACTATCCTTTCTATGCTACGGCGTGTAGCATCTAACGTCATATGCTTAGTTAAAAATACAGCGCAAATAACCTGTTGGCTTCCTTTTCAAGTAAGCCTTGAGTTTATTTTAATTATAAAATTGTTTTAGGTGGAACGTCTCTTAATTTTCTTTTTTCTTGTTTGTTTGGTTTTTTTTTGTTTCCTCCTAGTTAGATGTAGACCTGAATTCTTCCAGTGATCCCAGTTTTTCATGCAGACCTATAACTAATATTCTTGGGAAAAGATCGATGCAAGAGTTAGGTCCCTGAACTGCAATACAGACAGACTCTAACTATCTTAGTCTCAGGGTTCCAGTTTTTACTTTAAAAAATAAGGATTATGTTAACTCTCCTGTGGTGCCTAAAATTGCATCTGTGCATACTGACAAGTTGCCATGCTTTTGATATCTGTGTGAATTTACATGTTTTATCATAGAATCATTAAATAGTTTGGGTTGGAAGAGACCTTTAAAGGTAATCTAGTCCAACCACAACTCCAGTGATTTTATAGCTGTGCCCAGTTGGGAACAAAAATCTAGGTAGTTTTATGGAATATTTTTCTAAGCAAATCTTCAAGTACCGGGGTTGGGGGGTTATTTTATGTGCACACAATATAACTACATTATTGGTTTTTCTCAGAAAATCTTACCTCTAGGAATGTTTTGGGGTGTTCTTTTTTCTGTATCTGGCCAGAAGAAATGGATGTGATACTTGCAGTCCTTGGTCCTGCTGTAGCCTAATGACTGTTTTTGAATATTTGTCCCGAGAATGGATGGAAGATGCATGTTTTGTGCCCACCTTTTGTTGGGGGAAAAATGTTAAACTTGCATGGTAATCCTCAGAGAGAGATCCTAAGTGATATAGGCTCCCGGTAGCAAAGGTGGTGCACTCCCCTCCTGTTGAAGCTATGTCAGCTTAGCTTGCTGGTTTGAGGGATTTTGGTGGTACGTGTTTGTTTTATTGTATAGTAAGCCAGCAAGTACTGGAAAAAGTATAACTTTGTGGAGTTTGGATCATGCCTCGTATGACAGAAAAGAGTTTTGGTCCCTGTTCTCCAGATAAACCTGTATAGTATCTGATGTTATTATTCAAAATAAAAGACGGAAACTAGAACACGGTACTCCGATGCCTACTGAGGCAGTAGCATTGTCAGCTGTACCTGTCTTGTCTCTCACAGTGATTCTCGATCACAGCTTTCTTCTTTTCTAGACAAGTAGAACACTGTAAAATGAAGAGAGGCAAGTATTTTCGTCCAGAATAGCATACAACCGGTAGTTAGGAGCCGTCTCCTACAACAATATAGGTATATTTTTTTTTTCTTTGTTTTTCTTGGGCAGAGAAGGGAATTCAACCTGGATTTCTAAATAACTGGATGGGTGCTCTAACCACTATACTGATGTACGGTTGGTTTTGTGGGGGTAATTGAGTTTTGAAAACCTTGGCAAATCCTTAGCCACTGCTACTGGGGGGAAAAAAAAGAAGTGGATCAGAGAAAGTAAGGCTGTAGGAGTATCTCTATATATGTTCAGAAACAGAATTCAGTAGACAAATACGTGACATATCTTTCAATAGAAATATATATATATTTTTGTTATATAATCTATATGTGGAAAGGTAAACCCTCGTGGCTAAAAGACTAGACAAGGAAGGAGTTGCATTACCTTTTATGTTTCTTAATTTCACTCGTACTAGTCTATATGAAAGTTGTGAAAGCCAGTGTGCATGCTACAATTGCACGTGCCATATTTCTTTTCTCCAGTCTGTCATTACTGAATGAGTTAACTGAGCAGGAGGACAGACTGAATTCAGCCTTCAAAGATTAAGCTGGGGGGGGAACATAGAAAATCTGTGTACTCCTTAATAGATGTTCATGTTTTTCAACGTTTCGTAATTTCTTTTTGACTCAGTCATCTGTAGCAGTTGTCTAAATTACTTCTAATGATGCAATATCGCTGAAGAATTTTGTTTTTACTTTGCAGTGTGTCATTATTAGCTCTCAGGAAAAAAACCTGTATTGTTTGGTCGGTATAAAGGACATTTAAGAAAAGGAGGGTGAATTCAAATCAAAAGAGAGAAGAAAATTTAAACCTTTGCCACAGATGTTTTCTGTAGAAAGGAAATGTAAATTGTCACTTTGCAAAGTGAACTAAATGGAACATCTGTGAGTTCTTGCTTTCATTCTTCAAGACTTGATTCTCTTCTGTTTCTACTAGTTTTAGAGGTGCATATTCTCTTGGTCCTGCTTCCATTGCCAGTTAAGTTCATCAGTGCTGGTCAAAGTCTTCTATGAGAAGAAAAATAAAAAAAATCAGTTAATAACATCATCACTGTATCTTGACCTGGTTTAAATAGCTACTGGATACTCCAGGTTGGGCAGCAGTTGCTAGTGGAAACATCAGCACAGTTCGAATGGCAGTGTGAGGTTGAAGGGCACAGACAGCCTGTTTATTTTTTGCTATGTGTAAAGAAAGTAAGAAATATAAAAGAAAAGCTGTCATATTTTCTTTTTTTGTTATTACTGGAAGTGTACAATAAACGAACCTTTATTATCCATGGTTACTCAGGTTTATATTAAAGATTCTCAAAGTTGCAGCCCAGAAAGAGCGAGCCTATAGTGATTAAATCTGGCCTTTATTCTTTTGGTTCTGAAATAATTTGAGCTTTCCAGAACAATTTGTGTAGCTCTTGAACAATTACAGCAGATTCATCAGGTTTCTTTACGCTCTTGAATGGCATGGATGGAGCATTACACAGCTGGGCTGTGTTCCTGGTTGCGCTTCCCTGTGGTGTGTGTTCTCCTTAGGCTGTTCCAAAAGCAGGGCTCAAGAAGAGCTCCCTGGGACACTCCTTGCTCTCCATGGTGCAGACACAGGTTCAGTTGGATGTGTAGTGTCATGTGAAGTCTTCATCTGTGCTCTCTGCTCAGCTTTCTTCTCTGAGAGTCTACCGTACTGGGTGTCTGTGTCCAGCTTTTGGCAGCGGGGCTGCTTACCAAATAAACTCTGTCAGTGGTGAGGAGTTTTCTCTCTTGCACGTTGGCCTGGACTAGGTCTCAATTTAGTGGTTAAAGATTTCTCCAGTACATGATTCTGTGGAACTTCTTTTTAAAAGCCTGCAATTTCTTTTTCTTGATGCTTATGTAAAGGAAACCAGATTTTATATTTTAAGAATCAAAATTAACCGGATGGAAAAACTTGGACAGAAATGTCACAGTGGTGTGGTTGTGGAGTAGAATTTATTTGAAGTTGTATCCAAAATATCCTGCCTCAAAGAAGAAATGCAAAGAAATGGATCTGTAACTGGGTACACAGGTCACATAAATGACTGATTAATTTGTGACTGCCAACTGCAAAACAAACCAGAAATAAAATCTGGAAGAAAACCCCAGTCAGATTCTGCAATGGCAATGTTGAATTGTTTTGTGGATGAAGACAGGTGACTTCTCTCTTTTTTTTTTCTTTTTTTTCCCCCCTGCCTTTTACTATTGAACTTCAAAACTGGATAATTATATTTTGTAACCTTCCTGCACTGTATAGATATTGTGGTGTTTTCAGTATTGTGATGGGAGCACAGCACTGTCTGCCCTGGTAAAAAGTGTTGGTGCCACAGCCCACAGGAGTAAAGGGCTGTGAAGAAGAAAATTTGAGAACAGAGAGCTTACCTCCAGCTCTTCCACTCTTGCCCAATTAATTCTCTTTAACTGGGTAAGAAATGGATAGCAAGTTAGACCCAGCCTAGGTCCATTGCCATTTCTGACTTGATGCTGTTGCCATGCCTTGGCAATGCAAAGAGAGTGGTACAGAAGAAAGGGTGTCAGTTGAATGCTGAGAAAATGAAGACCAGAGCGCAACTGTGTGTTGGTAGCTGCCTGAAAATGTGACAGCACTTTGTCCCAAGCCAGAAATAATGCGGAGAGAGGGCTTTGCTCCTCTGTCCATGCTGTGTCTCTGCCTGAAAGCAGAAAAATTTCCGGAGGAGTCCCTAAATTCTCTCTTTAACTAGTGACAAAATACGGTTTTCACACCGGTATTAACAAGCAAGCAAATATTTCCAACTCCCTCCTCCTCTAGGTAGAGTAGTTGAGAAGTTGCCCAGCTGTTTTTGAAGGATCTAGAAATAGATCCCTGTCCCTTGTGGCAGGCATGGACCTCATGCAAAAGCCACAGGAGGGCCGTGCCACGCCAGTACTGTGTTTGGCTATTTTGCCTCTAATTTCCATGCAGAGATCCCATCCAAGGCAGGATTCATAACTGTTAATAACCGGCTGCTGTCTAGTTACATTAGCCACTTGCAAAATTTGTTTCATGGTTCCATCTTGCTGATTTTCTTCACAGTGGCTGAAGAATGCTGTCACTTATTTATGCCTTGTCTTTGAGCAGTTGAGGTCTGTGCAGTGACCGTAAAGATACTGAATTTAAACCTTGTTAATCACAGTGTTTGTTGTCCATATGGTTCTGCTTTATACAGTCAGTTTTATTTTATTCAGTGTCACTTCCTAGATTTGTAACATTGCATTTTGGAACAAAACATGCAAGCTTAGTCTGATATTTAGCTTTTGTTATTTAATCTTTTCTCCTTGATTTGGATTTGAAGGTCTTTCTGTTCATATTACTTCTCTGACAGGAAAAAAACAGTTCTGACTACTTTTCTAGAACTAGCAATATTAATTCAGAGAGCATTTTTACTTGAAAACATTTTACTTATGATATACGTATAATATATTTTGTTTAAAGCACTTAAAACTTTTTTGAAAATAAAAAACCTTCTCTATCTACAACTAAACCAACAAAACAATTTTTCAGCGTCTACAATATTGCTTTTATTTTTGTTTATCTGACCTGTGCTGACTATGCATCTGATAGGGACGGAGTATGTATGTATACGCCATATAACCTGGGTTTTTTTAATATATATAGATATATAGATGACTAAGTTTCTTTGTGTCCTTTTAGTTTTACTGTTTAATACTGGAGGTAGAGGGGAGGAATCCTTATCTTCTGAAAATGTACATACTTTGGGTGGCTGCAAAGTGATTGTGAACGATGGTGGTGGTGTGACAATGATGCTAAGCCAGAATCTTCACCTGCTATTTTTTTTTACTAACAGGGAGACTTAGTTTTTTCCTTTGCTTCATAATATCAATGTGACTCTTGTGGAACAGTCAATAAATCGTGAAAGAAGAGATAGGTGCATCCCATGCAGGATGTATATTTTTAGGCCATAATGTTATGCCGCTGAGAGTAGAATTGGTTTTTCCTTCTGGTGCTGGGTCTTTTAAACATTTAACAGCCAGCAGAGAAATCTTAGAAATTGTTTTTACATCTTGATTGGTAATGCAGTACAGGCTAGTTTGGTCAGTTTGACATAATATTGTCAGCACTCTCCTTTAGTACTAAATGAGTACTTTAGACATGTTTAAATTCAATATTCTCCTTTTAATATCTATAATTCAGAATGTAAGTCACTAGTTTGAATTCTAGCAGGATAAGACAGTAGTTTCTGTCTGAAAGACTGTAGTTTGGTCACTATTTTGGGTCTGGACAGAGGTACACATGTTCATGCTCACTGCCGGTAGTTTCTATTAAAAGCAGAGGTTGTTGAGCAGTCTCACTCTAATGCAGATCCCCCTCCAATTTTAGGAAAATGGTATATTGTCAGGGCACAGCGGGGAACTTTACATCACCACAGCTAGCACCATACCTAGTCTGTGAATAAACCGACTTCATCTTCTTTTGCTATTGATCCATCAGCTTTCATGCAAGCACTAAATTCATCGTTAAAAAAATAATTAGCTCCAGTGTCTTGGCAGAATTCCAAGTAGGCAATTACATTGTGCCTGCTTAAAAATACCCCCTGTAGTTACAATTGGATAACTTATAGTGACAGATGATTGTGTGTTTTGTGATATGTTTTCGGTGTGGCTTTTTATCAGTGTGACGTCTGCTGTAATGCTGCAAATGCCTCACACTGCAAGAACCTATTGACCAGGGTGGCTTATTAGCATGACAAAGAAAAGTGTCTGTGCAAAATATTTCCCCAATATTTTAAAGACAAAAGAAGAAAGATTTAGATGTTCCTTGGACACTTGAAAATTTTGAAGGCGGTATCTATAATGTGCCTTTCAGACTATGTGCATTGATACATAAGAGAAAAGCAAAACTGAACCTTGCTTGTTTTGTAGAACTCACTATTAAATATGGACCCAGGACTGACATTTAAGGTGGTTGAGAAAACAAAGGGAAGATACTGATTTTCTTTGTTGACTGTAGTACTTTGGGTTCAGTTTGAAGTTGGATTATTTCAGGAACATTTTTTAATAGAAGAAAAGATAGATATGGAATAAAGCATATATTAGCTTATGATTCCCTTTCCAAGGGTAGTAAATAATTCTTTTCTTTTTTTTCCTCTTTTGACAAAGAAAATGCAGTTTATAGAATCTAAATAACTTGTATCTGGTATTAAATAATTTGGAAAGACCAGGAGATAACTTGGATTTATAGATATTTGAGGAAACACTAGATGATTCAAAAAAACCTTGAGTAGGGGGAGATGAAACTCCCATCTCCTTCCACAGTTGAAGACCAAAGCTGCATTTTTGATAAAGCAAATACCTGACTGAACAGGTCTGATACATTTTCTGATTATTTAAATTTTGTGATCTTCATATTGGTGAAAGAGGTGGAAGGGAATTTTCACATTTCATGGGCTTGTTCGTTGCTAGTGATACAGATACTCAAAAGGGCAGACATGGTCTAGGCATCAAGTCCTTGCAATTATATACTGTCAATGGAGCATTTCAGGAGAACGGTATAGAAAAAAATAATGAAGTTAGCAGGCAATCTGAGGGCTTCTCTCCCCTTCTGCTTTGTCTGCTGGTTATGGAAAAACAAGCCTATTTTTAGGAGTTCCCTTTATAATGTGAAAATGTGGCATCTCTGACACAAGTTGCAGAGAACTAGCAAGCCCCGCAAATGGAAATATAAAGAACAAATAATTCTAGTCTTTCTGGCTCAAGAGTTTGAGAATTGAGGCAGTCCTTTCCTACTCATGAAATTGACTTACATTTTAATAAACACTTTTTTTTAAATGAGTTTCTGCTTCTTTCTAGATGCAGAGTTTTTAGGAGATGACAGTAGAATTTTTAGGCAGTTCTCGTTTCATATCTGTCTCTTCTGTCTGAAATACAAGGGGTCAACATTGCACTCACATTAGAGACTTGGGCAGTTTCACACTCTATGAAGAGCATATGAATAATCTTATTCGCCTACTGAACAAGGGGGCGAAATTTGCTACTGAAAAGTTTCATTTAATCTTCTCCTAGTATTCTTATTTTGGAAAAAATTGTTGTTTGTATAACCTCTTAGAAACAAACTTCAGAACAATTTTGAGAATAGCATAGTAGCTCAGGTGGTTAATGTATGTTTAGGGATTCAGTTATTGCCTTTGCCTTCACTTCTTTTTTTCAGTTCTCTTTATGTTTTGTTCTGTCTTTAAGCAGTAAAACCTGTCTGTCTGGAAATTGTGGAGGCAGTTCTATCACATAACATCTATTTTCAAATTGAATATTATTTAGGAAATTATCAGAATAGCTACTTTTTATTTCTGATATGGGTCTTCAGTATAAATTCCCATGTAATTTAAAAAAGCAAACACATAGAATGTGCACTCATTTAAGTTTCATCCCAAGTATTTTACTTTTTTTGTTACATCTCATTATACGTGCTCTTATAATTTAATTAACGCTACCTCCATTTAGCATAACTGTGTAGCTCTAATAATGTGATTTAATGCCATAGTAATAGTAATTCATTCAACATTTGGTTTGGATTTGGAGTAACAATTTCTGTGTTTTTCCTTTTTTCTGAACATTAGCTTAATCTTTCCAAATTAAACAAGCAGGAAAAAAAGCTGAAGCCAATTTTGGTTTTGATATGGTTTACTTTTTACCGGGTGTGATTTATTATGTTTTTTCTGCCCATAGTAATACCTTTGATTTCATTTCAGTTTCATTTCAGAATAGTGAAAGTTGTGGTTACCTCTTGCTGTGGGTATTTTGTGTTGTCTTGGTCCTATCCTGTGTGCTCTAGGACCTAAAATAGCTTAACCTGTGTGTATGTAGCCATCTTCTCTCTGTGCATTTTTGCTTTGTCAGTTCTTCCTTTTCTTTGGACATCCTTCCATCACCCTGCATAGAGAGCTCTCCTACTACACAGTTTATAGATCTCAGATCAAATTTGAAGGATGGCAATTAGAAACACATTACTTTAATGGCATCTTTAAAATTGCTGAGAAGCCATTGAGAAGCAATAGAGGCAAAATTCTTCTTTGTGCCATTTGTTTGCAAAGTCACATTTCAGTACTGGACTCTACAAGTAAGGCAAAGCAATAAGTTTTTGTAACCTCCGGGATTTGCAGTGGTGTATGGAAAGGATTAATGCTGGCTTGATTTACAGGCCCTTGTAAAGATGAATAAAAGGCTGGAAACAGTCTGCATTTATAGGAAAGTAGGAAACTCTTATCTGAAGATTCTGGGACACTGAATCTGATGTTAACCAGCAATGCTAATGTCAAGATAATTGCTTTCTTATGTAACAAGATCAAACTGTCCTCATACCTCTTTATGGCAATATCAGGGGCTTTGAGAAATTAAGATCTCTTATTTCACATAATTTCAGTGTGAATCATACCACAAAGCATTTTTTTCTGCTTGCTATCAGTAGATCAATTCTCAATTCACTGTAAGTTTCAAGTTACACTTTGCCAAGGCAGAGTATGTGATACCAGTTTTGGAAGGCATAGTCTATGGTATCTGTAGGTCTGCACTTAAAGTGGTCCCTAGTCCTTCTTCAGTAGTACGCGTTTGACATGATGGGTGTCTTGGGGGCAGCTGGAGAGGGGCACCACAAAAAGGTACTGATTGACAGAGGCTAAAAACTCTTTATTCCTGCTTTGCAAAGACCATAGTGCTTTATATATGCCAGTGATGGACTCAGGCCTATCTTTTCTCAAATACAGAAGAGGGATTTTTACAGCACAGTAACAATGACTCATCTGTGGATTCTAACTGTGGTCTCTACTACTTTATTGCTTCTTCTCATTCCTGGGGGACCTCAGAAACATCGCCCGTTGCAGTGAAGGATGTGAGTGGGCTGTGGTTATCTTGTCATCTGTTCTTCTTCTGTACGTAGACTTAGTGTAACTATGCATTCCCGAGACCACCATTCCCATTCTGATACAGCAAGATGCATGTGTACCTACTTTGGATTCTGATTTGATTACATCATTCAGAAGAAGCAGGGTTATTGCTGGTTAAGTACTTGTCAAGATTGAGTTTTGATCGGTGAAATGCTGACTACCTACTCTTGTTATAAAACCTCCGCTGTGGGAGCTCACTTCAGTTTTAGAGATTGACTCAGTGGAAAAGGCGTTCTGGCACCATGGGCTTTCCAGAAAACCTTTCCTTCTTCTCAGCCTTCAGTTAGAAAGTCAATTTTTAAAGCCCTAAAGCAATACATTAATTTCAGAGTTCCTATTGAAAGCTTGGAAAACCACTGTGACATGCAAATTGGTGATTGATCTTTAATGGAAAGATGACAAAGTAGGGAATATCAATTGCGAGAGAACTATTTATGGCGCATAACTAACAGTGAATGCTAACTAGGAATTCTAACTCCTAAGAAGACGCTCACGCACAGAGATGGATCAAATTCGTGCTAGATTTTGAGACAACGTTGTTTAAAATAGAATTAAATTCCTTACCAGTCACATGTTTGGTTTTCTTTTTGCTTACGCTAGTATAAATTTACAGTAATCCACTGAAAGAGGCGAAGTTCCTGTTGGTGTGAAACTAGAGAAAGTGAGAAACATCTGGAGGCTGAGACTTTTTAGGTAAACCCTTCTGGAGGAATCACAGGAGTCACTTACATAATGGAAACATCCTATAATTTTTACTGTGCCTTTTTCCCTTGTTGCCACACATTTCTGTTGCCAGGGTAACCGATCATGAATTGTTCATAGTAAGTGACCTTGTCATTGCTTTTATATACGCCATGAGTTATTGTGCAGAGGATATTTATAGAATTATAGAGGTGATTGTGACTGCCTGAAGACAAGCAGATTTTGTTTCATTTAATTCTTTTCTGTAGAACAGGAGACTAAAAAGCATAAGAGAGGAGAATGGTAACGTTTGTCTGCAGAATAAATCTTGCTATTATTCAGATAGGGACAAATACAGCTAATAAGTCATAAGGCAGCTGGATGAAAAGTGGTCAGCTCAGCCTCTGGATGCAGTGTTTTTGTTCGATTCTCTTCTGGACTGGACTTAGGTATATTCAGATTTATTCTTCTGTGATTGGTATTTTTAGAGGTGCCAGAATTTTTGTTAAGCTATCTCAAAAAGAGTACATGTCGCACATTTAAAAAAAAAAAACAACAGCCCAACCCAAAACCAACAAACTTATTTTCTCAGCCATCCCAAATGGCAGGAGCTACTGCTTTATTCTCCTTGTCCTGGCATTCAGTACAGTAGTTAATTAAAATAAAACTCTATCAACATTTTAAGTATATGCAATAATAAAGCGATCACTTAAATAAAGTGATAAAGACAGAGCAAATAAGCCTAACAAGAGAAAAAAAAATACTCCAAAAATGTAGAGCCCGTAAACTCAAAAAAAAGACAAATCTTAGCAGACTTACTTACAGCCTAAAATAGGAGCATCGAGTGTAGCTCAAAGATATGCAGACTGTAAACTTGTAATATGGTCTCAGTTTGATGTTTTAAGCCTTGCAGTTTTCATCACAGCACTTAACTTTCAAGTAACTGAACGTTAAGTTGTTATGGTGCATAGGAGATAAAGGAATAATGCTAGTTCAAATAGGAAAATAATATGAAGAGTGTCTGAGAGCCACGGAAAGATTCCTAGCCATTTTGTGCCTTCAAGAAGAAAAAAGGGTTTTATTATGTAATTGCCCTGGTAATTATTTTTGAAGTTGTGTTTTGGAATTGTTCTTTTAATCTAGGAAAAGATGTGGTAAGATCTTTGGGATTCAAGGTATAATTGTGACATAAGGATGAAGTTCATGTTTGCCATATAATTACAATTGTGGTGCAGCTGGGCATTAGAGGCCTGCCTGTCTGCACACAGTCTCATTTCCCAAAGTGGTCCAGGAATCCCCCAGCTGGTCTCCACACAGAGGAGGCAGTGGCTGGCAGAGACGCCAGTGTCTGGGCTGGAGACCACTGGGACAAGATGACTGAACCCCTGTGGCCACCTTCACAGCAAACCTTCACTACTTGTTAAAAGAACTCCTCAGGTGAGGAATTTGGACAGTCCCATGGGAGCTCCTGCTGCACATATAGACCAGTTAATAGGCACTACCCGTGTGCTTAAGATGTGTTGATTAATTCCTTGGGCAGAGCATGTGGCAGTCTTGGAAACCCCCATATGTGATTCCTGCCGTAGATTTTACCACGCTGTACGCAGATACTTTTAAATAGCCACTAGAAACTGTTCTTGCAGATGCAGGAATGGTCATACAGGTCAGTTACAGTATTTGGGAGATGTTTTGTATATAATTTAAGGTAACTAATAGCAATGGGTCATTCAAGTGCTGCAATACTGTGGGACCACAGGCCAGCTGTATTGTAAGAATTCAGCAAAACAATAGCTCAGGCCGTCTTGCCTGATCCAGCTGAAGATGCCATTGCAAGGACCCTTATTGATGGAGGTATCTGCCCTTAACTGAGCAGCAGCCAACCATCCTGTTCCAGAGATTCAGTTCCCCTCATGAACACTATGGAAAAGATCCCAATATATTAATTATTATTGTGTTTCTTTTAAGCAAACAATCTGCCCGTGAGTACCTTTGTAGAAAAGGAATCAAGCTTATTTCCATTTAGCAACCAGCTGGAATTTCAAGATCAGCTAATGATGTCTTGAAACATCTGTCATGCCTCCAGAATTACCTAATGATGACAAAATGGATATATTTTATGAACTACATATTGAGTTAACCTCAGATGAGGAGTAGTGTAGCACTGAGTCCATCCGTAGGAGAGCTCTTACTCAATATTTTACATAATGCAAGAAAGCAATAAGCAAAAATAGAGAGAAGGTTGCCCTGCAAATTTTGTATGCTAAACATCAAGTGCTCAATTGGACTAAATAGCATAGCAGTACAACACTGAGCCATTTAAACTGTCATTTTTAAATGGCTGGGAATGGTAATCTTATGGGGGGGATAAGTACTCTAATGTGTCCTCCCATTCATTATCCACTTACGATGTTCTTTTTCCCCCCCTTATGTCATAGGTGTGTTATAACAAGAATAAGCCTACCAGCCTGACACTGAATAAGTATATCCAGAGAACTAATACTTTTGTATGTAGTTCCGCTTAATTTGCCATCAAGATAGTCTGGTTTTTTGCAAATACTACTACGCTTATATTTAGTGTATCAAATCACTCTGTTTTGGTGTTTCTACAATTCATAGCTTCCTGGAGATCTGGTCCACGATGTAGCTACAACCACCATAACCATCATTTGGAGAGAATGATCTAGGTCTTTTTTCATTATTTTTGCCTAAGTGGGAGTAAGGACAGGTGACAGAAACCAGGTACTTTAGGAAGAAATTCTTTGCTGTGAGGGTGGTGAGCCCCTGGCCCAGGTTGCCCAGAGAAGCTGTGGCTGCCCCATCCCTGGAGGTGTTCAAGGCCAGGTTGGACAGGATTTGGAGCAACCTGGTCTGGTAGGAGGTGTCCCTGCCCAGGGCAGGGGGGTTGAGGCTGGATGATCTTTAAGGTCCCTTCCAACCCAAACCATTCCATGATTCTATGACACTTTGACTATAATAAGGTACTTACAAGTAGTATCAGATCTGTAGGCTTTCTTCGCGTCTAGCTGGGCATTGTCTTACCTTCGGTTCGTGCTTTACGAAGTTATTGGAAACACCACTTACTTTGCTCCACATTTCATCTTGCCTGCAAAAGAAAAGCAATTTTTAAGATCTTCTGGTTTGTTTTTAAATGGATTGCAGCTAGCTCTTTGAATTAATTTTTTGTGTCTTGTATGCTTGCACATCCTGAATGAACTTTATTAAAGCAAGTTAGCATTCTGTTGCCATGCAGCAGAGTAAGTAGTCTTGCTTACGTTTGAGTGTTTTAAATGAGGTTTAAATATATAGTATTAACACTCTTCTGTTTTCTTTGAGAAAACCATTTATTATCCATTTGCTTGAGGGATTTGCACAAAGTGCAGTGTTTGGAAACTATGTTAAATGAGATAACGTGCAGAAGAGATTTGAGATCTGCGTTTATAGGTAGGGTTCTGAATGCAATGAAAAAACCCACAGTGCATCAGCCGCTTCCACTGTGGGGGGAAATGTTAATTTTTATACATTAGATTGTTGGTCTGGGTAGACTCTCTATTCTTGCAATGACAGAACATGCCTGGATCACGATGTGGAGAGCACATTCAGCAGTCTGGACACTGGAAGAAGTCTGTCTATGCATTTATTAGTGCTTAGTACATAACTGCGATACAGGTAAGTACTTATAAATTAAGTTAATTGCTTCACTTGGTGGTGGTGGTGGCTCCCACTGATTCTGATGGCAGGAAAGATTGTCACTTGGAATCAAATAGGTGATCAGTCTACTCACCAGTGGGTGCTTTAAGGAGGTGGAGTGAAGATAAATAGCAGTTGCAGCTTACTGTGGGACTCTGAAGCACAAATACAGTGACAAAAAGTGTCATCAGTCATTGTGTGTGTGTGACTTCACAATCCAGGACCACAGAATACATTACATTTACTTAGAGACTGCCAGAAGTTAGCAAAGCTACAGTTGAAAGCACGTCACTGTTGTTTGTTGATGTGGTTGGTCAGGACCTTTTATTTTCCACTCTTCCCATTCTTGGTGTGCTCTTCAGTAGCTGCCCCATTTGCTATTCAGGCAAGGGGCTCTGTAGGAAATTAGGGTCCGCTCTGTAACTGGGATTTGTAGGTGAAACTTCAATGCCGAGGGTATTTTTTCAAATCCATGAGTTCTTGTCATGAAAGTAAATGCTTTTAATCAGATACATTCATGGAAAAGGGAACATCAGGAAATAAGCTAAAAACCCAGAAGGGAATATTTGAAAATACTTTTTGTATTGTCTCATGTTTCTTTTACTCTTAAATAGACAGGATGGAATTACTCAGAGCAATCGGGCTGACTAATAATGGCAATCTTAAATTGTATGTAACATTAGTGACTGCATTGTCAAGAATTATCCATTCAGTTCCAAAATGCAGGCTGCTGCCTGCAATTCTACATAAATGTGTAAGTTTATTCCTTTGCACATCTGCAGATCTGGGGCTAAGATACCTGTTACACTTCTAACTTATGTGGTTTTGAGTGACTGATGCTACGTACAAATGTCTTAAAATGTCTTTTCTACTAAAGGCTTAAGAGTTGAGTTATTAACCCCACAGGCTTTTCAGTTGGAAGTTACATACAGTACTTTTAAAATACCGAATAGGATTTTTGAAGTGCTCAATAGAAATCAGTTGCATGCAGAACTTTGAGTCATTTTCTTCACAGGCCAGGCTAGTTCATCGTATGTGTTTATGCTTAACTTTAATATTCGTTTGAAAGTGAACAGCAGTTAGAACAATTAGGGAGATCAATAAAAATTACTGCCTTTATAGGAAATACCTATTTGGCATTTGGGAAGAGACGAAGTACTACTGCTGAAAAGCCCTCTGAAGCTCTAGAAAAGGAGACATTGAGTTTGAACAAACATCTGTATACTATAGAAAAAAACAAAGCTTTTATTTTTTTAGTTGAGAAGGATTTTTCTTAATTGATTTAAGGTCTTTTAAATAAGCTATGGTAACTTAAAATTGATGAATGGATTGTTAATTCTGTATTTGTTTTCCATACTTAATACTTTTCTGTGCTGTATCTTACAATGGTTATCTATCTGGGAATTTACATTTACATGCTCAAATGTATTTTCTTATAGTGTAGATATAATCTACAGTGTCACTAAAATTCTTGGTAATCAAGCTATGATATGTCATTCTCTTTGTAAAACATAAACCTATATGGGATTTTGACTGTTGCTAAAATATTCAATATGCTCTGTCTCAATATTTTATACATAAGTAAAATTTTATAAGAAAAACATTGAAAGGTGGCATTCACATAGTAGGTTACAATGCTGAACTTTATGGTCTTTGAGATATACATTCCAAAACCTTTCAAATAATGTTAATGTTACATTCATCAATATTATTGTGCATTAATTCTTAGGCTTTTTCTTCCATTTCAATTCCATTTTGTCATTTTTATGCATTTGTCTTAGGGTCATAAATCGTCTGCAAGTCTTTATATCTTGCTTTATTCTGCAATTCCCTGTGCTTTCTGTTCATGCTGTTTGGACTACATCTGGAATTCAGAATCTCAAATTTCAATTTGGTTTTCTGATACCCCACTCGCTGCCCTTTTGGTTTGGAAGACGTTGTGTTTTGCATTTAGGATGTGAGGATTACAGTAACACTCTAGATTTTTAGCCATCTCTTCTTTAACACAGAAGTACTTTTAAGTATCTTATCTTCTAGTTTCTGCAAGTCTCCAGCATAACATAGTGAGCCTGGACTTGAAGAGAGAATGTGCACAAAATGTATATATTTATCTGTGTTTGCTGAAGATGAACCCAGCTTTTTGCATGATCGGACAAATTATCATCTTTCAGGGCAAAATCTAAAAATAGCAAGCAGGGTACATATACACTGTATCTTATGAATGAATTGGGTAGAAAATGTATTACTGCTTTCCTGCATATTCAGTCTCAGGTATTCTGTCTAGAAGGTTTTAAATACTGAGGTGTAACAGAGGGAGTTAAGAATGATAAGGCAAAGGGAAGATGAGGATGGTATAAGCTCAACTTCTCGGTTAGAATGGAACTGGATTTGAATTCTAATTTCTCAGTTAGAATGGAACTTAGTTTGTCTGGATCGTTCAGACATAGACATCCTCAGCATCCATCACATTGCATTCCCTGTCGTCCCATTGCACATTCAGAAGGTACAAATGTGGATAAGGATTCTCTCTCTCTAAAGCAATTCTGAGATACTAAGGTGCCTTTTTGCATACTAGCTTAGGTGGAAAAATACCAAAAAAGCCATATTAATGGTATAATGCCACATTAAATCCTTATGGACTATATCCTACTTATCATTACTGATAATTACTCCAAGTGGAGGTGTATGCCAAGGTTATCTAGATATCTTCCAGTTTATATCTTAGCATGTATACCTCCGCACTTCTCTGCTGCCACCATTTGGCATAAATGGATTCTTAGAATACCTCATTGGCACACTATATTTGCAACAGCACGTGTCCCCTCCATGCAGGAGAATGGGTTGGTCATGTATGTACCCCTCTACCTACTCCTGCTCGGCTGCATGCTTCCTAGTTCTTGGTACTGAAACAGGAAACAGAAAACACCGCTAAATCTGGAACTGCTTCTGAAAAAGGTGTTCTCCATTATCAGACAAGCTGCCTGGGACACTGGTCTAACTCAGCCATGCTTGAATTTTCTTTGGCCATTGCTGTATGGTTACCTGTTCAATAGTTGGCATCATCTGAATGTTGATGATTTGTAAATAAAATATGGTGGCGTGCTAATATCTGAAATGTTTGTAGCTAATCAGAGCACTGCTGACTGCAATCAAACTCTGTTTTCTAAACTTACTAAATTATTGCCTGATACTGAACTTATTGTAGCTATTAAAAGAAAGTTGTGACCTTTCTTACTCTAACACTGGAGTATCTCAGTTCTCTTCCAGTCATTTGTTGCTATTATAAACTCTAGGCTGAGTATTAGCAATCTTTTGTACAGGCAGATACTGTGGCTCGTGTTCGTTCAAATTCTAGCTCCAGAGTTATAAATAAGAAATGAGGCTTAGGAGTCTCTCTGGAGATTTCTAAAAGAACATACAATATGGTTTAACGTGTCAGACCATTGGATGACACTGCTGTTCCACACAGATAAAGGTGGTAGAAAGGAAGTGGCATGTAAGAATGAAAATCTGCTCTTAAAAATGTTCATTTAACTGTAGGATGTTCATCTACTTAAAATGTTGTTTCTGAATTAGTTCCTGGTAATGGCAGTTGTGAAGCCTGGCATAGCACTGCGTACAAACTCTGTTCCACGATGATAGCGCACTTCCATTTGTTTCAGTAGTGATACTGAAGCAAATGAAACCACACAGATGCATTTTCTTGACTCTGCTATGTTGCATGGTACATTATAGCCTACTTTATTTAGTTAAAGAATCAAATTACTCATGTCTGGGTTGAAAGGATGAAATTGCTGATTGCTATAGGCTAAATGACAAATAGATGCAGACCAGGAGGGTACACCTACACTCATGCTCCAAAGGTACCAACATCTCTTTTCAAGGTGGTCAAAATGATATGTCTAAGTAAACGCTAAGCAGTTTTTATGAACTTGTGTTTCTCTTTGAAAGCAGCTTTGAAAGTTGCTGAATCTATTTAAGAATTGCAGAAGGTTCTGTTTAAAAGCTTGTCTAGTTTTTTTTGGCTGTATGTTTGCTTAACCAATGATGTTACCTCTACCTAGGAGCCTCTTTTAATCTTAACTCCCATCAAAATAAGAAACAGGTACCCTAGTATCCAGGCAGTATAATAAATAATTGGTATCTGATGTGGTGGTGTTGTTATACTGTAAAAACAGCTAGAAACTTTAGGAAATAGTTTAATAAATATGCAGGCTACAAACAATCTAGTCAGACTATCTCATTTTTCTCTGAACCATTTATTCTTAACTGCTCTAATGTTGAGGTTTGTGTCAGCAGACAAACATTTGTGTTGTCTTTGGCACGTCTCTAAATTCCTTAAATTTAACTTGGGTTACACTTGACTTCAGTTCTTCTAAATAATTAATTTTATGAAACATTTGCTGTTTTTATTTCAAGATATGAGATGTGTGATTAATTTCTTTAACAAAAAATATGTACCTCTTGAGAATGCTTTTGAGAAATTGAAAATTTAATTGTAGGTGCCTGTTCTGTGCTTTAAAAATAGTCCCATTTTTTCATGGGAGCTTTTTTCCCTAGCCTGGTGGTATATAGAATAAGCTAATCAAAACATAATCATTAGGCCCCTAGTATTTTCTTGCTAATGTGCACCAAAGAATCTGTGTGAGTACACCATACCACTGTAAGGAAACACTATATCGGTCCTTTCTGTTCAATGATAAGACAAACTTTTTTTCTGTTCTTTTATTTTTGGTTGGTTGGTTTGGTTTGTGCGGATGCTTTTTGGTTTTTTTGCCTCTTTGCTTTCTCCCAGCAAGACCCTATATTAGTCCTGTTTCAAGGTCTTTTAATTTCTGCAGGTTCAAGCACTTCCCAGGAGTTCCAAAGGAGCTTGTTAGATAGCTCTGTTCTTTATTACTTTTGGATCAGTCAGGCCCTGATCTTGCAGTACATCTGTGGTTTATTTTTCTGTGCATGAGTAGTCTCAGTTTGGTTAAAATATGTTTGCAGAATGAGGGTCTGTAATTTTCTACAAACTCTGGCTCTGATCTGCTTTTTTTCAGAATTAAGATCATCGTTATAAGTCTTGCTGACAGTAGCCAAGCCACCCTGTGATATGTACGTGTGAGTGGGGAAAATTCAGGTCTTGAGATAACACAGGGCTCCCTGTAAGTTGTCTCTTTTAACCAGCCACTTCAATACCTGTAATAAACCCCTTCATTTTACTTGACTCAACCTGATGATAAAAAGTTTTGCTTTTTTGCTCTTTCCTCCTTCCCCTGAGGAAATAGCTGAGCCTAGTTTTCTAATGACTGAAACTGTTGGCTCTTGAAAATTAGCTTGAAATACCTCCAGGAACATTATTTGGCCATCTTCAAGGCAGCTCCTAAAATGCTTAAATGCTTTTGAAAGTCAAATTAAAGGTTTGTTTCATTTAAATTGTATAGCTGGATAAAATTAAAGAAAGTGCCCTACTTGCACATAGCAATCTATGTGAAATGGTTTTTTGATCGTCTTCATGCATATCTAAAATACACCTCCGATTTCTTTTCAGGATCTCAGCTTATTCAGCTTTTACCATAATGGTTCATTAGCCTCCTAGGCTTTTTCTTAAGAGTTGCAGTCAATTTTCCATCTTTGCTGTTTTACATTAAATCACTTCGATTTCCTAAATGTAGTAAGGGGAGAGAACAAGCAAGAATCATGGAAAGAGGGGTTATTCAGTGTGGATACATCATTTCTGCTTCACAGCATACTTCCAATATTGCAAACTTTTTGCCCCTGGCTGCAACACTGTTAAATTGATCAAGTATTCCCAATTCTTAGAGAATGATTTAAGTATATGCTGCTGATACCACTTCTTGTTGGTGCTCATTTATTTTGAGAGCAATAGGACTTTACATGTGGACAGAGCCAAGAAAAGGTTTAAACCTTGATCTCACTGGAAGCACGTTGCAGTGTTCTACTGTAAATCTCTTTGAAAAGCTAATAGTTACTTGTTCAAGTACTCCACTGAATGTCTGTAAGCGAAATAAAAAAATATATCTGTTCTGTAGCATACATAGTATTAGAACGTGCTTTCCGGCCCCTTTGGGGATGTGCTGTGTGTTGTTTTGGCTCTGGTTGCAGTGGCTGATGGTTTGTATTTCTTTGAATGGTGTATGTAACTGGATGGAGACTTTTGTGGTGACCTTCCATCCTCAGTAAATTCAAGAGAGAAATTAGAGCCTACTGAGCTAAGCTTTTCTCCTTGGTTTCAAACGGATAAAGTTCTGCCTTTTCTCCAGTGATCCCATGATCTGTTCTCCATTAATTATCAAGTTATACTGTGAGGTATTTGCTGTTTTTCTCCACAGAAATCACTGTGTCACTGGTATATACTGAGTTTAGCACAAAAATGTAGTGCAGCTGTGGTGGGTTCACCCACACAGCTGCTTATTCACTCTCTCTTTGCAGCGGGATGGGGGAAGAGAATAGAAAACAGCAAGAAAACTTGTAAGTTGAAATTAGACAGTTTAATAACAGAAGGATAGAGAAAAAACCAAAAAACAAGAAGTGATGCACCCTATCCCACCAGCAGACCGATATGCAGCCAGTGTCCGAGCGATGTCGCACCCTTTCTTCCTCTGGCCCAGCTCTTACTGCTGAGCATGACACTTTATGGCATGGAATAGCCCTTTGCTCGGTGCAGGTCAGCTGTCCTGGTTGTGTCCCGTCCCAGGCTCTTGCCCACCCTCAGCCTATTTGCGGAGGGGCAGCGAGAGAAGCAGAAGGCCTTGCTGCTGTGCAGGCTCTGCTCCACAACTGCCGAAACACCCATGTCTTAGCAACTCTGGTTTAGCCACAAATCCAAACCCCAGAGGCATATGGGCTGCTATGCAGAAAGTGAAGTCCCTCCCAGCCAGACTCGGTGCAACAAACTGGACAGTGGTTGTCCTGGTTTGAGGTAAAACAGAACCAATTTTCTGATTTGTAATTTTACTTTTTAGCTGGGCCTCTTCTAACTAACTAAAGTCTGAAATTAACAACATATTGTCCAGAAAGTGTTCGCTCTCAGAGTGATAAGACCTGATTATACCAAGGAACAGTATGCACAGAGGCTCCTGCTTATACTTATTGCTGTAACAACCAAGGTCAGATAACTTCGCTGTTTGTCCCGTTAGAGGGTCGGAAGCGGAGAAGCGTAGAGGGGTCCCACCTGCAGGGAGGAGCGGATGGGACAGGTGACCCAAAACTGACCAACAGGGTATTCCATCCCATCTGCATCACGCTCAGTATAAAAGCTGAGGGATCAAAGGGGCAAGTAGGCTCTGGCTCTGGTTCGGGCTTGGGCTCGTCTTCCTTCAATGGCCGATGTCTGAGGAGGACCCTGTCTGTTCGTCTGCCTTTGATCCCGATCTGAGCATTCCTGATTCTCATTCCGGAATTCAGCTCCTGTCCATCGCTGACTCCAGTCTGGGACTTTCCCTGTGTCTGCTGGTGACGCGATCGTCATCCTGGGAGCTGGATATGGTTTTGTATATATTGTATACTTTTTTTTCTTTTTCTTTTCTCTATTATTGTTTACTATTTTCTTATTTATTATTATTTTCATTAAAGTAGTTTAGTTTTTTTTCTAAACTCGTAAATCTCCTTATCTCTTCCTCTCCTCTCTGAGGAGAAAGGGGGGGAAGAGCCATCTGTCGTTCTGATTGGCCAATACGGCCAAAACCACGACAGTGATTTTAAAGAGATTCAGAGCTTTTTTTGGATGTGAAATTTGCTCTTCAAGTGTTCAGTTTTACCACTATGATTTCAGGGTTTATGGGCTCGGTAACTTTGTCAGAAATGTTGGAAGAAGGCTCTTGCTGTATGCAAGAAACGCAGGGATCCACTGATGTCAGCTAGCACTGCACAGCAAAGCAAAATCCAGCAAAGGTTTTTTTGAAAAACGGCTGTCTTCGATTTTTACGAGTTTACCAGTAACACAAGGTTATAGGTTCCTTAAACAAAATCTGTTCATAAACCAAATGTAAATATACTAGGATATCACTGACCTCTTAATTAACCACTTCCATAAAATCTAGTTTTAACCCTGCTCTGGAGAGTTTTAATATGTTTTGTACCATTACACTGAAATGCAATTTAATAAAAAGTATGGTTTATTTCTCCTGATATTTAATCTTTTTCACGCTTTCTTGGCAGCTATACTTGTAGACTAACAAGCAGCTCCAGGCTATTCCAGCACTTTTGCAGTACCCACTGAACTGCACCCTTGAGAGATACAGGACGTTATATATGTCCTGTTGGTAGCAGGACCTGAGCCCTTGAGTATAATTTTCAATGTAGGAAACAAGACCAAATGGTAGTTGCACAATAGTAGAAATTATAGGGGATGGAGATGGTAAATTGTTTTGAAGGGTTATGACGTGTTCCGTGTATATTATGACATGTTCTGTGTATCAATTCTATGATTCTATGATTTCATGATATGCAGTGTTTTCTGGCAGCACAAAATAATTTACTTTTAGCATTTCGTACCATGAAATACTGGCTGCTGAGATCGGGATTAATTTCTTTGTTGCAGTTTGAGGTTTTGCCAGAAGGATGTTTTTGCTATGCTGAAGTAGTCTGTTTAATTAATGGTAGCCTGCTGTATTTCATTGTTTCTGTCTCAGACTTGTAAAAAAATGAGTTCAATTTGCAGTCATCCTGGTGTTACTTTCTGTATGTATTTTCTAAAGCTGTTTGCATTACAGTTACTTTTCTTATTCGTCAGTGATCAAGTAAGAGCGCAACAGATTTCACTCCACATTAGAATAACATACAACTGAGAGACAGATTTTTGTCTTCTGAAAATGTAATGGTAAGCAAAGCTCCCTCAAAGTACCAGAAAATCGTAGTGGTACCAGTTTACGCATAGCAGTCATCATTTTGAGAAGCCAACGGTTTCCTTAGTGTGCAGTGAAAAGCAAACGTCTTTGGTGTGGGCAAAGAAGTTGGGATGATTTTTTGTGTTTTAAAGGTGATCAGTATCTTCTTCTCTTCTTTTTCCTGTTCATATGTTGTTAGAAAAGCACTCATAAAAACAACTTTAAGTGATGAAAAAACAGGTCTTTTACTTTTGAGAGTTTAATCTGTGTATGTTTTTAATTTCTATTGCTGTGAGAGATCAATTTTCAAAGCTATGGATCATAATGCTGAAGAGAATGACAATTGCTAAGGGTGAATATGAAATAAAAGACTGTGTTGCTGTTGGAATGAAACAATCATTTTTATGGAAAATTCCTCTAGAATAGAAAATTGAGATGAATGAGCACAAAATCTTTTGTGTTAATGAATTAACTTTCTAATCTGTACATATTAGTCAGCCTTTCATAACAGTTAAATACTTTTTAATCTGTCTTCATGACAGGTCTACAGGATGTTTAGAGAGGAATACTGAAGTATGTGAAGGATTTGAGTTCCATAATTTGTGTTTTCTAGTTAAGAAAAAATAGATGTTCTCTGTTTTGTTTCCTTCAAAAATATAAAGAAATATCCAAACTTTGGTGCAGAATAGGTAAAATATGGGAAGAACTGAAACAGTAGCACTGATTTGCAAAGACTTCCACAGTGATATTTATTTAGTGAAGTGCTAGTGAAATGGTAAATATTTAAGTTATAAAATGGTTCGGAACCTGCATTTGAACTACTGAAAACTGTTCAAGGATGGTGGCTGCTGACCTAAGTTACAGGTACACTTTGACTTTAGACTCTTGCATTGGTAAATGACCACTCCTCATTCTCTAACATTTTTGTTGTATTTGTGAAGTTGTTTTAGCAGTCCACACCCAAGTATATTTTTGATCTGAAAAATTTCTCATTTGCTACAGAATTGTTCTTCATCACAGACATCATCACTTGGCTTTCAATTAGCATTTATTGTTTCTATTTCTGGAAAGTGTGTTATGAATTCATAATTTAAAAAATGTTTCCTTTTGAAAAAGCTTTCAAGCAGCTTACAAAATGAGACCCCAGTGCTGGATATGGTTGAGAGACAGAAAGCATAAAATGTTGAGTACTAATATTAATACACTGACAACCTTGACTAGTAAGAGGGGGATTTTTTTTTTTTTTTCCTTAGTGTTTTGTTCTGGAGGTAGTATAGTTGGTGTAACTTGAAAGCGGTCAGAGGAGGTGACTCTCCAATTCTTTAAACCCATCTTCTGTACCCTAGTAGGCAGCATGGGGTAAGTGCACGGTCTTTTGTAAATGTTTTCTTTTGAGAATGTACCCAGCAGGAGACAGAAGTTGACATCGCCTGTTGTCAGAACAGAGGTCACTTCTCCATAATGAACAGAAGAGATACAGGGTGACGATGAGCCAAAAATAATCTCTTTTCATTGTTAGAACACAGAATGTGCAGAAAACATTTTAGCTTTAAGTAAGTTAATTCTGTAGCAAACTTTATGCTTTTCAAGTAATTGATATGAAGAATATAATAAACATGGCATCAAATGCTGCATTGAAAATTCCCATGGAATCCTTTTGGATGGAGGAATTTGACAAGAATTTGAGAGAAAACTCAGTATGTTAATATGTGAATAACTGTTGATACTGTTGAACTACTATAGAGAAACTATGTCCGCGCTCAGATTTCTAATTATCTAGGAATGGAGGAAGATGTTATTGATTGGTTTTAACTGAACTCCAGTATACACCTCTATTTCTGTCTGATTGTTACACAGTATTACACCAAGCTGATGTTCTTCAGTTTGATGAATTAGAAGTGTGTGTGTAGCTTGGAGATCAGCAGATCTCATCCCCTCAGGTTGTGGACTGTGAAGTCATTACCAATTACCACTAAGTTAGGGCACAATGAAAGACCTGGATGGTCATCTTGTAGCTGAATCCATTTTTGTCCAGCATTTCTTCTGGGATTGGGATTTCGGAAATAACCAAACAGTAGAATAAGGAGGTCACAAAATCTAAGGAGAAGGATGGAAGGACCTATTCGTGGTGGCACCTATGTGCGACTGCTACATAGCCCTGACGCTACCCCATAGCTTCCTTCGGATTTATAAAAGAGTTGTTTCGCAATGATACACGGTGGCAGACTTTTGGAAATATGACATCACACCCAATATGATTTTAAAAATAGATGTCAGAATTTTGACTTTCTGCTTCTCTTCTCCCGCTGCCTTTCTTTGTGCAGTTTGTATCCTGTCATTTAAAGGGCTACAATGAATAATTTGCAAGGCAATAAACCTTCAAGTTTATTTTAGTTTCACAAAGTGAATTCTTGAAAGGACTTATTTGCATAATGCATTTTTGGTTGTTTTAAGATAAAACCACAATTAAACAGGAAATATAACTATCCTAGAAAAACAGAGCAAGTGGCTTTTGAGTTGGGAGCGTAGCTGTTTGCAGGAGGTCTGTGCTGGGATACAGCATCAAAATTACTCGAGCTTGTGAGGCTTAAATGACTTTCTCATCTCAAAGATGTATTTGCAATGTAAATGTATGAGATACATATGAAAGGCAGTAGATCTAAACAAGGAAGCACAGCCTTTGCTTGCCCTAATGTGTTCTTTCATGCAGGTATAAGAAGCTTTTAAAAAAATATGGAAGAGGTGCTATGGGATGCAAAGCACGTCAATCTTACAAAATCTTGGGGGGGAAAAAAAAGAAGCGCTACCTCTTTTTCTCAGCAGAGAAAGCTATGGAGAACTGAACCATAATTTTAAATAGGCAGGATACTTTTCCTGCCTGGTAGAGTCCAGTGTCATCATTCATTGTGCTTTGCAGCAGGTGATATTTGAGTTATCTCTTAGTCCCCATGGTGGATGGAGGTAATGAATAGTAACAATAGTAATAATAATAATAATTAAAAAAAAAAAAAAGAATAAGACTTCCCCCCTGGAATTTTAGGGGTAGATAATTCCCAAGGATTCAGTAATACCACAGACCAAAATTAGCATTTTGGTGATGAAGAAATGTGGTAGCTGTAGGCTTTGGGATCTTGATGGCATTGTAGCAAAAGTTATGTGTAAATTCCAGAGTTTACTGGGAACTGTTGAGTTTAAATTGATAAAATCATTAAGGCAACAAAACTTCGATACTTCAGAACTTGTTTTTGATAGAGTGAGCAGCTGAGCCTAAGGGCTGAGTAAATTGGAGTATTCCTGATGCATATGTACTTGCACAGCTTTTGAAGGCAGATTACTTAATCTGCTTTGAAAAAGCTCCAGGAGCCTAAAAATAAGGAAGATGCTTTTATTATCGGATTGGCAAGTTTTAAATAAGCATGATCGATTTATTTATTTAAATCATAAATTTGGAAGGTGTATTGTCTGCACTGTGTGGCATGCACTCCATCCTGGGTTGTAATGTTTTGTCCCATGACACCTCTCATCCTGATTTTCATTATTCAATAGATTTCAGGCTCTAACCTGGTTTGGGAACACAGCCCGTACTAACAGAGGAAGTCTGAAAGTCAATGAAGGTGGAATGTACAGGACAACCATGCTGTCGTGGTCGCTTGATATTAAGTCCATCTTCTCTCCTTTTATACCTATTGGTATTTATTGTTTGTGCCTACTATTATGGGTATTTATGTGTATTTCAGGGTATGTGTGTATACATAGTCATATTAATGCTCCTCCATGTAGGGTAGGGAAGACAGAGACTGGAAAAGTGAACAGACTTTCTGCAATACGACATGGTGTTTATTGAGGCCAATGGTTTATTTCTCTGCTTAGGAAGATTTTTCAGTATTTTCTTTTACTGATAGTAATATTGTTGTAATATTTTGTCAATTTTTAGCATCTCACAGCAAGTCTTTTATAAAAGCCTGACTGGAAGGTGACAGCTGAAAAAGGAGAAAAAAACAAAAAGTCAAATATCTTGGTTCATTTAAATATCTGTCTGAAATAATAAATATAATAATTTTAATATGTTAATAATATATAATATCAGACAGATAATAAATAATACCTCTCTGAAAATTATCTTTTCCTTTTCCCTGGGCAAGGAAAAAGTCCACCATTCTGCATTCAAGGTGGCATAAAATTGCTTACCTAGGCAGGGCAGCACAGTTGAATTGCTATTTTGGTCCCTTTGGAAAGAGAGTGAAATAGTATACCAAGGAGATTTTGCTGTTAATCACTGAAACCACGTGAGCCGCACTAAATAAGCCGTGTTAATGGAACTTCAAGGATACCTGATGTCTGGAAACCTGTCTAGAAATCTTCTGTGTACTCCTCATATAAATCACTGATACAAATTAATGAATAATAGTCAAGTGACCTTTGGTTTTGGAAACACAAGCTTCATCCTGCAATTTGAAACCCATTTTGCTGTATTTAAGTCATATTTGCCTCAAATCTGCTATTCTCCTATCTTATCCTTACAGATATTTTACATTTGTGTTACTGACTAACACGAGAAGGTTCAACTCTCGTGGCTTTGGCATGCGAGGGGCCGGCAGGATCATCCTGTGCTGGGCAGTAGGGTCTCAGGACTCTGCTGTCTTATATTAAAAGGGAAAGCCCTCAGCCCTTCCGCAGTGAGTTTGGAGGATTGTGCAGTGCTTCCCATCGGACAGACAGTTGTGGGAGCTCCCATAAAGAAAAGCAGTTACCAGGACAAGTATTTGATCAAGTAAAACAATAAGTAAGGCATTGAAGCTTACTGAACTTTGCCATCTTTTTGTGCACATAAACATTTTAGAGACTGGTTTGTATTTATTGCTGTCTGTGTGAGTTCTCTTAATTCATCTGTGATGGATGGCAAATCATAGTCATTGCATAAGTAAGGGAGGGCATGCGAGGATGAACTTTATTACACCCTCACAATTTCAAAGTCTGTGACCCCAAAAATAGGAAAGAGTTGTATTTTGCAATTTAGGAGATAATCAAAGTTTAATAAATGTTAATTTAGTGGAGTTCAAAATAAATTACTTTTTTTAAAGTAATAATAGTTCATCTGTTGTTTGGAAGGGAGTGGGGAGGAAAAGACATAACACACCAGACAAATTCTTATTTGTAATGAATATTTGTCATCATAAACTAAAGCTTTATTATCTGCTTTATGATGTTATGATTAGGGAATTATGTGAGCCTTCTTCATGTAAAACTTACTTGTTTAGTTTTAGTTTATAAAATTGTTGTAGATCTTACTTCATCTTCTTAAAATCTGCTTTGCCATCAGAGAAGTTTTTTTTTTTTTTTTCAACCAATGGCTGGTACCACTCAATACCACAGTGTTTCTGGCCAGGTAACCTTTGGGCTGTTGTTCAAATTAACATTTAAATCCTGTCTGAAGTTTAGCGTACAAATGATCCCTTGCACTTTTGTTTTATCATGGCATTTTCATATCCTTTATATTAGTTCAGGGTTAACTAAATTCTCATTTAAGATCTGTAAGCATTCAACTGAAATGGGTAATTTCTTTGGGTGAGATTTTATTTTACTTGAGTATTCAGTTGAAAAGGTAATCAATAATTCTGTATTTTTACTGGATGAGGAATGAAACTATTTACATCATTGAGTATTTCTCATTTTATCTTCCTTTACTCACACAATAACGAATTCATGATGTATATCAGATGAGTATGTTATTTCATGTTGCACAATCAGCATTAGTTTTACAATATTTTTGTGCAACTGCAGGGAAATCAATTCTTATATGACACCCTGTTTTTGAATGTTGTATGTCTTTGTTGCTGTGTTTGAGAACTCAGATGCTATCAACACCACCAGAATAAGAAGTCTTCTCATTTGAAGTCATTTCCTTAAAATATATGAGGCTTTGGAAAAATGAAAAACTTGTTCCATATAGCATTTATGCATTGAAGTACATAAAAAGTCATTTTAGAAATCAAACTGTCATAGAATCATAGTATGGTTTAGGTTGGAAGGGACCTTGGAGATCACCCAGTCCCACCCCCCTGCCCTGGGCAGGGACACCTCCCACTAGACCAGGCTGCTCAAAGCCCCATCCAACCTGGCCTTTATTAACTGATGAAATAAAAGCAGCTGATTTTGCAGGTCAGCAGCATGAGTCAATTCATCAGTGAAAATTTGTTGGGAATTCCTTTTATTAATAATGCATCCTGTAAGTCAGTTGGGTTTGCACAGCAAGGGTTTAATCAATTTTGCATGTGAAGGTGGTGCTGGCAATTGGAAGATCTTGAACTGCTGTTCTTCCAAGTATTCTTTGTGTGATCTCAACACCATGAGGAACGTTAGGAATAACTTTCATCAGTTGGATAAGACTGTCCCATCTCTCTCTTCTTAAGGATGCAATAGTTTTCTTCTTTTTTTATTGTTTAGTTTTATTATTTTTTAAGTTTTATTATTATTTATTAGTTTATTATTATTATTGCTATTATTAAGAAATCCTAAGAAAAGCACTGTGCCTGTTTTGAGGGGTTTGCCACTGACACTGAGTGAATGTTCTTTAGGAATCAAAGTTTTGGACTAAGGTGGCATTTACAGTTCTACCCATGTCTTGGCATGCTCTTTAGGATATACTTGGAGGTTTTTATACAGCTTGGAAGAACTCGTAATTTCATGAAAAACGTAGTGTCTGTGGGAATTGCCTGTACATAGTCAGTGTGTAAAACCAGAAACCATACGTTCGTTACCATGTGTTGCACCTGGAACTCATGGGTTCATATTTAACTTTCCTTATTTGCTGTGTTTTGCTCTTAAAAATGTGCAGGATTAGTACTTGCTGGACCAGTGTCATGCATTTTACGAACCAGTTGCCTGAGATGATGTCTTTGAGGGGGATTCCCAGTGTCAGTGGTTTTACAGTTAACTAGCTGTGTTTACATATTGGCTAGCTTTTTCATTCACACTGAGTGCTCCCAAGTGTTCACTGAATACATTAGGAAACCACTGGAAATAATAAGGAAAATCAAAGGCAATACTGTAGCGCTTTCCCGTCAGAGACAGCATTGTTTCTGCATGTCCTGGTTTGAGGCAAATCAGAACCAATTTGCTGTTTTGTAATTTTACTTTTTAGCTGGGCCACTTCTAACTGACTAACTGGCCAATTCGGCCAAAACCACGAGACTACATGTGGAGCAGTTACACTTGTTGCATTTTTGTTTCGTTGTGGTGTGCATAGAGTGCTTCAAATTGCTTTATTTTCTTGGATTTTAATATCCTTGTCTTTTGTCTTAGAAATAGCAAGACTTTTGGCTTATCTTAGTTTAGCTTTGTCTATTCTTTCAAGTATCAAGTACGACATGTCCCAACTGTTGCTCTGCCTGAACTTATAAAAACGTAATTAAATTTCAACAAATTGCCATATTTTCACATTTAAAAAACGTGAAAGCTTCAAAGCTTTATACAGATGATTCTTTATATTGGGAAATGTGAACTATTATTGTTTGCAAGTCATTGTTAGTATTATATTTTTTTCTTGTAAGCCACTTCTGTTATGGATTAGAATATATGTATATGCGGGTTGAAACTTTTTAAACTATTTACTGACTGTCTTATCATACGGCCTCTAATGTTTTGAGGACAATATATTGTTAATTATCCTTCCATAAGAAAGCATTTTAAAAATGTGGTTTCTGTAAAGGGTATTCGTTACTTGATTCTGTTGAATAGCCCCAATGTTCAATTGGTACAGAGAGCTTACTAAGTTGACTCAAGGAAATTTCATTAAATTAAATTTCGGTCTATAAATGGTAACTCTGGATTTAGTGTAATCTATTTTTTATGTATAAAGTTAAAACATTTCTATGGCTACTTTTCCCTTTCAGCTAGGATCTGAAAAAGCTAGTTGCGAACTGTGAAAGTTATACATATAATGGTTAATTTAATATTTTTGTCTATTTATTCATGAATTAAGCTGTCAGAGGGAAAGGGAAACAACGTGTGTGGCATTCATATAAGGTATGGGAAGCATTTTGTATTGGCTGAGTAGAATAACTATGACAAAGTTATCACCCTTTGTCTTGGAGGCTGCAATGGCTGGAAAGCCTTAAGCAGCCCAACCAGCTGTTGAGGAGTAACAGGCTAAGGATGTCTCCCTTTGCCTCCATCCCCAAGTAAGGACATCTCTTAGAACTCATAAATGCATTTATTGTGACAAATGGAGCATTCAGTTAATATATCCTGTATTTTCTTAGCAAATATTGAGGCCAGGAAAAAAATGTTTCTATGCCTTCTCCCCTCGGCAGGAAAATCGAAACAGCCCCATGATTGTATGGCTCATAATTCTAAGCAACAGTATTGTAATCAACGAGGCAAACCAGAGCCCTGAAACGTCACAATTCATAAAACTGATCTAGACAACACAATTGGAGATCATCAACACTTGGTGATCTAAACGGCCTAGTTGGCAGCTTAGAAACCCCCGATTGCTTTATAATGTCTCAAGATAGGTAATATCCTTGCAAGTGTGATGGGACATAGGGAAGGGTTATAGATGGACATGGCTTCTCTTATATACTGCCTGTCCCTTCCTTCCACCTCCCCCAGTGACTGGTTCACCTCTCTCATTCCTCCCCTTCTATCGTCTTCTCTTCAACTAGTCCCTTCCTTGTAGATACTGTATTTTTTCCCCTTACTCTTAAGTTGTATTTAGTTTTCAAAACTGCTGGTTTTGTTTCAGACCCGAAGATGATACTGTGTGGCAAAAATTTTTTGATGTGTACTAGTGGGTTTAAAACTGCCAAGCTTGTCAAAATATGCCCTAGGAACAAACTTGTTACTGTGTAACATTTGTCTATCAGTATCCTAAACTATCAAACAACAATTCCAAAAGTTCTGAGTATGTCAAGAAAAATATGATGTTAAGAGGAATGTAATTCATTTTGATGAGCCACAAAGCTGGCAATACATTAAAAAACCCAAACCAAATAAAAACTATGTAGAAAGAAACCGTTTCCTCCATCACAAGAGCAGAATACATTCTTCAACATAAAAAAAAAAAAGAGGAGAGGAAAAAGAAAGTTACTATAAATAGAAAAAAATATTTTATAGCACATTGCTGCTGCTGATCTTTGACTTGGCATAATGTGCAATCAGTATGGTTTGGATATTTTGAAAAGAAACTGGTTTTATTTCATAAATTCTTAAAAAACATGGAAAAACAGATACTATTTCAGTTTTCTATAATAATCATTCTTAATCATTTGCTTAGCAAAACAATTTATTAAGCAATGAAGGATAACGAACCATAAAGTTTTAATTTGCCTTTTTTAATTGAGTTGTTAATTAGTACCCCTCTACAGTTGGTAACTCCCAACTTGCTTTTTGTTGCTTCTGTATCCAAGACACTTTCAGGAACCTAATCTATCTTAGTTATTCCAAAAAGACACTTCCATGAATCAAATCAATAGGTGATTATGTTCTAACTGTGCTGGGGCTTCTATGAGTGCATATTAATTATGTCAGTGGTTAATGATCAGGAAAGAAATAGTGAATGCCAGCAATGATAGTTTAGCAGAAATAGAAGAAATATCCTGTGTTCTCTGAAATGTTAAGTCCTGCCACCTCACTGAGGGTAGAAACTTATGGTCACATTCTCCTATAAGAGCACTGGCAAGGGCTTTGTTTGATATTTTTGATGTAAGAGCACTGTTGAGCTCTTGTTATCCATAACAATAAATATCAAAGCATCTATTTCATCAGGCTGCAAACATTGTTCATAAATTTTACTTCACTGCTATCTTAAATTGTGAATTTTACTCCTAATTAAGAATTTAAGATAGGAGCTCTCAATTTCTGCTCTCATGAGCTGCACAGAGCTAAAACCCCAGGTTATTGGGTCATGCAAACTGTTTGGTTGAATGTAAATGCCAAAACAAGGGTTAAATATGCTTGAATTGCCTGTAAAATGTGTACAGTCTGGAATTGTTTGTAGTATTCCCCTTGCCTGCTGGGATGCAGGACTAAGCCCTCAAAGAGAGCTTATTCACTAAGAAACAAATTTGGATTTTCACTTACTGTATTTAGTCTGAGGGTTTTTTTACTCAGCATAGACTGTGCGTTTTCTGTCTTGGATCATAGACCAGTTTCCTAAAGAAATGGCTGGTGTAACAGAGGATGGATTATGGTACTATCCTAATTTACTTATTTAAAACAGTACAGGTTAATTTAATAGAAAACTATTCAGCAACGATTTGCAGCCATCTGAAATTCATTTAAGTGCCTTTTGGTCTATTCAGGATAACCACATGTTTAAACAACAACAAAAAAAAAGGATCAAAGGCATATCTGGAAATGGTAGCATGATCATGAATTAGTGAAATGTAAATAATCCTGAATATGTAGTGTAGAGAAACAGTAGTTGATCACTGTTTTCTGAAGAGAAAATCTCAGCTAGAATTTTTATGCACTAATTTTTTTCTTTTACCCAAAGCCAGTTCCTAATGGGAAAGATGCAGGGGATAGGAGAGGTTGTAGGAAGGAATTATTTGCTGTTCCTCAGCCTCTAAAGAGCTTTCAGCTCTATCCAAACTTTCACATAATCCAAGGCAGCAGCAGATGACTAATTTACAACATCAGGTTATGGTACCTAAGGGAACATATGCCAAGCATGAATTCAGAAGACAGGCTGGTGAATTATGAGAGACAGATTGATTTATATGCCAGATCTCAACTTTTTTAATTGAAGGCATGCCTTTCTGTCACTTGGATGCCAGTTGGTTTAGATGGGCCTAGTGCAGGAGAATATAGGGTTTAAACCTTAAAATTATATAGCTCATAACTCTGTAGGCGTTCTTAGTTCACATACGTACATACACATGTACATACATGTGGAGAAGATATTGGACACTGTGTAAATATGTTGGCTTCTTAAAAAGCTTCAGTAGCTAACCAGGGTAATGGTTTTGGGTATAATTTGATTTTGATTAGCATGCAAGAAATAGTCTGAACTCCCTCTCTGTTTAAATGGTGATGGCTGCTCAGCGTTGTATTTTTAGATAGCTAATACAGAGAAGGTACATGTTGAGGACATGCTGACTCACACGTCATATTATTTAAATCCTGGAAACAAATGAAAAAGAATGGTAGGAAACAAATTTGCTCTCTTCACTTTAATAAAAACAGAAACTTGAAGATTGACATGTTCCCGTTTGTAGGGCAGAATATTCTTACAATTCACAGAAACTCATTGCTGCTATTAGTGAATGATCATGGTATTAACTGATTTCCTGAGATGCTTTGTTATCAAGAAATTACTTTCCTGCTCAGTGAGCTTCATCTCCTTATTTTGGCATGTCCTATCTGTTTGCATTTCTTCGATAAATTTAAACACTCCCAGAGTTCAATCTGTCTTTCTTGGCCCTTCCTACCCAAAGGGATCTCTACGTAGCTGTAATAAGCAGTATATTGCCTTAAAATGTTATTATCCCACAGAAGCAACTAAGGTGCTGCTCCTTGTGACAGTTGGAAGGCTTACATGCTGTTGTCACTGCAGAAGGGTGGCTGAAGATGCGAGACCCTGGCTGTGAACCAAACCAGGTGCAGCCTTTTCTCAATAGGTTTCTGCATGTTCCCTGCCCTGCGTGTCCTCTGGCCACAACAGGGACGGAGCCCAACAGACTTAGTGAGCATCTCTACTAAATGACAAGCTCAGCATATACAGAGTGAAAGAAAGTTAGGTACTTGGTGCACGCGAGCACCACAGGACAAAACCCACTCCCCAGTGTTTATAGAAGGTTCCAGGCTGCTATTTAGATTCAGTGCTGTGTATGTCAGCCGTTTGCCTCGGCGACTTTATCAACAGAGCTGGAGTTCAGGTGGAAGGATAATGCAACTGAAATCCACAAAACATAGTGGAAACGCAGGCATGTTCTCTTAGTCATGCTTCTTGTTTTCTTATTATGTAGATGTCCATAGTAACATCTCTTGTTAGTTTTATGGGATAATGTTAAGTAAGTGTCCCAGCCTTCCTTGTACAAGACTTCCCACATCCTTAAAATTTACATTACCTTAAACCTCAGGTGGTTTTAGTGGCATGAGTGTTCTCTGTGCTATACAGGAGGCAGTTTAGTAAAGGAGGTTTGGAATCAATATTAATGAAGTGTACGTTATAGGAGTTAATAGAAAGTTTCTTTAGTATTCATAAATCTGTCACAAAAAAGTGATTTATAAATGCAAAATTTGATTAAAACATTTACGTTCCTTTAGTCATGAAGAAAGCATTCATGATATTGAAGCACTGTAAATCAAATCTCCTTCCTGGCTTCTTAAGGACTCTTCTCTTGGTACTGTGACTTCCCTTTTGTGGAAGGAATTTGGTTGGGGTTTTTGTTCCAGAAGTGTAAGGAACTATCTTGGTTAGTGCTTGTACCTGGCATGAATATAGAGGTTGGCTATATAGTTCTTCCTCAGGAATCTTTTAATGGAAAGTAACCCAGTAAGACTATTAAAAGCATAATGAAAACCTCAGTCAGTTTCCCGTCAGTTTTCAGAGCTGTAAGTGGCTTCTAATTTGCACAAGATTGGAATAGCATTGAAGAATTACAGTAACTAAGAGAAACACTCAATGGTTTTGCAATTTTCTGATAGCATTCCTTGTAATTTCTTGTAATGCATTTGCAGCTAAGTACAATGACAAATGTCAAGGATCATTGTACTGTTTTTTACGCACATCAGCACTAGACTGGGAGGTGTAATGTCAGCTTCTGTCTTGGGAAGAGCTAGTGTAACTCCTGCATGCTTTCCCATTGCTAGTTACATTATGGAAAGAATCATTGTTTTTAGGTGGGAGAGGAGTGGAGAAAATAATTGCTTTCCAGATATTTTTTTTTTAGCAATTTAAGGTGGTTTTTTTCTTTATTTTGTAGAAAATCCAACAATAAGAAGTAAGCCTGATAGACCTATTAAAAATTTAGTTTGACATTAGCAAATGAATTCTGGATATCCATTAGGTATTTCCCATGACAAACTACAAAGAGCTAGTGGGTTATTAGTTAAAGCAAAAACATACATACTTTTAAGCTAGCATTGTGTAGCTTGCTTCCTTGAATTATTTTGATGAATAGTGCAACAGTAGACTATAATAATATCCTCATAATAATGTGGTAACAAATGCTGATCTGCATTTGAGATAAATACAAACAAGCGATTCAGTGAAAATACAAACCAAGTGCAGTTTAGTAAATGCTTGAAAAAGTGATTACATACAATGCAGTTTATCTGAAGTAAATAAAAAGTCTTATGCTGTTGATCTCTGTTACTCTCCTGCAATGCACTTTGCCTGTTATATAAAGCCGAGGGAAGGTTAATGTGACTGTGAACAAAGATTTATGAACATGGATAATTGCTTGAAGCTGATTTTTCTCTGCTCTTGCAGTTGTGTTACTTGGATGGACGCAACTATATTGATTTCAGTAGTCGGGGGAAAAAAGAAGAAAAATCATTCCCTTTCTTTTTTGGTAAACCTGTAATAACTTTAGAGTTACATGTTTAGAGACTGGTCAAAGAGAGCAGCCTTAATTAAAACAATCTTTAGTAGATTCCACCTGATTTGGTTGGTTAACCTGTTCTGAATGACTGAAAAAAATACCTTCTGCAAATATTTACTTGTCAGAGTATGAACAAGTTTCATAGAGCCTGAACTTGTCCTGCTGCTCCTGGTGTTTATTCTCCACTGGGCCTGTTCCACGCGGGATGCTCCTATAGCCTATCTCCATTGCCATCTACCGGCTTTAATGTGCCGCTTCAGAAGTTACTGAGAATGGTCTTAAGTCATTCGTTTTCCTCACTCATGTTGTCTCCCCCATTTTGTCCTAGTCATCCCCCTCTTAAGAACTATATGAAGATTAGTAGACTCAGTTTTATAACTAATAAGATTAATAGATTAATTTTTATTTTTGATAGACAGTTAAGTTGCCTCCGTGTGTGATATAATTCATGTGTGGTACATAGCACAGTTGTTGTTGTGTACATAGCTTATATGGGATATATTTACTGTGAGAAAATAATTTCATTTGTTAAACAGAAAAGCAAGCAATGCTGCATTTCTCAGCTAAGGTCTGGCTAGTAAAATTTACAGAAAATGCTTTTTTTGTACTTAAAATAAATTAGGTATTATTCATCATCGTGAAAAAGCAAATCTCTTAAGAGGAGAGAGAAAAAGAAAGGAATTTTTATGTGACCTTTAGAAACATGTCAAATCTCACTCTCCAGCATTCTTGCTGCTTGAGGAAAAAGCCTTATCTAGTTATTCTTCTCCAAAGTATTGATTAAAAATACAAGTCTAGTGCAATACTGTCTGGTCAGAATGTTTTTCTCACCTATACTTGAGAGAATTCTCATAGTAGGTTGGGTTAGAATGTCTGGTTTCTGTTAGACCTGTTCATACCGCTAAAGAGCATTAATTTTGAATTTCATGAAAAAAGGGTTTAATTTTCAGTTAGCTACAATTCACTCAATCATTCCAAGGAATTAGTCATGAGCTTTTTTTTTATGGTAAGAACTAGAAGGATTTTTTTCTGATGCCTTTCTTACTGGCAAAGCTCTATTTTAGAGTATTTTCTTGTGAGCAAAATGCCTTCTGTAATAATGGTTTGATTTTTCTATATGAGAGAATGAATGTAACTTCTGAACTAGACAGGTTGCATGTAATTGCATGTAATTTCATATTTTTATTCTTTTTAAAATTACTTAATAGTTTTAAAACTTGCAATATATTGTGTGCATCATGCAATTACAGGGTTCTAGAAATCTGGTCTAAAAATATTGCGATGCATCTGAATTGATTTTAGACTTTAAAGCATAGTACAGAAAGGAACACGGAACAAGTTTAGAAAGTCACATTGTGAATTTTGCAAGGCACGCTGAAACATGTTGTGATTTGAGGATGTTTGTTTTACCACAGTTTTCTCTTGTAACCTCTGAAAACACACTGGTATAGAATCCTCATCAGTCAGGGTCATTTTGCAGAATTGTGCCTATTTTTTCCATACAAGGATAAAGCAAAAGATATGTGTTCAGGTAATTATTAGATATGTTTAAAACAAAAATCCTTGGGAAAAAAACTTGTATTTTTTAAATTTTCTAGATAATATAAAAAATTGAAGCTGTCATCAAGTTTCAGAAAGGAAAAGCAGAAATTGAAATAAAGCCATTTATAATGTCATTGTGTATGGGATCTCACTAGCTAGTAAAATTATTAGCTGCTTCAGCTGATTCTTGGTGAAACAATGCTCATCTTAATCAGATTCGATGTCAATAGGGCATGCGTGTTTCTTGAATGACATTGCAATGAGTAGATTTTAAATTTAAAAATAAAATACAAAGGAATTTGTAGTTCTTCGTTTCAACCACACTCAGTATGGAGGTATAATTAAATTAATACATCTAATATTTTGGTAAGCCAGTACTCCAAAGTATGAGGAAAAATGTTGTTGCAGGTTAAGAAGTCATTGGGCTTCAGTTTCGGTTTTAAAACAATTAGGTGTTGTTGATAAAAGTGCCTAGGGACTGTAAAACCATGACTAGACACACCTGCGGTGTTTCGTCTTTGAAGATCCCATGTAGACTTTGACAGTGCGACACCTGACGCAGAGCTTTTGACTCCAATGCTGAGACTGCTGCCCTGCCAGCCAGGCCCTGCAGGTGGTACACGGCAAAGCCCCGGGGCTCTGTAGGTTTTCAAAATAATTTGGTAAGGAGTCCCAACACTCTCCCTCCATGTGCCTCAGTGCCAGAAGTTCTCCTCTTGCCACAGTGAAATGGGCACAGCAGCAACCAAACTTGACCTCCCACTACCTACCCAGTATGTTTTCTCAATGAAAAGTTAGATAAGCCACAAACCCAGTACACTTTTATGTCTGTTGTGTTTCCAAGGTGCTTGCTCTGTTACTGACGGCTGTGGTCTGGATTGGGGTGATTTTTAATTTCCTGCTGATCTGGTTTGCACTTGAATAAGCACAACGGCTGATTTAAATGTGAAGACCATGTGGGCAGCAGGAAAGGTGGCGAGTGATGCCAGGGCAAGGAACAGGGGAGATGAAATAAACAGAGGGGAGGTGGTTGATAGATGGTTCCCACCTCAATCAGGACAGTACAGTAGTTGTGCAAGTTGGGGATCAGAGAAAGCATGCTGAGTGATGACAAACTGTCTCCTTGGCTAGCATTCTTAGGTCAAAACTGCAGTGCTGCTTAAAAAAAGCTTCAATCCTTTGTTTACATAGCATATGGAGTTTTTATTTATTAACATTGAGCCATGCTTTATCTAACCTTACTGAAAACAACTGATCCAGAAATGAAATGGCTTTTTACTTCTTCAGTTGTGTTGCCTTGTTTATACATTCTTGGGACTCCTTTTTTCGATGTATGAAAAAGGAAGTACTAGTTTACTGCTAACTGAAACTTTGATGCATGTTCCATGGCATTGTAGAGTTTAAATATATATATATATTTTATAAATATTTTGGTAGAGTTCTGGAGTTTGATAATGTAATCAGCTTTTAGTAATTTTTTTTCCTGCTCAGTGATTCACATGCCATGAAATTTTTTCATTAAACCACTCCAAGGGTCACCAAGCAGAGAATATAAAGGACCCCAGATACCTCTTCAGCATAATCAGTTCACTTCAAATTGGCTGCTGGCCATAATTTTACTATGTAGATTGTTTAAATGGGCCACTGGATTTTTTATCATCTATTGTTTTAGAAAATTAGTAAAACAGGCACAAATATTAGATGGTGCATGGGACATAATTCGTTAAGATGATGCTACGCTAGTTTCAGGTCCCATCACTCTGTCATGAATTTGAGGTAGTGTGCAGTAATAGTAAGCTTGCATAAATTAAGCATTTTGGACTGCTATAGCACGCATATAATAAATTTTGCATGCTCTCTAGTTTTGGTAATATCAGTATGGCATATTACAGTCCACAGGGGTGGACAAAAGTCCCAGTCTGAGAGAGAGGGAGGCTAGTCAAGCATCTGTCTGATTGTTGCTATGGAATATGCTGCAAAGCCTTGGCAGTGCTGCTGCTGGTGCATAGGCATATTTGGTCTAATTAATTAGAATTGTTAAGAGCTGTATATGAGGGTATGTTTGCAGATTCTCTGGTCTTTCGTTTTATTTCTGACTACAGTTGCTGTTTGCAACCACAAAGATACTGGGCAAAGTACAGTCTTACACTTCTTTCCTATTTTGAATCCTGCAGTTTAAATATGGCTTAAATTTTGGTTTGGGTTTAGGAGCTGGGTGGAAAGCTATTTAGTGAAACGAATGAGAAGCTTAATCTAGTTGACTGAATATCAGCCCACTAATGACTGCTGTTGTGAAATATGTATAGCCATTACCTTTGCTGTCTAAATTATCCTCACTTTCAAGTCTTATTTAAATACTTAATAACCTTTATTAGATAGAGGAGAAAAGATTCCACCCGGAGCCTTCACCTCCATCAAACTGAAAGAATACACTATAAAATCATGTGCCATATTAAAAGCAAGAATCATAATGTTAGTATAATATTCTCTAAGATAAGCTAATGGAATAAATTAATTAGTATGTATTTGATAATTAATTTGTAGGAAAAATAATCTGAAAGCTGATTTAAAGATCTTATTGGCTGTCGTTTTCTTCATCAGAATGTACCTAGAGAAGTACTGAGTGGCCATGGAAATTCCTGGGGAGTGTTTGCTTCAAGGTGGATCAGGAATGCTGGCCATAATTCAGGAGACAGCTTCTAGCATAAGATGAAGTCAGATCAGCTCAAGTTTAGTCAAAATTTGGAGGCCTTTCGGAGTGGTCATGCTTGTGTCTACTGTCCAGGTCATTTGGTGAAGAAATTCTTCCCTGTGGCGGGTCATGAATCTAATTACATCAGAAACATTACTACAGGAGCTTTACGTGTGCTTTTAATGGCTTTTTCTTTAAATTGTGTCTACTGATGAACAACATAATCCAGGTGGTCCTTAAGCACCTCTGACTAACAGATCATATTTTTACTACAGAAAGTAGATCCCAGAAAACTTCTCCTTCAGAGTATCTACCTGAAAGAGGCACTGTACATATCAGTTAGTTGTTTTACACAGATAGTTTCGAATCCTACAATTGAAAGAAACAAAAGCCTCGCTTAGGAAACAGGGTGAGATTCGTGGTTTAAAGAAAACTAATAAGAGAAGCAAATGTGAGAAATAGCGTATTTTTCATAATGCATTCACTGTTTTATCTGCCATCTTGTGTAGACCTCTGCTGACTTTTCAGTCTTAGTTCTGACCTCTGATGTTTACTGGCATCATAGCCATCCAGCACAAGCTCTTATGATCCACTTTATAGTTCCTCAGTTGCTCAATACAGCATTTAAAGCATATGAAAAGTATGAGATTCAAAATTGGAGAGTTATGTGTAGGGAGCGCAAGTTAGCTTCGCCTTGGAGGAAGGAGCTTATAGACCAAGGAAAAGAGACCATTTCCATAGATGAGGAATTTGAATCTTTCTGAAAATGATCTCTACTTCCTGTGCTGCAGGAGAATGGGAAGCTGTAGCTTTTATCGGTGTGAGGTGGGCTGCTTTCTGTTGACTGTCTCTTCAGCCTGCTCCTTTGCCTTTGTTACAGTGGAATCAGCTGTTACAATTTTACTGGAGTTCTAGGATAGAGTGAATGATGAGTATGTGTGTATTGTGTGGAGGTGACATACTGACTGAGAAAGTATTTCTTATTAGCACAAAGGAGCACGGCAGTTTGAAAGGTTAGAGCAGTGAAGCCCATGTACATGTCTAACCAAAAGCTTAGACAGGACTGTGGAAGAGAGGGCTAACAAGCATTAAGACTGAAGGTAAACGGTTAAATTTAATGACAACTGTAGTTTTTAAGTATTTGGGATTTTCTTTATTGGAACCTATTGACTTGCCTTGGTTCTTTCATGTAAAAGCCATACAGAGTTGATTTAACTCCTAATTATCCTTCAGCAACATGACAAAGTGAGAAGGTATTTTTAAGTCATACAGTAATAGTAACATTTCCTGTGTTCTTCGTCAGAAGGAAGTAAGGTCTCTGAAGTGTCTGTAAGTTGTGTTTATTGCCTCCTGATTTGACTATTTCGGTCTGTGCGCCTTACAAATACAACATAAAAGCTTTCTTGAAAATTCTGGAAGATGCGTAAATGGAACTGGTATTTAGAGTAGCATGGACACAGCAAGCCTTGCTGTTGCAGTACTGCTGGAGCTATGCTCTTGGAAATATTTTCATTGCAGAGCAGCTGCATATTTTCATTGCGGTAAGGATGCCAGACAGGTTGTGGATGCTGAAGGTCATAGGCAGTTTTTAAAAAATGCTGGGATTTGCTTTCATGAACTAAGATGTTGGGCTTGCAGTTCACACCTCCTTCCATTGTGAAATGCTACTGTTTAAACGATCCAGTTGTGAAATTTACAGTGGCTGTGTTTTGCTTTACTATGAAGAGCAATTCCCGTAGTCTACCATTCCTGAGTGCAGCGGGATCTGCAGATTCTGTAGGTTAAACAGCCCTGTTTCTCTCATGAGAAATCTGGATGAGACTGCATTCCCCAGGCTTCAGCAAGTGCAGATAATCACATAGGCTCAAAACCTATGCAGAGCTTAAAATAATTTTTTGTGCATGCTGTTGAACTGTATACACGTTAAGTAGTTGTGTTTATCGATGTTGTTTGGTTCATTAAAAATAATATTAAAGAGGAGGGGAAACTGTTCTTTTAATTCCTTGCTAAAAATGAAAAATGGCATTTTGAAGTTACTGGAATCTCTTCTTGGGATCAGACACTTTTATAAGGGCTGGTGTAACCTTTCAGATTATACAACACCCTATTTGCAGTTTGGAAAGTGCGTAAGAACAACAATTGTGCCCCTGCTGATCGAGTTTTAACTAGCTCTCCTCCTGGTGGTGGTTTGTTTGGTTTCTTTTTTTTTTTTTTTTTTTTTTTTTTTTTTTTTTTTTTTTTTCCTTTTTTTCTTTTTTTTTTTTTTTTTTTTTTTTTTTTTTTTTTTTTCCTTTTTCTTTTTTTTTTCTTTTTTCTTTTTTTTTCTTGTTTGAGAAAAAAATACTTAAAGAGGAGGACTGAAGTATCATGACATAGCAGAGAGATTAGTTAGTTAAACCTGATTAATTTAATTCAAAATCAAATACTATGGTCAAAAAAAACACATGTAAGTCATTTAGGACACAAAGTGGTAGATATAAAGACAGACTAAAACCATAGGTAAAGCAGCTGGACTTTTCAAAGTATGCTTTTGAGTGTTTGGCTTTCTCTATAGAGGCATTCAAGTTTAAGTATTTACTCTTTTGTGAAGTAAATTACCACTTTTTCTTTTTTAATTTCTAGTTTTCTGTTTTTCCTAAGTTAGCTTAAAATTTTCTAAACACTGAAAAAAGTCTAAGAAATCATGTACTGTGTGGTCTTGCCAGTTGGTCTGTCAGGTCTCTTCACTACATTTACAGCTATTCCACAGTTATCATCCCACTGCTATCCGCATCATTTAGGTAGTCTGTGTCCAAGGGGGGTATTTCAGGTCCTTTTCAGGGGAAAAAAAAAAAAAAGACCTCTGTCGAGTATACTTTATTTGCACAAGGTTCTTCAAACATAGTACATTTGTTGCAAGAGGCAGCTCACAAGGATGTACACCTGTGAAAAAGGTTGGTAATGATTGCTCACTAACTTTGGCATAGAAAACCACAATGATTTTGGCAGGTTTCGCAAAAGAGATGTGCTGTAACACTGCGGTAGACCAGCATCATCCCATCCTCAGTGCAAGGTAACGGTCACTGCATGTGTCCTTTCATAACATGACAAGATTTCATTTATTGTTATTGTTTTTACTCATGTAAATGCCCATAGCAGTTGTAATAAACAGGCAGATCCCTTAAACAGAAATGGCACTTATTTTATTATAGGGACAAAGTCGATAAAGCAAAAGCACAGCGCTGGGTGCATGACTCAAGTCAGAGGCACACCAGCTAATACTTCAACCACATCTTATATACATTCAATATTGCATACGTATTCACTATTTTAGGCAGAGTAATTGTTTTTGATGATTGATTATCATTAGTCCCTTTTCTCTTCTATTTGTGCTGTTTCCTTCTGGCAATTTGTTTTGAGGATCAATGATCTTCAGTTCCTTTTCCCATGCATCTGTTCCTTCTGGTAGGATCAGCTCCCTTTTCCCATGCCTCTGTTTCCTTCTGGTAGGATCGATTATCATCAACTCCCTTCTCCTATGCATCTGTTTTCCTTCTGTTAATCATTTGTGGGGTCTTTTGGAGAAGTTCTCCTTTGTTTCTCTCGGATGTTCTTCTTCATAGCTGCTGTTAGTTGTTATCTTTGAGGTTTCTCATGTTTCCTAATTTACTAAAGGTTAGTTATCCTTATTAGTCAAATATTTATAGCCTTGTTATTATGGCGAAAGCAACAATACCTTCACTATTTTTCACAGCAGTGCTTTTAAACAGAGTCTAAGTTTCATGTGACACCATGCATCTACTCTTAACTGTGGCCTGCCACTCAGCATAACCCTGGACCTTCTGTAGACGAAGGGAATCTGGTGGTGATGAGGAGGCATTAGTGCAGGTAGCAAAGAAGTGGGCAGAGGAAATGCGGTCGTACTCAAGGCCCGCTGCTGCGGATTGCAGGTCACTAAAGCACGCTTCATCTTCAGAGCAATAATATTTACTGGTGTTTTGTTGTAAATGGTCTCAATTTTAACAACATTTTCTGTTTACTTTCTTGAAATTGAGAGTTGTCGTAAAGCCTGATAGAAAAAGCATATAGAAAAATAGCAACAGTTTTCTAATTGTTATATTTTCAAATGGTCGAAATAACCACATATATACTTTTCTTTATCAAAGCTTCCGATGTATCATGAATAAAAACTACTTTAAGAAAACCCTCACAAACTCAATCAGTTAAAGTAATGGGATTTACGTGTTTTTATAGTGGGGTTACTATGGCAAAAGGAAGTATAAGTTTAAAATGCACCTACTGATGGCAGTGGCAGAGGTGGACGGTGGCAGGCTGGCCTTGGCAGAATGGGCCCAAGTCCCGCCGAGCTGCTCCCTGCCCTAGGCCGCAGTGCGGGCGTCTGCGCCGGGCCTGGGGCTCCGCCGCCTCCCACCCGGCTTCCGCTCCCCTCCTTCGCACTCTGTTCCTCCTCCTCTCTCCACACGGTGGTTTTACCCTTTCTGAAATGTGTTTCCCCCCCCCGCGTCCCCGTCCTCACTGAGGGTCTGAGCTCTGCCCTCCGCTGGGGCAGCCGGAACTGGCTGGAACGGCCTGAACCGGCTGAGTGCAGGCGGGGCGGCCGCGGCCTCTCCTCACAGAGCCCCACAGCCCCTGCCAGCGCCTGGGCACTGACACCCCGTAACGTGATGTACGTAAAATTAGGTGGTTTTCCTTCAATCCTGTGTTCTCTAAAACCACTTTATTTTTTTTTTTTATAATTCTTTATGTTTTTGGATTCTCTTTAGTTATTACATACAACATATGAAAATGAAGGAATGCAAATGAAACTGTGGTCAGACTTCACAAACAGGGAGGCGAAAATTATTCGATAAAGCAAGTGGCAGTTTGGGGGAGCACTGTTGATTATCTACGGACCGGTTACACCTTTTTGGGCTCGATTTTGAGCACTTGTGATTCCTGGGACTTGTGAAAACTGTGTGTGTGTCTATCCCCACTTTTTAATTTTTTTGGGAATGGCGGGCCAACTTAATAAACTCATTGGTAATTGCGGTTTAATTCTTACATGTACTCTGTGCTGCTCGGTTTTATTGCTGGAGTTATTTTATGAGAAATCCATATCTATTCTCCTTTGCTAGTGGTTTAATCTGGGGGAGTTCTGCCTCCCCCTCCAGCTGTCGGCACGGCAGACTCAGCCCGGGAGCTGAAAATCCTTTTATTCCTCACTAGCAATAAAAGTTCAGCACATCAAATTATCTCCCCATTTATTACTGTGCCACCTCATCAAAGGCTACTGCAGGAAAATTTGTGAGAAGTGATATATCCTGCAGATATAACTGAGCCAAGACATAACCAAGGGTCTCCTAAAATAAAAAATGTTATTCGCTCAGCCGGGCCTGTTCTGTTCTCTGTTTTGTCCTATCGCTCACCTTCCCCCCCAAATTGTCCTTCATTTTCATTTTCCCTCCCTGAGCCTTTCTGTCACTCTTTTCCTCTTTCTCTCCTTAGTCAGTCCAGAACAGGCACCTACAAGTAGGCACCCAATTGATCAGACCTGAAAATGCACCTTGCCCATCTTGCTTCTTGATCATCTTTTTCTGGGGGGGGGGGGGGGGGAAAAAAAAAAAAAAAAAAAGCCTTTATTAAATTAAGTAGGGAAGGCATGGCTACTGCCTTATCTTGGGCAGTGCTGTAAATCACAATGTCTGTATAGAGCTGTCCTGTAAAGATGTGCTTTTTCCCGGCGGTCTGTAGCTTGTGGGGACAGGCTGGCCAGGAACTGATTGAAATACGTGTTTGGTGTAGTATATGTTTCTTCAAACCGATTTTTTTCTGAGGAATACTGAACCACGCATGCATAGCTGGACCCTGCTATATTTGTACACCCAGAGACAGGCTGGGGAAGTAGGTGGAAACAGATGTAGCCTGAAAAGCTGTAGAAATTTGATGTCTTGTGAGTTCCTTCAGGCACGATGAAGAAATGTAGCTGTGTCACAGAGATGTGAGATGTAATGAAATGCTGCCTCGTAGATTCATGCTCACTGAATTTTGTGCATTACTGGAGCTCTTCAGTCTCACAGAAATAGTTACTTATGTTCAGCTTGTTGGAGATACGTTGGCTCTGTGGAAAAAAAAGCTGAACTTGAAAACAGATCCTTCAGTTCTCCTTGGGGCAGAGGGTAATAGACATTACTGAGCTTGGAATGCAGTTTTAGGAAAACTGCTCTCTGTAGTCTTGTCATTGTCCCTTTGATTCATCAGCCACAGCCTTTGATGTAAATACCTATCGTAATATACTCAAAGATATGAAACAGCACTGAGATATTAAATGGAATTAGTGAGGCAAACATTTCAAATTAAATGAAGTTTTCCTTAGGATTTCTACTTGAGTATCCCAGTCACTGAACTTTGTCTGTGGTAGTGGTTGCGTGTGCTTTCATTTTGGTATTAAAGTTGTCTTAGAAAAATCACTGTTGTTAAGAAACTTTTGCTGTTATGTATAATTAATATGGTATTTTTATGTGTTTGGAGAACAGGTTTGGGTACTTCTTAATCAGAAGTTTTTTTTCTCTTTAGGGATTGTAATTTTTTATTATTTTTTTTAACCATGAATTATTAATACTTGAAGCTGGTGAGACAGGAAACAAATTTCCTGAAACGTACAGAATACTGAACCACTGATACAGTTTTAACTGTCAGTAAATGGGGATGTCGTAACTATTTCGAGAAGTTAGACATTTAAATGAAGATTTACATTGATACCTGTTTTTTAGTATGGAACCGCCTATCTTTAAATCTATTGTTAATAGAAATTGCAGTGAGTGAAGTAATGGCCTTAATAGTAGCCAGAATTGAAGCCTGCTGTTCCTTCAACTTTTAAGGCTTCTGGATATGTATCTCTTAGCCTTGGCTAGAAGTCTGCCCCTCTTCTTCCACTTGGTGTCTATAATCTTTCCTCATGCTTGCTTTTTAATAAGGCAAGGTTAGTTGGAATAAGTCATACATTTGTACTCATTTCAGATACCTTTTTAGAAGTAGTATGAAAGGTTTTGTTTTCAGCTTTTGTAAAGATTTATCATAATGTATTGTATGTTGTTAAAATTTGTAGCACATTATATACGTGCCCTAAAATATTCTAATTAAGTCTGAAAATGTAAGCAACAGAGTAAATTCTGTCTGATATGTTTATGTTCTTTGCCTCGTTTTGCTTTTACAGAAGTAGGCAATTAAAGCGTGTGTATATATTACATTACATTAGGGTAAAAATTGGATTTGCATATGGTGTTTTGTCATCTTTCATCTTTTAAACCATATTCCTGCTTATCAATTGGTTTTATGATTTTAATTTCAGGTTATCTCTGTTTATGCTGCTGTGTGCCTGACATGCAAAGTAGCCTGAATTCCTGCTGCCCTGGCATTGTGGCAACACGCTTGATAAAATTAAGAGATAACACAAGTAGCATTTCTAAATACTCTCAGTTTTTTCTGTTTCTATGTAGATACATTTAATTATTTATAGGAAGACGTAGATTGTATAGCCTGTAGCTAAATGTATATGTGGCATATTGCTTGTGGCATTTATTGCAAGCTGTTCAGCAGATCAGTACCTTAGAAATAAAACCAGAAATTGCACATATGATGTCACGCTCATGGAGCCTTTTCTCTTGGAGTAAGTTTGGATCTACTGTATGATGTAAGAGTGTAACATATAGTACTGTGGCCCCTTACCAATGTGGCTTCGGTTATCGATTACTTTCTTGTAGTGAATAGTACCATAGAATTCAAGGAAAATAATTGTTAACTGTTTGTGATAATTTTCTTGTGTTCTCCTCCTTCAGGGAAGATACAGGAGGAAAACAGTTTTTAAATAAGAGCATATATTTAAAGTTTAAGTGAGATTCTACAGACCTGGTATTTTTCTGTTTGTGTTGATGTGTACAGGCTTTTTGATATGTGCAGGACATAAAGCAATGACCTGAATAATAGATTTAATTGATGTTGAACAAAAATTTGCCGCTGGAAATGGAAGAATTCAGGCCATTTAGAGCTTAATAATGACTGCTGTTCTGGCACTGATTTATCTGCAGTGACCTTTTACAGTACGGTTCAGGAGACAAGAAGCTTCAAGTTATTTTTTTTCCCCTAGAAAATGTTTGAAACATCAGCGAAGCATTTATGAGATAGTTGAGACTGTTTCTGAGTTTCTGTTGAAAACCTCTGTTCTCAAAATATGTTTCTGGTTTTCTGCAAAAAAATGATGAATTCAAATATAATTCTGATCTTTTAGAGACCGTTATGGTACAACATAGTGGATGACAGAAACAATATAATGAGCGTATCTCTCAATAACATTTTAGAAATTATTTGGTAAAGGTGTAAATTAAAATCCAAGCCTAGGGCTCTTTTCTTAATGCATATAAATATAAACTTAGTTACGACAGTTAGGAAACAGCAAAAGGCAACACAAAGTGAGCTGTTGGCTTTTTTGTTGAATGGCAAATCTTAATTATTGGGGTTTTTTTTTTCAACAATTGTGCTATATTTATTTTTTTCAATTAACTTGTGTCATACTGTTTTGTTAGCAAGTATAGCTTGAGGAATTGACAGCAGCTCCTTATATACATTGTAGGTTTGAATGTACTTACACATCCTCTCAGAGAAGGATTGAAATCACTGCATTTGGGACCCCCATGGCCTTGGGGCACATACTAACTGTCAGTTCAACTAGTTTGAAATGAAATAAAAATTTGAATGGACCTGTTAAATCCTAGGTTACAATCAGAGAAGACATCTCCTTACAATTCAACAGTTTTTTAACAATTTTTCTACTCACAATCAGTGAGTCAGAATTTCATAGTTTCTCTGTTACCTGTGCTCTTTGCCCTACTACATTCACGTAATACGTATAAAAGTAAATCACTGAATCCAGTCAATAAACTTATTTATTATAACAACTTAATTTCATACTAACGTAGTAGGAATTTACGTAGGGTCATATTAAAAATATTTTCCTTTGCCTGACAGTTAGGCAAATTAGGTCAATTCCTTGGTGAGACTACTTGCATGCCAGTGAAAGTAGATACACAAAAGGCATCCTATTCCATGTCTGCCATTGCCATCAGGATTTTCAGATTATCCTTTGTGTTTTGTATACTAAATAGGAGGAAGCCTTTTCCAGATCCAGAGACTCTTGACCAACCCTTGAAATGTATTATAATGTTTAAGAGGCTTGCAAAGTTGCACAAAATTGTAATAAACCAACTGCAAGATGATAATTCTCAGATCAAATTACCTCAGCAGTAGCATGACGACAATGAAGTGCTATAAACCTCACTAATCTCAAACCCAATAGTTTTCATCTCACTGTTCCCAAATTTCAGGTCCTGTATTAAGTGTAGCTAGGCTGAAAAATTAATGGAAGTGTGTTTTGCAGTTTGTCAGAACTGGTATAGAGATTGGAAATTCCTTTAAATCAGTCACGTGTTTGCACAGGTTCATGGTCATGAGCAACTCATGACCTCTTTGCATGGGCACTGTTAAGGTAGTTTTATAGCAGAGAGAGATAACAAGGAGATTTTCAAAGTGATGGTCTTGTCATGGGCTGAAAGCTGTGACCTATTTCATACATGTTAATTAACAAGGAATAAGTACAAAACAATGCCCATTTAATGGAAAAGACAATTTAAACTTAATAGAAAGGAATCATTTGCAAAGTAATAATAAGTAAGAAACATAGTAAACAATTTCATATATTGTACCTTATTTCACATCCAGCTGGTCTATCAATTATAACCTGTACTCTACAGAATGGTGCAATATATCAGAATTAAGTCAGTCAGTTAGTTTGTTCCCAATTAGTGCTAATACTCCCAGTGGAGAATATTACCCTGAGTCTGAATTAAGTGCCTGTCTTGTAGTATCCTTTATGGTCGTATTTTGTCATTTTAAGAGATGCCGTGTCTTGTAGGCCAGAAACTTATTCTGGCTTCTTCCCAAGTGCTACCTGCATTACACTCCTTCCTTTTATTTGGAAGTTAGACAGAGGATTGATATTTCAGTGGGCTGGGAGTTAGAGGTATCATGCAAAATAATCTTAGGATAAGAAGTTGGCACTACAGTGTATGTGAACTTACACCATATATTTAGGTGCATACATGTACTTGCCATTACAAAATCTGAATGCTTGATAAGATAGTACAATTTCAACAAGAAACTAGTGTTCCAATGTCCAACCACTCCTTCTGTGGATTGGAAGCTTAATGAACTTGTCTCCTGAGACTTACTAGCATTACAGGGCTTTCTTTTTTCAATGACTTACTAGACAGGTTACTTGAGCTTGTATTTTGCTTGCTCCATCTATCCTTTTTTACTTGGTGTTACAAGCCAATTCAGGGTTGCCACTAATAGATTGATATCCAATTCCATTACACTTCTTTCCACTTTTAGGTCTCAGTCTTTGCCCGGTTAAAGGCTGGTTAATTTTCTGACACCTTCTTCTCTCACATCTAAATGTCAAGCTGATTGTGGATTTGGTCACTTGATCTGATGGACGTGCTGTCTTCCCCTGTTAGTCTTAAGGTGACCCTTCATTGAGAGGAACCCCTTTGACAGAATTTGTTTTCTGAAGTGCCTCCAGAGATTCCAGGCATATACATTGAGCTTCTGAATATCTTTATTTAGAAGTTTAAAAGGCATGCTCTTCCAGTACTGCTTAAATTACCCTTGTGTATTTGTTGCCCACGCTGTGGGGAAATCTCCATTATAGTATATCCTCTGAATCACAGTTATTTCAGCAGTGTCTTAGTTTTGCAGAGATGTATAAAAAAAGTACCAGTTCCAAAGTGTCTGTTCTGAGCCTTTCTTGGCAGCCTGCTTTATAATTTATGACAATGAGATGGAAAAATTGCTGTGTAACTTGTTGTCAAAAGTATTTCTTTGGTACTTTTAGTGCCATCAGGAATTAAAGTTTAGTACTTGAATTTACTGAGAATTATTAAATGTAATTAACTAGCTTTCTATATATATCTCTGACCAAACAAAAGGGAGAAATGTCAAGAGTATGTATTTTTGTGGCTGTGAAATATGAAATACTGTTTGTGAAAGAAAGTTTGTATCAAGGGAAATCATCATGTAGCTCTAGTCCCAGTACTAAGTAGTGATAAAGCTTTCTGTGGTAACTACTAAAATTTATAATGGATCATAATGGATATGGATCATAATTCAAGGTTTATTAGACAATTGCAGCTTTACTTTTCAGCACAGTTTTGTGTCTTCTAGCAGTTCATCCCTGTTAAAACTTAAGGGGCTTTTTTGGGGGGTTGTTTTTTTGGGTTTCTTTTTACTGGTTTGATTTGATGGCTTAACATTTCTGAAAAATACTGTAGTCATGAAATTAGATACATTGATTTTTTTTTGCATCAAAATAAAATAATATTCTCATTTTGAGTTTTCTACTTAAATATTTTTAACTAAAACCAAATGATTATACATTGATGCCTGTTAAAATTTGTATCTGGCACCTTTTTTACTTTGCCTTAGATTTTTTTTTTTTTTTTTAATTTTGTTGGTGTTTTTGCTGGTTTTTATTTGGGGTTTTTTTTCCCCCCTCAGAAAGTAAATAGTGTTATGGCCAGGAGCCCAACTGTAATGGACTCCTATTATCTTTTCCATAATTTGTGTTTTAGATGTGTTGCGTCTCTTTCCAGCATACAGTAAGTGAAGTTACTCCTGACCTGGGGTTTCAAAGAGAGCTGATAACTTGCTCACTATGTGCAACTAGATTTTCATTTTTGTTATATTATAAATTTATGTAATAAAACCAGTAAAAATATTTGTTGAATGTTTAGTTAAAACGTGAAGCAGTTTCAGAATGCAAATCACGCTGAACATTTTAGATAGTATTTTTCACTTCTTGAGTATTATATTTTTATAAGCACTTAGAAATTCATATTTTATTTAAAGTTCTTGAATGGAGGGGTGTAATTTCACAGTTTTTTGTAAGTAGCAGCTTGCCACACATTGTAAATATATTCAAATATATTTCTTTAGACTGTGCTAGCTTCTTTTACTGCATATTCATGCTTTTTGTTAAGTCCTCAGATAGATATGTGTGACTGGACTTTGATAGAAATGTTCATTAGAAAGCTAATTATGATGCCATGGTTGTCCTATCATGCAAAAACCAGGAGGTAATGATGAGCTTTGTGTAAGGAATATAATTGTAATTATGTGCCAAGCTACAGAATTATGTATCTTGCAAGCCTGTGTCTTCAACAGTTCTTAGTAAGCAAAAGGTATGTCTGTAAGCAGTATGGAAAAGGTAGTGGTAGAGATCAGTAAATAAGTTACCAGTGTCTCATTTTTCTTTATTTCAACAGGACATTACTCCAATTTTATGCAGAAGACTTAATGACTTGACAGAAAAAAAGCTTGGTATGCTTGTTTCATTTAAAAGAAGCAAACAAACTTGCTGATAGCTGCTTGCTGCTTAATAGCTAAAAAAATCAGCAGAGTGAATATTTGAAATAATGAAAATCAATGCAAATGTTCAAATAAATCTAAATAGAGAAAAAAATAACAGCTGGAAAATAATTATCCACATAGCTTTGTATTTAAAATATTTTCTACTTTGTATCATCTTTAATGTCATATGAGAAGTTAGTCACTTCCTTTGCCATTAGATAAAACTTACTAAGGAGTTGCGTCTTCAGTAACACAACAGCCCAAAATCTGGAAATGTGTAATTCTGTCTTTGTGGCTTGTAAACAATGCATGGCAACTACCTTGATAATTACATACACGCCTAATGCCTGCAATTCGATGTATCTGCTTGGGTCTGGTAGATGTGACCTGGGGCTTAGGGGAGCCTTGTGCCACTGAGGAGCTGATGGAGCCCAGGCTGGGTGTCCCCCAGGCTCTGAAGTGGCACTAGGCATTTGCGTTTGGACAACTGACCACAGCTTTCTTGCAATACAGAGTACATATCATGCAGTAAGGTCGCCGCAAATGTGTGAAACAAACAAGAAAAGATAATACATGCCACGACACCAAAAAAAAAAAAAATTAGGAAAACTGACCAGGACTTTGATTTGGTAGGTCCTGAAGACTGGAAATACTGGTATAAAAGCCTGAATATGAGTCCTTTTCATCTGAGCTACGTCAGTTCAAACACATCCCCAGCCCCCCAACAGAGTTGCCTGTGTATCCTGCTTGCATTCAGCATATGATTTCCATTTTGTTATTTCCCTTACTGGTCTCTCTTGTTCCAGTTGGACTTTTAGCTTTGTCAGGGTAATGCTTGTTTCAATAGAATTTTTGGTTTTGCTTTGTAGCAATAGAACATTCAGTTAGCAGTAACATACTGTATACTTGGCGCACATTATATGCTGATGACTAAAGGTGGAATTTTCTATTAGGTGTAGAATATTAGTCACCTGACTCCCTTTCATTTTCTTTGTCATTATCTTTAATCTCAGATTTAATTGCTTGTAATGGGACAGTAGAATGAACAAGACAAGGCTTTTGTGTAGACTGTTGGAAAGTGACAGAAAACATTGAAGGAACATTGAATTAATTAGTTCCCTTTTAATGATTCTTCACAAATCCTCAAAGGCCTGCAAAAAAGGTGGGAGTCTGTAGTTGCCTCATATTTCTGTTGGGCTAATTGACTTTACAGATCGTCAGTTCTTGCACGAAAGCTCCTCTTTGGGAACTCTGAGACACATAACTGTGGGCACACTGAAGGGGGACGCTGCTGGGGTCTGAGCACAACTGTCTGGTGCTGAGGGATATGGCAGGCAAATTATGGGAAATGGGATGGATCTGGTGTAAGTAAATGAGGAAAAAGATTGGACTCTGTAGTTTTCCTGCAATTCAGAGAATTGAAGTCAAAGAGAATGAAGCGGGGGAGGGGGGGAATATTCTGGGATTTTTTTAATTATTTTTGTTAATAGTAGTAGTTTGCAAGCAAGTACTGAAAAGAACAATATGAGCATGATAACTAAAAGATACTTTCTCTTGACTCAGTATTTTGTTAGTGTACATGTTCTCTGCTAAAGTTCTAATTATGAATCCTTTGCAAAGTAATCAGTACATTTTAGGTAACTCAGTTATTATGATACTTCATTGAAACTCATGAGAATTTAACAATTTCAAATTCTGTGATTTTCTAGACACTTGCCCTTCCCTTTGCTGTAGAAGTAAAGGAAGTTTGAGGAGTTCCAGATGGTTGAGACTCGGGAATATTGAAGTTACAGTTTGGAAAAAATAATTATTTGTGAGTTGTTGATATTTTAGGGCAAAAAGGTAATAGCTTAAATAAACATAAAATACAGATCATACAGAAAGACATGTTTAATAAAAAATGGATCTTCTTCAGCATAAGATTCAGTTTGAATGCTTAAAATACAAATATACAGTTCTTAGCAATAAACATGGGAAATTATGTTCTTCAGTTTGTGTTAAATATTACAATTACTAGTAAATAATTGTAAGTAACAATAATTGTGAATAATAACTAAAAACGATCTTTGAAACTGCTGTAAATGAAGTAGTTGTTATATTTTATAGTTTATATTTTATAATATTTTATAATATTTTGTAAAACTGAAAACAAAAGGAGTAGAACAAGAAAACACCTTACCCTCAAAATGAGGCATGAGTGAAAAACTTAACTAATGCATTATAAATGGAAATAATGATCTATGTGGCATTTACTTATTTGAAAAGAACGGGCAAAAAAATCAAGAAGGAAAAAAGCTTTACTCCTGTGGGTCCTTAGAAGAGGATAAGTTGAATAAGGACAACTGAATTTATTTTCCGTGTTAAAAAAGTTCCTCTTTAACATTCATTTCTCATACCAAGGCTAGTGCAGTGAATCATTCCCTGTTCACATGTAGATACCTTTACCATGCACGTATTGTTTGGAAATATGTCTAACCCCATTAACTGGAATTGGTAGTGGGCCATCATCCATCTTCCGATAAACTGTATAAAGCGAGAGCGTAGACTGTGATAATACGGCTTATAACCATGTCAAGTCAAATAGCTGTTTATATCTGACTAATGACTGGGGTGGAGATAGAAGTTGTATTTCTTTTTCCAAAGGAACCTCTGATAAGATTAGAAATGTCCTTCACAGTTGCTGCTTTGTCCTTTAGCCACTCGCCCTCCCTAGCCAGTTCTGGTAATTAAGATGGGACCATTAAACATGTTCTTATCCATAAGGCTAAAGGTAGGGAAACTGCCTGATAGTAGAATCAATAGGGAGAATCTTTCAGTGCTTCTTTCAGCAAATCTCTAGAACAGTTGAAACATGCTGAAGCTGAAATCCAGGGGCAGTACCTGTACAATATTCTGTACTGTAAATAATTTCTATTAATAATAAGCAAACAAGTAAAAGCTTCATAATAATTTTCAGTGGTTCTGGGACATATGAAGTGATTGAAGTTGATTTGAGGCAAATATTATACTCTGATAAATCTTCCTTGCTCCCCGTGCCCTCCCCATTGTATGCAGAAATGGCACCAGTGTCAGTGGTTTGGTACATGCTGCATCAACAGGAGAGAAAATGGATGATGGCACTGTTGCGTTCATTGAAAAGGTTCAGTTTTTCAAACTGCGAATTTTGTGAGCAGTAATCATCCTAATTCTTATCTAATGAACATATTTTACAATTAAGAAAAACAATTTTCCTTAATTTTCACACTTGCTCTTGAGACAGGAGCACATATGTGTTATTTTAGTCGTTTAGTTAGTTGTATTACTCCTCACGTTCTTTCTCAGTCAAGATCCTGATGCTGCCGGGTACTATTGAAAGCTTATCTCCATGTGCTCCCATTTTGCTGGTGTTAACACTTAAATAATGCTTCTTTTGTAGGACCTAAGGGAGGCTTAATTAATACGATTGCCCTTTTTGGACACTCTTGAAGCCATGTCTGGAGCATGATGTCCAGTTTGGGCCTTCCCAGGAAAAGAAAGATATTGAATGGAGGCTGGAGCATGTAATGTACTAGCAGATAATTGGTGAGCACCGCTGTCTGCTACTACCTAAAGGGATTAGAGAGAAGGCAATAGGAGACAGGGTCTTCTCAGAGGTGCACAGCAAAAGAACAAGAAGCAGTGGTTGCAGGCAGCACCGAGGGGAATGCTCATTGGAAGCGGGGGAGGGAGAAGGGGGAATACGTTCGTAATGAGAGTGGTTTGCTGCTGGAACAAGTTTCTCAGAGAAATTGTGGGCCTTCTGTATTTGAACAGATTGAAAATATGACCAGACCATGAGAAACCTTATCTCATTTTGAAGGTAGCTCTGATTTGAGCAAGAGGTAAGGCTAATTGACCTCCAGGGATCTATCCTTCTGGCCTCAATTATTCTGCAGTTCGGTTTGTCCTGGTAGGGTTTAAAATACGCGTATGGATCTGTGTATTTATTTTAGTAGGGAAGCTGAGCTGTTGAGGCCGTATTCGCTCCCTGAAAGTTGAAGGAGAAGAAATGAAAAATCATAGTGATGCAAGTACTGTGTGAGCCAGTTTTAATATTAAAGTGTTTACCCTTGTTACTTCCTTCACATTCAGTATCAAGCTCTAAACTGAGTGTGTTTCAGTGGCAGCTGGATTATTTACTTTTCAATTTGCAGTGCATTTTAATGATTGCACAGAAATAAAACATAAAGTATTTGAGTAGATGAGACAATTTTGGTAAGTAGTATTAATAACCTGAAGTAGGTTTTTTAAGTAATGTCATGTTAAGAATGTAGCACCGAAGTGATTAATCATGGAAGGAAGAAATAGAGGGACATTTTCTTTACGAACAATCATAAACAAATGTATTTCCTGTTCATTTTTTAGCCAAAAATTAATATGGACAGCAGCTGCTCAAACTTCTACGTTCTGTTTTCCATGATGTTCTAACTCTTCAGACCCGTTGGGGAGAAACAGCCCCCAGGGGAAAAAATAATTATTTTTCAGCAAAACCATGCCCATCTATTTACTATTTTGAGATTGTGAGGAAAAATACATTTGCAGTGATAATTTCTATGGTGTAGATATTTATGCAGTGCCCTCAGTTATAGTTCATTCTATATAGGCCCTCCAAAGCTATTAAATTGAAATGTCTTTCAGCTGTTAGACGGAGGCATTAGGTGTGTCTTATTTGGATTGATTAGTGAGTGATCTAACAAAACCCCTCTTTTTTACATTAATCTGGAATTTTATTACCAAAATAATGCTTAGGATTTTTTTATGCAGACTAATTTTGAAGACAGGCAGAAAGAAGACATAGTGGCTTGGATTTATCACTCCGTTAGTACAGGTGATGATCTGGAGTGTGTGAAAGCTCAGGGTGAAAAGCAGTGTTGGTAACAGGTTGGATTCTTCTACCAATAGAACCAGTTTGTCACAAGGTCTCTATTCTCTCATCCTTTAAGACATTGGTGTTGGATTTGACCTTTATTTTGTGTGGTAACACATTCCTCTTCTGTTTTGCAATGTCAGGGATCCCTTAGTTTTTCTCAAAGGGTTGCTTTACTTTCTTTGAGAGGAGAGAAGAGTTCAGTGAATCAGCGGTATTTTCATATCCAAAACTGGCAGTTACCGGCTGAAACCATCAAAACCTGCTTAAATTCAAAATGGAAAAGCATTGTCTCTTCTTGTTTGCAATGAAGTGCACATTATAGTAATAGTATAATAAGTAGTACAGTACAGGCCTGAGTTAGATAATGAATGTAGAACAAAACTAGATTTGCTGAGGCAAAAATGGGATTTAAACAGCTGCTTGGAGTGAAAATAGATGATCCAGGGAAATCACTAGGAAACAGCATATAGTACTAATGTCAACATTATTATTTCCACTTTTCTGACATGTCAGCATGTTGTCTGCAGCATTTTTTCAGAATAATAGAATTTATTCAAACAATTTATCCTTAATGTGTGTAGTATAAATTGTTTATGTTGTGCTTATATATCATATTAACAATATTTGATTTGTCCTTTCTTTACAAATTGGAAACATTGATTTTTCTCTAGTTCACATTTTGCATTTAGGCTAGTGCTTTCAGTTCCCATTTGAGGTTCTGCACTTTGAAATACGTCGATTTCTCATAAAATTATGCTCTTTTCATAAGAGGGTCTACAGGTGCCATATTCCTTTTCTAAACATTGCTTGTCTCTTTTGGAACCAATTAATCCCTTTAAATTTAAGTTTGCTCCATAAAAAGCGCTAATAGTTTTCTTCTTACTGAGAACACAAACCCACTAGTCTCGACCTCAGGTGATACTCATCCTGGGTTGTTACTCTGGAGATAACCGTCAAAGGTTTCCATGCACCTGCTGATTGCAAAGGAACTCGTGTGCATATAGAACCTTTAGCTTGATTCTTTGAAGTTCTCTAATTTAACTGCCCGTTCTTAATTTATCCACTAGCAAAATTTATTTGAATCTATCCATTAGTTGCTGGTTAAATGTTTTTGAGGTGCCTTGGGAATCGGTCTATTGATCTGTCAGGCCCACCACATCTCTTTCCTTATTTTCATGACTCAGACGTAGCCTCTAGATTTATGTTCTGTTGTTCTTAGCCTGTGATCAAGTTTTAAAGATCTGTGAAGTTACTAAAAACTCTGATTAAGACTTACAACTCCATATAGAATATTTCAAGACTTGGTAACCACAGTGAGAATCTGTAGGTACATAGGTCCTTGATTGTAGTTCATCTAATTTTCCTGTAGATTGAGTAGTCTTAAAATAAATAACTGAATACATGAAAGTAGGCTGCCAATTCCATCTCCTTTATTTAGGTGTACTTCTGAATTTTTGCATTTGCTTAAGATAAAGACACATAATTCTTTGGCTATGAAGATGTAGAAATCCTCAGCTAGAGTTGTATGCAGGTGTTTTGCATCATTCTTCATATATACATGCATGGAAGTAGATTTACTCTGTCCTTCAGACGTTTGTGTACTTGTTGGGAGCAAATAAATTTTGACCTGTAAAAGATTGTTTAGGAAAACTTTATAGCTTCATAATGATTGCTTCCAGCATTTCACAAAGCAAAATTGAAAGCTACTGGCACGTACCTGCAAGGTACATGAATCCATAGGCAGATGCATGATTTGCGTCAAGTAGGTGTCTTTCCATTAATTCAAATTCATTGTTAGATTACAAAGATTGAAGACCTTTAGTTCAGCATGCTACAAGAGTGATAAATCTGAGTTAGATCTACCTTTTTAGTCGCTCGGGATTAAACCTTTTGGTAAAGAGATCCATTGATGTGTTTTAAATCTACTGATTCACAGTAGAAAAGCACAATTTAAACTTGGAAGTCACTGAGTGAACTTTCCATTAAGTTAGGGAGACTCTGGTCACAGCTCATTTGATCTTTATGAAGTAGAAAATGTGATGTAGACCACACTGGCATTCTATTAGAGGAAATCATGCATTTAACCATGTAGCAAAATACTGTAGCCAGTTACATGAACATACACCTATTTTACACATGGTTGATCTTCTGAGCATAAAGTATTAACAATGAGCATACTATCTTGTTTTAAGGACTATTTACTTTTAAGCCAGTGATATGGGATAAAGTTTAGAGGAAAAAAAATGCATTAGTTTACAATTTATATCAAAGTTTTTTAACTGGAAATCAGCCTTGCATAGAAACGTGTGGGCGTTCTTCAGCTGACATTAGCGAAGACTAATTGTAACCCTGTTTTATTTAACAGTATCATCTGAAATTGCATTCAGGCAAGAAAGAAAAATGTTTAGCATCAAAATGAATTTCTTAGAACTCCTATATTTTAAAATTAAAATATTGGATCTATTAGAGGATATAGAATTATGTTCTGATTTATAACGCAGCTTTCTTCTACATTAGGTTGTACATGAGACTATCTAAAAATCTTTAAATTTCACAGCATCTTTTCTTAAAAAAATAATGGGGTGAACTTGATTTTGGCATTAGATGTTTACAGTGTGATCTCACAGTTCAGCAGGCTGACAGTTAACTTGCTTAATGTTACTATGCCTTTTGAATTAATTTGACTTGTTTATATAAACAGATGTATTCACATGTGCATGGACATTAAAAAAAATGCCTTTATACAGTTTAGTCACAGTAGACATTTTGTTACTGTCAGGAAGTTAAGTAACACCTTGAAAGTTGATACGAAAGTTGAGGCCAAAACTTTTACATTGAAATATTGTGGGTGTCATTTCAGGGTAGCTATGATTATATTCTTGATTTATTTTTCTATTCCTGTTCAGATGTCCCCATGCCTGCTGTCTAGGCTCTGGGAATTTTGATTGGCAGAATTTTATTTATTTTTTTCCCCCAGTTCTTTTGGCCTTTATGATAAAATGCTATTGGGAGGAAGGAAAATCTTTACAGTGTAATTCATAGTGACACAAACTCTTTTCACCAGTAGTTTTGACTTATTTTGTTGCCAGAAATAAATTATGAGCTCGGAAGTTATAACCTCTGTCATTATGGGCTTATTGTGTATAATCGTAACTGCACAATTGGAACGGGTATATGAAGATTAATGTGTTGTATGGCAACATGTCCTTTCCTATGCAAAACATTCTGTAAGTGTTGAGGTGATTTGTACAAGAATTTTCCAGAGAACACCAAAGCTAAGTCAAAGTAAATTAAACGTTCCCATCTGGCTTTACTTTCTTGCAGATGGACACAGCTACATATTCCAATGCAAATTACTCTGTTTATTATAGCTCTTAGTTACAGTGCAGTTTTTCTCAAGCTCTGCTATGTGGTCCATTAGTCGTGATTTTTCCAGAAAGACTTCTGGATCTTGAAGATGTCTGCACTGAGGAAAAGACAGAACTCTATATTCTAGGTAGCCAGAGTATCCTTAAAATGTGACATTAGTCTGGCAATACTGCATCTCATTTCAGTGGCAGGAGAAGATACTTTTGAAAAGTATAATGCATGTGTTGTTATAGTTCTATTGCAAGATCGTAATTGACAATGTGTGATATAAATTTCCTAACCATATCTGAATCTGAAAAGAGTTCTAGGGATTAGTCTTTCATCCAAGATAATTCTTTTCATAGAATTAACAAAGCAGCTTTAAGTTCTATTTTTGAAGGATTGGCCTCAAATTATTTTTAATATTTTTATGGTTTATTTTAGTGGGATTTTTCAGAGAAGTAGTTAAATATGTACTATTAAATATTACTGAAATTAAGAGAAAGAAAAAATGCAAGTTGTTACCCAGTTCTCCACTGTGGAATGAACTCAGGGAGCAAAACTGAAGTCATTAAACGTTGGCAATAAAGTCAGGTGGATAGACAAGGTAGCATTCCTCCCAGCGGCTCAAGACAGATGTGCCTACCCACCCTATAGACTGGATTTGTAAAGGGCAACATCAACTATAGGGGAAGTGAAAGAAATGACATCTTTAAGTTGTATACGAAACTCAGTGAGTGCAGAACTGAACGGTTAAACTGTTTCCAAACCCATGATGGTGTGAGTGTGTGTGTGTGTTATAGACTTACATATGCATACACACATACACCCATATATAATCTTCCCTCCAAACTGTGCTATAACTTCTTGTCCTGTAATGAAGTGCTCATAAGAAGCTTATTCCTGGATGTTTAGAGCACTTTGACAAGGTAGTTTGCATTGGCTTTCCTTGTTAATTTTTTTAAGGAAAGGTTTGCACTAGGTCTGATAGTTTTAAGAACTACAGATCTTTGAATCTGTGCCGTGTGTCTTCTGATGCCATGAGGTACAAAGCTAGCATGGATATACTCAGAAAATATCATGAAGAAATGTGCATATGGAGTCCTGTTCCAGCCAGTATTATTGTACTTCTTTAGCCAGATTTTATCATGACTATTTATATTATACTTATAAAAAATAAAGTGCACTATCCCCAACTGATGATGATGATCAATATATTTTCTTTACCATGCATAGGTAAGTGTGTGAGTGCACATGTATGTATTTCTGTACAAAATGTATATTTTTGTATACAAGAGGCTTGTGTATTCATAAACATGACACACTGCAAGTCAGCAGTGGTTATATTTTCCCAGTTTCTTTCTAATTTCCTAGCTAGAGGATGTATCTCCATTACTGAGCCTCGAATGAACTTGGAGGTGACCTACAGTAAAAGAAAAGATGGATGAAAGTAACAAGAATGAGATTTTGGTTGCTTATCAGTGAATGCACATACTTGCCTTTTCTACTGCCATCTGACCAATGTTATGTCTTGTAAGAAAGTAATTAGATATAGTTCTAATCCCATATTCCAAAATGTCAAGGCAAGGATTAGTCCAGTTAGTAGTTTTCTCACAATTTTTGCCATAAATACTCCAGACCAAGTCTCCTGGAATTTCCATTTTTGTATGGTGGTTAGTACTAAGCGAGGGTTTGATGCTGATAGGTATTACTGGGTAGTCTCAAAGGATAAAAATAAATATTTTAACTACATGGTACTTGATAAAAAAATAGAGCATTGTGTTTTCACATTGTGTTCAGCTTTTACAGTTCAGCTTTAGAAATATGATAATAAGTAGTCAATAGTAGATATAACCTAGCAAAGTACAAATTCATATCCATTTCATTTCAGGAGACAGATGGTATAAATCTGTTTAGATTATATTCAGTTTTCTTACAGAAAGGTGAAGAGATCCAGTATTCTCCACAATCTTGTCATATGAGTAGTTAACTAGGTGTCAAGGATTATAGATTTCAATCTAATCTCTCTAACAGCATCCCTGGTTTCCTCAGGCAGATCACTTCATTACTGTGTCATAATTCTCCACCTGTAAAAGAGGAATCAGAGTAGTGCTTTGCCTCTACAGTCAGGGCAGGACTATCTTAATTACTAACGTGCTGGCACAGCGACTTTGATCTTGGTTAGAGCATCTTGGGCTTGATAAAATACAAATGCTAATACTCTTGATAAAAGTTATGTGAGACATTCCACTGACAGTGGTTTCTTACTGATCAGATTATACTAAGAATTGTTATCACATACAGTATAAAGTAAATTAACAATTAACAAATACAGGTTGATACTAGGAAAGAATAATGCAGAAAAACAGTTTGTTACAGAAAAATAGAGTAGCAAGTCTTGTATTTAAAGCTACACGGATCAGAAATGAAAGAAAGTACAGACAATTGTGCTGTGTGTGCAGATTGGTGGGTTATTTTTGTGGTAAGCTAAGGGCAAAGTAGAAATTCTTGTTTCTGCCCTACTGTACCCTATTGACCCCAAAGTGGATGGAAAAGATGAACTTCTGATTCACCGCAGTCTCACGGTTGTACGGCTTCACACATTTTATCCTGCTTTGAGCTGCTGTTTTTCTTGCTTATTTTTTTATTTCCTCCCAAATTTGAAACAGATTTGTTTAGAAAGACAGACAGTCGTGGTTCTCTTTATCTTGTGCTGCTTGCTTATGCTTGGGTAGTTGGGTAGTGAGCTTAGATGACTAAGCAAATTATTAGATTTTCTCTCTCTGTTTTTCTTGCCCTTTCTTTTTCCAAAGTAAAAAAAAAAAAAAATGTTTAGAAGTATGAACTTTTCTTTGAGCTTTATGGGTGACTTAAATGCTAGCACCTAGAATCAGGAAAACTTGGAGAGAAACTATAGAAACAGTTCAGTATCCAGACTCCTGCTTTATGATGAATAAATTTTAAGATGCTTAATAAAGGAATGAACAGTAAACTTGGTTTTCTGATCAAGAAAGTAGAGCCTTATTCCAAAAAAAGGGAGTAACTATTGCCCAAAGAAGTGAGTAGTGCCCACATATACTGAAGGCAGACACAATGCAAAGACTCTGGCTGGGTTGTTTCAAGGTGAGAAGACACTTTTGATGGAAGGTTGCGTATCCCATCTCCTGAGAGGTGTGTCTACATGTACGTTTCTTGTATTTAGTTGGAGCTTTGAAATGGATCAGGTAAACATGTACACATAATATTCCAGAGTCCAGCATTACTTACAGTAAAATATCAAAATCTGTCTCTGACAGAAATTAGACATTTTGGTACAAACCAGACAGAGTGATCAGACTTGTTTGCATATTGAATAGCAGCCAGCGAGTTCTGATTATTCTCAGAAAAGCGCTCAGGGTTCCAATTTACTACAGCTTAGTAGAGAAAAATAAATCTTTTTTTGGTTTGTTTCATTTTGTGGGGGGAGAGGTGTTTTCTGTTGGGTGGTTTGGTTTTTTGGTGGCTTCCCCCCCGCCCCAAAGGCAAAAATGTTACCCATGGATCCATGAAATATAGCAAAACTTGATAGTTCTTTTGAATTGTTCAGTTGTGATCACATATAAACACTTTTGATTACTGATGGAAATAGTGTCTGGATTCCTACTTTTCATACCTTTTAAACTGTTTTATGCATCTTTATTCTTATAGGAAATGGTAATGCTATAGTTTGCTAGTAAAATTAATCTTCAGTACAGTTGTTTATCTGATCTATGCATTCATTAATAAAGAGTCCCTGCTGTTGTTGGCTCCAGCACAACTTAATTAATTACTATTTGAAATATGGATGTGGTAAATGATCCAACTTAGTGAAACAGGAGAACAGCTGTTACCTTCTTTGATGTTTGAAGTCATTGGCTTTTCTCCTTATTTTTGTGTGCCATCCCCTTTTTCATCTTATGACAATAATTTCATAAATTCTGGTCTCGGATTCATCTGTAAACCCTGATCCCTGTCTTGTCTTCCCACTGTGTTGTCTTGTTCTCCTCTGTACTCACCATTTTATCATCTCCTCTTACAGCCATCCGTTATTGTGTCTCCCTCCTTTTCTTTGTCATAGATTTTCAGGATCCTAGGATCCTGTTATCCTTTTTCTTTCCAGTTCCTTTCTTCAGTCATTCTGCATTCTTGAAAGCCAAGTAAGTTGTTTGCTGCTATGATGGAGAAGCTACTGCTTTTGCCATCTTTCCTTGTGATGTATTTTTCTCATGGCCTGTGTCTACGTGGTTTCTCAAAACAACATTACGGAATTCTTTAAAAGTTTTTCCTAAATATTTTCACTTACCCTATCAGTCCTGCTGTTATTTTCTCTGGTCAATTACTAAACTAGATTGATTTTTGCTTCTCTCTCTACCTATTTTTTTCCCTTTCTTTTTCTTTTTCTTTTTTTCTTTTTCTTTTTTTCTTTTTCTTTTTTTCTTTTTCTTTTTTTCTTTTTCTTTTTTTCTTTTTTCCTTTTTTTCTTTTTTCCTTTTTTTTTCTTTTTTTCTTTTTTTTCCTTTTTTTTTCTTTTTTTCTTTTTTTTCTTTTTTTCTTTTTCTTTTTTTTTTTTTTTTTTTTTTTTTTTTTTTTTTTTTTTTTTTTTTTTTTTTTTTTTTTTTTTTTTTTTTTTTTTTTTTTTTTTTTTTTTTTTTTTTTTTTTTTTTTTTTTTTTTTTTTTCTTGTTTTTTTTTTTTTGTTTTTTTTTTTTTTTTTTTTTTTTTTTTTTTTTTTTTTTTTTTTTTTTTTTTTTTTTTTGTTTTTTTTTTTTTTTTTTTTTGTTTTTTTTTTGTTTTTTTTTTTTTTTTTTTTTTTTTTTTTTTTTTTTTTTTTTTTTTTTTTTTTTTTTTTTTTTTTTTTTTTTTTTTTTTTTTTTTTTTTTTTTTTTTTCTTTTTTTTTTTTTTTTTTTTTCTATTTTTTTTTTTTTTTTTCCTGTTTCTTTTTTCCTGTCTAGAAGAGACACTGACAGCTAGCTTTTAAATAACACCTCAAATTGCTGCAGGGTTTCCTGTCAGCTACAGGCAACAGCATTTCTGTGTAATCAAATCCTGTAAAGAGAGACGGGAGACATTTTAGTCCTGCACCCACAAACTCTCTCAGTACCTTACAATATCCTCAGTATCTTTCCCATGAATATCCTGGTACCTTAAGCTATGTGTTCTATCACTTGATTTCTTTTATACTCAGAAATTATTTTTTGAGACTTTTATCTCTGAAGCTTGCATGGTTTGTTAAGCACTGCTCTAGTTGACCCTGCCCTGAGCAGGGGGTTGGACTATGATCTCCAGAGGCCCCTTCCAACCTCAACCATTCTCTGATTCTGTGAAGTACAAGTGAAACAATAATGGGGAACAAAGAAATAAGTATGGAAAACACTGTGTGTTCACTGAAAGAAATATCATGCTGAACTAACAAATGTCATTGTAGAAGCAATTTAACCTACTTCCCTCAGCGCAGAAGATGTAAATCCCAATTCCAATGTGTCAGAGAAACTGAAACACCCAGTGGGATACGTCATATTAGGCTTTATTCTAGAATAAAGCCAAATAACAAGTAGTATTCTAACTCCTTTATTTCTTCTGTTAGCTATATGCTGACTGTTTAGAATATGCTTTGGCAATATAGCTTGACTTATTATAAGGGAAAGACCAAAATGAAAGAATATGTTCAGAAATCCTTGACATAACTCTTATATATGAAGGCATCTATTATTTTATTATTTCCTAAGAGGTTTTATGATTTCAGAACTGAATAGCCAGGGAGGATTTACAAGTATTTATAGTATGTAGGACTACAGAGACCTCTAAAAATAGACTATAGTTGTTTATGCTTTTATAAATATAGAATGAAGAAAATATTACATTCTCCATTTTAGAGACAGAAAACAGGAGTATTTAATGAAAAAAAAGTTTCTTATGAAATTATTGAAACAAAAGAGATCGTGAGGTAGTGAAAATACTGAAAACATAAATCTAGGACTTTCAGGATTGTCATTTTATTTCTCAGACTACTGTTATAGAATCAGACGTTTTTAAAAGCAAGGAAGTCTTGAAGCTATTTTCTTTTTGAAATGAGATTTTTTTGGATTACAAAAAAGGCCTTATTTTCTTTATAGATGTAGATGGAAGTCCCTTCGTTTCACTTGTATTCGATTCTGATTATCTTGGGCCACAGAGTAGGGGTTGGGGGAAAAATGAGTGGGAAGAAAAGAATAGAGACATAATTTTTTATTGTCCAAAAAAGTATTTTCTTCTATCCCTAAGAACCAAGAAAACCCTCGTACGTAGAGGAGTGAATAATGTTTTATCAGTCTTAATACACATGGAACTGAAAATGCTCATGGAAGGGGATGTCTGTTGGGTTCAGTCTACTCATTAAAAAGATTTATAAGGGAATGGTATTGATTACTGGTTTTTCTCTAGTTATTTGTGGCCAGCTATTTAAAGGAATTATATAGATTTAAAAAAGTCAAATTGTAAAATGGGTAATTAACACCTGTTGCTCACTGTTTTACCTTATAATAAGTGTCCCTTTTCTAATTGCTGTCCTGGTAACTTTTTTGTTTGCCTTCCTGCTGTCCCTTCCACCTCCTTCTTCTTTTTGTCAGTTATAAAAGCAGTAGATTCAGTTATGCCTGACTGGGCTATAAATGTTTGTCAACTCCTAGTCTATGTATTCTCCCCTTTCCTAGTCTCTTCTGTAAGTTTTTTTCAGAGACTTTATTTTCCCTACCTTCTCTAATGTCTGATCTATTTTGTGTGTTGTGGGACCCGAGAGGCTCCCACATCCACATCCGTGGTGTAATGCAGTGCCGTAGGGGGCACCTGAGCTACCCCTGAGTGGGCACTTACACCCAGAGTGGGGTGGGCAGAGCTTTGCCCAGCCCCCAGCTGAGGCCCTGGGAGAAAGACAGAGGCATTTGCCAGGCACTGAGTGATTCAGATATGCCAGTGCCAGTTCTAACTCTGAGCTGCTTTACTTAGCCGTTCTTACTGCAGGACAGGGATATAACTTGGTAACGGTGTGAAAATTAAAAAAAAAAAACCAAAATAATTCCAAATGGGAGTTGAGTTGTGGAATATGTGTTTGGGAATGAAGAGCAGACAGAGTCTTTTAAAGACACTTTATCAGTCATTATAACAGCTGGTGGGCTCAACTTTGCAGAATAACATGTATTTTGTGTACAGCATTGCACAGAGAAGACTGCAGTAGGAATTTAAAGGACAAATTGAAGGAAGGAGCTATGTATTGAGAGGATCATTATCTCCTGAGACAATCAATAGTTTGGGAGGGAGGATTGTGGGCTAATTCCAGTGATGGTCTTCCATCAGGGTTGTGTTCATCTTTTTTATCCATCTTGCATGGTTATTGATCATTGGTCTCATTTAGAAGCTTTTTTTTTAATGCTCACTCTATTCTGCCAATGGTGAAATAGACACAGGAAATAGGGAGAATTTTTACAGCTTATGCAGTTGTGAAAATTTTTAAATGTGTGTTTGCCAAAACTTGCTGATAGTTTGTAGAGTTCACCATAATTCTAGACATGCAAACCTCTGTATTTTTCAGGTGTTTGTTCATTTTTGAGGGAATTTGAAGATTAGATCTGTGTGTTTTTCTGCAGTTAGAACAGGTGCTGTACGTGTAGCATAGCTTTTGTTGCTAGCAGAGGTATAGTATACTGATGCATTGCCCAAGTTTGTTTGTTTACTTTAATATACATTTTCCTCAAAATGTTTTGTGAGTAAAGAATTGTACCGATGAACTGTATGATGAACAGAAAATAGATGCAGCAAAGAAGAGGCATGAAAACTAACTTGAGATTTCACCTCCCAAGATTTCTTACTTGCCACCTGTGCTGAAGACATGAGAGTTTTAATCTTCTTTTTAAGTCAAATGTGAGTTCTAATTGTAATTAAAGTAATAAAAAGTCCGTCCAGATTTTTTCTGCCTATTATATGGTGCACTACTTTGTACATGTTTTAGCAGTTATCTTTTAAGCTCTTACTTATGAAGGGGTTTATTATTTCCAAAGAGACTTTATTTCAGTTTGAGCCTGGCAGATGAAGTCATGGCTCTATCGCAGGGCCATAAGATAATGACAAGGGGGTTTTTTAGGGTTTTGGTTGTTTCGGCTGAGGATCTTGTATGTATTATTGCCCCTTTGTCAGCGATGACCACTCCGATACCCAAATCAGCAGAACGGTACGTACATTTGTGTTGCTAGTTTTCAAAATCCGTATTCAATGCCAGTCAAAATGAACAAGGATTTTCCTGTGGGAATAAAATACTGAGATTATGTCAGGATAATGTAATAATATAATATGTTCTGATATCCACATATTGAATTGTAGGAAAAGTTTGGGAATTTCTAAGTGGCTATAATAAGCAGCTTACTTGAGTTGCGATGAAACTGGCTCCCTTGTATCGAGCACAGCGAACTCAGATTTCAAGAGATTCATTTTTTTATTAGTGCCTTAATATTTCTATAATAAAAGAAGACTTCAAAGAGGAGAGATTAGAAAGGAAAAGTAAATAAACCGGAAAAAATATAATTAAGTTTTGACCCCTTAAATTGCTAACCTTCAAAGCTAATGCTGGAGAAGCACAATATTATTAGCAATAAAAAGAATTTACTTTGCCCTTTTAAAATTACCATAAACCAATCGACTGAGATGGCATGATGTTAATATTTAAGAAGTAGGACACTAGATTCTATTATCTCAGAAATTCTGTCACCTGGTACACTCTGTAGTCCTGTTATCTAATTATTGTCCTTAAATTGCATTAGTGTGCCAGCAATTTGTCTACTGTTGGAAAAGTAATTGACATTTGGGTTACTGCTTCATATTTGGGAGACTCACTAGCTGGTTCCAAAGAGTCCTCTTCTGTCAAAGCAGATTAGCTTAATTTTACCTAAAAGAAAAGAGAAAGTCTGTGTTTAAGAGTATGTCACTTATATACTGCTCTTGTAATTTGGTATTAAAAATTCAGGTTATATATCAAAGCTAATTGTCAACTGATAAAAGGAAAAAAAAGTTGTGACAAATTAATAAATGACGCTTCTGACTTTAAATTAGCTGTAGTGCAGTAACTGAGTGTGCAAGCAGCCGTATACTGATACGAAGAGCCAAAGCAAATACTGTGATGATGTGGATAGAGGGGAATGTTGGTTTCTTGGCATCTAGTGTACTTGGTGTTTAAATCTACAGACGTTTGGTCGGTAGATGGCTATAGTCATAGAGCTGTGGTCAAACACACGTGAACGACCTCTTCCATGCTCCAAAACTGAGGCATCACAAAGATGTTGAAATACTCATATCTAACAGAGGAACTGCATGGGGATTTGCATAGTACACACATGATACTGGGATGTCTGCCTCTTTTCAATGGGGTCAAGCACCAGATTGTAAGGATTTCTTTGTAAAAACTGATGCTACTTCTGCCCTGGATTTCCAGCTGCTTACGTAATGTTAGCTTCTGTTTGGCTTCACATATCTGTTATAAAGCAAGTGGCCCACTTTGTTTTCTTTAGCTGTAATTGTTTTTTTTTTATTATTTTCTTTAATAATATATGTGTATTATCATTAAAATAAAAACTCGTTAGATTTCAAATAATATTTTTTCTAACTAATATACTTAATTTTAATTTCCTGTTTTGTTAGCATTTGGAGGAGGAGTGCTTCCAAACTCTTTTTACACAGCAGCCTGTATTTCAGCAGTTACATTGCACTGAATATGTTTCTGTTCCTCTGCAAAGGGTTTAGTTCATGACTGTGTACAGTTAAATACTTGAAACCTTCCAGATTAATGTAATTTGGGATCTAAAGTTGATTAGAGATGTATGATTACGGAATGCACATAATAATTTATGTGACAACTGGAATTAAATTTAAACGATATTTAAATTACCATGAGGAATGTAGTTGTCTAGTGGTGGTGATAATTTTGCTAATATAATTTGTTTAGGGACTTTCCAGTTTATGTTTAAAACAAGAAAATCTTAAAGCTCTTCAAAATTTTTTTTTTCACATTGCTATTGCATAAAGTTTAATGCTCCAACTAATAAGATTGGTAAAGGCAGTGTAATCCAAATGAAACATTTAGGAATGTTGTCTATAACTGAAAACGTCATCTGAATTTCTTTTGACTATAACTTTCAAAAAAGATTTAGAGCACTGATTACATGTTGTTAGAGGTCTTTAAGATAGTTCATCTTCCAGTGACAAGAATCAGGATTGTCTCTCCTCTTGATGGCTTACATAATATAGTCATCTTCTTTCAACCATTAGTTACAAATTTGTTAAGGTCTTTTGCGGGCCGTGTAAATTAGTGGACTATTTTACACAAACCGCATTTTTTCTCTTCCATCTCTCAAAAAAAAAAAAAAAGGGAGTCTACAGAAAACTGTAAGTGAACTTGATAAAATTATCAAAGTATCAAAAGGTTTCTGCAATCATTTGTGATAGTGTAATTCTCCATTAAAAATGTGTTTGGAAAGCAAGCATTTTGCCCAAAAAATGCATGAAAAGAAAGTGAGTTTTCAAAAAATACTTGAGCTGATTCTGCAGCCAAAGCGGTAATGCAATGAAAGTTTGTATAGTGAGAATGGCAACATTTATCATAAAGAAAATTTGAAAATTAAGTATTTCAGAAGAACAATGCGTACTGTACTTTATATGAATAACGTGCTACTGTATCAAAACAATTAAAGCTGTAATCTGAGAGCATCTGCAAAGCACTGAGCAAACTGCTCCATATCTGGACTGTCTTTTCTTCATCTGAGATTACTCTGAGGTTATTACTTTTCAGAAAAGTTATATTAATAATTATTAGTAATTACGTGTTTTTAAAATTCTAACGTCATAGTTTGAGAGAGTGAGTGAGGGTGAGCTCTAATTGATCAAAGGGTATTCAGAGATAATGTCTCTCTTTTTTATAGGCTGTTCAGATCGTACCCGCAGAGGGACAGGTGACTTGCAGTGACCAGTGGGTTACATTAGCATAACACTGTGAGTCACCTGAATCAAATGCTAAGTGTTATTTTGCTTTAAAATTCTAATAGTACCAATAATGAGGCAACTTTACTGTTAAATCAGGAAAAGAAAAATAACCTTTTTGCCCCAAAGAATGGTGTGTTTAAAAGGTCAGAGCTGTACCTGGAGGCAGAGAGATGCTCAGTGGCAGTGTGTCTGCACATGGGTAATAATGGTGATTCAAAGTTCTTGAAATGCAGTAAAAATGTGAGTTTCCAGTAGGGCAAAGGACACTGCAAAAGAAACAGTAATTTCTTAGATTTAGGATTCTTACCATGCTGTTAAGAAAGTTCGATACGGCTGGGCTTTTAAAGAGCTCAGGACCAGAATTTCATATTCTCAGCCTACACAGCAGCTGCTAGGTTTTCAAAATAGCTCAACTCCTGACGGTTCCTGTTCTGCAAGGCACAGAGCTCTTACGAAAGTCTGGCTTTCATTTGGGTGCCAAAATGAGACCTGAACTCTCATGAAAATCTGTGAGTACACTGATTTCTTGGGGGGAAAAAGAAAGAAAATAAAAATCCATAAAGTGGATATGAAAATTAGATTAGAGCAGTATATTTATTTCTTAGCAATTAATTTCTTGGCATGATTATGACAGTACTCTGATTACCAGAAGTACTATTCTCTGAATAGTTGTTAGAGGACTACATATACTAAAAATAAAAGATGACCTGTATAGTTATTTCTAATGGATTGATCTCTCTCATTAATGCCACTTCTCTGGTGCTGTCTTTTTGAGACACACAGAACAGTGATCACATGGACTTTTCCTCTAAAGTTTAATTCAGACAGGAACAACTGTATATAAAATGTATGTGTATGTTTAGTGCAGGTATGATGCCAACTATAGGTGCAAAAACTTCCAGTTTAGATATGTACTCCTTGAAAGTCAGTTGTCTCCCTAGCCTTTTAAATAGAAAATATTGAACTTCATCAGATGAGAAGAGGGAACTTTGCTCTTCACACTGCCTACTGTGAAACTGGAAGAAAGGGAACTACTAGCAAAACTTGTATCTTCACAATATTTACATAATTAAAATATAAAATGTTACATCAGTGTTTTGTCTGGAGCAGAACTGGTTTTCAATAATGTGTGGGGATTTGTAACGATGTTTAACATGGATAGCAGCAGAAAGGGAAAGTAGTTGTTGGCTTTAGAGAGATCTCTACAATGTGGTTCACACACACGTGAGAATGTTGTCTTTCAATTTAAAATTAAATTTTGCTTGTTACCACATGTAATCTCTGCACCATTTTCGTAAACTTTTCTATGGCATTATTTCCTTGGAGTTAATGGTTACCAGTGATTTGTGTGGTACAAAACTGTGAATGTTACTTTTAACGATTCCCAGTCTGTGTCTCTAATTCTATACTTTTTCTGGCAAGCACAATTTTTCATCAATATATACTTTACAATGGAATAAATACTAACATGTCTTCGAATATATATGCAATAAATGTATATATGCAGATATACCTGCATATTTATATACGCATGATGTAAATGTGTGTGTACAATGTAGATGTCGCTGTGTGCCTTTCCCATCTCATCTATCTTGGTGCAGTAGTTCAACATTTTCCTCAAAAGCTTGAAGTTCTTGAAATCTCATTCATATTTGAGGATATTTTCAGAAGTACCTACACATCCACTTACTGAATCTATGAAACACTTCCTGAAATGAGAAGAAAGCTGTGCACTCAGGCAACAATAAATATACCAGGAGTGCTAATATGCTCTCCAAACAACATTCATAAAGGTTGAGAAAAAGTTCACTACCCTCAAGAAAACAAACCTTTTTTCCTTTTTGTAGCATCTCCGTTCAAACAAATATCTGAAAAAGCAAATTCTGCAGCAGATGCATAAGCTAACAAATTAATTGTAATGCCAGCTTTTCAGTTGAATTGTGTTTTGCCATTTTTAGCATTAGCTCCATTAACGTAAGTATGTATATAATTCATATTATGTCATTGTATGTATATTGTGTTCTGTATATTGGGCTTTTTATAAAGAAAAGGAAGAATGCAGTTCAACATAATGTCTTCTTTCATCCTATTTCAAAACTATCTTTGGGCTTGTTGGAAATTTCTTTATATTTTTTCCCTCTGTTAATGTTGTAGGCATTTAAGAAGGCTAAGCTGTAGTTTTCCTGCATGTATCTAAGAGGAGTAAGTCCTGTATTAGCATTGTTTTGTTAATGAAAAGATTACAATATCACTGCCCAGTTGCAGAAATACATTTACTTCCAAGGTTTATATATATCTGGTAGAGTAAACCATAGCTCTGTTTATTACCAGCTCTCTGACGAGGTGTCCCCATAAGTCAGACGGTAAGCTGGCAGTTGTAGTAGCCACTGTGATATGTGTTCTGAACGCTTGTATTCTACATACCTGAAACCTCCTGCAAACACTCATAGGCAGATGAAGGTAGTGAACAAAGATGACAGCTTTAAAAATTCTGTCTCTGCATGAATGACTTGGCTTTGCTGAGCTGAGCCCAAGGCTGATGTCAAGATTTTGTTGAGTTGAAGACCAACTTTCCCATGACACTATCTATAGAGGAATTTAGAAAATACGTGACTTCCCTTCCTCTTATTCTCCAATTATTTTTTCAAAGGCAGTAGTGTCATCTTTTTGCCTTTTACACAGACTTATGCAAAATGAGTTTTTTCTTAGAGTAAGTGCCAGAAGGCACTTCGAACTGAAATGTTTAAAGAAAGTCACCTTGAAAATATATTTATTTATAAAAGTTTTATGTCTGTAGCCGTGCATGAGTGGACATCTAAATGTAGCAAGGAGTTGCTAACACGGTATTCCTGTTGTTGAGCAGCACCCTATAAAACTCCTGGCAGCATATTCAACTGAATTAACAAGCAAAAATGTCAAAATAAATAAAATGTTGTCTGCCAGAATTAAAATGTACAAACTATTTCTCTACTACAGATTTTAGGACAAGTAGGGTAGCTTAACTTGAAAACGAAAATCAGAAACACCTACTTTTTATGTAATAAATGTATGAATGTTTTGGGATGTGCTCGATGGGTAACTGGTGAGCACCACTGTGGTGTCTTCTGGGTGCGGAGACATGCTAGAAAGTCTTTGAAAAGTTTAATTGTTGAAGTGGAGTGTTGTTGCTTCAATCTTCCGAGACATCAGGATGAAAGTTACTGGAGCTCTTCACAGTCTATCCAAAAATTCCTTCTTTCTGTCTCCAAATAAAATTCGAAAGAGCATAAGATGAAATTAAGAATAATTTTAAAAAAAATTATTTTCTACTATATTTTTATTGTTCTGATATGTGTTAAAAGATCATTTGCAAATATGTTTACTCCTTATCCTGTTGTCTTTAATCATGCAGTTTTTGAAAGGATTTAACTTTTAGCCATTTTGGCTTTACATGATCAATCCATCCAAGAACTGAATTGCCTACAGGTCAAACATGAAAGGAGGTTGTAGCAAGGTGGGGGTCGGTCTCTTCTCCCAAGTAACAGGTGATAGGACCAGAGGAAATGGCCCCAAGTTGCGCCAGGGGAGGTTTAGGATGGATATTAGGAAAAATTTCTTCACCAAAAGGGTTGTCAAGCATTGGAACAGACTGCCCAGGGAAGTGGTGGAGTCACCATCACTGGAGGTACTTAAAAGACGAGGTGCTGAGTAACATGGTTTAGTGGTGGTTTTGGCAGTGTTAGGTTGATGGTCGGACTCAATGATCTTAAAGATCCCTTCCAACCTAGACGATTCTATGAGTTAAAATGAAAAGTTTGGTGAATTTTTTCTAGGAATATTCCTGCCTTGCACTTAGCATGGAGAAAGGTCACAGCTGAAGGACCACCTGCCACTGTGAAGCAGAGCTGGAATTCCACTAACAGATGCTTTCCTCAAATGAAACAGGCAAACCTAGTACTGTACAGTATGTCCATTTTGTGTCTTGACAGAGGGGGAAACAAGAAGAGAAAACTGAGGCTGAGAGTTTTGGAGGGCTGAAAAAAATAGCTGAATCCCCAGCATATCGATGTGGAGATTGCCGGTCCTGATACATCTGGGGAACAAATGTTTGTGCCCCATTCTCAGGAACTTGTCTCTGTTGCCATAATAAATTAACCCTGGACGTAGGAGTTAAGGGGCTCCTTTCAGAGCTGTGGTCATGCTCATAGGATAACAAAACTTTTGACAGGCACAAAAAAAAAAAAAAAAAGAGGAAATATTTGCCTTGATTTAGAAATGGTAAGACTGTATGGAGATGTCAGTGGGGAATGCACACCCTTTTCGATTAGCCTCTGTACACTTGGGGGTGGAAATCATAAAGACTTTTCAGTCCTTTTTTGTTTTTTTTTCCCCAGACATGACATGTGAGGGGTTTCTTTTTTAGTGTACCTTCTACTGACAATTCCCCTGCCTCGTGGCCTCAGACGTTTGGTCTCTGTTCCTTTGCCAGTGATGCTTGAGCTGATCAATTGAGTGAGTTTTGGACAGGTTGGATTAGAGAGTAATCCACGTTTTGTTGATTTCTCACAGTAATTGTTTGATTTAGGACATTGGATGTTGTTTTTGATTTGTCATTTTAATGTAAACCAGTGGAGAGCCTTGCGGGGTGCTGAAGCGGAACATAATCCTCATTTTTGCTAGCACATCTCCTGGGGAGTTAATCTGTGTTTGCATTTCGTGTAGCTTCTACAACTCAGAAATTTTGGGCACTTTACAGACTTTAATGAGCTGAGCCTCCCAACTTTGCTGTTACGTAAAGGAGTCTCTGTTGTTCCTATTTTATATGTGGAAAGAAAAGCATATAGATATTAAATGATTTGCCCAAGGTTGCTTGACAGTGTAATGATTGCCCTGAGACTAAACTGGTGGACCTCATTTGTTTGGGTTTTTTTCACCCTAAGCAATAGACTGTTGTGAATTGTCTTTCAAAACAGTGTTCAAAATCTTCCAGGTTCAGGTAGAGACTATAAGAATATGTGAACTTCCGACCTTGAAGTGCTTACAATCTGAGAATGGAAAATAGAAAGGGCACGGAAGCACAGGGAAATCATTTTGTGCCTGAAATCACACACAGCCACTGGCAAAAGAATGAAATATTAACCATTTTTCAGAATAATTTCCTTAATATAATTTTTACTGGATATTTCCATACTCCGTGTTTGTCTGATAGTTCAAATTTTTTTTTCTGCATTTCAGAATATCTGTAAAAATGACATGTTTAATGGGAATGCCTTAGTTGGAAGTTAATTTTAAATATGGCTTAATAGGATGACAAGTTTATTTAAAGATTTATTAAATATTAAAATTGGAACTGTTCATTTAGCCTGTCTACTGGGCTGGGGAGATACATACACATGCCTTTTGTGAAAAGTGGTAAAATGCTGAGGATGTACTTTTATATTCTTAGGGGTTCTCTTAGATCTACAAACAAAATCTATATGATAGAAACGATGTTGGTTTTGTAATAAGCTTCAGTGTTCTGATTTTTTTTTCTCTTAGTCTATTGCCCAGTCCCCATTAACTATCCAGCAAGAACACAGCACTGAAGTTAAAACTGTCCTCAGCTTCATATTAAAACCAGATTAGGTATGTAGCGTGTTAGTACTATTTGCCTTGACAATTTTTTGAAAGGAGGAGGAGCTCTGAGGTTTGGTTTTGGGTTTGGTTTGTTGGAATTTTTTTGAGGCCATATCTAGTATATTTCCCAATACTTCTATAAAATAGCAATATATCTCATTTTCATAGTTGTTTAGTGACAGATACTTTAAAGATTTTTTTTTCTTTTTTTTTTGTCATGAAGGAAAGTACTTTTCGGTATGTAAAGACTGAAATGGAGAAAATTGAGTCTTTAGAAATACTGGAAGCTGAGAAGAGGGATAATGGCAGAAATAGCTGGCTTGTCTTTAAGGGTGCAGGGTGTTAGGAAATTGAGAAGTTCTGAACTCCAGAGGTTACTGAGATTATGCCAGCAACAGCACTAGGTATTCGTGCTCAGTACCTGGTAGATACCTGAGAAGAAATGGGAGGTTGCTGAAATTCATCATTGAAAGTGTTAGGACAAAATTTTACATCCAGAGCCTCATTTGGTAGCTTTCTCTGAAGCTGTTCTGATATTCTGAACTTCAAATATAGACTCTGCTGGAACAAAGATAATCTGTTTTCATTACACTTATGACACTGGTGTCTTTTTGTATTCAAAGGAAGAATATAGGCCTTGATTGCTTCTTGAATTTGACACAGCTATAGCTATAGTCCCCTCATTGTGTCATACTTTATCCAGTGCTCCGATAGCTGTGTTAATTCCCAAATAATATCAAAGAAGAATTCTAGATGGTGATCAACTATGTGGGAGTTGTCTTTAGGAAAGAGATGGATAAAAGGAACAGCTAAATACTGAATATGGAAATGAAGTCTATTTCTGATCACTGGAGGAAGACTTCTTTTCTTCAGTCCATAACTGTGGGAATTCAAAGCTTAAGCAAAAGAAGGCAGAGTGCAATGTATAGTGAAGAATGTGCTAAAAATGAAACCTTATATACTGACCAAGCAACTACTCCCAAAAAATGTACACAAAAGATATTATCACTCTTTTCATACTGGATTGAAGTTGTAAATAATGTAGTTCATGATATCAGTACCATTTTATTACTTCCAGCGCTGTGTTCCATATCCTCGGTTAATAAAGCTGTTCTTTTTTTCTTTTTTTTTTTTCTTTAAAATTAATTTACTGAGGACCAATGCAGTCATTTCACATGGACAGCAGAATAATTTGAAACAGTAAGAAAAAAATTGCAAACAAATTTTTTGTTCATTTCTTCAGGACGTGGAATTGCTGTGTGGATTGTTTCCAGTGCTGCCCAGGGGAGGCCTTGTGACAGACCATGAGGTCACCTGGTGGATTTAAAAGGCTTATTTGTGGCATTAGAGTTGAGATATGAAAAATGTTTCCGTGAAGAATTGTTGCCTATTCTGGATTATAAAAGACATTTCTCGTTTCCTTTGAGTAATGGCTCCAAATGTGAGTGGAATGTTTCAGCCTATTGTTCTCAGATCACGGCTCTCTTGGGATGGAAGAGCCTTTATGCTTGGTATTATCTTTGTGAAATAACAAGTAGGAAAAGGAGAGAGAGAAAGAGTGCACAAGTCTGTGTGTATGTGTGTTTCAAGTACCCACTTTGAAAGAATTTATATGATTTATGTGAGAAAGGTCCAGGTTGTTATGGATAGTCCCTGGGATCTTGGAAAGCTAGTTCTACTATTTTGCTCAGGAAAAAAGTAACGCTGTTAAAGGACAGAACATGAATCTTCTTTTGTAAATAAAAAGAAAAATGTAGTTTATGCATTGAGTGGGGGTAAAATTAGCATAAAAAGAGAAAAAAATGCGATATCATGTAATTCATTTTTTCTAATGCTCAGTACCAAAAGATTGTTTTCTGCAGTAGTAAAAAAGTGTGACTTGTATTTCCATGCTCTCTACACAATCCCAAAGACGTGGTATATTTGAAAATTGATACATTAACAGCTTTTAGACAAGCAGAAATGCAGGTTTTTAATGTGTTATTTTAGTTCTTTATACCTTTGTGTTAGTTCCATTCATACACCTATGTTCAGGTGGGATCTGTGTATTAATTGCATATTCAAAGACTATAATTGGTAGTTTGCAAAGTTTTGTAATGGATATATGAACCACCTTTTTTTTGTGGTTTAGTTTTGTGTGGTGTGGAATTCTGAGCAAGGTACACTATAGAGAATGTGGTTTGGGTTTTTTTTCTAAAGTACTAAATTTATATACAGAAGGTGTTAACTGATATGTATGTAAATGGAGAATGCTTAATTCTATCCATTGCCTATATTTTAACAGGCTGTAGCATTTCCCTTTGCAACACCTTTCTGGTGCTTTAATTTTTCTTTTGTCCAACCTCAGCAGATGCCTAGATATGTCTGTATTTCATTCCATTTTTGCTTTTTCAATAGTTGAGGAAAGTTCTTCAAACCGGTTCTGGGGCCCTTTGGTAATGATGCTGCGCTTGGGCTAATTAGCAGCCATTCATTGTATTCACCCTCTACCAGTGGGACTGAAATATGTGAAGAGTGCAGAGCTTTCCATTCTTTATGTGCCCCAAAACCTCTTCCCAGATGATTTGCTATGCTTAATAAAGAAAAGTAGGAAGGATAAAGGGAGTCAGTGAACTGCTGCTCCACTGTTGGAATCTCTGCGAGATGTGCCGGGCAGTTATGATGCGTCAGTAGCATCCATTCCAAAACTGCTAGGATTCTGGAATTTATTAGAGGAAGAGGATCATGCTATGTCCCTAAATCTCTCAGAGACTTGGTGGTATCATCTGCTGCCATCATTGCTGGAAGAAAATCCAGACAAAATGACTGTTTTGCGTATCTTACAGAATGTATGCGGAATGAGGTTTGCATAAATGAGGATGTTTTTCATACAAATGTTTGCTAATAACTGCTCATCAAAATAACTTAAAAAGTCTCTGAGGGAGTTGATTTTAAGCAAAATGGAAGTAAAATGACCAAAGGGTTTCTATAAAAGTCCTTAATGACAACCAGTTTTACTTCAATAGGTAAAAACTGTAGGACAGTACTCATAGTCTTATTATTCATTTTGCCGTTGCGATGTCATTCTCATGGGGCGTTTCGATGAGCTCTCTGGGGCGCGTGTGTGTCCTGCGCACCCTGTCACTGCAGTGCTGGGCTCTCTCTGCCTGCATAGAGCCTACGTCTGTTTGACCGCCTTCTTAGTAGGTGTTGGGTAGGAATTCTTCCCTTTTCTAAACATTTTAATCTTACATTAAGTAATCATTTAAGAAGAACAAAATGGTCTGTATTTCTTCATTTGGTTTTGTAAGTTGCTTGCGGTATTATAGTACTATAGGAGCTGTTTTAGGTGAAGTAAAAATATTACTTGCCATTATTTACCCCCAGTGCACCTTGCTTTTGGTCACTGTGTAGTTTTTCAAATAATACAATGTTATGTCATAATCTTACAGCAAACGTACTAAATTAAAAAGGCTACAGAAGAAATGATTTTGCTCTGTGGCCTTAATGTATGCTTAATTTTTTTTTCTTTTTTCCTCCTCTCCAGTTTGAGTCGAAGCTAAAAAGTGATCTTGTCTAAAAGATGACTTCTCTACAAGTGACCTTATCTATGATTTGTCTTCTTTCAGTGGGTCAAGGCTGAACATTTGTTATTGTTTCGATCATAATTTTTTTTAGATGAAATTAGCTTCTTAATTGAATACTGCATTCGCTACCCAGATACTCTTTAAAGTGCAAAATGGGAACTTGAGCTTCTGACTCGCACTCCTGAAATGTGTTGGCTGATGTTTTTCTGTAGCTGTGCTTCTCTGACCACCATTTTCTTATTATCTTCTTTACCTTATTACTACCTTGCTGAAGCATTATTATACCCAAACTAGATATTTTTAATATTTTACTAGGAAAACTTCTCAAGCATCTTCGAAGCTTTGAAAACCTATGCGTTTGAAGTACTTCTGCCACGGTAGTTGTAATGAAGCTAAACAGAACAAGGAACATGATTCCTTTAAACATCAGCATTTCTTGACAGAATAGAAAGATTAATGGGTGAAATCCCTTGGAGACCGTGGAAATTTTCCCATTAATTGTAATGATTTTGGATAGAAACCACAGATAGAGAAGAAATAAGAGTAACCATATGTAAAGTTAAGCGTATAAACGAATGTTAATGAGTGTTATGAAAATTCTTTATTTTCAGTAGCAAAGGAGTTGTGATAGAATGCATGATCTCTTAGTGAACAGCACAGTGCAATCTAATAGTGAAAGTGTTAATTTTCTGAATGACCATAGTATTATTACAAACAGACCAAATAAAATTTGAGTTGATGGAAGAAATTTGAAATAGTGTATTATACCAGTGAAGAAGTGTAGACAAACTTGATGTTTTGGGTTTTTTTTTTTTATTCTTAGAGTATCAGTATATTAATTGGCATTATCCAGCAATATGAAAAAATGATTGTTATGAGAAAATCATACTGGATTTTGTCAGATATTGCTTTTTTTAATTGGGATTTAACAAATGTCATTGGATATTTTTGCATTACTGGTTTGTTGATACAGTTAGAGAATATAACAAAAAGTGTTTTTCCTCAACTATGACTAAATTGCATAATTACGAAAATAAAACTAAATCTTATTTTAAGACGGCTCAAATGTTAATTATAGCTTGGCTCTCTACATCAGAAAATGAGCACTATTTACCTGTGTGTTGACTAATATTAGAAAAACTGATAAGTACCATTGAATTGACAGCTGCTAATTGTTTTAGTGTATCTAAAAGATAATAGATGTTTCCTGCATAGTTTTTCAAACAGTGGAGTTTACTGTGTTTTGATGAAGTGGAGTCAGTATTGCTAACATGGTGTGCGACACGTGCCACAAAACGAGTTCAGAGCCATTTACTGAAATCTGTATGTATTGTATCTTCTGTATTTTCTCTGTCTATCACAATACTTTCTTAGTAGCCTTCCAGAGGTGATAAAGTGTAAATAAATATATCAAAATGGATAAGCATATAGTGTAGCTTTTCTAGTTTTATAATCTCTTTTCGCCAGTGATTAAGTTAATAGCATGTCATTATCACAGGATTATTCTCTCCTTTTTGATAATGGGCAAAGGATAAATGTAAAACGTATCAGCCAGAACTATTAAACCAGGTATTTAGTCTTTGGCCAGTGGTTTGGCATTCAGATGCTGGAAGATGACGTGCTATGTTTACAATTCTAATTTTAAAATTTTTATTTTTATTAAAGTTACAGAGCAATTGCATTGATTTCTGTCCATTTTGAGGGTTAAGAGAAGCTCTGAAACTGAGACTCTTACTTAGGAGTCAAAAATGCAGACTTAAAACCGTGCTGGGAATGTCACTTTGAAACTTTTTGGTCAAAGATTTTAAACACAAATCAGCCACCTGCATAGTTAGCCCAGAGCATTCCTGACGGTACGTGAGACTACAAGCAATTTGAATTTATGAGACAAAATGTAATTTATAATTCCCCTGTATAAAATAAGGCCTAACCATCGTTAATTGTTTCTGAAGATACTTATACTTGGAAAACGTGATTGTGATTAATAAACAACTCCAGACTGCTTTTAATGTAACAGTAGACTGTGCTACAAACAGGAGTGGGAAAAAATGATTACATTTCATAGGGTGGCAGCTGTAAGGGTGCCATTATATTAAGTGACTTAATGAATACTGATCTTGAAGCAATAAATCAAAATGCAAACAATCTACTCTAATCAAGTAAGCGGTGTATTTCAGATACTTAAATTATATTAAATGAACACTTCAATCAAGGTATGTACCTGCACATGTTCTTATGTTTAATCTAGTTATTGTTTGTGTAACATCACTTTTAGGTTATATATTTAATGCAGACTTACTCTTTTTTTTCTTCTGCATTTTCTGTTGGATTTTTTTTGTTTGGGGTTTTTTGTTTATTTGCTTTAAGTAAAGAAATTGCTTGCAGAATGATTAATAGTCCATGATAAATCCTGTCCTGATACTGAAGGGTTTTCTAAAGAATGATCAACAAGAAGGTTATTGTAAAAGCTGTGACAGCAGTTTCTTCAGGTAGGCGTAGCTCCATCTGAGTGTCTGCATTTACAAACTTATTTAGGGGTGTTTGTGTATATGGACACATATGTATACGTATGTGCCTGCATATATATATATGTGTGTGTGTGCACATGCGTGTACATAGTCAGTTGCTACCCACTAGTGCAGAAATCAAAAAGGAAAAAGAAAAAAATGATAATACTTTTCTGTGGAAAAAAATGATGGTATCATTTTCGGGGAAACTAGTATCTGTTTTGACATTGTAAATACATAATATGGAAATTAAAAGGAAATTACATTTTGTATGCTGAGATTCTAATTCTGGAGTCCCTTGTGGGGTTATGAAAGTGTTCTGCACAGTCCAAATGCAGCTGGATGGGTTTAGGTCCTGAGCCTACAGACATTCATATGCATGCAAAAAGGTATAGTTTCTGCAGAGAATTTATAGTGCAAAATCATAAGTACTTGCCTGTATCTTTGCAAGGTGCTGGTCTTAGCTTGTTTGGTAAATATTTGTACACCTTGGCTTTTTCCTGTTCATTTCAGTTTGCACAACTGTTTCAACTTCATCAAGATTTATGATGCATTTAGTTTCCTTACTGGCCAAACTGGAAAACCTGCAAGCCTAAGGGAGCTGATGTGTATAGGGGCATTTTTGAGTCACACTTGCATTTCTGCTTGAAAGCTGCCTGAGAATCCATCACTGAAGAATCAATAGATACCTTTTGTATTTTCTCAATTTATGCTTAGTTTTTGGTTGTTTTTTTTTTTAGAAGTGGAAAATAATAGCTGTGAGGCTTCTGTAGCTGAGAGGTCCTCAGTATTTGACTCTTCCCTTTAGTTTGCGAATAGATTGATGGGTTTGCCTCATGAATCGTTCAGCTCTGCTCCTGGTTTCTCTAGTTTTGTCTGAGATCAGAAACGTGCGATTGACCTACTTCTTGATAGTTCCACAACAGCAAACTTGATTCGTAACAGCAGAAGTGGAAAAAAATAAAGAGCCATCTCAGTTTTGTAGACTGCTTGTCAAAGATGTGAGTAGTGGGTGAAGGTCTGCATTGTCTGTCGGCAGAATGAGGAGGACGGAAATGTATTCATTTTGATGGTAACTACAGAAGATGGACTGTCTTCAGATTAACAGAATAACAGAAGGGGGCATTATAGCTGCAAGGTGTAATTATACCATGCAGCTATACACCCTGGCTTTTCAGAACATGCAGGATATAAGAAACCATCAGGAAGAAATCCAGTACAGCTATTTCTGGATTAGGCAAGGACAGATCTTATGCTTGAGCTGCTGACAAGTACCTACCAATGTCTTGGCTGGGCAGGTTTACTGAGAGGCCTTTTTACTGAGAGGCAGGTTTACCTGAGAGGTCCAACAGTAAAAATAAATTGGATCAAATAAAATTGGTACAACCCTTATAACTGGCCGTGTCTGTCCCTAACTGCAAGACACTTTAATGAAGTGCCCTAGTGTAGGTGTGAGGGCAGATGTCAAGGGTTTTGCAATTCATTGTATTTAGTTAAACAACATCTTGAAGAAAACAATGGAGCAGTGCTGAACTAATCTTGTAAAAAATTTTGTTCTTATTTTGTACCTGTTGTTCCGTTGTCAATGCAGCACTGCACCGAGCCTGCCAGAGTTCCAGGAACATCTGGATGACGCTTTTAGTCATGTGAGTGAGTTTTAGGTAGTCTGTGGGGACCAGGGACTTGGACTCAATGATCCTGATGGGTCCCTTCCAACTTGAGGTATTCCGTGAGTTTATTCTATGATTCTAATTAAACTGTTTACATCAAGGGTTCAGGGGACTGGCTGTGATTTAAATCGTACTTCCTAGTTTGTGCTAAAAACTGATAGATAATAACTTTGTTTTGTGAGCAGAGCTGATCTTCAGTTCTCCAGGCTGCAATTCTGGTTAGCCCAAATTGGAGGCCACTAGAAAAGTATTCACTGAAATTGACCCAAATTTTTAACTATCATTTGTAATAAATAAAGGATGAACCTGTCAGTCACAAGTTCCAGTACTGTAGACTCTGAGAATACCTTTAATGTCACCCCTAAATGTTGCGTACTTCCACTTAAAGAAGAACAAATGCTGTTTTACTGTTCTTAAAATGATGTTGCTGCAAAATCCAGGCCAGGCCATAAGCAGTTAATAGTGCAAGAATTGTTCATATTGAGACTATCAGTCTTTTGTGCACTGATGTTGATGTTACTGTTGGTTGACAGTGAGCTTTTATAGTCAATCTATTGAAGTACAAAAGGCCATGTTTTGGAAAGTGTCATTAAAAGTGCCTCTCTTTTGTAAGAGCAGCACATCCTTTGTTCTCTCATAATGGAATTCCCCATAACAGATGAGACAAGCCCAAAGTTGAAAACGTTATCGTAAGAGGAAAAATAGGTTAAAGTGTCTTTGTGTTTGTTAATCTTTTTATTCTTTCTAAATTAGAAGTTCATCTTAAAAAAACAATAGCTCGCTCACGTTGGTTAATTCACTTTTATGAATTTTATGATCAGAATTCATGTTGTTTTTCAATGTGATCTTTCAAAGGTGTTTCAGCAAAGCAAAGTTAGCTTTTAATTTCAGTGATGCAGCCAAAACCTAATCACTTTGAAACTAATACTGTGTTCTGCGTCACAAATATTTGCTGCTTGCCACAATGTAATGACTGGCATGATTAATTGTGCAAATAATCCTGGGAAGAAGGGATAAGTTTTTTATTTTTATGGCCTGTTGCTCATTTTCAGTTTTATCCTGATAGAGATGATAAAGTCCTGGACAGGTATGGATATGACATTATACCAGTCCATAAACTTTACTGATTCTGTGAACACCTACCCATTTCAAACGTGGTATCTCATGGTAAATCAATGTTAAATGAATATTGCAAAATTTCTCAGAGCCTCAGTCCAGTACTCCTGTATCTGAGACAAACAGACATAAATAATTGCTTTCAATAAGATGGGATTCATGTTAGTGATTTGTCCAGAAGATAAACTTTATTTTAAATTGTATTGTTTAACTTGATGGTGTATAGAGTGCCTTCTAAGACCTTTTTTTCTGGCTCTCTTGGAAGGAAGGGGGAGGCAAAGAACTATGGGAGGTTTGTCACATTCACTGCATTGCTGTGATTACTTGGCTGACTATTATTGAATGGGATTGTGAAGGTGCATTTTTGTATCTTATGCTTTTATGCTTTTGTATTTCCTAATGATGAGTTAAAAATGGTGATGTCTGCTGAATTTCGATATTTGAAATAAAAAAATCTTGCCCCTTCTCTGGTAACCCCTTTGTGAGTGTAGAGAGAGATCTTGGAGGACTATGTGGTCCCAGACTGGGAAATGCTTGCATTCAGGTGGAGCTATATTAAAAAGATTCCTTCTCCTCCTGACTCCTTAAATCTAAGAAAATTTTGAAAGTCAGGACAAGAGAAAGGATATGCCTCTCAGAACAGAAATCAGCTACTGAATTAAAAAAAAAAGTTTCACTTTTGTTTTATTCATTTGTTTCATTAATTGATAAAAAAATCTGCATTAGAAGTTAGTAAATTGGAAACTAAGATAATGGTAACATGATGGGAACTGATGCTAAGCTTCAATCCCTTGAAAATGCATGGCTTCTCAAGTCTCTTTAAAATACTTCCTCTGAATAATCAAGGAAACTCTGAATTCACTGTGGTGAGTTTTTGTTCTGTTTGTCTCACAGTTTGTCTAATACGTTGGAGGTGAGAGGATTCTGTGTGCCTGTAAGAATATTGATATGCTTTAATAAATTAAACAGTACCTGTTTTTATATCATTATAAGCCCAGTACATCCTATTGATTCATGTAAGTCACAGAAATACTTTGCCTCTGAAGGAAGGAGAGCTTAAACTCAATGAAAATATGTAATTTGTCAACAAGTATTTTTTATTCCCCCCCCCCCTTTTTTTTTCCTATTCTAGTATTTTTGGCTTGTATAAAGTTGTGATACTGATTAGCTTGGCAGCAAAAAGGGTAATGGTTACTTTCTAAATGTGTGAGAAGGTAGGAAATAACAAACGGAAAAGCAGCTTGAAGCGATTAGGTGAGTTAGTGTAGAATAAAGGGCTGTAAGTGTTCAGCTCTAGGAGCACACGCTTCCCAGGACAAGGTACAGGTTGAAAACATACCCCGGGAGGCTTTCACATCAGTTATTATTCACTTGTGCATCCAAGCAGCTAATAAAAATACTATTTATGGAAGAGAATCTGACATGAGCAGTATATCAACATGCATGTTACCTTGGTATAAACAACATTCTAAGCATAAAATGTTAAATAATTTAGGTATTATAAATAAAACTGTTTATCTGGAAATTTAGCAGGTTTGCAGATTGGTGTCTCTTACAAGGGACTGAAGAAACAATATCAAGCAACCCACATTATTCTAATACTAATTTTTTTTTATAGATGAACAAGGGGAATTGAAAATGTTGCAGCTGCCATATGCCTTTTTTTTTGACATTATCAATTGTAGTATGAAATTTTTAAAAAAACGTTCTCTCCACATATGTACCCGTGAAAATGGTAAAAGTTGAAACTAGAATGATACTGTGAACACAGACTAGTTGCAACTTTCTTAGGCTGAATTTTTGAGTTACGGCTTGCTTGGGCTGAATTTAAATTGCTTGCCTAATAGGGAAAGGCTTTCTATCTCATTTCTCAGGATGTTGCTCCTTCCGTTCTTCAACAGAACTGTTGAGTTTTATGTGAAGTGTCCAGGGATGTATTAAAAGCCTGATGAGAGCCTTTGAAAGTGCCAAGCACTTATTGACAAATCCTAGAGGCTTATTTTTTCATGTTTCTTAAACGCATGTCATACTTTTCCAAAAGTTACTTCATTATCTTGTTCTTTCATTTGCGTTCCAGCTTCCTGCATTTTTCTTGTATTATGAAAATGGGTAATATTTTAAACTACTGCAGACAATTAGTTTGGTACAGATTACTGACTTCCATATATAATAGACTTTGTATACAATGTTATGGATATCTGAGATTTGAGGGAAGAAGGGTAATTCTTTCTTTCTGTTTGCTTTTTGTTTTAAACATTTGTTTTATCAATGACCTTGATGAGGTTGGCTGGAGAACCTCATCTCAGGAACCGAAATTTTGTGCGATGTGTAGGAGATTACCAAACCTGCCAGTGCCAAGGTTGTTCTGTGTATTTAGAGCAGATGAGTGGCATGGTAACAGAAAGAAAAGACACCTAAAAGGATTGAATTAGGAAATTTTAGTTTCATATTTTGGTTGTTTTGTATGTGGATGATGGACCATGTTGAGCTGGCCTGGAAGAAGATAACTGTGGACGGTCTGCGTTTGCTGTTAACTTGAGGTTCTAGCTGGCAGTAGCTCTAAAGATAATAGCCATGCTGTGAATTGTCGTTGCCACCTCTGAAACCTGCCTTTTTTTTTTCCCTTCAGTGCAGCCATATTTATTAATTTCTTGACTCTTCTAATATGGTTTGTTATGTAAATTCAGTGGTGTTTTTGTACCTATGGTCACCTTTCTTCTAATACTTTATAAGCCATTGTTTCATTTTGCTCAATAGTAGAGGTTGGAAAAGTCATTGAGTTCTTACAAATTAAAATTGTGGTTGGGTCGCAACTGACTATTTGCAAGATGAGGGTCTTACCAGTGCCCTAAGAGAAAGGCTGCACTGGAAACTAACTAGACCTTATTAGAACACCAGAAAATTCAATAGGATGATGTCTTTACCTATGTTTTAGACGATAGGAAAAGTTTTGTACTTTTTTAGGCACCGAAGTCAATTGAATACAAGATGTAAATCTAGAGGAAATCCAGAGTTCCTTATTTCCATGACTGTCACTAGTGAGGACTCTCAAACTTAACTATGCTTCCAGGAAAGCATTTCCTAAGAAAAAAAAAAACGAGCTGGCTTTTAACCCACAACCCCAGCTATACCAGCTATTTTAAATGAGCTGGTTGTTTTACCTCATTGAAGGAGAAATGGGGATGAAGGAGAGAAAAGCTGATTAACCAACTGGATACAAATGGATATGTTGTTACCTTGTTAATCTTTGATTATTACAGACAACAACTGTGTAGGTGATAAATAGGAAATCATGGTGGAACTCGAAGCAAATATATATAAAATCCAGTATTTCATACATTGACTTTACTAGGTGTAATGAGCCAAACCCAAGTACATACACGGTATCTGTGAAAAGGAGGAGGAATTAAGTGCTGGTTTTGTATGCTTTGCTGAATCAGGACTGTAACCACAGCATAAAGCTGACCTAAAATCAACTTGACTAACTGCAAGAAAAGTAGTGCAAAGTGGGTGAAGGCGGTGCCTCACCTTCACCATCTCTGTACTTTCACCTGGAGAAGGAAAAGGAAGGCTTTCAAGGCCATTTCATACACTTCATTTATCTGCAGCTGCCATAATGTCTCCCATGGGCTCACCAACAGCTAGCACAAGTCAAATCAAGCTCTCAGGGACCAGCCAGGCATAGAATAACTCCAAAGTAAAAAGCATACAAGACCTTTTAAAAGGAAGTAAGCTCTCTATTAGCCAATGGCACGACCTCGTGGGTTTATACTCGGGTATAGGACGTGTCCTATCTATCTAGTTCATTATATACGTTTCTGAGGTCAAGCTGGGTTCATTAGTTTGTTACAATTTGTAATATAAATTAAAATGCCACATTAAACATTCTAACTATTTGGGTTTTTTACTGGTTTGAAATAATTTGCTCTGGTATTTAGATGTACGGAAATAAAACCTCATTTTTTACATGCCATAGAATGGTACTTACCCTGATGATGAAATACTACTTCGTATCAGTCATAAGTGATTTAGTGTTGATATTTAAGGATGTGTTTGTGGATGTATGTAGATTATAAAATGGTTCAACACAACATGAATGAAAGAGGGAATGCTTATTCTTCTTGATACCTACTGCTTTTACAGCCCATTGAATCAGTATTTTTTGTCATTCACCATTTCCATATAATGAAAATGCAGTCGCTCACTAGGCATGTCCTAGGAGTTGGGAATGGGGCGCTTGTGCAGCTGAACAAGGGGATTTGTGTGTAGGCTGCTGTGGTTCACTTCCACTGTCTTTAGAGCCTCGTCTCTGCTTTCCAGTGCAGAGTGAAGTCTTGTTTCCAAAGGTGAAACGGTGGTGTTCCTCCCTGGTAGGGCCGGGACACACTGAAACAGATCATGGTCCTTGGTTTGTATCTAGATAGACACTTAATGCTCCGAGTTGCCATTCAGATTTGAGAAGATTGTAGGTTCAGCTCCTGAGGCTACAGTGTTCTTCATGTTATGGCCAGCAACTGTGGAATTGGTTATCATCATCTTACTCCAGTTACTGACAAATTATTGCCTGTCGTTAATTTTCACAATCAAAACATTTAGAAAAAATATTGAGATATAAAATTTGTCCAATTTTTAACTCAGTCCTCTTTGTATTTACTAATCAGTATAGTTGAGGAGTTCCACAGCTTACCATGCTTTTATGGAGGTAGAAGCAGCTCTTGTGTCTGTGCACAGACAAGAAAAGATCTTTAGAAGTTCAGGTGTCTTTCATCTCCCAGTCTCCCCATCTCATTTTGAGAATTCAAGATCTAACCTACTTCCATTTTCTGCCTTTTTCACAATAGCAGTCCTTTTATTCCCTTCTAAAAGCATCTCATGTTCTATAAAAAATAAGTTTCCAAGAAGTACAGTTGCACATATACAATTTGAAGTATTGGTATTTGGGAATAGCAATAGCAGAAAATGGCTTTGTTTTTCACTTCAGATGTGTCTGAACATTGCAAAGTATTCATAATTTTGGTGTATAATATCTTGGCACTCTGATTCTCCTGTGGATAGACCCACTCTTTCTCCTTTGACAAAATTAATTTTACTAGGTGTTATTTTTCCAAATGTCTGTGTTTAGTCATTCCATACACTTATAGAAACCTTTTCTTAAAGTTAATTTTGTCTGTGTAATCTAGCATTATACTTCTTGTTTTAGGATGCCAGCTTGTGCAGTGGATTTGTATGTCCTAAATGTGACACCCTGGTGGCCTGCACAGGTCAACTATTTACTTATGCGTTTGATTTTTGTTTTAATAAAGATGGAATTAATATCTCATTCGAACGACTTATGTGCCAAATTTTTCACTTTGTTTCCCTGTGCAACGGAATACCTATAAGGAGATGAAACCTTAGGAATATATTTCTGTCATCTATTTCAAAGTCTTAACAAGTTATAACATGCTGTCCGGTTCTATCTGCCAAAATGTCTTCTAGCAGTAAAAGTCTGCTATTAGTTGGCTACAGACTTTTTGAAGACGGTTAGATTTTGGCATTTGTGAAGTTTTTGGTGGGATGATTTAAAACTTAAGATGTGTAGTTCAGCTATTAAGGTTGATTTGAGCAGTTTTGTCAGTGCCTAAATTTCCCATATAGATTAAATACCTTATATTCATATCTTCCAACTGTGGGCAATTTTCTCTTTGTGAACTTTACAATTTATATTGTCATCTTATGGAATTTATTTTTCAATTTCTGTATACTGCGAAAAAAAATCTATAGGTCAGATTCTCTACCCTGACCAGGTCCTATAGTATGCTGCACTAAGAGGAAGAAAGCTCTGCCATTTTGACACCCATCTGACTAAGAACACAGCAAAAATCGTTGTCTGAGTTACAGGGCTGTGAGCAAAATATATTTCATAATGTTGGTAGAGTAGCAGCTATTGACAACTTCATCTAAAAATGTAATACTGCAGGAGGTAAAGGTGTTATTTATGAGAGAAAAAAACATAAGTTTGGTTCTCAAATGACAGCTATCCATGGCAGAAATGAAGGCATTCAGCTGCTTTGTTAGCTATAAAATTTTAATTCAAGAAGCTTGTTTGGTCTGTCCTTTGTCCGTTACTGCAAATACAATTTTACTTACCAAGTGATTTTGAGAGAATGGTTTCTCAAAACTGATAAAATTTTTAAGTTAGATACCGTGGATTAGTTATCAGTAACTTACCTTGCATGAACTGTTCAAATTTAGAATGTTTCTGTGTAGGCTGGTTGTATTTCTGTAGTAGGAAGCATAAACTGCAGTCAGTATATCTATTTTATGTTAGTACCTATGTTAGAGTTTAATATTAGGCTGTCACGACTGACGATATCTTTGTTACCTCTCCTCCTCTTTCTCCTCAAATGAAAGTAGCGTGTTTGTATTTTAATTTTTGGACTAGTTATTGTATAGTGACTAGGACTTTTCAGGTATTGCTTGGTATTTTTATTGGTAGAAGTTGAAAATGCCTTTGGACTATCATTCAAATATCAAGGGCATTCTGTAACAAAGAGGTGTAGGGTATAGGGTGATGCTCTTTTTTCCTTATGAAAAGCTTTTTGTATCAAAGGTGTGCTTGTATTTCTCTTGTTCTCAGTGAGGGGTCACCTGTATGGGAGATACAGAGATGCTAATTTTTATCTCGTAGGTATTCACTGGAAGGTAACAAAAATGAGTTACTCATGTTTTGCATCCCCCTATCCATTTCAAAGTCCTGACTTTTAGTTTAGCTGACTCCCAAGCTCCTGGGGCAGGCGTAAGGTGTGCTGCAGAGTGGGGCAGCTCACCTTCCTGCAATTACCGGAGCCATCCTGCCTCTGGCAGCCACCGCAGCAGACTCAGGGACCTGTATTTCAGCCATTCCCTTAATTCGATGGAAGGCTTCTGTCTCTCCTTTCAGTTTTAATACTGTGGTCTTCAGTCCTCTAGGGATGTCACAGGTCAACACAGGATGGCAAATTGTCAAGTGACAGTGTTTCAAAGCACTAACTACAACTTCTGTAAGTATCCTTAATTAGTGCTCAGATTACGTGCTTATGTAGTGTAGTTATGATGGTGATCATTCTTCTGCCTCCCTTTTTATAGTTAAAAGGATTCTTCTAGTTGATTTTTACAAGCCAAATAATCCATTCTTAATAGACTTTCTTTATTTTCACATAATATTGTTTACAGATTTTCATCTCTGGTGCTCTTACTGATTAGGAATTTCAGACTGGGTAGTGTTTGCGTCAGCAAAATCTGCAAAATTTATATACACAACTAAAATTAATATGGAAAATACGTACTTTTATGTTGGTTGCAGGAACTGTAAATTTACTTGAGCTGTAACATTATTTCTGAATGATTTCTTGTATAAGATGAAATTACGTACAAAACCCCATTCTTTTCTTAAAATAGTTGAAACTGTGTTTTCAGTAATATATTAATGTGTCAGGAAAAAATAGACTAAATCTGAAACTGATGAAGAGAAAGGAAGGAACAGGGTGATTTAGCACTGAAATTATTCTGGAGTTGATCTTTAAATATTTCTAGGAGAGGAGCTTGCTACTAGATTTGAAACTCAAATGTTTCAGCCAATTTTAAAATCTTTTTAGTGAAAATGCCATTTTATTTTATTTCCTCACATTTGAATGAAGAATGCAACTGTATTTCCTAGGATTTTTCCCCAATGATGATAAGAGGTCTAAAATATTGGTGCCTGCTCTCGAATGATTTATACGTAAACAAAGTGATTCAGAACTTTTTATTTAAACTAGTGTCTTATCGTGCCTTGCATTCGGTGTGTTGCAAAAACTGGTGTATTGCTCTTGTTTTGAGTTGAACGTGGCTTTTCTTCTCACTGCAAGATGGAGGTGAATTTTAGTTGTAGCTGTTCCAGCCTATTCCTCTGACACACTTTTTCCTTCTCTTGGTGGAAAGGCTTCTTCAGCTAATGGCTTCCATTAATTGGATGCCTGATTCAGATCTCGAACACCTGACCTGAATGCCTTTTAAATAGCAGAGTAGTGAAAACAAAAGTTTTTCCACCAGCAGTTGTTTTGGAATTTTGTTAATACTGTTGAACTTCTTAGGTGCAAATTAATCAGGTCTGTGCTGAATAACATGGTATTGTGAACCAAATTAGTTTCTTGTATAGCTCCCATTAACAGTGAGATTACATTCAGATGAACTTAACTCATTGCAATTTAAGTTAGGTGTTAACGATCTTGTATCTTCTATGAACGTGTTAAAATCTCTTGTTGGTCTAAGGGAAAAGATTTGTTTGAGAATTAGTTAATTTTTACAAGACTGTACCTTGGTAATTTGATTTTCAGTGTTCTGGATATGTTTTAGCGTGAGTCACTGTAGCGTCAGCCAGTTAAACTAGCAACCTCAGCTTTTGATAGCGGTTTCCCTGCAGAAGAGCAGAGCTCTATGTACTTGGCAAATGGGCAGGATGGATAATTTTGGAATGGGTTAAGGTTTTGTTCATTTGTTTGTTCTGGACAGTACACAAGCAGATGTTGCCTATATGCCTATAAAGAGTGTAGGCTTTTGTTTAGGTCTTTCAGTATTGTTGACCTGTCTTGTAGAGAGAAAATGTGTATCAGATCAGACTAACACTGGAAATTGAGTTAAGGACTGCCTGGATTACAAAGAGTAGCTAAAATACAAAATTATTTTCATTCTGTAACAGTGAGACTACAAGTAGTACGTAAATCAGTGCACTTTCAGTGGCCAGTGCTGCAAAATTGTTAGGCCACGCAGATATACATAAGTGTGTATATATACACACAGGTCATATATATGTCAGACTACTGAGAGGGTCAAACTTGTATTTTGGAACTGTTTTCCTAACTCTGTGTTACTTTTGCTAGGATGATGAGAAATGTTAGTATAAATAGCGTGAAGATAAAAATTGAACAGTGAATGTAAAGTTCAAGACAAATGAAAAGTGATATATGAAGGAAGAAACTTATCCTTTTGTACAAACCCGAAGTTAAATCAGCAGCAATCCCACTGTAAGTCATGTACTGTTCAGTAGTCCTATTCAACAGCAAACATTTTCAGTTCTTCTCTGTGCTCCATCCATTCTCATTTGAAATTGGAAATCTTGATTTTGGTGCTGATCCAGCTTCTTTTGTAACAGGGAGCAGCCACTCAGCCGCACATCTGAATATACAGCAATGCACCTGGGTAATGATTATAAAATTACCAGTGTTCCAGAGGTTAATATATGCTCATTGTTTACTTCTGTTTGTTCTCTTCTGCTGAATGGGCCCGTGGTTAACCGATACCTTTACTCTGGCATGTGATGCTTGGATTGGTGCCGAAACCAGCCAGCCTGGGCAGCTCATTCCTAAAGCCTCCCTTGGGAAAACAGGTCGAGGAGCTGTGAAAGTACACCCCTTCTGCCCCTTCCCCTCCACAAGACCCAGCTGGCAAATAATCCCTTCCAGCCCCAGGGTGGGTGGGAGTATGTAAGTACAAGCAGCAGCAGCAGAAGGGAGGCAGGCAGAAAGTGGAAGTGCCCCTTGTGACAGTAGTGAGGATTTATGTGGCATCAAGGTGATTTGCCTGACAGCACGTAGTTCCCGAGTTCAGTGTCTGAGGTAGTACACGGAGCTGTCACCTTCACTGACAACGAGGCAATAATTTACACTGGGAATAGTGCCGTGAAAGTCAATGGGAGAAGGAAGATGCCATTCAGCACAAAAGCTGACAAAATCTGATTGTTAAGTACCAGTCAGTACATTAAACTTCATATCTCTCTAAAGAGCGAGGAGGGAGAGAAATACCTTGTATAATATGGAGACATGTTACAGAAGACAGATGCCAAGTGAATACCTTATAAAACTTGTATGGTTTAATGCATTTCGGTAGTCATTAGACTGCCTTTTCTGTCTACCCTTCATTGTGACAGCTGCAGTGTGTCATAGACCTTAAATCAACAAAAAGCAGTAGAATATCTTATTCTGTTTGGTTGGCAAAGAGCTTCTGTTAAAGTCTGCGTTCTTTAGAGATGGCTTCCCCATCAGACCATCTGGCTTGACTATTTTGAGACTTCTATTTTCATTTGCAAATTCGCTGACATCTCAGCAAAAACACAGCATGATTAGGAAATGAGCTTAATTCTGATAGAGGAGTTTTCTAGGTATGCCTGGAAGGAAAAAAAGTATGGCAAAAGTAGCACTAGAATGAAAGAAAAATGGAAGTCATTATTATCAAGTAGAGAAAAGATCAGATTTGTATACTGAAGGCAACACTTAGAATCAGAGGGAGTGTGATACAGTACAGTTTGCAAAATTACTTTTGACCTTACTTGGGAGGTTGATAAAGATGCCTTTAGAAGGTGTGAAGCGGTTTCCAATACAGTCTGTGATCGGGTCCATAGCTTGTTCTACTAATGTTGGAAACCAGCAGGGAGTTACAAGTGGATTATGGAAGGTTCTTGAGGAGCACGTTGTTTAGAAAGCCATTTCAAAGTTGACAAATATTAAGCCAAGTTGTACTACGGGAATTGGTTACTGATTTTTTGTTCTCAAAATGACACTGAAGCAGAAGGTTCCCCCATCTGACTGATGAAGTCTGGACTTTTGCTGTATCAACAAGCATATTCCATGAGACCACAAAATACCAATACTTATCCTTGACCACCAAATCTTGGAGATGTCCAAATCTCTCCCAGTTTATTCAGGAGAAGCTCATTGTCCTGGCACCCACTAAGTGCTGGAGACTAAGGAATGAGCAAAAAGGCTTGTCAGAAAGACTTCTAAACAAGCAAAACTCTCAGAACGGAATAGACTCAGCTAATTTGTCATTCAAACTAAACTAAGAATCATTAAAATACAAGTTAAAACCAAGGTTCTCAAATAATTGCATTTCGGGAATTGGAGGGACTTTTAAAACATGGAAATTTGCAATAAACTAAAACAACTTTAATTTCTCCATCACAGTTTATCTTGTTCTACATGCAAAAGGAATAATATGACCTGCCAGTTTGCATCATACAGTTTTCAATAGGTTAAAACCAGCTGATTAAACGTGAAGGTAGCTTACCTAGAAATATTAAGGTTAAAACTAAGATTTACCATGTCCTTGTCAACCCGCTTGAAATAATTAACCTGAATGCCTTGAAACACAAGAATTTTTTCATTTTGTTATTAATTTCTTGTAAAGAGTCCATTAATATTTAAATTTCTTCAATCTCCAATGGAATCTGTTAATAACTTTACACAGTGTCAACAAAAATCAGTGGTGCAGTAAGGTGCTTAGAAATGGAGTTAAGTCAAATGTTCCACTAGTTGTTCTTTGTTAAAATAATTGACCTCTTTATTTGTTATGTACCGAACTCACCTTCATTTATTTGCCTTTCCTAAATTGCTGTTCTACTTTTTTGTTAATTTGGAACTCTCTGAAATGATTGAATTTACTTGGCTTCCTGCCTTTCCACAAACTACACCTGTGCGTGCCCCCACTCTGAATTGCAGAGTTTTACATTTCAGTCTCTAGGGATAAGCTGTAGTTTGTTTCTTTGCTTTCATCTTTATTTTGAAAGATTAGAACTCAGTCTTACCAACGTGGCTCGACTTGAAGAAAGGGGAAAGTTGGGATTTGCATGATCCTTTTCAACCCAGCCACTCTAATTCAGTTGGTGTCATGGTGGGAAACGTGGTACCTGGCAAACATATGGGCTTTTTTGTTCTGTTTGAAATGTTTCTTTGGTAGTTTGAGGATGAAGTGCTGAGGCAGGAGGACATCATCCATGGGTCTCTAGGAGGAGTTCTGGTATTTCAGGGAATGCAGTGTCTTCCTCTCTGTTCTGTGTAGCAGGTGACAGTAGTTGGTGGCTCATTTCCTGGGCTTCCTGGCTTCCTACATCCAGATATTGTAGCAGCATTAAGTTCTTTGAGTGAAGATGTCGTATTCAAATTTGAGTTGTGTATCTAGCCTACAAACGCTGAAGGTGCTGGGAGCTTGGCTTATCCATTCTGTATCTGAAAGAAATTCTTTACTGGGAGGGTGGTGAGACACTGGCCCAGGTTGCCCTGAGAACCTATGGATGCCCCATCCCTGGAAGTGTTCAAGGCCAGGCTAGGTGAGGCTTTGAGGAACCTGGTCTGGTGGGAGGTGTCCCTGCCCAGGGCAGGGGGGTTGGGACTGGATGATCTTTAAGGTCCCTTCCAACCCAAACCATTCTATGATTCTACCGGTGTTGCAGTCCATCCAAGGCATCTCAGACTACCTGGGCCAAACCTGGCCAGTGTATCAAGAGCAAAACTACATTTTCACCACACAAATCTAGTGTGGTGTGATTTGAGTCTGAGCCCTATATTGGTGCTCTGGTGCTCTCTATCATTCAACATATTCCTGAGCAAGCAAGATGAGAAAAGAAAAAGTAACTTTCAATTGCTATCTTGCATTATTATGAATCTTATTGTAGGCTATTTACTACTTCATGTTCTGGTGAATTGGCGTAGGGGTCATAAACCACTTTTTTTTTTTCAGCTTTAAGACACATCAGAAAATGTAAAACTGAAGCTTCAAATCCCATTTTTAATCTCAGAAAAATGGAATTGGTGGCGTTCCTACGTTTTTCAATCAGTAGCAAGCGTATTAAATCTCAGTGCACGCTAAAAATTCCTAGCACAATTACAATACAGTCTATTTTTTAAAAACTGAAATCAGTTTTAAAAACGTTATTAATATTTAGACACTCCAGAGATGTATTAATATTTCTGAAATTATTCAAATTGTGTTGTAGATATTTATTATACACATTCTGCATGATATTCTCAGTTGCTATTTTTGTTGTGCATCTGTTTATGAACATTTTTACATTTGGTAATACCCTGCAAGTGAAATGTAAAAGTGAGGTGTGAGAAAAGTTCCCTACATTCCTCTAGTATTCTTACCTTCCGTCATAAATGCAGTCAACAGAGATACAACAATGAAAAAACCTCAACTGATCTTAGTTTTCAGAACATTTCCTTTTTTTTGTCAGCTTGAGCCACTGTTTTTGTGCAGCTCTGTAAGAGTGTTGCATCACACTTACTTTATTTAAATTGGTGGCTTGTATCTCCTGTGCTGAAGTTTCGGTTATCTAAGAAAAAAGAGAATCTAGAATCACTTGCTGTAAGAAGATGCAGGCATATTCAGCTCACTTTAGAAGACCTGGAAGTTAAGGTACACAGAGGTTTTAATATGTATTATTTGTCTCCATACTTGTTTCAGTCTGTGAACAGACAATTGACTTTGTTTGGAAATTCAGTTTTTATCTGTGTTGTTCTTCATTATCCAGAAGTACTTGGGATAGGGAAAGGGAGGGGGAGCCGTATTATGTACGGGAATTTCTTGTGGTCGTAAAGGATGCAAAATGCAATTGCAGCTACAGTAGCAACAGTTTTGCAGATAAGATAGGAGAAAAATGCTAAAAATTCCAGCTGTGCTGCAGTGAAATATCTAATTATGTGCTTTGTATGAAGTACATCAGCAATCCTTTTGATTTTATTATTCAGTAATACAAATATTAGCATTTCAGATATATTTAGAATTAAGCACATAAGTTGATTCTGAGTTTGGGGACTAATGCTTGGTTTTCATCCCAAGCTTGGTTTATTTCATACTTGCTTGGTTTATTTTTATTTTTATGTTTTATTGTTAATATTCTAAACAATATTGGTATTTCTAGACTTCAAACCCGTATTGTGTTTTTGTTTGTTTTTTTTTTTTAATTCATTTTCAGAAGTTCAGAAGTAAAACCTGGTGAGGAAAAGAAGTGAAGTAAGGCAGATCAGCCTTTGCAAATGGAAGAGTAATCCCAAACTGTTATTTAATACTATTTTCATGTTATCTCTGTCTGGATTAAGAACAAAGCTTTGTAATATAGGACTGCTCTGAAGTTTTATTAACCAGTTTCTTAGTGTGAAACTAATTTGTTCAGGAAGGAATATAAATCATCTGAGGTGACAGAAAGTTGATTTTTACACCACCTTTCACTTGTTGCACTCAGCAGTATTAGCCTCGTTAGACTCTCAGAGTGTTTATAGGTATTATAAAATGTTTAAAACTTGATATATTGAGGTACTTGAATGGCTTTCAGGCATTAGAGAATTATGTTGAGATTATATTGTTATCCATCTAGTATTTGGCACGTTGGTAAGGAAATGTCTGCTTTATTCTCATTATAGCCATAAATAGAACTTTTTTGTCTGACACCGGGTAAGAACTGATACACAGAGTGAGAAACCCCAAGACTTTGGAACAATGCTGTAACGTTACATGTAAAATTTTTATAAATAGCAGTTTGACAAATATATTGGAAGTCACAAAATGCACTCAGAATCATGCAAGAATTCATAAACACTCCAGTTCGGTGGGCATTTTGCTCCTGTTTTCAAGCTATTAGGCAAAGTTACCAGCCATTACGGAAATCCCCAAGAAATCTGATATTTGAAGTGTTTCTTGCAGTGCATGTACAATTATAATAACTACTAATTGAATATGCATGCTAACATTGCAAAGTATTCTGCCATGAAATAAAAGGACAACCTAGAATAGACAAAAAATACTGAGAAATCAAATCCCAAGGCATATTATACAGTTCACTTTTAAGTTACATGTCTTAAAAATTTCAGTAGCCCCCCCCAGAGTATGTAGGAGCATATTTCACTCTTTTTATGTAGATGCTATCTAGCTGCTTTTGTTGTTGCCATGCTACATGCAGTTTAGCAATGAAGATTTTAAAGATTTTTACTGTACCCTTTTGATTTTGTAGCTATTTCCAGTACTTTGGAGCTGTTAAACTGGATTTACAAGCTTAAATGTGTCTGAGACTATGATAAATAGAATATTGCAGGCATTTCCTTATTTTTTTTGTCTTGTGCTTTTTTTTTGCAGAAAATTACAACTTTTTATCGAGTTGAAGTAGTTTATTTTGAATGTCTTTAGCAGTGTAATGTCAGATGACCTGATTCTATCTACCATACTCTAATTTAATGGGGATTTATTACACAAGTGGCAGATTTTGATTTCGTTGGAAGTACTCGCTGAGTAAGTTCTGTAGAGTCTGAAAACAGCCATGTGTATTTTTGTGCAAGCTTTAGCTGTTATTTGCAAAAGTGAGGATGCTGATGAAATACTTCTGAAGGCCTGAATCAAGATGCTTGTCATTCAGTAATAGTGGAGGGGGAAAAAAATATCTCTATTTCTTTAAAGATCAGATAGTGAACCTACATTTAGATGATTTTTTTGTTTCCCAGAGGCATGAATTAGAGATACCTTTAAGCTCAAAGAAATCAGTGTTACTTATTTCTGGAGCAGAGATCCTGTCTAACTTGCCATCTCTAGGCTCCCACCAGTGTTCAGATTCTACTTAAAAATTCTGTCTCCGTAGCTTCAGGCTGTTTGCAGTGTGCTTCTGCCGTGCCTTTCTTTCCAGGTATATTAAATAAGGCATATTTACATTGTGTAACTAAATGCTGTCTCTTATAATGCCATGTCTCTAAGCAATTATAAATGAGACTTAGCAATATCTCCTACCTAGCTAGATTTTAAAAATTGCTGGATTGTTTGAAAAATCAAGCATTTCGGAATAAGCTGCCGCTGATGCCCTGGACTTGAAATGTTCCAAGTTTCAGTTTGGTCGTGTCCAGTCTTCTCTACCTCCTGCCACGCTGGGACCACAGGGGTTACTTCCAGAGCACTCAGCGGAAGTCCATGTAGGTGTCTTTTGATAAATGCAAAATAACTCCTGATAATTTTTTTTCTTTCACGTTTCTTATACAAAGGAGAAATTATAAAATCAAATGTAGATAGAATAAAACAAAATTCAGAGTTACCACTCTTACTTACAAATACATAATATACACTGAATGTGTTACTGGTTTATCTCTCAGTATTGAGTAATTGTTTTCTTTCCAAATAGTTCTAAATTACTTGCGTGGTTTGCATATCTTATTTTTTTTAAATTATTTTTCAAAATTTAATGGGAAAAATGTTTTCATGTTGGTATTGAATAGTAGTCTTGATTTGTAAACACTCTTTATCAGTTTTACTTTGCGGACAAAAACACTCAAGAAGAGCAATACAGTGGAATTTGTTACTGTGTGTTCCAAACTTTAGAAAAACAACAGTTTTTAAATATAATGTTAGTAGTTTTCTCTTAGACAATGTAGTAAATGCATGCTTTCCTAAAGCCAATTGAGTAATGGAAAAAATGTAATAATACCTTTTAAAACATGTGTTAGATTTCTTGGGTTTGAGGTTGTGCCTCGTGTACAGCATTTATGATCTTAGAACTTTGCTAATCTGTTCTGCCAAATGAAGTTAAGTTTTGAAAATATTTTCAGAATGCCTCTATACATTGAAAATCCTCACTTAATATGTTCTTAGTGGCGTTGTATTTGAGACAGCTAATTCTGTGAAATTGTTGCTCCCCTATCAGTATGGTAGGGGAGTAGTTCAGAAATCAGTTTTCAATGATTGCACACCTGTACCAACAGCTAATGCTGCTAATGTTCGCTGGTAGCCTGCCAGTGGGGGAGAAACAGATGCTGCTCTAATTAATAGTCAAAATTAATACCCTTCATGAATGAAAATTATTGAGGGAAGGCGGTATAAACAAGTTAATTCTCTTTCAGTATTCAGAAATTTGACTTGCTTTTTCTTCTTATATCTCCACCCCTGAAGAGTTATCTTTTATGAGTCTGGAGAGTAGACATGCAGAACTCTTTCAGGTGGCATCAGTACACTATCCTGTAATCAGCAGAAATTAAGTTTATTTGAAGAATACAGGCTGATGTGTAGATCCTTCATGTTTCTAACCAAACGTATGTTTCTAACCAAAGATGTATATTCACTTCATGAAGAAGTAAGTCTTTTTTTAACTCCTCGCTAGTAGCAAATAAGAAAATCTGAGATCAATTTTTCTTCAGTATTGCTTGTTTTCATTTCAAAATCTTGTACTCTTAATATATAGCTTATGATCATTTGGGCGCAGGTCTTCTGAACTCTTATTTGAAAAACGAGGGTGTATTTTAGTTGTTTTCATATCATTTCATATGCCTTTATTCACCTCTGACACTTGTTTGTGGAGTGCTACTATTTTTCTTATGCCTGAATAATAGCACATCATCTCTGTTTTGCTTCAGTGTGTCAAGTAAAATGTGCAAAGATGGAGTACATTGCTGTCATACCGTTAAAAAGATATTTTGATTCCAAGGAAGTACAAGCAGTGCATTCCTTTTGCAATAAAAATGCTAGCTTGATTTAAAAAGTGTCTCCTACAAAGAAATAGCTAATTACATTGATAGCACATTAACAAAATATGTAACTTGAGTAAGGATGCAACAATAAATCAAATAAAGTAATAACATAAATTGAAATATCTTTTTGAAAAGTAGGACAACATGTTATCTGAGTGTGTTATTTATTTAATGCTAGCTTAATATCACAAGAACAAACAGTAAGACAGGTAAAGTACATCAAAATATTAATTATATGGATTCATGCTATAGCTTATAATAAATGCTTACTTACAGCTTCTCTTCAAGGGAATTGCTGATAGGAGTTAAAGCGTAACATCTTGAATTATTCAGAAGTATCTGAATTACGATGGGTAGATCTAAGTGATACCCAGAAGAGCTTTGATATTCAAACAGGACAAAGACAGCACAAAGGCATTTTATCAATTCTCTTAACATTGTTTTGATTTATTTTGTTGGGTTTTTTTTAAAGATTTCTTAGTGGCTATGGGATTTGAGTCATTCCTTCCTGCACACATTTTTTTCAAGCTACAAACTACTGTTCTATAGTTTTGAAAAAAGAAAATAGTTATGGTTTAGTAGGCTGGATCATTATCTTGTTTTCAAATTTAAAAAAAAAAAATGTTTTACAAGGTAAGATTTAAAACAAAAAAAAAAGGGTGAATATAAATGTTGCCATGATTCTTTTAGACAAATCCTTATCCAACAACAACCAGTATCTGATGTTTTTAAGGTGATTGGTTTCAGTTACAAGATATTGAGCCATTTTTAATTTGATTTGGTAAAATTCCATTTAAGCAAGCAGTTATCTCATAGTTCTTCTAATAATTTCTCTTAACCCCTATAAAAGATGAAGAGGTATTACGTTGCATCCCGGCAGAATTTGGTTTTTCCACAGAGGATTAGGTGACTCAGGCTGGGATTTGCTGCTTTCAGCAAATACCATGGCTATTTTGAATCAGTTCTTGGTAGTGTAATTTTTGATGAGTTATAAATTAGAGATAACAATTTAACGATTATAGTTGGCAAATACTGTAGGGCACTTGGTAACACAGGTAGCAGTTGTGACAGTTACACAGTGAATGGTGGTTCCTGGTCGTTCATTGCCTGGCTGTTGGTGCCGGCTGCTCTTCTTCTCCCCTGCCCATGGGAGAGGGTCCAGAGGTGGAGGAAGGGCATGTTCCCAGCACCGCTGGGTTAATTGCTCCTTGATCCCAAAGCCAAAGAACAGCAGAGCAGCTTTTCAGGGGTATAAGTTTTGAGAAGATTATGTCTTCTAAAAGTTAGTAATACTGGAGAGTGCATTAAAACAGCAATAATTTTGGCCATGAGGATTGTTCAGGTACTCTTGTTTTGAAGCAGCGCGGAGGGCAATTTTAAGAAGCATTTTTAGAATTGTTTTAACAACTTCATCCTCAATTTGAGCTCTGTTACAGCACTTTTATATCCGCACTAACTAAAGAAAGGTATTGATCTCTTGCTTGGCAATGGAGATGGTATTCTTCTAAGGCTCAATCAAGAAATCTGTGAAGAAGAGAATTTATTCTTTATGGGAGTAGGGAAGCTGTTGCTTCATTCATGTATTTATTTTTTGAAGTGAATGCTGATTTTGAGTGAAATTCCTGAGAAATGTAGCTTTGGCCAAGGAGAGAATAAGAATGGACAGTACTTTATGCTGTAATAATCATATTTGTATCACAGATTTTGAGATTCAGGCTGCATCGTTATTCCCTCCCCATACTGAATATAGTTACATTTTCATTGTAACTACATACAAATTCCACTGTGCCACGATCATTTGTGTCTTGTGTCCAACAAAACCTCTGATCCTGAACTCCGTGGGCACACTGGCTGGAGTCAGATTCCCAGCCAGATCCCTGTACAGTTCAGGGCAGGTACGGCAGCAGACGGGTTGCAGGTTGCTTATGGCAGGATTGGAGCTCAAACGTTTATCCCTTATTTTATGATGAAACAAATATAATTTGACTTCTTGTGGTGCTGGTTGTCTTGGTGCATATGGAATGTAAATGAAACAAAGAGATGGGGTTAAATGTGTAAATTTAGAATTCTTTCAGAAGGCAGTTCTGCTGGAAAACTTGCAAATATACAGGGAAAATGATAAAGTGTTAATAACGGGAGTTGTGTAAGGTTGCAGTATAAAGAATCATTGCACAAAGTGAGACTTGTCATTTTCAAAGGTAATACGGGGAGTAGAGAAAGAAATGGAGTAATTTAAATATGAAAGGCAATGAAATGGAATGAATCAAAGTATGACTAACAAGGTGATTTAGTGAGATGTAGTTAAGCTGGATGCAACGTGATTTCAAAAAGAACAGGGTAGATTTAGTAATAGAAATGTAGATGTTCCTAGCAAAATACAAAATAAGCAAAAAATTCTAAGTGGAGCTACTGTTTAGTAACAATATTTTCAGTGTAAAAACTATTAGGCATTTAATTATAATTTATCTAATTTTAAACCACCTCCTTCATACATAAACAATCACATTAAAAAAAGAAGAAAGAGAACAAATTGCAAGGTTGTTGTAATGTAAAATAAACATTGAAAGGGAAAAAATAAATGGGTCATGACTTTACAATGTCACTCTAAAATAAACAGTGAATATTTTACTGTGAACTAAACAATGTTGGATAAAATAAAAGATGAGTAAGACTGAGAGATAAAAAAATAAAAAGAAAGTGTAAATACCTAGAAGCTTCTTCTATATGATGGGCAGAAAATTAAAATAATGGAGTGTATGAAAGGATATTAGCAATTGTCACTTGTTGGTGACCTAATATTGGACTAGTTAGACCACTGGTTATATACAATGTCTCAGTAATACCTACTGAGGCCTTAGATACTTTGCAGTGATTTTAGCTTTCACAGCTGACATGCTAAATACATGCCATAAATCATCTGAAATTTTGGCAAATTCTTAAATGGTTTAAAGTAGTGGATTTCTGGCTCAAAGGATTTGGCCCTGTGAAAACAAAATGTGTACCTTATTTAATGTATTCCTGTGCCTGATTAGCGAGGCAAAAACTGCGTACAGAGTGTACCTATATCATAATAAAATATGTGAATTCTTTATCTATATCTAAATACAGAATAAAATTTTATTTTGTCATTTCATTGTTCCCATCACTAAATGGGAAGTATTATTGTTTATTTAAAACAAGAAAAAAAATCCAGATTCCCTCGTAGATTAAAAAAACATCCAAAATGAGCTCTGCACTGAAGATTTGTATGCTGAGCATGTCAGACTGTGAATCTTTATTATTACTGAGCTTTATCCTTGAGTACATAGCTTGCAATTCAGTTTGAATATTAAGTGTCAGGCTCAAATGCTCTGGTGAGAAATTTGCAGCAGCCAGCAGGTTCCTGTTCCAACCTTAAAAGCCTTTGACCTCTCTCTTCATTGATAAGTGGTCTTATTTCACATGTGTCAGCGTACTGGTGTGAAGCTCCTGATGCTGTGAGTGATGGAGAAGTTACCATTACCTGTAGTTTGTGATTTTCGTACTACACTAGGAAAGGTTACAGGTGAAGAAAAAGATGTGTGGAACTGGTCATTCAGAAATGTGGAAGAAAACGTGTGATGCTTACAAATCCATTTCTTTTTCTACTTGGATATGGCACATCTAGAAAGAACTGTAGTTAAAAGCCCCTTTTTTGTCTTTACAGTTAGCAAATCTGAGACAAATGGTTCAGCAGAGATGTATCCTGTGTGCCTGGGCTATAGGTTGCATCATTTATATTTGTGCTTTATGGTCACTCTTCCTCCCATGAAAATCAAAATTCGATTAGCATAGGCAGAAGGGTTTTGTAGGGTGTGTTGCTCTTGGGGAAAATCTACTGGGTGGTACATCTCGTGAACTGTGTTTGGGATCCAGCATGGTGTATGTGACATCTGGTGGGAAGGCTTGGCCCTTTCAGGAGCTGATAAATTTACAAAAGCCAACTTTCCTGAAGATAGGTAACTGTCAGCTAACCCATCCCACCCCCTCTCTGCCCAATCTGTCAAAGGATGCTTGTATTTTCCCCTGCTGAAAAAAATTTCTTTGGATCAGAAAATGTGGAGTGTATACCCAAACGAGATTTTTGTCCACAAGAAACGTGCTTCAGTGAGTGGAGTGTGCTGTACCCTTTAACTATCTCTTAGGACTCCTAACTCCCACGTGCTGCTGCATTGCTCCCAATGTGCTACATTTTCCTCATCATGGCAGAAGATGCAGCCTAGACTTCAGCTGTTTCTGTAAGAATAATCACATCATAAATCACAAAGCTGTTGCATAAACTGCTTTTCTTTTTTTTTTTTTTCCTTTTGTCACCTTTACTTTCCCTTGTTCTGGTTATTAATTTCAGGTGGTATTTATTAACATTTAAAACTCTTAAGCGATGTCAAAAATTTTCATTATAAAGAAGAAAAAAAAACAGGCAAATTTACCATTCTTTTCTCTACACCTGAAATTTCTTTCAAAACTGTGTTACTTATACAGGCATGATTCATTTCTTAACCTGTGATAGATAAGAGAACCATTAGTTTAAAAATGCAAACCTTAAAAACCCTTTTCTGAAAGTATAATGTTCCTGCTTTTCAGTCTTTGTCAGTATCAGGGTATTCAGTGCTAAAAGCTCACCATTGGAATTGATAGAAGAACTTCTCTTCAGTTGGAGTTGATAACAGTTAAGCCTTTTTCAAATTACTTGGTTATTTCTGCATCTTCTTTGAATGCCTTGTTCACTTGAATTTGTGATAAATGATCTTTTAGTCTAGCGGGCATATGAGTGTATTACCATGGTTAAGCATATGAGTCATCTTACTGATGTTTGTGGAATTGTTCTACCCGCTCAAGAGCTTTGGTAGAACAGTCTCTATTGCAGAAGAGTGAGGAGAAAAGAAAAAAAATTGAAGGAAAGTTCTAAAAGTGTTATTTGTTAAGTAGCAGGTATAATGACTATAGTACTAGAGAAACTCGGTGCCTGGGACTTTGCCACTTCCCTGCACTGGCTGGGAGCTGATTTTCTCAGGGTGGTACTTGTGCATTTGTAGCCAGCTGGCTTTGCAGCCAAAATTTTGAAGATATTTTTTTAAGGGACCTTTAAAAAGCTGTTCAAGAACTTACACTAATAAAACAGTCAATATATAAAGTAGAGGGTTGGTTTGGGTTTGGGTTTTTTTTGTTTGGTTAGAGTTTTTTCAGAACTGCTTTTGAAAATATTTTCAAAGAAACAAACCAATTTTTTATTACTTTTTCAGTATATGTAAATTTTTTCATTAATCTTGAATAATTTCCAAATTTTATTTTTTGTTGTTCTTTCATACAGAGATAGTTTTTACTGCTGTGTGTTTTATGCACATCAGGAATAAACATGTGACTGTATTTTTGGTGCAGCAGCCTTATGTTAATAGGAGTGCTTTTAGGTAGTCAAATAAACATAATTCTCATCATTCTGTTTTACTGCACCTATCGCCCTCCATTGTCTGTGCAGACTACAACTGGTTTAAAAAAAAATAAAATCATTGAAAGGATCTTTGAATGTCACTGCCAGTATTACAGATTATTTTATCCTTTTTGAGCTGTGAGTTCTGGAAGTCTGATATGTGCAATAATATAGTACATTTAATCATATTGATCAGTCTTTGTACTTTGGGCAGTTTGATCAGTGTTACTGCAGGCAAAGATACACATTTTAACATTGTTTGTAGTGGCATGAAATGAGAGTAAGAGGTGTTGCAAGAAAGCAACAGGGATAAATGATATTAGGTCACAATAAACCCCATGGTCATTATGACAAAGAAGCATTTTCACAGCAATTAGTGATGTTTGTGATTACAGTAGTACTGCTCTAATATGAGGAGAGGCTTGGTAGTCTGGCAAAGTGCTGGCAGTTTGATGACTTCTCTCGAAAGCTTGAAAGCACTGAAGATTTTACTCATCGACTGAGTATGCACAGAATCACAATAATTGATGTAAGGCATTTTTAGTGCTTAGCAGTGTAAAAATATTTGACTAGGGTTTTTTTTCAGAACTCTTTAAAAACTAAATTGAAATAAAGAAGTAAAAACATCACTAAAAACCACTAAGGCAGGGATGAATCTCTGTCATATGTAGGCTTGGAAAGGAGGGGAATCACATGAAAAGATCACAAATTTTTCAGGTTAAACCCTCTAAAATGGCATTTCTTTTTTAAGAATTTCATTAGTAATTTGTGTGAAAGAGAATTTACTTTTGTTCCCGTGCAGAGAGGGGCTGCCTATGGAGGACAGCCAGTGACCATTTAGCATGACTTCTGTGCAATCTGTAGAAAATGCTGATCACATTCTTAGCATCACAACCATTTAGGCAGTAATAGATTTTGATTATTAATTTGGGCTTTTTTTAATAATTTTGTGAGAGGCTGAGGTTGTTGCTAAAGGAGTATTTAGTATGTTGTAGAAAACAATTTAAATTTTTATTTCTTTATTGAGCAAGTGTTGAATTATGAAACTAAAATATTGTTAAGAATATAACCAGTGAAGTATATCACAGTGCTCCCCGTCCCCCACCCCCTTACTTTCTCTCCCACAATCCAGTTGATGTCTTCATGTATTTTTGGGACATTAATCTTGATAATGGTAGTGGAATGCTACGTATTTTTGAAAAATGGATCTGAAGTGAAACAGTGAAGAAGTCAGTAGTGAGGTACTGATGCCATTTGCTATATCAGCCATGACTACATCCTGATTTGCTACCTTACTGTGACTCCATTTGTCCTTTCCCAATATTTCTTTCAGTTTCATAATGTGTTTACAGTTATGCCTGATACTACAGTTTTTATGCTGAAAATATTTAAACTTCTGCATGTCTTCAGTCACAGGAATAACCATTTTGAACTCAGTGGCCTACCTTAGATTTTAAAAAGTAGGCATTTATTAAAATGTTCTGGCAATTTCAGTCATCCTCTCAGGGTAGGGGTATATACCTTGCAGATAATGCTTTTACCTGCTAAAAGGTTTGTCCCCATCTTTCTTAAAAGCCCCCTTTAGGTACTGTAAGGCTGCAATAAGGTCTGACCAGAGTTTCATCTTCTCCAGGCTACCCCAACTCTCTCAGCCTGTCCTCATATGAGAGGTGTTCTGTCCCTCTAATCATTTTTGTGGCCTCCTCTGGACCCACTCCAACAGGTCCATGTCTTTGTTGTGCTGGGGTCTCCAGAGCTGGATGCAGTACTCCATGTTGGTTCTCAAGAGAGTGGAGTAGAGGGGGAGAATCACCTCTCTCTACCTGCTGGCCACGCTTCTTGTGATGGAGCCCAGGATGCGGCCTTCTGGGCTGCAAGCACACATTGCTGGCTCGTGTCTAGCTTTTCATACACCAGTACCCCCAGGTCCTTCTCGACAGGCCTACTCTCAATCCCTTCGTCCCCCAGCCTGTATTGATGCCGGGATTTGCCCTGACCGAGGTGCAGGACCCTGCACTTGGCCTTGTTGAACCTCATGAGGTTCACATGGGTCCACTTCTTTAGCCTGTCCGGATCCCTCTGGGTGGCATCCCATCCCTCAGGCGTGTTAACCGCACCACTCAGCTTGGTGCCTTCTGCAAACTTGCTGAGGGTGCACTTGATCCCACTATGTCATTGATGAAGACTTTGAATAGTACTGGTCCCAGTACGGACCCCTGAGGGACACCACTTGTCACCAGTCTCCATCTGGGCATTAAGCCATTGACCACTACCCTCTGGATGTGACAGGTCAGTAGTTCCCAGGGTGCTCCTTTCTACCTTTTTAAAAATGGGTGTAATGTTTCCCTTTTTCCAGTCACTGGGGACTTCACCTGACTGCCATGACTTTTCAAATATCACGGACAGTGGCTTGGCAACTACATCAGCCAGTTCCCTCAGGACTCTGGGATGCATCTCATTGGGTCCCACAGACTTCTGTATATTCAGGTTCCTCAGATGGTCATAAACCTGATCTTCTCTTACAGTGGGAGGGACTTTGCTCCCCCACTCAAGAGGCATGGGGAGAGAGGTTGCCAGTGAATACTGACGCAAAAAAGTTGTTGAGTACCTCAGCCTTCTCCTCGTCCCTTGTTACCAGTTTGCCAGTCTTGCTCATGGGGGGGGGGGGGTGCGCTTTCTTTGACCTTCCTATTCTGGCTGCCATAACTGTAGAAGCCAATCTTGTTATTTTTTGTCCCCCTTGCCAAGATCAGCTGCAGCTGCACCTTGATCTTCCTGACCCCATTCCTACACAACTGGGCAGCGTCCCTGTACTCTTCCCAGGATGCCTGTCCCTCCTTCCACTGCCTGTGCCTTTCCTTCTTGCCCTTTAGTTTGACCAGCAGGTCTCGACTCAGCCATGCCAGTCTCTTACCTTCCTTTCCTGATTTCTTGCACCTGGGGTTCAAGAGCTCCTGCACTCTATGGAAAGTGTCCTTAAAGATCTGCCAGCTCTGTTCTGCTCCCTTGTCCCTGAGGGCACTGTCCCAGGAGGTCCTATTGACTAATTCCTTGAAAGAGCTGGAAGTCTGTTTTCCTAAAATTCAGGGTCCTGACTTCACTCTTTGCCTGACGCATATACCTCAGGACTGCGAACTCCACTGGTGCATGATTACCGCAGCCCAGGCTGCCTCCAATCCTGATGTCACTGATAAGTTCATTTGCACTGGTGTTCAACAGGTCTGGTATGTCATTGCCTCTGGTAGAGCTGTCTGTTACGTGGCTTAAGAAGTTATCCTCCTTGCACTCCAGGAGTCTTTTCCAGCAGATGTTGGGGTGGTTGAAGTCCTCCAGCAGGATGAGAGCATCCTGGAGCTGCATCAGTAGGCTCCCCTTGCGCCTAGTAGTAGCAGTACTAGGGTGGCCTGTAGTAGGTGCCAACTAATATTTGACACCAAAAAACATTTACAGATACAAGCACACAGAATAGAGTATCAACCAACAAATACAATGCAGAGTGCTAACATTTGGCCTTAATATTTCAAATAAGTTCTTATGTAATGTTCTAAGTATGCTAGAGCAGCTATTCAGTTTCATATGGCATTTGCACAAATCCCTACTCACATTCACCAAGTCTCAGTATTTGTTCTCACAAAGAAAACTTCCATGATTCCTGCATGCAAAAATATGCTCTCTGTACTCCTTGGATTCCAAATGTGCTGGATGCCATGTTACTTTTGGGACAAAAAATTACTTAATTTTGACAGACAAACATTGAAACCTTATAGAAAATCATTTTCACAGGACTTTATGGTATTCTTCATTTTACAGTGAATATTTCCAGATTATCCTTTGCAGTGAACACTGTATATCCTATGTATTCATTCTTGACTGTACATTTGGTGTAGTTGGTTGTACTTTTCCCTTCTACACAAAGTTTCACTCTTGACATTGTATTAAATGTTTTCCTACTCCTTGTGCTGCTTCGGTATCCACTTCACAGAGTACAGTCGGTGCTTAGTGCTTCATTCTTCCTAAGATTCTTGTCCTTTAGAAAATTGACCCAGGGCACCTTGCTTCCATCCTGCTCTTGTCACACAGGCAACATGCCCTGGCGACAGCGGGCCACCTTTCCATCACAGGACTCCTAGCAGCAGCACTCCTAAGAGGGAATATGAATCAATGAGAATCTTAACACAAATGTATCGTGAGGCTGGTGACTGTGATTGCATTGACGGCCAGGTTTAAGCACTGTGGTTTCAAACGGAGGTGTCCTGGGGCCTGGTGGCAGCTGGCTGGTGCTGAAGAGAAGGAATCCAGGAGCTGAGTCGGAGCAGCCTGTGCCCTCCCCCGTGGGTTGCAGCCCCGCTGGGTCTAAACACGGGGGCCAGAGCCAAGTATTGGAAACAGGATCTGTCTGTTGATGGCCCCAAGCCAGGTGGTGAATCAGACCCAGGATCCTTCTGGGGAGTCCAGTCAGGACAGCAGTTCATTGGGACAGAGAGAGGACAGAGAAAAGCTGGATCTAAAGTCCACACAGGAAACAGGGCTGGAAGAGAGCCTGGAGAGAAGATGCAATGTAGGTCCAGGGGGTCAACCCAAGAGACAGGTTGCCTACAAGCCATGTCTGAGGTCCAGCTGGAGATGGGTAACCCCATGGTATAGTTTAGGCCAGCGGCCAGAGCCTGAGAAATACTGGGTTTTTTTCCATTGTGGTAAGAAACCTCGTTCTGTCAAATATTCATTAGAATGATCACATTCCAAAAAAAATAGCAATAATAAGGTGATGCTCAAGACTTATGATTAAATCTAATGGTAAAGTGCAGCTAGAAATGCTCAGTAAATGGTTTCAGTCTACCTCTTCTAAGGCTAATAAATGCAGTGAGATTTTCTGTCTGCATAGAGTATGCTGGAATAAATATCAAATATAGTTTGTCATATTCCAGTTGCATTTCTTTTTTTCTCCTTTCCTCTTTTTTTAACCTGATGTTCTAAGGATTTCCTTTTAGTGCCTACGAACATCTCCTTTTGACAGACAGTGCAAATTAAAAGATATGGCTAGGCAAAGGAAACTGGAACCCAAATATGCCCCCTGGGTTTTCATTTACAGTTAGAAGCTACAGACACAATTACTGCTGACAGAAATTCAGAAGCCAGTGGCAGAGTGCATGTGGCAGTAGACTCATGCCAGGCAGTAATTGGGAAGATTATTTTTAATCAGAGCATATCCTACAGCCCAAACATTAGAAATCTCTTGTAAGGCTGACAGGAAATTAAACTGAGACCAAACAAAAAAGCCTCAAAATAGAAGTAATATGGTTAGAAGTCTAATGATGGTAAAACTCACTGCTTGTTGTATTTGGCTGTTATCTAAAGGGAATGACTTTTAACTTGCAGCAACAGATATCATTGTTTAATTGCATTTTGAGAACAGAATTAAAATAAAAATATCAGATTAGATTAATTTATACGTAGGCTTTTGATAAAGGTGTGAAGCGGAAGGTGTTAAGTCAGGCTTAGTAATTGTGTATTAGTAGTAACTTTTATTATTGCTTTAGGGTTTTTTGAATTTTTTTATTTTTTATTTAATATGATGCTGAAGGGAGCTACTTCTGCGGAAAAATACTATGTCTGGGTTACTCTTGGAATGCTCGGGTATGGTGACTATTTATGAAGCCAGAATGGCCTGGGGCTCTCCTTCGCGATGTCCCTGCAGCGTGAGCTCTGCTTGATGGGCTGCCTGAGCTGCCGGCCCTGCGGAGAGGAGACCGGGGCGTTCTTAGGGCTTTGCTATGCACCTGCAATTTTCATCTGACAGCACAACTTTCCCAGTTTTAAGTGAATCTCAAAACATCATCTTCTCTGCCAGACTTTTACATAAATACTTAGCAGGACTTCTACTTGACTCAAGTTTCCCATTCTCAGGAAAGAAAGTCTGGAGCAGCGCAGAATGCTGGTAACTCTGCTGTTCATCTGATGGAAGGTCTTGCTGTTCTTGTATATGCCTGTCACATACAAGTGGTGTAATGCCAGGTGCAAGCAAAATGTTGCTAATTGTATATTTATTTCTGTGTGATAGGAGTGCAGAACAAGAACCTACTTCTTGTTTTGCTAAGATATATGACAGCTGTGGAAAAGAAAATATCGCGTTGAAAATGCATCTTACATTTCTCCACAAGGCTGCTTTTAGCTGTGTGGACAGTCTTAATGACATTTTGTGTCGGTACAAAGAATAATAAGGTATAACATCGAAGTCCATCATAGTCAAGTAGGTTATCGTGAGTCTTGTAAATAGGATTTTATCAGCAAGTTGGTGTGTTGGGGTTTTTCCACAAAAGTATTAGCATTTTTCAGCTGTTATTTCCTTCTACTAAAAATTGCTTCGTATAATCATATGAATGTGACTGAAAAACCTTGCTTGTTGATTAGATGTTGCCTGAGTAGCTAGATAACAAATAAAGTATACTTCGTAACATATGCACTTTCTGCAAAGCGGTCTTCATGAAACCTGGAAATACAGAAATGCAGTGTGTAATAGTGCATGGAACTGCATCTGCCTGGTTTGCAAGAGCCTCCAGGTGCACTGGGCAAGGAGCCTTCTGTAACTGGCTTGTGTTACGTAGGACGGCTGCACTGGTTCAGGCCAACTTATATCCAGACTGCTGATGGAGAAATCTTTACAAGCCTTTGCAAAGTTTGTAAATGTGCCACCCTTCCTTTTGTCCAACAATATGGTAATAAAGTACCTTCGGTGGTGGTACGGAGCCCAGGGCTGTGGCTGGAGTTCCACTCTCCTTTTGCAGCTGCTTTTAGACCATTTGTTTTGAGGAAATCCTGACTTCACATGTCGTATTCAGATTATTAAACATTTTAAAGAATGTCTGCAGTCAGTAGAGCATGAAACTTTAATATTTCTGTGTGGAGGAAATTAGAGAGGGGTTATACAGTACTGTAAAATCAGGCAAAATTAATAATTACTCATTGATTAAATATTATAGCCAAGTTAATTGCTTTAGAGGTAACTATTTTTACAGTTGCTCTGATTTAATACAGCAGTAATTTGTAAATTACATACAAAGTTATATTCCTATTTTTTCCTGGAGTTGCATATGTTCTTAAAATTCTGTACATCTTATATCTCTGTGGATTCTGAATTTCCTCAGTCACTAGGGTGTGCAAATGCCGGATAAATAAGGAATACTAGCAGTAGCAGTTGGGAGTATAAAGTTTCTAAAATTAATGATAGGGAACGTTATGCTAAATAGAAAGTCTGCTAGGATTGAGTTGTCAGATACAAGAATTTCAGAAAAGGAAAATTAATCTACTATAAGCTCAGTGAGGTAGTGTTTTAATCAGTACGAAGTCTAAAAAATTAGAGTTTGCATTTGAAAACTCACAGTGACTTCAAATTGTGAAAGACAAGTACCCCTGATGGAGAAAACCTGAGAGACTTAATTTTCAATTATTCAGTTCAATTTTGGTGACTGTGACTAAGTTTCACTGTGGCACTACAAGATGGTCCTAAATCAGATGTCATTTTTGAAAATGTAGGCTAATTACTTAAAAAAACCCCAGCTTCTCAGGGATTTTTAAGGAACTCTTGATACCGTTAATTTACCTTGTGTTATACTCGGGGATATCTTTGATCTCACACAAAGAAAGACTTCCCGGAAAGGATAACATGCAGTAGTTTTAATGTATAGTTCATGTGCGTATGCAGCCTTCTTACATGAGCTGCCTTTTCTGTTGTATTTTTACATGTATGTGGTTCGTTTTATTTCATAAATAAAAGAAACTTGTACCTTCAGCTCAGAAATTGATTAACGTGAGGTTTTTTTGATGGTAAGAGGGTTGCAGTTACTGCTAGGAGCTTCAGTGGGGAGGCTGGATCTTACTGTGGTAGATACTCTCCTAGTGATGGTCCCTGCTCTAAGGAGACCAAAATGCAAGTATATTTTCTGTTGCTGATTGTCTCTTTTTTCAGATTCTGAAGTTGTTGGGTTTTTTATCAACATGTGTGATAGTTGCAATATTACCTGACATGCTTATGGAACATGTACCTTTCCGGTACTGCTTCTTGCTCTTGTTATTTTTCCTCAACTGCATTAGAGAGAGCCACTACTGATTTTTTGGTTTACTGATCATTTTTTTTTATGTTTATTTCTTGGTTTAAAATGAAATCACATATAAGGAATAACACATTTTGTGAAATATCATTCAGTATATTTACTGTTTGGAATTTTACTGAGGTGGATAAAAAGTATAGTAAATTTATCTACGGAATGTTTTTGTAATACATAGACCTAGGTGTGTATATTCTTTGAAGACTCCAAATATGTACAGTGTTTCTAGTTCCAAGAGTATTTGTATCAGAGCATCTATACGACCATTTACACGTGGAAATGAAAAATGCAGGTAGGTACAATCTGTTATGAAAAACATGGCTGAGCTTACTGTAACTTCTAAAATTCAATGAATAATTCAGTAAAACTTTACATGTCACCAGCTGCTCATCAATAAGAAAAAGTGGCATGGAATAGACTGTTACCCTATTCTAATTCCCATCTAAGTGCGTGTATAATATATTTTGAATGGCCCCTTTTGTTTATGTATTTTATGATCATTCTTCTTTTGCAAAATTGCTTGAATTTTTCAGTTGAAAAGTACAAAAGAAGTAAATCAAAGTTGTGTGTTCCTATTGAAACAGAAACCTATACTGGGGAAAATTTTGAACTATAGCATAGTAATTGCATGTCTGTTTTAGTAGGTAAGTTCATAATGCAAACATGGGATTTAAGTTTCTAATAAGTTGCGAACTGCTTGGAAATTTTTACTGTCCATTGAGTGATTAATAAATAAATAATAAAGTCTTTATTGCTATTTGTGACTCAATAAGCAGATTTTGCTGTTCGGCTTTGTACTACAATGAAAATGCAATTATGACCCAATAATGTACGCAAACCTTCTTGTGAAAGCCCAAATAATGCATTATCAGTTTTATTTTTTGTTACAACACTTTGAATCTTAAAGCCTGTCTTCAGCCTTCCATGGGTGCGGGGCACAAAGGTGATCCCCTTTGAATCTCTCATTTACAGTACAAATGTATTTTTCTTTTCTTAGGAAACTACACAGAAGCCCCATGCAAGTGGTGCCTATTGTTTGCATGATCGGAGCCTGCTTTCTGTAAGTGCACTGATTTTGTTGTTGTTTGTTTTATTTTCCTTGGAATTTGACTGAAATCTCTGTTGTGCTGTCATAATGAATAAGGACATACTTTGGACTTCGCAACTTGCCACGCTCATGCTGGATTGCAAGACTAAATAGGGCATAAACACAAGATCTGGTACCTTTTGGTCTTCAGTGAACAACAACTTGCTAGTGACATGATGAGAAAATAATCTTCCCTGTCTCTGGCTGTAGGTTAAAGTGCTTTTTTCTTGTATTTCCCTTGTATGTGTTAGGGTTGTGTTACTATTGTATTTATTTTATCTTTGGCTGATTCCATCAGAAAGAAATTACTTTGTATACAGGTTAGTCACAGACAGTTTTTTCCCCTTAGAACAGCCATGGATAATTCATCATGCTTTCTTTTTTAAATGCACCCATAATGTCAGAATAGGGAATATCATTAATTCAGCTCCAAAATTTATAGGATGTGAAAAAGTATTTGTGCTGATTCATTTTTTGCCTTTTTCCTTCCTGAGAAGATGCTTTCACATCCAAACTATTTGTTGCTCGTTCTTACTTGGAATTTATCTTTTCTTGTAAAGTTTTTCTTTTAAACATTTGATTAGAAACAATATTGATTAAGCACTTTTTAATCAGGATATAACTTTCAATACTTGTAATAATAAATACGGAAGTATCAGAAAAACTAAACGAAGTGTATGATTCTTGTAGGTGTGTATTTTGTACTTCTCAAACAATCTTTAATAATGCTCTGTGTAAAATAAATTGCAGTGCTCTATATTGGGTAATAAGCATGGCTTGTTCTGTATTGGGCTGACTGAATATATATTTATGTTTTTATACATTTATAATTATACTTTTCTTTGTTCTGTGTGTAGAAAGTAAAGGAGTTGCACATGTGTATTGGCAAAATAATAGACTAGATTCACTTTTTTGTTCAAATGTATTAATAGTTGAGTTCTTCCCCAACACACAAGGTTTGATGTCATTGAAAAAATCAGACATACGGTCCTTGTTAGAAATAAGAAGAGTTTTATATTTTTTCTCCTACACTGAACACAATCTTCCTCTTAATGTCTTTGAAAAAAGATTTCATTATTTCAAAAAGACTGCCTGGCTTACAGGAGAAAAAAAAAAAAAAGCCTGTTCATCTTGAGGACAGATTTAAATCAATTCTGTAGTGCTCAGCATGCTTGTTGCTTTTAGCTTTTCCTCTGTCACAAGCAGTATTTTCTATCACAGAATAACCTTAGAGCTCTTAGCAGAATTTAATGCAATTGACAGCTTTTGTTAGCAAAATTCTGGTAAAAATTGCAAGAATGAGGTTGGGGTTTCTAACCCATGGGAGACAGTGGTCCCTGAGATAATTACTGGAGTGTTTTTAGGAAGCTGACATTAATTTAACTGTGAATATATGGCTTCAGTATCTGTAAATGTAGTTGACGGAAAAGATATTCATCTTCCTTCAACAAGCTAAACCAGAGATTTGGGATATATGACAAGAAAGAGGAAGAAAATACTCATTTGGAATTTGGGGAAGGTTTAATGCTGCCAAATCTCAATGCTCGTAATTGGTTTTATTATTTTCCCTTGTGATCATAACCTAACCAGCACAATGAATATCAATCAACTTCTAGGGCTGAGAGGTCATTTTTTTACCAAGCTGCAACTGAAGTCCAGGATGTTGCCTGGTAACGGTCTATGTAGATGAGTTGGCTCTTAAGTACACCATATGGCTGGGCGTTGTGCCCTATTCACCCGTGACATGGTGTACACATGTAGTACATTACTGATTATAAAATGGTTTGTCCCATTCCCTTATTTAGAAGAAGCATTTAAAAATAGCAATGCCAATCCAACACAGACGTGTTAAGATTCTAGAATTGTATGTAAAGAAACAAATTTCTGTCCAAGTGTCAAAATCCTCATGTAATAATCACAGTAGATTTTGTGTTCGCTATGCTTCAGTTGAATTTAAGTATAATTTCTAGCTATGGTTGCTTTACAGTATTTTTCTATTTCATTTTGATAAATATGTTGAGGTAAGTATAGTTTTAACAGCTTAATTACAGAGAAATCCTGGATTTTAAAATTAAATTTTGTAATGTAGTCGGTTGATTCTACCAGATAGTCTATGGCTTTGTTTGGCATTTGACCTTCTATTATTTGTGCAGTAATGTCTACAGTACTCAAGCAAAGCTGCAGCGCATTGAGCAAACCAGTAAACAAAGCAATAAAAGACAGTTGCAGAAAACAACAGCTAAAAATAAACACGACAGGCAAAAGAGATAGAATTGTTCCAAATACGCAATGGGAAACCAAGCACAAAGAGTGACGGGCAAAAAGTTTGTTGTAGAAATGGATGTAAAACCCAGATGAGCAGAGTCCTCACTCATTCCCTTAACTGGAGGATTTTTCCCGTTCCATTGTCATAAGGTGGAATTCATTAAGGTGGGAATGCTGCAGAGTGCGGCGTTAGGCAGGACACATGCTGTGATCTCTGTGCTCTGGCTGTCATGTGCTGGGTAAAATTGAAAGGCAAGAAATGGGATTGATCTTGTATATAATGACAGTGACTTGCACCAGTAGAATGGAAGATCATTGACTGGTGTCCCAGTTCAGAAAGCTGGACAGTTAGTGCTTATGTTGCATTTCTCTGTGCCTAGCTTATTTGGAAAGATGAATTACTGTGCTTAGCCCTCCCCTACACAATTCCCTTGCCTAAAGCTATAATTCTTTGGCAAAGAAGCCACTTCTCTTTGGCATTCAACTTAAGTTCTCTGAAAACAGTTCAGAAAAAAGTAGAAGAAAGCTGGTATCTTTTCCATTATCTACGGAAAGTTTATACAGTTGCTTTTTGAGAGAAAAATTCAGTATATTTGCCCGTTCTATTGGTTTTTCTCAATCTTCAGGTTGTATATAGTTGTTACATAGCTTGAGAAACATACTGTAGTTAAGTGATCTTGTTGTTTTATTGCTAACACGTTTCCTTGGCTAGGAATTTTTAAGGTAATAGAGAAAGGATGAGACAGTAGTGCTGCTCCATGTTTGTTTGATAGTTGCATCCTTTGGAAGATCTGCCATGATTATTCACATTTTAAACCCCAATAGATGTAAATGGAAGTATGCAAATATGCTGTCTGTCTCAAAACAGTCTCGTTTTCACCCCTCCTATGGTCTCTCAGTGGCACAAAACTAGTTGCCATGTTGTAAAGGCCTATGAAGCCATTGAAAGAGGGGATTTGAGAAACCCTCTTTAATTTTAGAGCTGTCTTTCGTTTTGAATTGTAAACATGTTGAAATAAGTAACAGAAAAATAGCTATTATTGCATTGAAAATATTTTATTATTGGGGATTATGGGTCCCTTTTTCCCCCTCATTAAACACATCTTTTAAAGTTGTTAATATGATAAATCTATTTTCCGAAACAACATAGCATGCCAAGGAGGAATCTGAGGAGTTTAGTATGATCTAGAGATTTCTACCTGGGAGGCATGAAGAAAATAATTGTGAAAGAGACCTATTATAAAATATCATAATACTCTTAGAAATAAACCAGTATTATAACCTTTTTCTAATAAATGTATAAGGAAAAAAGATTTTAGTGATTGCATTCTTATTTATTCATCTTTCTGTATTCTGATGTAGTCTGAATGGTTGTATTAGTCTAGAGAGCTGAATATTTTTAAAATTGCAGCACTTTGAATTACTGATATCTGTGAATTACAATAAAAAAGGGTTGAAGAATGGTAGTTAGATAACGTAAATGAAGCAGTAAGTTCTGCTCCATTACTTCATCTGAGCTAGGATGGGGAACTGTTTAGTTGTTAGTATCTCCTCCATTGTCATATTATTCATTGTTGTTTTGTGATATCTTCAAATATCTTCAATACTTATTGTAGGAATTCATTAAGGACCAGAAGCAGCGAGGCATTTACACGCTTCTAATGATAAGCGGCAGAATACTCTCATGGATGTTTTTTCTTCCAAAAAAGCTTAGCTAAGGTGGCTAAGTCTGACCTGTGTTTGAATTTTTTCTAGTGCTGGAGCAAGGTAATTCAGTTTTAGGTGGTTGATTGGTAATATTACCTTTCCATTAGTTAGACACATGTTTAGTTAGATATGATTTTTAACTCCTTCCTGCCTACAGAACTAAATATAATACCTTTGTTTAGTTCAGGGATTTTTTATAGTCTGCATGTTCCAAGGTTTACCTTCTTTCATTTCCCATAGGGGAAGAAAATGTTGTTTTTCTTTCTTGGGTGTCACAAATTTGAAGTTTATATCAGTAAAATCTCTAATGATCTTAGACAAAAAGAGCATGTATGTGGTAGCAATTTGCATGAATCACTGTTAAACCACTGCTGTAATTTATGATTACCTAAATTGTAAAAGGGCAGGGGTTTATGTTTGTACAATGTGCTTAATCACTGCTGCAGGTAATTATGTATGTTTGTATTTACTTAAGCATCTAAAGAATTTAGAAGTTGCTCTCTCAAAGCAGATTAAAGAGGATGAGGCTTACTGAAATTGAATCAGACTGACTTTTTGAAAACAAGAGACAGACTCCTAGCACACGTCTTTTTTGGAAATACTACCCTAGATTATTGTGAACCGTGACTACTCCGTTAGGAAATTATTTGCTCTTGGTTGTATACAAATGTACGTGTGAAGAAATATCTAATCATTACTTCTTTTCTCCTTTTAACAATGCAGTCAGTATTTCTTTATGATGGATTCCTCTGTGAACTTTCTAAATCCTCCATCTTTGTAAGTGGTGTTTTGAGTCTACCAAGTAAAAGCTGTAGGGGTTGAATATGAATTAAGTTTAGGACCTGAATTTACTGTACATAGCAGCCTGTTTTCTGACACTGCTGAGATATTTCCTTCATAAACATTACATTGCAGACACTTTCTTATTCAGGCATTATGAACATTTTCACATGCATGTAAACACTTAGCTTAGAATTCTTCCATTGGCATCTGTGTGCGCTCTGGATATTCTCCAGATTACAGCATTAAGATGTTTTTGATCAAGTTCATTTCCATAGAGTTGTGGCATTTAAGAGATATCAAGTCCCAAAATTCCTGTGAGATTAGTATGTGTCATTATCTCTTTATTACAGAAGGAGAAACCAGAAAATTGAACAGCCTGGCTGATGTGCCAGGAGAGGGAGTAGAGCAGAGCTAGGATTTGAATTCGTATTTCTCAAATCCCAAATCATTGCCTCTGTTACTGGGACATCTTTCCTCCTGCTCTCTCCCTCTAATCCAATACCTTTTGTTGTTAATGATTTTTACATTTAACAAGTGAAAAAGAACTTAGAATTTCATGCTCTCTCCTGTCTCATAAAAAATTGAAAATTTTCTTGAAGAAAATCATGCATTTATTAGTCAAGTCCTGTCAGCATAGCTCAAAGCTAATTGAAATTCAACAGTTCTCATGATGATCTGGGTCATGTCAAGGGTGTTAGCATTCTTTAATAAAGATATACATTTGATCCTTTTTTCTTTTTCTTTGAAGAGCTTACAGACTTCTATAACTTTTTCTGGTAATGCTAATTATGCAAAGTGGAGGTACAGTCATTACAAGTGCTTGTGCAGTTCAGTATAGCAAACGTTGTTAACTGTATCCATGATATTCTGGGCTTTGGGGTGTGTTAGCAGCCCAGGGTTCCTGGAGGATTCATGTCTGTGTTGCTGCTTTACTGCTGCTGTGTGTTAAAGTCTGGGTGTTGCTGTGCGGTTGCTGCCTGAGCGTGGCAAGCTCAGCTGGGGCAGTCTTAGAGTGGGTCAAAGCCGTAAGCCTACAGCAGTGCGTGCACGCAGGGTTTTGCAGTAAATGCTTGGTAAGTCAGGCCTGTATGCAACAGGGAATCACTCTGTCCCTGCACATGATGCATTCATAGTGGATCTGCCACAAGGTCTGGCTTTTTGTGCATTGTGTGTTGGATCTGAGATCCTGCTGAGCCGTGTCTGGATGCAGCACTGGGTACAGGTGTGATGGCATGTTATCGTTTCAGTGGGGCAGTATCTTTACTGCTACTGCTCATGGAAATGAACAGGAGTTTTGGATTGTAGTAATTGGATTAGAAGTGGGGGAAATTTAATTTCCTTTCTTTTTTCTCCCTATTACATTTGAGGTTAGTTACTGAGTTGACAAATCTGTGTTGTAATGTGTTATCCCTGTGTAGCTCATGCGCTACCAATAACCAGCATGCTACATGAGAATTTGTACTGATCCTGCAAGTTATGTTAGAAATCATATAACTGATGGCTCTTTAAATTTTGAATATGGGATGGCAGTTTGGAAATACATCTTCAGCGAGAAGGCAGAATGCTGGGAAATAAGAACAATTCTGTTGATGTAAAATGAAATGCTTGTCCTTATTCTACATAGTTTAAGAGATTTAAAAAAATGAAACAGCATGTGAGTTTGACAGAATACATTTCTATTTGGTAATGTTTACTCTTCCTTCAGGATTCTTTACTGTCTTCAAAAATTGAACTGTACCTCTGAGAGCTGCTTCTGACTGTGAACCTTCCTAGAAGCTCACTAGCAACAATGGGAGTGTTCTAGCACTGGGTTTAGCAATTTGGCATTTCTCACCAAGTAGTTAAGCCTATATCTTCTAAGTATTGAAATACATTTACATCTGTTAATGCATTAATGAGAGAGATTTCTCTGTAAGTACCAAAATCATAGCACAGTAATCATCCAGGGCAAATTTGGGCAGATCAATGAGAGTTCTTGTCTGTGTATGCAGTGGGAAGAAAGCAGCCTGCAGCGGTCTGTGACAGACGGAATGCTGACATGGTTTAACTTCAGTTGGCCAAGTGCTTGTTAGATGAAGCTGGTCTCACAGACCAGCACACAAGTCATATTCAACTACCATGTGCTGGATTTCAATCTTGGATGTATCTTCTTTATACTAACAAAGGCAAGAAACCCATTTACCTGTCTGTGGTGGGTTGAGTCTGGCTGGCAGGTCAGCCCCCACCCACCAGCTTGCTCACCGCCCCTGGTGCGATGTGGGGGAGAACCGAAAGGGTAAAAGTGAGGAAAATAAAACCTTTTGGGTTGAGATAGCACAGTTTAATAAGTGAAGCAAAGCTGTGTGCGCAAGGAAAGCGAAATAAGGAATTAATGCACTATTTCCCATTGGCAGGTAGGTGTTTCGCTATTTCCAGGAAGGCAGGGCATCATCACCTGTAACTTGGGAAGACAAATGCCATAACCATGAACGCTTCCCTTTCCTCCTCCGTTCCACAAACTTGTACTGCTGAGAACATCATATGGTCTGGAACATCCCTTTGATCAGTTCAAGCCAGCTGTCCTGGCAGTGTCCCCTCTCAACTTCTTCTGCACCCCCAGCCCACTGGCTGGGGAGGCAGAGTGAGGAAAAAGAGCAAGGAAAAAAAAGAAACAAACAAACAAACAAAAAAAAAGCCCTTGAAGCTGTGCAAACACTGCTCAGCAATAGTCCGACAATAGCAATAACACTGGTGTGTTATCTACAATGTTTTAGTTACAAATCCAAAACACAGCAACATATGGGCTGCAGTGGAGAAAACTAACTCTATCCCAGCCAGACCCAATACACTCTAAAACTGCTGTTTTTCTTCTTCACTCTGAAGGTTCTGCTTCCTTCATCGGCACCTCAGAGGAACAGAGTTTTATGAGCACATATGGAAAAGAGAGAAAGTTGTGCAATAGAAACACTGAAGGAGTGGTGGTTTTGTTTGTTTGAGGGTTTGTGGTTTGTTTTTTTTCTTATCTTGGAGAATATTTTGCACAGCTAAATGACCCAGTTAAAAAAAAAATAAAAATATATATATATTTGGTCTACACTGAGAAAAGATTGATCTGAAATCCTTCACAAATTATGTTTTTATCAAGACCAAGTTGTTCTGTGCTATTGATTTTTAGATCTGCACAGTCTACAAGTAATAAAAGTTGCAGAGCCAAAATAATTTAAAGTGGTTTTCTGTCTTTTGTATAAGCCAGGTTAGGATATTGAAGTACAAATCAGTTGTTTTGCCACTTAGATTCCTTGAAACCCAAAAGAAAATTTCAGCATGAGTTACGTTTTCCAGATGTTTGTATTTTCTGTTTCTAAATCTTATCCTACAGGCAACAGGGCTTGTTTTGTCTGACAAGCTTTTCTGCAATTTGGTCACTAGTAGTACAACAGATAGCTATAAAGAAAATCATGCCTACAGGAGCCAGAATCATCATAGATGACTCCTAACAGCAAAAATGTGAAATATAATTATGCAAAAATCACTTGCAAATAGCAACATCTACACAGGATTAAATCTGAAGGTAGAAGGGCAATGACGAAGTGATAGCTGCTCCCATCTGTTTGTGGCTGGTCTATATTCTCTTACCTGCACTGCTGCACCCTTTCATAGGTGATCGGTTTTACTACTAAAACGTTGGGAATATTCAGATGATAAGATCTTGAATGTATCAGAGCAGAATCAGTTTCATGGGGGTGGCTTTGTCATTCAAGGCAAAAATTCTGAATACATGAATTGTGGGGCTTAAATAATATTCATCTGGAAATATCTTATTCTAGCTCTTAGTTACTGATGAACACACTAATAAAACAAACTAAAACAGATATTGCAGAAGCAATTTTATGGCATATCAATGCGATTTCTTATTACTGACTCGGGAATGTTAATTTAAGGAATGTGGTTAGGAGGATATAGATTTACAACCTACAGGTGTGCTTAGAACAATATACTCCATGCTTATTTAATAGGTTGTGGGGAAAAAAATTGTTCTTTTATACTTGATGTTTAACTACCATGGAAAAACTGCATTTGCATAACTTGATGAATATCGTTACAGCTAGGGTTTTATTTGTGCTTTATAGTGTACCAAAGGGAGACAGCAGTAGAATTCTTAAGAGAGTACTTACAAAGCAGCTCTAAAGTTCACTTGTTGAAGTGCTAAAAAGATTTTGTACCATCTGATGTATGGTTAAATGAAATATAACAATTCTTTGTAGTTTTAGGGATATTTGTATCATGTTCTGGTTGTCCCTAAAATCTGCTTCAATGTAACATGATACAACACTTTCATTATTCCTGTTCTTAAAGAAAATGGCCTATATTTAAATTGCCTGTGGTTGTGTCCAATGTGTCTACCCAATGTCAATAAATTGTTTCCTTGGGGCTATTGGCCCCACATGAAGGCCCTTGTAAACAGCCCCCTAACTAATGCTCTTCCGTGATGCCCAAGGACTGACCCATACTTTCTTGGGAGACCTTTATTATTGTCCAAAGTGGTTTGTAAAAGTGGGGGATTTATCACACATACTGGTTTTGTCTCCACCCAGTGTGGAGGTTTCAGTAACAGTCTGCTCCTGGCTCGTTCCCCTCCCTCTTCTTTCTGTTCTGTCCCACTTCTCCACTTCATGGGATGTTTCTTCTGCTTCCCTCAGGTCTGGGAATGAAAATCCTACACGGATTCATGCTTTATTCCAGGTAGAGATATTGCCCGTTATGTACTTTCTGGGCTTGGTGTTGAAGGAAGAGAGAGAAAAACAGCATAACCCTCCCATTGCTTCTAATGTAGGATGGAAAGAAGTCCTAAAAAATATGGAAAGGCCACCTGAAAATATTTTAACCTGAAAATAAGCCTCTTCCCATGGACTAATGTTCTCTGCAGTGAAGTCAGGAAGGTTCTCATACAAAGATCTATTCTTTATGGGGGAATAAATTGCTTGAACTGAAGTGTCAGTGGAAGACCTGGAAGAAGGTTGAACTGGAAGGTAAAAAAGGTATTTGCTGATGACACAGTTATTCAGGAGAAATCACGTAGAATTGCAGAAAGATTTCACAGTATGGGGTTAGTGGCAGATGAAATAGTTGCTGATAAAAGGTTTGTGTAGTGCAGATAGCAAATATAGGTTATACTGAGAAAACCGGAGTTGGCTTCATTGTAAAGATAAGGAGGTCAGTGGGGAAATGCAGCCAGAACCAGAAGCAAGCAGTAAGCTTACACACACTTCGGTAGCAGAGCCTAGAGATTAGGGTCTTCCTCTCATCACAGAGAGGAGAAGTGATAGAGAAATTTTAAATGCACATCTGGTGAACAAGGAAGCTAAAGGAAAGCAGATCCACTAGTATTTCACTGGTATGAATAAATGGTGAATTTTTACAGTGAAAGGGGTTTATAAGTAGAAGTGCATGTGAATCTATGCTATTCAGTGTGCAAAAGGGACAAAATAATGACATAAATTTCTGTTGAGACAGGATTATTCAGAACAGAAAAATCTAAGACTGACTGGGAAAGTGCGTAAAGCTGAAGGATTAGGTGACAGAACAAAATTCACTTTCAGTATTTCATAATAGATGGAAATCTGTTCTCGAGGAGGGAGTGCATGACTATCATTGCTCAAAAACCTTTCTTGGAAACATCAGGTCAAGTTCTCAGAAGCATTTGTTCAATGCTTGACAGCTGTCAAAAAAAGCAAATTGAATATTTAGCAATTTTCAGGAAAGGCTGACTCTCCTTTCAGGATATCCTTTCAGGATAGGACTGGCTCTGCTGGAGTTTGCATCTGTCTTACATGTGTTCACTGAAAGCACTTTTGGTTACCCTGTGTCTCAAAAAGGTGCATTCCAGGGTAGGTGAAAGGAATGATGAGAGAGGTATGGAATAGATTCTACACAGGGAAGCCATTAAATACATGCTAGATCTCTTTTACTTGGAAAAGAGTTGACAGGTGAGTGAAATGGGCAAAAAGTGATAGATTGAAATTATTATTGATATTGATTTGAATATTGATATTATAATGATATGACTCATAATTATGCACTCAATAAAATGATCAAGCAATGACTCATGAAAAGAATGTTTTTTTTCATGCTGTGTAGTGCTATCCTACAAAGTTTTGCCACTCGATGCAAAAAATAGAAGCAAGGCAAGAATAACTGTATAAATTCATGTGCAGTATTTTCTTACACAACAAAATGCAGGATGTCCCTCTATGCAAATTCCTGTGGAAAAGTTTGATGCTTATATTCTTTTGTAAACTTCTAATACTGATTATTGTTGGACAGAGTGTATTACTTTAAATGATGCAATCCAGTAAAATAGCTTTTCTGTTCATACAGATATTTTACCAGATGTGTATCACAGAATGGTTTAGGTTGGAAGGGACCTTAAATGTATCTTAATGATTATATGCTAGGACGTCTGGAAAAGGGAGGTTTCTTCATCAGCAATTTCCACTGTTTTCAGTGTGCTCTTTGCTTGTTAGTCCTGACTTCCACCTCAAATTGTCCCGAAACATTGGGCTGCCTTGAGGGTCATGCTGAAATTTCTCTAACATACATTCTGTAGAACCATTTAGCAACAGTTGTCTAGAAGGCTGATTGAAGCACAATTGGAAAGCATTAGCTCAGTATTTAGGTATTTCAGGTCAATAACCATAGAAACTTTCCAAACTGTAGTGCAGGCTTTGAAGCTTTCTTGTAGCACTGCAAAGATACTCAACCCGTAACGTAACATGAAGATTTCTTTTTCTGTCTTATATGAATATGCACTGTATTTTCCACAGTTTATCTGAAAATATAGGTTGAGACAGTAGAAGTTTTTTTTACTTTAAAAGTGAACTTTGCATCTCTGTTTAGCTAAAGAGCTTTTAAAAATAACGGCTTTCATCTCCTTACACCCATTGGCCCAGGATCTGACCTGCCTTGTTTGTAAAATGAAGGTATGGTCAGATTTATAGATTCAGAAATCTCTCAACTGGAATGAATAGTCTTTTGCCTTCAGATTGCTGAATCCTTGGGAGGAATTTGTCTTAATTATTCATAAATTTCAGTCTGTGTGTATGGTACACTTAGGTGAATGATTTCAGTGAAATCAGAGGTCGTTTACATTAATAAAGCCATGCGTGAATGCACACATTAACAGGCTTGGTGCTCTCTGGGCACTGGTGGCTTGACAAAGCTTTACTAAAATCTTACTTTGTGCTTCTCTGGAAGTGATGTCATTAAATTATTTTCATTCTCCTTAAAGACGTATGAAAAGCTACATGAAGATGTTTGTACTGTTTCTCTTGAGAAATTATAAACATTTTCTCCTCTAGTGTTAGTGGATGCTTAGAATAGTTTTCATGTGCGTACCCTTCTCTGAAGATTGAGGATGCTCTTTCAAGGCTGCCTGCCTAAAACAAGTTAAGCATGGAAAGTCTCAACCTAAAAGTTGTGTGTTTCTGAAACTTGCAAACAGATGCAAACTGTCCAGGAAAGAACAAGCAACTTACAGTGGTATTAGCAATTGTGTGATAGAAAAGCAAAAGGTGATTATGGCATTTTTCTGTAAGATTTCTGAAGTACTTGACACTAGGTAATAGCACATTTTCATATTTAAGAAAAAGATTGGTTTCAGTCTTGGGAGTGATATATTTCATTTGACCTCTGCTGTATGGCATTAGAAGTATATTTATGAATTTCGTGTGTACCTCTTCATTATGTTAGTTTTGTATACAAAAATTGTAGTGTATCTATAAATATGTAATAGGAATTTTCAAGATAGGAATCATCATTTATGATATTTACTGGCTTTTAAAATGTATTTGTTGAATTATGATGAAAGAAAATTATTTAATTCTTTTAAAGTAGCAGTAGCTTTTGTTGAAAGCCATTTTCTGTTGCATCGAATCTGTTATTTTAGATTCCAAAATGTTTTATTAAGGTTATATGAGTGCCTTGCAAAAATATGGTGTTTTTTAAATACGAAACGTGCTGCAGTCTTTACTTTTGGGTCACCTTTTATATAAACTATCTTTGAAAGCATCTAATTTGGTTTTTCATATATTTTTTCTTTTTTCAGTTTTTGCTGTAAGCTTAAAATTCACTTTGACATACTTCTGATTTTGTTGTCAATATTTGTTGTAATGAACTGCAATGGCTCAACATTTAATCAGCCTGATATTAACACCTAAGAAAAAGTTAGAATCCTTCTAAGTTTTTATTGATTAAAGAAACATTTCTGGGTTCTGTATACATTTTCCAAATAGATGCCATGAAGAATTTGAGAATGCTAGCCTAGGGTCAGGTTGGGTTGGGTTGGTTTTCCAGCAAATGCTTAACTTAGCCAAATTGCTTGACTTAGCTGGTAATAGAATATGTCCTTAAGTGAAGCGTTACTATTCGTATTATTTTTTCAGCACTGAGGTGTTCTCTATATCTTTATTTTATTCAAAAGGTGTATCTGTAAGAGATAAGAAAACAAATGAAATTTAGTAGGAACATCTGTGACTTCATGTCCACGATACTGCTTTTGATCTAATGTGGGGGAAAAAAACCCTAAAACATTAAAAGCAGCTTTAGTAGCATCACAGATAGCAAAACAAGAGTAAAACTCAAAAAGAGAAAACATAACCTTACAGACGTTGCCTCAGTGTGCGTGTGTGTGATTGGCATATCTACAATGAATTATTTGTTGTCTCCAGTAGCCCAGAGTCCCTCTTGAGAGGGAGAACGAGACATAAGGACTTCTACGAGAACATTTCTATTTCTTTTGCGGGACTGGAGCCTGTCAGTAGCAGAGGGCTTGTTCGCATGCGGAGCTGCCGGCTGGCGTGTAAGAGGCACTCCTGAGGGGGCTGTGTTCACATGGGTGCAGCGGGCAAGGTCTGAGAGCAGAACGCACTTCACACACCCAGCCTGGGAGATGGGGGGTGCGTTGGACGGCAGCACGCTGTTTTGAACAAAGCGGCGCAGGTGAGAAAAAGAGAAGAGGAACCTGTATGAATGAGTTTGTATAGGTGCTTTTTTTTCAGGCAGGTGAATTCCCAAGAATTCTAAACATTTCAAAATCTGTTTTCCTCTCCTTGCAACATATTATTTAGCAGACTGATACAATCAAAATAGCATTTTAACAAAATATCTGTATAGTTGAACTTTTGGTGATTAAAGGGGTATTCATAAAAGGTAAATGTTGAAGGTATTTCCTCTTTCTCCTCTCCTTTCAAGTCACCTGGGGCTATTTTTATGTGTTTTATGATGTGCTTCAGCACCTTGCTCTTTCTTCATTGATCTGCAATACATCCAAATTTTCTACAACACACTGCCTTCTCCATGTGTTAGATACTTGTTCTTTGTTCTCTTTCTCACCCCTGAACAGGCTTTTTCCCAGCATTTCTTAATTTCTGCATTTTTTTAACAGACAGTGGATGAGCCATTTAAAACCTTCAACTCTCCAGTGCCCCCATCTCTTGTCACCCTGTGCCTGAACCCCTCTACACCACATCTTGTGTGCCAACTTGCAAGGCCTTTGTTATCACACCAAGCCTATGTTCCTCGACACTGCATCATTACTTTAGTGAGAAATATCTCAGGCTACACAGAGTAACTCCTTGTTACTACTTTCTCTCTCTCTCTCTCTCTCTGTGTGTATATATATATATAAAAATAAATGTTTATGCCATACAAAGAGTATCAGCCATGAAACAAACGCGGCACCAGCCACCTGGCCATAAGAACAGTTACAGCTGCTGTTAAACCAAGTAAAACCAAAGCTCCCAGCCTTTCAAGGCAAGCTCCTACCAAGGCAGGCTGCCAAGCCTCAGTCCTGAGGCCTTGCAAACTCAGTGCAGTGACTGTAGCCTGTTAACTAGCCATGGCTGTGGTGCGTTCTCTGAGCGACAGGACTGTACCCTGTGTATCTAAATTCAGGTGCGTACTTGTGTTTTTAATGGTTTGTTTGTTGGTTGTTGGGTTTTTTTTTTGTTTTGTCTTTTTCCCCAGATGATGTAGTTCCAGTTCTTATCAGAATCAATTAGATATCCGTGTGTTTTGGCAGAAAATCACTGTCTTGGTTTTAAGGTAAACCTCATCTCGGGGCACAATAGTGTGGAATGCAATTTCACTCCAGTTTGATACTTAACTACTCAATCCTTCTTTTTTGGTTAATGTTAGAAAAAAATGTATTTTATAATAAGTAACTACAAATTATATTGTAAGACAGCGGTTTTCCTAGGTCTTGATATTAAAGATAATGTTTTAAAAACAAGTATTTTTTGGTGTTGTTACTGACGGTTCACTTGCCTCCAGTAGCAAATGTATTATGTTTTGTAGGTCCAGTTCTGCTTTCCTGCAACCTGAGTGTAGTTTCATGACTTCAATTATATGTCCAAGATTGGCAAAAACATACACATTTCTTACAGTCACACAACGCTTCAAATTAATTGAAGGTGTGTTTTAAATGATCTTGTAATTTGTTTGCTCAGCCAAAGATCAAGGAATGCATCAGTGTAATATCTGCATGAGGATGGACTTAATGTTTTTAATATCTAACTGAAATCAACCCTTTCTCTCTTATACTGCCTGTAATACGCTGTGAGATGGAGAGAGCTGACACTGTTTGGTGGATATCATTAATATCATCATATGATCAATGATAAATAATGGTAAATATCATTAATATGATAATATGGTAAATGCCCCAATAGTTAGTTTGCAGGTTTGGGTTTGTTGTTTTTGATTTTTTTATTAACACCAGCATTCCTAAATTCAACTGAATACATGAGAAGGTTGGTTTTGATTCATTTTTGGAGTAAATTTGGGGTGTTTACAGTATAGTGGAGAAAAACTGGAGGAAAAAATCCATTCACCATAAGAATTCAGGAGCAAAAAGCAAACAAAATAAAGCTAACTGCATCATCATTATTATATTTGAATGCAGCTTATTAGCCAACTTTGAGATTTTGTGAAAGGCCTTATTAATGATTCCTAAATAAGCAGACTTTGCAATGTTGATATTATCTGTAATGCATTATTGAATCAACAGAAATAAACCTGCTATCATTAGCCTAATTATTTAGATATGATGAAACATAATGACTGTTTTAAGTGCAAATAAGCTGCAGTTAGCAAGCAACTAGCCAAATAAGTGAGGTAGCATAGCAAGGAAATGACTCACAGGAGTGGGAAGTAAAATTGAAGAAGTGCAAACACTTACTAGAAGAAAAATACACATGAGATGCCATTTCTCACTGTTACAAGTACATTTGAGGGCAAACTGCAGGTCCCTGAGTAGATAATGGTGATATTGTTTATTGGATTTTTATTTTTTTTAAACTATCCTGCTTTGCCAGAACATCTGCCTGAAGTGAACTCTGAGCCTTCATTGCAGCCTTTGATATATCAGGTTTGCCAGTGGTTATTGCTGCATCTGTGACTTCTACAATTATCTACAGCTGGGCTGGCTGGAGCTTAACAGTAGCCAACTCTCAGCAATTTGGCTGGTATACTGTCTGTTAGTGGAGCAATCTGGGGCTAGAAAAAAGTGCCTGTAAGGTAAAATAACTGTTTCAGTTATGAGTTAAGAAAAAAAAAAAAAGGGAGAAGAAAACTAAATTAACTTCCTGAAAGTCACTTGTCAACTGTTGTAGAATAATAGCCATTTTGAATGTCAAGTTATCTGATTAGCCCCTTGATTATAATAATTTCCTTTTTATAGCCAGAATGCTTACATAAATGTAGAAAAATATAATAATGTAGAAGATATATTTAAAATTTATTTCTGACAATCCAGTCAAGGGTAGATGGGTTTGTATCTGAATGTGTTTGTCAGGAGAAAATAAGGGCCAGAGGCATCCTCTCATAGTTGTATGCAGGAAGCTGTCTTCATGCATAATTTTTTCCCCCATTAGCTCTAAAAATAAGGAAGGTGCAGTTGTTTGGTGTGCGGGTTTGGGTTGTGTTTTTTTTTTTTTTTCCCCCTTCATGGTATCAATGTAAAACTAGTGAAAAGAGTTCTTTCTGGAAACGAGAAACTAGATATTGTATCACAGAAGAGAACATTTTCCGAACTAAGTTTTCTTTTAGTATCTGTGACATTATTTATTCTTAAATTCACTTTTCTATTTTATTATGGATTATATGACTTTCAATATCTGCAAGATTTTATGTAATTTTATCCTAGTTCTATTTTAAGTAATTGCAAACTGGAAGATCCTCTGAATAATAGGTGAGAAGGAGTCCTTTGCACTGAGTGTTTAAAAAACAAACAAACAAAATCCAAACCCCAAACAGAAACAGTTAAAGCTTCCACCATTTCTTGCTACCATTGTCATGTTTTACCCTCCAAAGTTTAAAGCTTAAGAAAAAGAAGAACGGCTCTAGGCAGGCACTCTGAGCAACCTGGCAACCAGTCAGGAATGGTTTTAAATAAACTTGGGTTATGATAAATGTTTACCTTAGGCTGAATCTGTTCTGCAATAGGCTGAAATATTTCAGAGTGGGTATGGACTGTATGCTTATCCGCTGATAAGTGCATATGCTTTATAATTCTTCCAGCATGTGTACATGTTGCTTTCATGTGTATATTCTTGGATCAGAAGCAAACTATAACGGCACTGATTCGTTATGGTAAACGTCGATGTGAAGCAGTTTCCTACAGTTTGACTGAAGGTTCCTTCTTAATGGCATAACTCTTAGTTCAAAATCCTCTTCTTTGAGTGTTTACAGCCCATTATAATTTATCATCTATTGTATTTATAGCACAAGACTTATGTGGTATATTTTCTTTCGCATGCTTCTTGTTAGGTTATTCTCTTAGGGCTTTTTAATTGATTTTTCTACTCTTTGTGTTCATTTAGAAGGTCCATTTCATATTTTCATCTGCAAAATACTAAATATGTATCATGCAGAAAAGTACATGCTCTCCACCTTTAGTTGCTAACAGCAACTAAAGTTATTTAGTAAAAAAATCAGAAATTAGTAAAAAATTTAGAAATTTAGTAAAATTTTTGTTTGTTTTTCACGAGAGCAAATGATGAGTTGTTGAGCCAGGAGAGAAGTGTAGGTGGGCTAACAAGAAAAATGTGGTACTAATACTGAATTTAAGGGGGGCACTGGAATAGAGAAGATTAAAAACTGAGATTATCAGATGTGGTGTTTAGATTGTAAACTGGAAAGTTAGCTAGCTGAGTAAAATAAATACCTAACAAACAGATACGATTAGAATTTTTCAGTGCTTCTTTGCAAGTAGATGAGATGCTTTAAAATGCATTCTGCATAAGAAATATGTTGCTTTACAACCAACAGTGATAGATAGTGAGTCCTTGTCTCTGTGCAATAATAGAAATGGGTTTCCACTTAACTCCGTCATAGTTGCATTCTGGACAAAGAGGCTGCGCACTGTTAATTGTGCACCAAAGTCCACGGAGTTGATATTGATCCAGCTGCTAAATTGGGCCCCTGCTGCAGCAACTCAAAGACACTGCTGCAAAAACATCTCTGAGAAAAATGCATGACATTTCATAAAATTCAAGAAAGTTGATGACAAATTAATCGAAAAGCATGAAAAACATAGGTTATTTGGTATTGCAATTTATTGTTTAAATATACTGTAATTTATAACAATAGGTACTAACCTTAAGGAGTATGGACTTTAGTTTTTACTTTTATTCCTGCCCGTCTGTTTCCTTGGGCATTTCTTTGCTTTTTCTGTGCTTTTGTTTTCTATCAGTAAAATTAAGATAATAGTTAAGCTAAGTTAATGCTGAGCTTCCTTTTGTAAGGTGCATTGATATATAAACACAAGAAATTACTTTTTCTTTCTTAAAAACTGTTATGTAATTCTCCTACACTTGAATTCATACTTCGATGTTTCTATTTCTTTAATACTGAAATTTTATTAAATTTTAATAAAATAATATTGTAGACCTTTCCTAGTAAAATTTTCTTAGTAAAATTAATTCAAGCTTTCTTAGTGCAAATAGAATTCTAATATTTTGGATTTGCTGAATTTAATTATTAGGTTATAATGCTATGTCAGCACTTTCACCTCTAATACATGCAATATTATCAGGGAGCTCATTAATCATCATGTTAATGGCATTGCCCTTATTATGCTGCTCCTGTGTATTTCATTTACCATTTCTATAGACTTAGATCGTTTGCCTTCTATTTTTATTTAGGTTATCTAGTTCTTTCAGTTTTTCTTGTACCTTCTCCCTTATAATTATCTTAATGTATTTTCTCCCTTATAATTATCTTAATATATTTAATATCTTCTTCATGATAAAGACAGTAGATTGAAACATATAGTGTAAATAGAAAAATCATTCAGGACTTCCTCATCTGAACTATTCCATGTGGTAAGTTTGTGAATCCATTTTCTTTTCAAATTTTTGTTTTGGTTAACATGCAATTGCAAGTTGCAATCTTCTGTGTAATTTGATAAATCATCTCATTATTTACCTGATAGAAAAGTAGTGCAACTACAAAAAAAGTCAGCATATTTCCAGATCTTTAGTAATAGTCTCTTCAAAAAGTGGGTGGTTTGCAGACCAGAATTTATGTGGAAGGATGCGTGGTGCTTAAGATGACATTATCACCTTCCTTGCATCAAAACCAAAAACCCCTTAGATCCACGCAATTTTGATCCTCTTCTTTCTACTCATAATTTCTTGATTGCTTCAAATAAACTCTCCCTTAATGTCTATAAAGCGTTTTCAGCAGTTACATGATTTCTGATAAGTCAGCTTCTTGCTCAGCACCCTGCAGCATTTACGAGGCCTTGTCCTCTCTGTATTTCTCTGCGTGAGCCTAGAGTGAACCACTGGCTCCTGAGAGCTTAACTGAGTTTCTGTTGTAGTCGATGCCTATGAAGAATTAAAATGCTAATAATTTCAGAACTTTCTCAAGTCTAGTGTTAGCAATTCTACAGTGTTCTTCGTACTGAGGTAGATTTGGTGATTTATAGTTAATGTCTCATTTTAATGGCTTCTATGTTGCTTATGCTTTTGCCTAAAAGGTAAATAAAACAACAATTCAGTTGATACAGTTGCGTGTGTCTTGATACCAGTTGCACAAAGGAGTTTTCTTTCTGGAAAAGTTTAATCTCTATGCTCATAAATACGACAGAATCGTAATTTTCAAAATATACCAAAGAGGAAACATTGCCCAGAGTTCTTACGGAACTGTTTTGAAGTTGATTAATGTTTCATAGAGTTTATTTACAATATGTATAATAAAAATTTGCATAATTCAAAAGTATGCTATTTGATCTTGAAGCATTTATTGAGCTAAGAGTTTTTATAAAATGCGTAAACAAATCTATCAAACCAATGGCAGAAGTACTCCAAGGTAAAGTACATCAACTGCCTGAGAACTCTGCTCTAAAATACTACTTCAGATTTTCAGCGCGTATGATGCCAAATACACAATTAGCCTTTAAAAACAGTTTTCACCTTTCAAGTGATTCCCCTATCCTATAATAAAAAAAACCCCTTTTTGTAGTTATAAAAATGGGACCTGGTAGGGCATAAATAGGCACGACATCAAGATTTAAGTTAGTCTTCAGTAAGTACTGCTTTCGGGGATTATTATTGCAGATCTACAGTATAAAGATTCAGTCTTTTGGGAGTCACTTGCCACTTCCCCTCCATGGGGGGGTGGGATGTCATAAAACATATTCCAAAAATGACTGAAATCCAAACAAGATGCTTTAAACATTAGGTTTTTTAAAAACATACAAGAAAGTTAAGTAGTTGGTTCCTCTTGAATTTCCAATAAGAATAGTGCTGAATTCTCTCAGATCCAGACAAATCTCAATCCTGTGGTGCCTCGAGTGGGAGTGGAAGCTTGTGTGGGTTAGAGAGTGACCTGAAGCTCACCTCTCATCTGTGAAGAGAACAGTTAAAACATCCTCAACTGCTGAAGATTGTGTCTACATTCAGCTTTCAAGAGTGAGCTCCAGTTATTCAGAAGTATTCGTACTTTCTTTGTTTGATTTTCTTTTCTAAATTCATATTCTCTTGTGTTTCCCGTTACTAAGGGGGAGGCATTCTTAAGCAGAAAGAGCATTCATCCAGACAGAAAAACATTAATTTTGCCAGTGCTTTTCATTACTTCCTTTGACATTATTTTCTTGATTATACTTTGCCCTGGTTTGTCTGGTTGACAAACCTGTCTGGAGACAGGTTTGCTTTATTTTTTTTTTTCAGACTGTTCAGTTATTATTTTTTTTATTTCAGATTTTTCTTTGTTTAGTTAATGACATGTAATCATTACAGCTGCCTGTGGAAACAAGCCCTGTAACAAATGCGCATTATTCACAAGTCATCATTATTGTGCGTGAAAGAGAAAAATATCTCCCAATGATTTCTACCACCTCACAGTCTGCTCAAACCATGGGCATATTGATGTTAGGACAAGAGACTGGTAGAACAGAAAACAACCTTAGAGAAAGTCATAATGTGAGGTTAGATGCATTCTTTGATTAATTCACCAACCTCAGCTGATTAGCTGCTGCTGTTAAAAGTTTTGTGAGTCTGATTTGTGCCTGGGTTTTTTGTGTGGTGTTTCTGTCTTTGCTTGCCAAGTTTTACCAAATGTCACTAGTTTATTTCACATCGCAGCCAGTCTCCCTTACTCAGCCAGCTTGTATGTCAGTGTATGTCTTTATGCTGCTGTGGGCATGAAGTAGGCAAAAACTAAAAGAAAAATGCATTAGTTGTTTCTTGTGGTTTGGAAGATGTTTAAGAGTTCCATTGCATAGAAGGGGAATAGCAGAATTAGCAATGGTATGTCAGCAATCAGTTTTCTTCTTGTTATGTAGAATTCTGCAATATGAAATTTCAAAGTATCTGTCTTTCATTCTGTGATGGTATAGAGACAGTGACAAATTACTTTATTTTAATGTGTAACTTTTTCACTGTGAGGGTGATTGAGCACTGACACCTGGTTGCCCAGGGAAGTTCTGGGGTCTCCCACCTTGCAGCTATTCAAAAGCTGACATGGTCCTGGGCAACTGGATCTAGGTGGCCCTGCTTGAGCAGGTGGGTTGGACTAGGTGGCCTCCAGAGGTACCTTCCATCCTCAACCAGTCTGTGATTCTGTGGTTTAACAACGCAAAAGAGACAGTGTTACAGGTTAACATACCGTATTCATGTACACCACTTTTTAAGGTCTGATGCCTGTTCTTGCATAATCATTAAATACTTGAGTAGAGATGGAAGAAGAGAAAAGCAAAGTAGAGAATATTCTTTTACAGAGGGTAGTAAATGACTTAATAAAATTAGCTATTAGTCATAAACCTTCATTTATATCAGCAACTGTCCTTCCCACTGTGATCTCATAACATTCCAAATTCTTAAGTGTTGTAAAGGATAGGTATGAAAGGTTATGAAATTTCATCTTTTCCTTGTGTTAAGGATCAACTTTGAATTTAAATGAGAAGAAAATACCCTAAAACAGGCGACAAATGCAATGCAAACTCCCTAACAGTAAGCATCATTTAGTACTAGGAAGTGACCTCCATTGTTGGAGAGCTTAAAAAAAAAAAAAAAAAAAAAAAAAATTAAAAAATAGTCCAGCTCTATCAAGGACAGCAGAAACAAAATTTGAACCTGTCTTGGAGCAATAGAATGGAGTAGTGAAATCTCAAGGTGCCATCTACACTTTTCTAAAGACAAGGTTTGGGATTCTGTTCGAAATTTACATTGTCAGCTGAATGCATTGAAAAAATAACAATGGTCCCATGCAGAACTGAGTGGGATCCAAACTATTTTAAAGCAAAATACCCTTATCTAAAAAAAAAACCAAAACCCCACAACCCAAATAAAAGTTTCACCACTGTATTCTAGTGTAGACAAATTGATTAGTTCTTTGCTTTTTCTTCTTTCTACGCTCCTTGCGTGTGGTACTTATCTGAAAAAGAATTTTCACTCTGCTGCTTTCCTTGCTGTGCTAATCACCTGTATCTGAAAATGCATCTTCAGAATTGTTTTATTGTGACAGGTCAGCAGATAAAAGCTGGATACCAGGGGGTAAATGGCACTGACTAACAGGCTTTCTTTCTGTAACCTAAGCAATATTCCAGAAAAAAACTTGGTTCATCATTGGTGTTAGGTTTGAAAATATTACTGGAAAATGAAGTCCTATACTTTGTTGCTGGAGGTGAGATTTTGTCTTGCATTCTAGTTTTCCCGTCTCTCAGTTAATTTATGTGATAATTACCACCGCAGTTGGCTGACCAAAATCTTTAATGATAAAACTATAGGAACCTAGGCACCATGGTGAGATTGAGCTATTAGTGTTTTTATGTGTGAGAGACACAGAGAGTGCTTTGCCTTCTCGTTTTTTTTTTTTTTCCTTTGTCACATAGCACAGAGATATGCAATGGAAAATCAAGTACCACAAAATGCTTTCTGCTCCTTGATTCTAGGTAGTAGATGTTTTTTGTACCAATGTGTAGCATTTCTATACTGCTGATTTCACCAGTTTCTCATCTCCACTCTTGCAATATCACATACTCAAAATGAGAGGTCAAAGTCTTGCAAATGGATGCTGTTCTGGCATAAGAACATATCAGAACTTCATGGGCAGTCAGAGGTATGAAATACACTGAGGTATGGTGATGTGCACAAAATAAAAAAAAAATGTTGACTGTATTTCTATCTTTTTCACTCTTAATGGCTTATGATCTAACAGTACTGTGCTATATATTATCTGTAAAAGGTGAATTCGCAGGTTAAACTTAAAAATTACTGAATTATTGATGCATTTTAAGCATGCATTAATGGCTTGGATGTAAATGTCTATATTTAACGTAACCACTAATAATCTGGGCCTGCTTAGGAAACAGTATGGTCCATTATTTTTCCCACTATCTCATGTTTGTTTCAGTACAAACATGATTTATAATAATGTGCTTTCTTGAAGTACTTTTTTTGGCAAATTTAGTATAGTAGAAGAGAATGTGTATATTAATTTCCATGACCTAGGGATGATTTGAATCAAAATTTTGTCCTTGCTAATAGCTAAATGCCTGCACATCAAAAATAATAATAATAATAAAAAAATACTTGAAAGCACTGAGGCATTAGTTGGTTCAGAACAGTAATATCAGAGCTTCAACAAAACCATTCTTCACTGTGGAGTCCACATATCTAAAGCATCCAGAATTTCCTGGTATTTTCTACTGGAGCTTAAATAACACTCTTGGTAGTAAAATCGTGGAATACACATGAATATGAAAATCATATCCTTGTCACTGTTGGCTAGATCAGGCAGCTTACCTGACTGAAAATGAATCCTTTATTGTTAAGTGAGATTTTGGTTGCATCAGCTTGCCCTAACATGGCTGAGTGTGCAACTGTGAGACCACCGACACCGAACTGTAGGAATACAAAACCGCTGCTGAGGAGAGCACTGGGAGAGGCAGCCCCAGCCCTGCTGACTGGGTAACTCCATCTCTATCCACACAGCATTTGAATCTCAGCATTGTGTTAGGAAAGTCAGAAAGGAGCTGGTGCATCCTCTTACCCATTCCTAGAGCCTCTTCTGTTTAAAAAAAAAAAGCTGCCACCAACAAAGACGACCTCGAAATCCTGATTTTACACAGCCAGTCAGGTTCTCTCAGCAATTGATGGTCAAAGCTGATAGCGACTTAAGTTTACTTTTAAAATTAGCAATATATTTACAGCAGCTAGTCCATGATAGGCAAGGTTTCAAAACCAGAGTGCCAGAAAGAATCACATGCACAGACCAATGAAAAGAAAGGCTTTCTTTAAGAGGCTTCATGAGAACAGTCATCTGGCATCATTTTTTGTTATAGATGCCAGAAGTCTTTCTGTGACAACAAGGCATGAAATTTACCTCCAGCCTGGCATCCTGTCTGTGTTTACTCAGTTTGCTAGGGAGGCAGCCAGTTAAATAATACAAAGTGATTTTCAGCAAATTTAATGTGCCCTATCTAGTTTATATCTTCTAGGAGCACTCTGATGCTCTTAACTGTACTTTGGTTTGTGATTATTTTTTTCCCTGTGTAAAAAAAAAAAAAAATAGCAGCTTGTTCTTAGTGAAGCAGTCCTCTTTCAACGAGGATGGGATATTGACTTGTGCTACCAGACTCTAGTGTGTAAAGCTGAGCTATTGTAATATTCCCTGGAGAACTACTTCTCTCTGAGTGTAAGTTGCGGGTAATAAAAGTTGGTGTGTATTATTTTGGGGAAAGCAAAAGAGAAAAAAACCCTTCAATTTCTTTCATTCATGGAGCCACCAGCAGTGGCTGTAAGTGTGCTCAGTCTGTTCTTTGGGGATGCTCCAGAGTGTGCTGGCATTTCCTAGCTAATTTCTGGTTTCAAAAAACCAAAAACTCCAATTCCACCACACACTAACAAGCTAATCCACTGCAACTACCAACATCTCTGTACTTCTGAATAAAACCCCTACTACATTTCTCAACCATAAAATAAATTGTGCAGTTGCGGCATTGTTATTAAACCTGAAAATGTGATATCTACCTCCCAATTGTCCTCCTTCTACCACCAAAGAAACAAGTGAAGTATAATTTGAAAGAAGAGATGTACATTTGGTACCTTAGGAAAACATCGTAGTGAGAAGCTGTTTCTGATACATTCTTCATGTTCTCACTGGGGTTGGCTACTTTCTGTACTTCTTCTGAAAAAGCATCAAAGCCTGAAGGATAAAACAAAGAGAGAGGGGGAGAATAAGCTCAATATTGTTAGAGTTGACTTTTTCTTGAGGTGAGGCTGTCTTCACACTTCCTCAGGCAATAAGATTAAAAAACAGCAGTCTCTAACATGAAGCCCGCTTCTTCAGTCTGATAAGCTAAATCTAGACAAACCAAGAAATCTTTATTTCTTTGCAAAGTTACTGGTTCACATCACATGCTCATAGATTAAAGTAGAAATTGATCTTTGTTTTCAGAGGAATATACAATTCTGATTGTCAAGCATGGGTTAATTTACTTAGTTCTTTTTCCTGCTCAATAAATAGTGTTTGTTTGTTATTTGTCTTTTTTCAGGCTTATACTAAAATGTCGCTTAATTCTGAAGTTTTTTCCCCAAAAGAGTACTCTGCCTTACTATGAAAACATATACTACAGGTACTTTTCCACTATGGAGACACTAATCTAATCTTATCACTTTAATTTGCAAATAATGTATTTCCTCTCTCAGTATTGGATTTAGACTTATTTTTGAAAAGAGTATAAAGGAAAAAGGAGACAGGAGACAGGACTTTGCTAAGTTGAAGCTGAAGGACTGAATGATTTTTCCTCCTCTTTGTATTCATAGACATACATAAGTAATCCTCTGACAGGAGGGATGCCAGGAAAAAGTGCAGAAATACGTATGTAATGACCTTTGCTACTAAAATGAACATGTGCCTTCTGCACCTGTTCAGAAATGGTTTAGCATTCTTATGCCTGACTTCAGAAAAACTGGGTAATTAAACAGTACTTTCATTGAAGGTCAACCCTGAATTAGTAGTTCATTAAAGTATTTGTTATGCTGAATGTTACTCCTGGTCACCAGAAATACTGAATTCAAACACAGAGCAGAGGAATCCAATCTAGATTTTGCGCTGTCATTGCTGGAGAAATTTGTGTCCTGACTTGCTAGGTCACACCACAGGGAAGAACCCTGGTTGCCCAGCACTGAAAGTACTTGTTTGCACAGGGATTGGGTCGATGTAGTATGCTCAGAAATGTCTTAGGAATGTGCTGCCCATTCTTATTTCAAAATATGCATGTAATAACGTAATTGTGCACTTCAGGCCCTGGAAAACTAGTCTGTGTTGAAAAGGATTTCACATGTGATGTCACACTATTTACACCAGCTACAAAGAGGACCTATGTCTTTTGTACTACAATTTTATAAGGCTGGAAAAGTTTGAGACAGAACAAGTTATGACTTACACACCCCCAGATTTAAAGCACTTGCTGAAACAGAGCCAATTATGAAATGTATAATTAAAAATGACTGTAAATACTGCAGTGTGTTCTGAGAGCTGAACCACTTTGCATCAGATTTTCTTGCAAGGGCCAGGCAGCAGTGTATTTCTGTAAAGTATGACCTGTATGTTCTGTCTTAGCTTCCCAATGTCAGTCTTCACCCTTACTCTCCCATGAAGTATGGTAACTACAACTTAACTGTTTCTCCTTGATCCAGTAGCATTCGCAGATACAACAAAACTTTAGGTGCAGACACAAAGTACAGTCTTTTTCTGATCCAAATTAAGTATGTAGGATCTCTGTGCTTTATTTCTTTTAGTACCTGAGTAGAGCTTCCATTTTCAAATCAGGCCTTACTATTTCAGAGGAGCTGGCAGTGTGGATTTAGCATGTAACCTGTACTAGGACACCATCAGTTTGATCAGAAACTCCAGCAACTGCAGGGATGTCTGCTTATGGTCTGGCTCCACAGCATCCATCGGTCTCCCTGTCCCTCCAGGGCCCCTGCGGAGAGGCACACGTTAACCACTGGGGCATCGTCACTGCCATCATGCACACCTAGATTAAAGCTGATCAAAATAGCTGGGAGACCTCTTCAGTATTTATCATACTGTACATAGAATAAAACTCTCATATCGGTAATTGCTAGGAGATTAAACCTTTTCAAAGACACATTTAGTGAATACTAATACCCTGATTTCAAAAGGAGAGGACGTTAGGAGAACTGGGGAGGGAAGAATGAAGACAGAAAATCGTTCTGTGTTCAGGGAGTGTGATACCAAAGAAAACCTTTTTATGTGTTGAAGGTGCCCACCCAGCACAGGATTTTTGTAGGCCAGATCAGTCTACAGACGCCTTTGTGAAAAACAATCATTTTTCCATGACAGTTCTTGTGAAACAATTCAGTTCTGGACCTTGGCCCATTCTTGAGGGACCTCGATTCATATTATTAGTTGAACATTTTGTGCTGTTGTATTTATAGCGGGAGGCACTTGCATGGAAGAGCCCCTCTGAACTAGCAAGTTACTGAAATAGTTATATTCTTTACATTATTTCTTAAAGCTGATCTTAACCTTTCTGGTTCTACATATATTTTGCTGCTACCTGTTTCGGTGTCTATGTATGCTGTAGTGGAATGTACCATGGCATCAGCCTCGCTGAGGGGCTCAGCTCTGCCTTGCGCTGGGGCACCTGGAACTGCCCAGAACCGCCCAGAACCAGCCGGAATGGGCTGCGTGGGGGGGGCAGCCCCGGCCTCTCCTCACAGAGCCCCACAGCCCCTGCCAGCGCCTGGGCAGGTAAGCCCAATGCACCTTTCAATAAGAAGGACAGAAATACAGCGTGATCTTGGCTCTCATCTCTCTGTTCCTCTGTTTGGGGACTTGTCTACTGTTGCTCCACTCTCCATTTTTCTGTTTGGTGTCACTTACTGCGCCGGTAGCAGGCAGGACAAAATGCCTGCTGGGAGTACAGGAGTGCAAGGTGTTGAGGAGAGGTTCCTGTGCCGCCTGAGGGGATGCTTCAGCAAGCACGAAATTTCCCCTGTCTAGTCTATGGGGACAAGTTCAGATTTTATTTCCTTCAAATGCCCTGCCAGAAAAAAAAAAAAAAAAAATCTTTAAAAAGGCGAGAACAACCAATTTTACAGTGTGGTCATTATGGAAAGAGGGAAAATGTTTTTTCCACCAGCGCACTCCTGACTCAAACACAAGGAGGGCTTCCAAGGCCATGGGTATATGTTTATGTAAGTAAACTCTGTCATAGCCATCATCATTATTTGGATAGCCGAGTAATACCATATATTTTTCAGAACCAGATTATGATTTTCCAGTCAAAACTGCAGTGGAATAGAGAATGTCAATGCACATCAGTGTTGTGGCTGCCGCTGCCTGCGCTGGATGGAATATTCAGCAGCACAAGGTGGCAGCTGCTGTGCAGTTTGCTCTGTTCCTCTGACCATCATACACCACAGATGGTAAGCTGTTGCAGGTGGTGTTGTGGCATCTCACTATGGGCCAACACCATAACTGTAATTTGTTGTTCTGTACACAAAGAATATAAGGTACAGATTAAGTGATGAACTTCTTCCAGTGCCTTATGCTACAGTGTAAATGTTGGCATAGTCCAAACCCCATGTCTTATTAAATACTTTCTATATAAAAAAGAAAATATGTAGAATAGATAAGAGAATAAGCAAAGGATCACAAACAATTAAATGGTGAGATCAGTAGACAGACCATACAAATTAGCAACTTCTTTCTGTCTGGTTTCTTCAATAAGGATAGTTAAATTTTATTAATGTATTTTCAGACAGATATATCCATGCACAAAATCAATTGCTGTTGGAAACAGTATTAAAACCAAGTACAAAAGTGTATTTTAGCTTGTATTTTATTCCAAGAAAACGGAAACTTCAGAAAATCTTCGCAAGGCTCACTGAAGAGAGGTGAAATTTTCTGGGAACTTTACTTGTAAGTTTATGTCTATTAGAAACTTCTAAGCTCTAAATGACTTCTAAATTAACTACATCCTGTACAGGTAAAATAAAAATCTAAGTTTTCTTTTATAGAGCATAAAATCGCATCTGAGATCCCTGGTTTTATTGAAGTGCCTCAATACCATTAAAATTAAGAGACATTAGATGTTTAGACATCTTTGTGGTAAAATCTTACAAAATTAGGTTTGTAATGGACAATTTAATGGAAGCACTGCTATGTGTACAACAACTGACAAAAAAAGCAGGCAAACCACTGGAAAAAAGGAACTAAACGGGATAGGAAGCGGTTCTGAAGATTTAATACATTATGAAATCAATTTAGGAAGTATGCTTATTCTGCCATAGAATGCTAACAAAATGTCATTCAGTTAAATTGGATGAAAGCAGATGTAAAACTGAGGAAAGATACAGTTTGGGATATAGCATGAAATTATTCCACAGTGCTTAGCACAACAAGAGGTCATTGCTGTTGCGTTTTCGCAGCTGCCTCAGGAAAAACTGAGTGAACAGAAAACATATCAAATAGGGCTGAAGTGCAGAGGATATGGGCTGTTTGGGTAGCCGCATCAAGTGTTCTGTTTCCTGCTGCTTGGGGCCAATTCTGCTCTGGTGTGGTATCCTGTACATCGACTCTGGTGAGTCTGTGATATAGACTGGGGCTTGACCTAGCCTGGGATTCTGCATCTGCCACTCACATCCCATTGCTACTGGTTATAGACTTTGCTTTAAGATGAAGGAAAGCAGACAGCAGGTCCATGACTGTCCGGTAACAGTCTTTACCTTGAAAATATTACCTGCTTTGCCTATGCCTGAAGCTAGCACTGAGTATTATATTGTAAAAATATCATTTAAATATTTTTGCAATATTCTATGAAATGACCTTTTATATAGAAACGTAGGTAAATGTTTTATGAATGTATATAAAAACTGAAACATGCTTAATGGAAATTAGGAACACCCTGGTTCTGACAGTAAGGCAACTGACAGGCGGTTGGAAGAAATGTTGCTATAGAGAATGTAGCTGTTCACCTTTAGGTTTTCTGTAGGTTATCTAAAAGCTACTGTTGCAGATGAACTACTGTCATGATTTCATGAGTACTGCTGATGTTCCTGATGTCTTGTATGCTATTCAACTTCATGCTACTGGGAACTGCCTGGTAAACCTCTCTGTAATATGGAGAGATAACTGGAAAATTATGGTGCAAGTAACAATTGTCTGGAATTCCAGAATGAGTCGACATATGAAAATACATTTGCTTGTATAATGTTCTTTATATTTCTGACTGACCCCTAAATGCTCCGAGAAATGTTTCTTGAAGAAATTTAGGGATTACTTGGGTAGAAGAAAATTTCACTATGAAGTTTTCAGGAAATCTGGCAGTGATGAATCTATGTTTATACTTGGACGTTGTGTTCCCATGCAATGAGCCCATGTTTTCCCCGCGTTAAAGAAATTACCCTGTATGAAAGAACCTCTGGAGAAGACACCAAAAATACACCTAAAATGGTCATTTAGTTATAATGTTCTCATGCTGTGTTTCAAGAGTTGATTGGATTCTGTAACAACTTTATAGATGTTTAAACTGATAGAGAGTTTAAATACTTGATTAATGAGTTAGCAGCAAAAAAGGTCTTGTGACTTGCAAGTCCTAAGTCTTGAATTGTTCTGAAGTCTTGCTAGAGAATCTGAAAGTGAGTCTGTTTACACCTGGTTATTCTCTCTTCATGGAAAGAAAGGGTGTGTTTATGAAGGCGTTAACTCATAGCAGATCTAAAACTGACTACAGTTAAATGTAACCCCTTTAATAAAAATATAGTTTACATTGTATTATCATCATGACTGGAATTCCTATCTGTCAAGAAAGAAAAAAAAAAATAATGCAACATCATTGATTTACATGGCATATATATGAAGAACGTGTTGCTGATCCCAGCTGAACTTCAAAGGGCACGAGCATTCCGTATTGGTAGTGAGGAGCTATGGACCTGACCCAGCATAATGTGTTGGCAAGACTTAGGTGCCTTTTGAAAGTATAGATTCAGATTTTAAGCCAAGGTTTAAAGTTAAATCTGGACAATATATAGAAAACAAAAGGTATGTACTGAGAAGACAGAAAGGTATAGGAGAGAGGTCAAAGAGTTTCTTTAATATCAGAAATGCTTTATCGATTTAAAAGTGGCAAAATAAAATATGGTTAAGTCCAAGGAGGTACTTGATGACAGGCATTTAGATTGGAGAATTACTTGTGAATTTTTAAGTTGTACATTGAAAATTCATCTCTCTGAAAAATGGCTGTGCTGTCTGGGGAGAAATATAATGGCTGAAGCTTAGCCTATGGTGACTAATGCAAACAAAAATGAGTCAACCACTTGAGAGCAAAAGTAGTATAATAAGACTTGGGCTGCAAGGTGGTAAAAACCGTGGGCTTGGACTGTGGATAAAAAAAATGTTTTATTTGTAACAAATGAGTCCATTCCCAATGGAAAGATGAAAAGAGAAGTCATTTCTACAGCTCAGTCTGAGATAAGTCCAGGGGTGCAGGATACTACGGTTCAAATTTTAACTTTGAATTGGGCCCAAGAACAGTAATAAAAACAAAATTGTTCGAATAATTTGAGAAGAAAAATCCCTCTTGTGCTCACACTCCCTATTTAAATGTTCCTTAAAACAGCATTTCCCTCTTCTACCTGTGCTGCTGAGGTTTTAACACATCTATTTAAATGCAAATTTTGACTTTTGGGCTGTAATCATAAAAATGTTTGACACTAAAATTTTTATCAGAAATGTAATTTTATATAGAAGCAGTAATGGAGCAGTAGGCCACAAATACCAGAATGATGCATTGCTCACCCAATTTCACAGTGTGGGGAAGCGTCCTCTCTAATATCATCTGATGAGCATGATTGTTTCCTGGATGCTCCAACTTATTTGAATATGTGTGATGCTAATGTACTTTTAAACTGTACTTTGAGTATTTGCTTGTGCGCCAAATCCATTTTCCTTTCTGTCCTCTGAATTACCAGGATGGCAATCCTGACAAAGCGTCTAACTGTATCTTCAGGAAAGGAAGGCTTTCTTCCAGCCTAATATTTTTATTTTCTTCACAAGTAAGCTCAATAAAAGAGACTTGACTGGGTAGCAGGACGTTTTGCCAATGCAGTGTTGAATCAACTGCAGATTACTCTTTAGTTGCTGCTGAGTATGTCATTTGTATTTCATTTTTTCCCACTCGCTTGCAGACACTGCTGGCCCTGGCCCTCATTAGTACCACTGTCTGGGGTTACGGTGGCCAGCAGCCATGGTGTGTCTGCCAGGACCACAGCTGTTGAGCAGGGCTACAGCTGCTCGTAGTGACTGAGCTCCAGCTGCAGCAGACAAGGTCGCGTTTGCCAGAATTGTTTTCCTGTCTGTCTTGATATGATTGATATGGCGGTGTTTAGTGATGAACAGATTAGTCACAGCAGCATCAGACCACTAGTACCTTTGGCTCCTGGTTTGGTTACAGCTCAGTGGTGGCACTGCAACCACATCTACTGCTGCAGTCATACTAGCCACAGGTTCTGCGTTATGAAGTATTTTTTTCCCATGTGAGCTGTAGAAAGAAGTTTTCCAGTTTGTATTGGCTGCTCAGTCATAGGGGACATAGCAGAACGTGGTGCCAGGAGTGAAAGGAGTGTTAATCCCAATCTTGACTTTTGAGTGATCAAGAGTTTAGAATGTCTAAACATACATCCATTTTAAAGAAACACTATATACACTCAGTGAGTAAACTCTGTGCTTCAGTGTAATAGCAGGCTTATATTTACTTAATTCTAGTATTAAGTGAATGTAGGTAACTGCTTTAATTTTACTTATTGTTTAAAATAGTTTTCATATTATCATGGTGAAGATAAATATGAAATGTCAGATATTTTATTGTACTAGCAGTTAAAGAACAGAACATGCCTTAGGTTCTGCACATTCTGCATTTTGTTCCCTAGATGCCCTTGTCATTAATTACATACTTTAGATTCCAAATGATAGAGGATCTGAAGGGCACTGTGCTACATTTTGATTTTCATCATCTCTATTTCCTGAATTTGGATGGGTTACAAAGTACTATAGAAGACTTGAGCAGTATTGAAGCCCTTTAAAAAATAGTGGTAACACATCAAGCGTGTCAAATAGTCAGATTCCTAGCTGTTTGTCAAAGAACAAGTAATTTGTAAAGGAGGAAAATCTTAGTATCTCAACCAAAAGCTATTTGCCTGCATTGAGACTCTGGAGAAATTATTTCTTACACACTCTATTCAGTAAGTTCATTGCTGTTTTACCTGCTCACTGAAATGATCCTGGGGACTGTTTCATTGCAGTTCATCTCTCCTGATTGGTTTTGCTTTGCTCTGGTAAGATTTGTTTATTCATTGATGCTAAAGTTGAAGTGTGCTGGATCATTAATCTAACTCTTCAAGGTTAACCAACTTTTTATGCTGAAATAGCTTTTTATGGAACACATTTTAAGGTTTTGAAATTGCTGGGCATTACCTTACCTCAAAAAATAAGATTTGAGTCCAGTCATCATCATACTTTGGGGGCAATGAAGATTTTGCTGTCTTTTCCTCTCTCTCTCAGTGTATATGTGGAAACAGACTTACCGTTTTTATAAAACACTGCATAGTCCATTTCTGCTTTATTCATGTGCAAGGCCAACAGATGTCTCAATATGTGGGGTGCTTTATTTTTTAAAGTGCTTATGTAATTTGCCTGACACTTAGGTTTAAATGTTTACATATTGAAAAATATTTGTATATTCAGAAGTACCACACTAGTGGTTTTCATCCCAAATTCTAGTCAACATTTTTTTCCTTAAGCACTAAGCAAGTTTCATACTGTAGTCATGGATTTTTTTTCTAATAAATTTAACACTGGAAATTAATTCTAAACTTTATCGTGATACATGTTCAATGTGACATAAGTACAGACCAAAACTCCTACTGAAAATTCTAATCAGTGTTAGCCAGCCCTGAGGAAGTTCCTCTTTAATTGTGCTAGCCCATTTTATGTTTTCATCAATGTTACGGCCTTAGTCTCCAGATGCTGTCTTTACCTGTTTACATGTTCTCAGAGTCATCAAAGCATGAGAATACTGGTCTACCCGTTCAGATCAGAGTCCTGGCACTACAGGTATATGTAGTGCCAGGAGCACACCCCGCATCTCCTAATGTCCAGGAGGATTTTCAGGTCATGTGTTTTTCACATAAGCCACTCCTGGACGCCAGATTTAATACAATTAGCCCTTTTGACCCTCCTTGTCATGCCTTTTAAATTACCTAAATTCTCAGTTTAATTTTTAGTAAATTGTAATTAGTCATTTTGGTCATGGTGTATCTGTAGAGGGGATGGAAGTGGGGGAAGCAGGATCACAGAAGCTAAAGCCAAACCAGGGTCATAGCCCAGATCAAATCCTAAGGGGAAGACAGAACTATTTTTATTAGCAGTTTATCCCGTTATGGTGACCTAGATACCTGTGCTGATCTTGGGGAAAGGGGAAGCATATTACTACCAAGCAGTGAGGGAAGCTATTTGTGCTGATCTTAGGCTGCAGAGGAAGCAGAGGCAAAAATGAAATGCTGTTTAAATTGAGAATGTGAAAAGGGAGCTTGCACATAACAGCTTCTAGCTGCAATACAGTGTTGCAGACCTGTTTTAAGGTATTTAGTACGTATTTGATCTCATGGATTTTTTTTAAAGACTTGTCAGTATTTTATTTCAGAGAGGGGAAAGTACAGTCAAATAGATTGTTAATGGTAAAACATCTATCACCTGCTATATGAAAGGAGATAGCACATATTAAATATTAAGGTTTGGATGCAGATTTGTGGTGCTTAATCCTATACCAAGATATTGTTCAAGTTTAATTGCTTGAAGGTGTGCCCATGTAAACAAAACCACTCCCCATTTCATATAATTCACAGATCAAATTACTTGTAGTAGTTAGCATGCTAGCCAGAACCATGGGGCAGAGCCAGTGTACTCTTAATGTCTACATAGTGTTGAAAGTTAGGCCTAACGGTTGTCAGGATTGAAAACAGTTTGTGAACTGCAGTGTCACACAGATGTCACATCTTATGTGACTGAAGAATGATGGGTTGACGTTTATTTAGATTAAAGCAATATGTGCACATTAAGATGTTAGTCACATCAGTTCCTGCATGGAAAAGGCTTCTGCAGCGCCAATATCCTTAACTGAAAATAAGGAGGCAGGAGGGCAGAAGTAACAGAAATAAGTGTATTTCTTCCTTCTTCAAAGTCTTCACAAAGCATTGCTGGATTTATGCCTTGCTGGCAAAGCTAAGTTATTTTTATTATTATTACAGTTTTGCTACTATCAACTGGACTTAGTAGCTAAGAAGTAGTATAGAAGTAAAGTTTTGCTTACTAGGGAAAGCCATCCTAAATACCAGGAGGTCTGAATGAAAGAGCAATTTTTAAAGAGAAGAATCTGAGAAATAAAGTGTCTGCTTTCACTTTAGTGTTAGTACTGTTGTAGCTGTAAATCTGAATTCAGTGCCATAACTCATCACTCTAAGACGTTGATTTTATAAAACTGATGCTAGGAAAAAAAACACCCACGGTGAATTAAATCTAAATCTTAAGATATCACACAAATGTTTGTTATTTATACTGTCCATCTGTCTATGGTGCCTTATAGATAATCAATATACGCTTGCTAAAAAAAATCCTGTTGCCCTGGAGAAATACAGCATTTAGTACAGCTAGAAATTTCTGCAGTACCCTAGTGATGAGAGCTGACTGTGCATGACTGCATTTGTATAGTTGTCAAAGGATAAGAGCAGATGAATATTTTCTAATAATGAAATAGTGAAGAGATTTTGATTGAAAGCATAACAAAACGTTTCTGTCCAAAACTGTGTTCTTGGACAGAGTGTCACTTGAAGGCTGCAAGGTGTGGGCAGGGCTCTCTACTGTTAATTCCACTGATGCTGATTTTTTATGGGGGGGATGCAGGGTGGGTGTGAGGAAATGTTTGCCTTTTGCTGTTGAGGTTTGGAAGAAAATCAGTTTTACTTCCTGGGTACTGTTGAGGTTTGGAGGAATTTCAGTTTTACTTGCTTAATAATCAGCAAGCTGTTGTGTGGAGCTCCTGTTATTGCACTCCAAGTTTTTCCTCCTCATGGACCTTTCTGTTGTCATTTTGGGCTTTTCAGAGGGTTGGTTTGGGGCGGGGAGGTTGGTACTGTGTTTTGGTGGAAACATTACATAAACTAGAGATTCTACAGATGATTAATGTAGTATCACAACTAATCAGAGCTTCAGTAGTACTTCATACATCTGATTATCTATGTTTATAGTAGGGTTATTTTAATTGGGGAAGCAAGACCTAATACTATATTAATCAATTAAGTACATTGTGTTATGTACAATTGTACAGATGTGGGTTGATCTTCTTTCTCAGTAGAGAGAGAAATGGTCACTGTCATGAAAAAGACTCTTGTATTTGAGCAGGTGAGTGAACACTTATCTGTGTAAAACTGTTGGAACATTTCTCATTAACTTTTCAAGATTTGCAGAATGCTGGGTTTTGCCTATTTTACAGCTCATGATGAACTTGTATGGTAGAATCTGCCAGCTGAATCTTATTCATTTTTTATTTTTTGCAGGTTTTTCAAGTACAAGCCTTTTTCTAGTTTGGATTCTGAGACATCACAGCAAAAACTTTAACAGAAATGCACTGTTATTACATTAGATCTCAAAAAATAACTGGACATTTTGAAATATAAGAAAAAAAAGTTTTTCTTACTGAATGACTTTTCAGGATTATGAGGGTTTAGCCTAAAAAAATTGAAACAAATATAATGAAAAAAACTGCAGCAAACATTCTGTTTAGCTTAATCTAGGGCTTTTAGTGATCATGGTAACTAAGAGTGAAAGATTTACTTGGCCTTTAATCAGATTTTTGGAGGATTTTTATGATTTTGGTTTAGAAACTTGAATTTCTTTGTATCCACAAATATGAAAAGGCCCTACGTTTCTGAAATCACTGTAAAATAAACAGTTACGCCTTGTCTGAACTCCCCAGTGTACAAAGATATTCTGAAGGGCTCCTAGTAACACATCTGCATTGTAGTAAAGTAATTTTTGAGATAAATTTCTGCATTCTATGATTAGTTTGGGATTCTGTATTTAAAATTTACTCATGAGCATACTAATTTTATGGGACTTCATTTTTGATATTGAACTTCCACTTGTGAACTCATCTGAATATTCTGATTTTTTTCCTATTGTTGCATGCTGTTCCTTTCACTTCCTTATGATTGTTTTGGACAAAAAGTTTAGATAACTTTGTTAAACCATGTGTTTACCTTGGTCAAGTCTAAAACAGTGATAAATGGATGAGTTGAAAATCATAAATTATAAAGTCTTGCATCAGCAGGGCATCTTTAATCTTTTGGAAGCTATGTTTGCAAGCTAATTGTTGGATTTCATAGATTTTATAAGTACATCAATATAATGAATTTTTGACATGCTGAGAAAACAGTAAACAAATTCAGTTTTGAATTTTAACAAGTGCCATACCTGTTAATTTGTCTGCTTTGGAATTGTGAGGTCTAGAGCTAACTGCAAGGTAACCCACGCTCATCAGTGTGCTATTATCTGCATAAATACCAATTCTGTGACAGCAGTGCCTGAGTGATTAGCTCAATTTTAAATTTGATAAATAATGAATAAAAATGCTGTGTTACATTGAAATTGCAAGTAAAAGCAGAGGGGAAGAAGATGTTTTTGTCTGGTGTCACAGAATGTGTTCCATTGACTTTTTTAATTGTTTATTTTAGCTATAATTCTTGTGGTGATATCACATAGTATAATCAGCAGACTATAGTGGAAATCCACAGTGGTATTCCAGAAGTTATGTGTAGCTGTTTTGATTTGTACAGATAGACTCTTTCAGTCTGACAATTGTTACTAGTTTTGCCCAGATCTCAGTGTTAACTTGTCACTACTGTGCTGTTCCAGAGAGATGGTTTACAGTCCCTGGTACATGCATTTCACAGAGACATGCATTCCTAGAGCTGTCGCGCTACACACCCTGCTTCCATAGCAGGATGCAAAGGTTAACCATGTGTATTCGCTCAGCTTATTCATATAATATAGTCACACAGAAAATGGCCAAAATACTTTATACCAAAAAAATGCCAAGAATATTCAGTAATTTTTAATCTGCAATTAGAAATTGTTGATCGTTGTCCACCCCTAGTATAGATTTCAGACTAGTGATTGAAGCCAGAATGGAAGAGATGTTGTCTTTTAAAGTCATTCTGTCATAGCCAGTATCTTTCAAATCAGTATAAAGTGCAATTCGTACAACTTGAGAAAATACCGTTTGCATCTTTTTTCACTGTTCCTAGATTTTGAAAAGGTACTGCTTATGTCTCAAGGAAAGAAATAAAAGCCCAGTGAGAGAGCAGGTATCTCTCTGCACAAATATACAACACCGGTTCTGCATGAGAAATAGTGCTGAACTTTGTAGGAAGAGTATTTTGAACAGGTCCAGTTGATAAGCACTCTAGAATCAATATTTCATGTTATTCTACTATACAAATATAACACTGATAGTGGCAGCACTACAAGAGGCTTGAAACAAATCAATGTCACAGGCAGTTAGTATTCAGCCTGCATGTCCAGGTGGCAGTTACTGGATCTTTTGCTGTTATTTGGTCAAGGCACCATATGATTGAACAGTAACACAAGCCATGCTTATAGCATCTCTAGATAAGTCTTTCTGACCTTCTTCAGTCTTTACTGGACCCACACTGTGAAATTTCTATAGAAAGACTGGTGCTGGGTTCTCTTTTCTTTAAATGGAAGCACTATGTTTAAAGTATTGATTTTAATTCCTTTAAATCAATATTTGTTGCTGATCTTGAACTAATAGACCAACTGCAAATATTATGCTCAGGGAATTAACTCTGTTTTTGAATCAGATGATCCTCACAATAAAGACTCTGGAAATTCTCTATAGGGAAGGTGGATACTCTTTGGCATTGATATTTATAAGTTAGAAGATGAGCAATGGAAAGATGGAATAATGAATTAGCAGGAAGTCAAAGAAGTTGGAGGAACATAACTGGTGCTTATGCCCATTATTGTTGCCAGTTTTTGACATTTAAAGTGGTTTGCAACTCTTCTCTTATTAGAGCTAATGCCAGACAATCAGTCACCCGAGCACAGCAGTTCTACGCCTAACCGTTAGTAATGTTACTAATAATTGATGTGCAGCAGCAGAATTTATAAATGAAATTAGCTCCCCAAAGTTTAAGTATGACTGTGATTGAAGTAGTAATGATAGAGTTCATGCAAGTACATTTGCCATTTATCTAAATGTATCATTACTGACAGTGCTTTTTCGTTAACATTTTGTTATCCTTATTCATGTCATTGTTATAATGTCCTCTTAGATACTTGCAAATTATACTGGCTTGTACTTGCCTCTGCTCCTTCCTTCCCCCCCTCTATACCTCCTTTGGAATTAATTTGTGCAACATTTGATTTTTAAGATCCCTGAGAGCATCTCCAACATACTCAGAGGAAAGTGCTCTTCAAACAATTGGGGAATAGCTTTGGTTTTCTCATAAGTGAAGGCCTTCCCATGCTCTATCAGAACAGCATTATATCAGTATAAGTTGGTTTTACCTTTACCAAGTTTACAAATGAAAGTGACTAGAACTAGAATTTCTAGCAATCCACCAATGTATGATACTTTGCATTCAAAATCAAGGAAGCCCCACATTACCATGGACTTGATGATATCTTTAGGTAAACTTGGGAGGCTATTTTTCAAAACTCTTTTATAAAAATACTGAAGGAGAAATATTTTTGGTGAAGATTCCATGGTAATCTGAAAATAAACTGGTCAAACATAAGCGTAGGCAAATAGATTCTGACAAAAAAAAAAAAAAAAAAAATCCTGTGTCTGTTCTCTGAATCTTCAAAAATGCAACTTGATTCTCTCATTTTGTGATGATTTTCTCTTGTTCCAATTACTTTTGCATGTAGAGGTCTTAAAGGGCTGTACAACAGAAGGTTTTCAGTATTTGCGAATCTCAAAAAATTTTTACAGAAAGATAGTCAGCTCCCTTCTGTATACCAAAAGACCCAGGAATGCTTTGCAATGAAGCAGGGTTAGAACAATTCAAGCTATCTTGATATATATGTGTCTATATATATGGTTTGTTGTTTTGTTTTTTAAAATAAACTGCTCTTGCTCTGAAGAACTATATTGAGATTTGAAAAGGAAAAGCTCGTGTTGGTGTGTGTTTCCGATCACCAGAGTAATTTTTTCCAAAATTTCAACAAAGATGGGGGGAAAAATCCAACAAGTTAAACGAGACAACATGTATAAATTCCTGGAAATGCTTGTTTTTAGAAACCCATCCAACTCTCAGCACTGACTTAATTTTAGAGCTCAGACCTGAAACAGCTTAAAAACAAGCTTATGATTTAATGCCTTCCTTTCCAGCCACAAATTAAAATAGCAAACGTATTTACAGTACATCTACTGTATACCAAGTGAATGGTATACACTTCCTAGCCTGGCTGGTAACTTCTGGGTTTATTCCTCATGAGGGAGCTGAAATGCATAAATACAAATGTGATTTTAGAAGGCTGTGCTTGATTTCAATGGTGCTTATTTCAATCTCTGCAGCAAAAGAACTGGAGGGCTTCCAGTTTATTCTTTTTTTAGTATAACAGCCCTCATCTTCAAGCATGTTCAGCAAATTCAATGTCATTAGTAGACAAGTCAGATTTCCAACAGGATCTCTGTTGCTCAAAACATTGTACAATATCATATACCCACATACATGGTTCTGCCCTTATGGCAACAGTTGAATATTGGCACCCAAAGGAGTTAAAAAAGCTGTAGCTTTGACTCAGTTTTTAAATCTTTTAATGTTTAATATTTTAACATTAAAACATTGGGAATGGAGGTTTTTCATCTGGGGTTTCTTGTAGGAAGACAGTAGCGAGTGATTTCCTGTGCACCTTTATTTTGAAGTGTTCCCTTTAATAATACATTATTTGTCTCATGAGGTTTTGGTTGCTTCATTGAATGCAGTTTATTCTTCTAGTGTTTTATGTTTGATTAGTAATGTACTAACTGATACACTGGACAAGTTCAGTAAAGTCAAGGACACAACTTTCTCTAGGTTTTGCCAGCCATCTAATTTATATGAATTTCCTACGAGTCGTAATAGTGATGCTTTATTTGATTAAAATCCACATGAAATTTAGTGATGTCTCTTAATTTTCAAGCAGTGAAGTGCATAACTTTCAAATTACAGTGTTTTAATTATGTGACAATTCATTGCGTCTGCCATGGTGGTAGTGAGTGGGGATGGTGTGTGGGGCCAGTTTGGCTGCTTTTAATGTCAGTGGCAAAATGTTAAAGGGAGGTGTAGCGCACCCTGCTCATAGCTCTCTGGTTTGTATAGATGTAAGCACACACCCTCTATTGAAAGTTCTCAAAAAGAATAAATCAGGGATTAGATTCAGCTGTTTAATACTTGGGGGGCGATGTTAGCCATTAGTCATTTCCATGTCTATCTTTCTGTCTCCAGAGGTACGCTCTATTTAAATTAAGGGAAGTGGCATTTTTGGAGAGTGACTTAGCGTGTTCTAATACCAGAGACCCAATTTCAGGTGAAGGTTTTGAAAGAGCCGTATCTGTGTTCCCTTATAACAATGTTGAGGTCTTTACAGCGATGTACCCACTATCATACAGTCTCAGATATCTTTCTGTGAACTTTTCAGAATGCCAAAGTCTTGCCCTCCTCTTTTATTTTTTGGCAGGATCTTTGACCTCTTTTGATAAATATATAGAAGTCAGGGTGTTAAGCTGAAATGCAACATTTAAGGCAATGTTCAGGAAAAGGCAGTTAGGGAAGTCTGTCTCTGCTACAGCTGGCCTCCAAGTAACAGGCTGAAAAAAGGGACACTTTTGCTGAAATCTCAGAAAACCTGTGATTTGGCTTTTCTGTTTTGTTTGTTTGTTTTTAAGGACTGTGTGAATAGTCTTTAGTAACACAGTCCATAAACTAGTTAACAAAATGGTAACAACAGTAGTGTCTCTGCTTGTAACAGTAAGGACAGCCTTTTCATAAAAGTTAATCTTCCTAAGCAAACAAATTTTCATCTGTGGGTTCCATCTTCTTCTGCTTTTTAATAGTATTGCTCTTTTAATATCACTTCTTTTCTAACAAATCATACCCTGCTCCCTCAGGCCATGTTAAAAAGGTCAGTCACTGAGTGGTATTTTAATTTACATAAAGAGTGAAAGACAGACTGTTTTTGCTAGAATACTAAAAGATCACCTATTTAAATCTTCCTTTTAATGTCTGTTTAACTATCTTTCTTTGAGGCTTTTTCTATGACCTTCAACAAATTTAAACATAATTTTCAATTCATTATTCATGCCATTAAATACTGAAACCTGTTTCTTTCTGCAGTTTATTTCTCTACTGTATGGATGTGTTGCATTTTTTTGTTTGGCTCTGTAATGATTTCTGATGTACTGACATCTTAAAAAACAGTACAGAAGAGCATGTATTTTGAGAGGGGAAAAAACCCCAATGTATGCACATTTGAATTACATCAACAACAGTATTTAAGATAAAAAACAAGGTGGCAAGGGGAAGGACAGGTCAAACTTGGGGCCTCTTACCTGGATAAAGCCCCTGTAAATTACACTGGTCCTGTGCTGCTGTGTGTGGGCTAGTAATGGGCTGCTTTGAATGTTTTAAATTTCTGAAGTGCTTTAGCTTCACACAGTGATAACTGTGGCAGCTCCATTGACACCCTGACGCCAGCTCTACATCATCGTTTTGGCTTTTCAATTTTTTTCTCACTTAGTAATTGAGTTTCATTACTTCATGCAAAATATGGAATGAACTCCAGGTAGTTACGTTATTATAGATTAGCCATAGTGATACTGGGGTTTGTAGAGACTTGATATGCTGCAGAAAAGCACCAAAAACTAATAACAGTGAATAAAGAAAATAAATAAAGCCCTTAAAATGATGTATTTTCGTGGCTAGGGACCAGTTTTTCAACCTTTACTAAAGCTGATGTGCTGGTATCTCATTTGTTGTAGCCAAGAAAGAATTGCCCCCTTTTGAAGCAGTGTGAAGATACACAGCTTCTCATTGCTGCAAAACACATGCACAATTATTTTTTTATTGTCTGTCAACATTCAATTACTTTAGTAATATAAACCTCTTATGTAGCCTTCCCCACTTGATTCAGTGGTCTTAAACACGGCACATTCACAAGCAGTACTGTTGGGCAAACAAAGGAAAAAAAAAAACCAACAGTATTCTGTTACTGTCTCTTTCCAGAATTTTTGTCTGACCATCATTAGCAGTACAAATTAGTTGGTGAACCTTTCAAGAAGAGTACAAGGCAATATTAAGGAAAAAATGGTACAGAAGAAAACAAGGTTAGGTAATAAGAGTAAAGTGACATAGGTATATTTTACAGTGTTCCTTTGGATGTTTTTGAAGCAGAGAAGAGAAGAGAAAGAACGAGGTTGACAAAAGCAGAAAGCTTCATGAAGATTTGGGACCAGTTCCATAGCTGCCAGGAGCACAGATGCCACGTGACTCACATGCATTTGTCAGCCCTGTCAGGGCGGCCTGTGAATCAGCTGGATCCCCTCGCAGCTCACTGAGCCATGGGCCGACCCATGCCTGTGGCTCTGCGTCTGGCTCTGTAGGGCCACTGTGGCAACTGCTGAGCGGGCAGGTGTGCGACATCCTTGCCTTCTTTCTGCTCCCCATTCTGGACTGCATCCAAGAAAATGTAATATAGGACAATGACAGCTTCAAGTGATGTGCTCAACATACCACAGGTCCCCTGTCCTATTTGTGGCATTTGATAATAGGATTTCAACCCAAAACATCAGTAATGATGCTTTCCTATCCCTAAGCACACTTCAGATAACTTTGTATACACCACTAACCAGACCAGTAAACATTATCAGCATTTCCATTAGCTTCTCAGCATAATCTGAGGAAACTAATATTCCCCAGTGTGCTCTTCAGGGTGATGGCCCATTTGGTTAAGAAATACCAGCATCACCCCTGCCAAACATCGGATTGCCACTACAAATTGATGGACTCCATAGCTACGTCTTCAGGTAATGGAATCCATATATTCAGTCACCTAGTAAGACCTAGCTATGAAATTACTTCCCTTTACATTGCTCTTTGGGAAGTTATTGTACCAGAGCTAAATTGGGATTAGGTGCTTTTATGCACAAGATAAATGTTTCCTTTTTTTCCTCTCTTTTTTCTTTTTTTTTTTCTCCTCCTTCCTTTCCCACCTCTGCTTTCAGCAGTTGGAAAGAAGGTGGCAATTTGTGACAAGGTTAGATTTTTTTACTGCTTGTTTGCTTGCTGAAACATTGCGTTAGGCCATAATTTAAACAGCTGTAATAAAGTATCAGCTTTTCTAGCGTATCATTCTCAATTCTGTTTTGCAAAATACTGTCTTACTATTACAATAAATAGATTACATATCTTGGACTATATGGTTGCTGGTATGGGCTGGCCAGGTTATCCTATTGCTTTTAGAGTATTTGTTGTTGTTTTGAAAATTGCTGGTAAGATGTTGAAGCATATACAGTTTAATTCTTCACAAGTTCTTCATTACAAATATTTAAAATGTAAAATATAGGTAGATCGAGGGTTGCGTAGATTTTGTGTCAAGCTTTATATGAAATACATGCAAAGAAGCACTTTATTGAGTGCCTAGAGAGGAAGAAAAAAAGGGGGGAGGTGTAAGAGCCTTAGTGCTATGAGTTCATTTTAGTGTCATCAGTGTAAAAATAATTCTGTTAATGTTGCTATGCTTTTCTCAATTTATGCAAAAGTAGTATTTGTGGAAAGCTTAAGATCAAGAATATCTCTAGATTCTTCAGAGAAATGAGACTCCGGTTTCCGTTCCAGAAAACCAAGATGGATAACCTGGAGCTTGCAGAGGGGCTTGTTATAGTTAATTCTTCACAAAATTTTTGTGTATCAATGAGCTGAGCTTTCTTATTTAAAAAAATTGATTATGTTAAGATAGCTTCTTTGTTTTTGCAAGACTCGAAAGTTTTTGTTTGATAAATTATAGCTCCTGGGATTCTCAGCACAGAATTTCAGAACTAGAGTCATTTTACATCCTATTGATAGTACGCTGATTTGCTTTATTGTGTTTGACAAGCGAGGCTGTCTCTCCCTCGCAGAGCAGCCATGTGGCACAGAGCCATCAACCTTATGTAAAACAGTTATCTGTCAACTGCTCAGATTTTGCATCAGAAATAGGCTTCCACTCTACTACTGATCCGTACTATACATAGCTGTTAAATAATAAAATTTTTTACTTCAGAGCTGCCTATTTTAAAATGTTTCTTTGTAGCTAAAGCTTTGCGCTGTGCTCGGCTTCAGTGCTGAATCCAACCAACATCAAGTTCTGTAGTCACCTCAAGTTTCACAATGTATGCAGGCCTGGGTTTCTAAGTCTCGGGTATTTTATTTTGAACAGGTTTGACCGTGTAGCCTCTTTTTCAGCACTGCTAGCCTCAAATGTACTAAAGCCACCTGGCAAGCCATAAGGAGGTGAAGTTTAAGAGCGTGATTGTTACATCTTTTTATCCATCTTCTGGTTTTTAAGCCCACACTGATGAGTTCAAAATACCACCTCTCCGTGGTATTAGAAATGTACCTTTTTACTTGCTTAATTAAGAGACCCTCTTTACGCTGCTGTGCCAGACGTAGTGTGGTCCTGCCAGTGCGGAGAGCCAGCCTCGCCGCGCTCTTGTGCAGATGCAGCCTGGTTAATTCTCAGCCCCACTTTAGAGTGTACCACGCTGCACTTCTCCTGGGACCTGGGTGCCTGCAGGACAGCATCCTGCATCACTGCGGAGATGTCTCCTGAAACACAAACCACGCAAATGTACGGGGCTGGGCCTTGTTTCTAACTGATCAGACAGTGTCTTCTCATAATAATTTGCACAAATTGAGATTCTTCTCATCCTTGCGTGAGGTCTTTTTTTGGTATGACATAGTTGAACCAGGCCTTATTATGATCGAGAGGTGCAGAATTTTTCTGAATAATAAAATCCCTGCTTTAGTTCAGTTTTACTTTAATTTTTGTTGTGGTAAGGCTGTCTAAAAATTACAGACTTTTGAGTGACTTCTGGCAAATTTAAAATCAGCAATTTAAGCAAAAGTAAAATATCTTTTAAAAAGATAAATCCACTTTCCACTTTTGTTTTTTCTTTTCCAACCAAATAATATGTGATTCCTTAAGAACTAATTGGTTATGGTGTCTGCTTGCTAGGACTGAACTTCAGGTTGTAGTGAACTGTCTATCTTAACATTTGTGGACATTTTGATCTCAGTGAGACTTTGAGTAGGAAAAAAGCAAATAAAATCTATGCAAGTGGCCATTGAAAATATAGAACTTTATTTATTACATTAAATTACTAGTGATGGGGACATTGAACTTTGCCTTGTTTCAAGAATAATCAAAGATAGTCCTCTACTTTAAAAAAGGTAAACCCCAAAACTTGCTAGCTGACACACCACAGGACTCATTTGCTGATGGCATTGAATCGTTAATCTGATTTTTAAAAAATAGCAGTTAAAATGTTCACAACTAGACAGAAGAAAATTTTGAATTTTTATGCTTACATTCTACGTATATGAGACACAAGCAAAGACAATAGTGCTAACTGAATACATATTTTGTGGTTTTAATGGCTTTTTTTTGGAGGTAGGAGCTTATTCTGTAGCATCTTATTATGTGGGTTTTTTTCACACCCTGAATATTTATCTATTAAAAAATATTTAGAAGTGTCAAATATGCTATACATATAAGCCTTAGGCCCATCAGCTTCAGCTTTCTTCCCATAAGAACAAATTTTATTTCAGCATGAGCCTATCTTTAACTGAGATAGAATGTCAGTATCATTCTTTTTTGCGCCACGATACTTTATTAAAAGTATATATTTCGTGTAAGCCTTTGCATCTACAAAGGGTTTTCTTCCCTAGACGAATTAAAACAATCTACACATGGATATAGAACCTATTATTTTCCCAGCAGGATGTTAAACTCTGCTCATCAACTCTTGCAGAGCCAAAACACTTACAAGACCGTCCAGGTGAACGAGCTGTAGCTCTAATAACCACGGGCCAGCACTTGATCTCCAACCGGGAAATGTTTTGCCCCTTCAAAGAAGCTTTGCTCCTGAGACCTGGACACTTTATGCTGCAAATAACTGTTTTACCTAGTGATCAGAAAACAGTAGAAGGCTCAACTTTTTCAGTGAAGCAGGCACAGATTGCGCCTGCGTTGCAAACGTACTCTCAAAGTAGGGTCTGGCTGCTACTGCTGTTTACTAGACTTATTTTGCAGTGTTACTAAGTCAGCCATTTTAGATACCACTCCTACACCCTCCCTCACTGACGGAGGAGATTCCTTTGGTGTGTTTTAAAAGGCAGAAAAAGGAAGTCAAGTCTATCAATATGAAAAGATATTTCTCAGTGCAGAGGAGGATCTGGTAAATTGGTTAACCTGCTCGTATCATGAGTTATTCATAATGGTAGATTATACTGATAAAACCTCGTATTTCGTATTTCTTCCTTCTACTTCTCTGTGGGTTTTTTTTTCCAACTGTATAAGCATATACTGATACCTAAAATAAAAACTGTAGTGATGGTGACTTTGAACTGAGAAGATTTCAGAAAATGAAAACTAGATTGTAATACATATGAGTTTATGAATAAATTAGCACAGAGTGATCACTTTTGCCAGAACAGCTTAACTCTGAAATATCATACTACCTACATAAAAAACTTTTCATTTAAGGGTTTGATTCAGTGTAGTACTTGAGCATGATTCTAATGTTATGTGAATATTGTCATTAAAACTGCTTAAAATCAGACAGGTATTAAATTAAAATACCTACTGTTGAACAATAAACCCCAAAGAAATGGCACTTAAGTATCTGTATATATAATATTTTAATGCCCTGTTAATTTGAGCTGTGGAAATCCATGTTAGCTTTTATACTCATGAAGCAACTTGGTCATGCTGTGTATGTGTCCCTTTTTGCTGAAGTTGGATTTTCTCCACCTTGCTATTCATTCCTTTTTGTTTGCAGTTACGGTTGTCAAGTGATTTGCCATCCTCACAGCTGACTGTGCTGCGTAGGGTTCCCGTGGATAGTAAATGTTTTCCGTGCACTTGCTCTTTTTATTCTGTAGTAGGTGTCAGCCTTCTAATTTCATTTGGTTTCATCTTGATGCTAAGATAAATGAGAGATGTCTACAAAGCCCCTCTTCTCCAGTTTATAAATAGTAACTGATAATGTTTAGAACAAGACTTAATTGTCTTATTTCAGACTTAAAGAATTTCACTGACTTTTTTGTTCAGCATCTAAAGCTAGCCACTTCTGAATTAGCCATAGCACAGCTTTGACTAGATTTGCCAAGTTCTATGTTTTTCTGATAATACCAGATGCCCTATGCTATTAATCTTTTTACTGCAATGATTAACTTGAATGGTTTATGAGAAAAAGAAGAAAAACATATTTAGCAAAGATCTGAGGTAGAGTTAATTTGTCTGCCTGTGGCACTGAGATGCGTTATTCAGGTTTGTGGGTGCTGTGCTTTATCAATGTGTTGAAGGCCTGTGTGAATGTAACAGTTTTAAACAAGTATTTTAAAGGAGAGATTCCAGAGTAGTTTATATGTATTATACTCTTTTTGTTCTGAAAAATAAAGCAAATCAAAATAATTCTTTTATTTATATTTTTAAACGAAAGATGAATTTTACAGGATGCCCATTACAATGTGAAGTAAAAACGTCATGACATCACCAGAATATATTGCAGAACAGGAAGAAAACCAGCTCTTGCCCAGCATACTGATAAGCAGTGCTTCTATGGTTTTCTCCTGTAGGAATGAAGAATGTTTTTTCTCTTTTTGTCATATTTTGTTATATATATATGTGTGTGTGTGTGTATATACACACAGAGATATATAATGCAAAATAATTTTTTTTTTTCATCAGAAATGTCTGAGAACTGCATACCAGGCTGTAAACTGTTGAAATTTGTTCATTAAAAGTTCATGGTCTGATGACCTTTTTTTCCTTAAAGCATTGTATTGAGTACATTTCTTATCTCTGTTTTGCATGGCAGATTGTTTAGCGTATTTCTTGTATAGAAGAGTGGCATCGAGTGCCACAAAGACCTTGTTTAGCACTTGCAGACATAAGCAGAATGTGTTTGAAAATGTTGCTATGCTCTCTAGTGGATAATTTAGTTATAAGTATCTAAGAAATTAGTATCAACAAGAGTTATAACTTTATATTTCACTTAACTGAAAGACCTACAGTGATAAAAGTAAGACCTTCACCAGTTGAAGGGTTCTGCTGAAGTGTAGGACTATATCTATATGGAACAGGTGACAGATTTTGATACATGTATTTCATTTTTGCCATATTTAGGGAGAGTTCACATTCCACAGCAGCTTTTTTTAAAGACTAATTTCCAATGGTACAGGCAGCAGGGGTGTTTTGTCCTCAGCCTATCTGAGATCATGAGAGATGTCTGCTAGTACATGCTTCTTCCCTCCCTGCTTCAAGGCAGTCTCTTTTTTCTCTAAGCTGTTAAAAGGCAGATTTTAAAATACTGTTACCTCATCTTGGACCATGTATCCCAGAAGTTTGCTTTTATTAGTTTTCTTTTCTGTGAAACCCTGTGATGAGTTTAGTAAGATGATTTGGAATTACTGTATTTGCTTGTATCGTTCAAAGAAAGTCATGCTAGGTGCAATATAAGGTTCTCAAGACGTGAGTGAAATCTAAAATTATATGCCTTGCATCTTTAAATATTCGTGGTTTAATTAGTTTCTTTTCCAAAATCAGTTTGTTGTGATAGGATTTCTACTTGTGCCAATCACTGAATGGGATTCTCTTATTGGAGTCAATAACCTTGCCTCTGTTCTCTGCTTTTTGCTATCCTGTGGTGTGAACACTTCTAATGAGCCATAGAGATTGGCACAATAATCACTTCACTGGCATTTCTATCCTTACTCTCAGTGAAAACTGAGCCACGATGGTCATTATTTCTTCACTCTATTGAATCACGGTGAACAGTGTTTGCCAGGTAGTCTGACCATTGTGATTGTACTTTTTGTACTATTATTCTCTTTAGGATTTGGAAGTGAACCTGCATTAGGCCCTTCTGTCTTCATTCTTATTTTGTTTAGTCTATTCAAATCTTTGTACTCAGGTCTATGTTCTTCAGTCTTTAAGCAATTATTTTCTAACTCTTTTCTTGCGAGCTCAACAACTGTCTCTGGTGGTATCATGCAGACTTCCCAGATAGTTCAGTGGCAATTTACACTGTGACTTATACTGTAATTCCAATTGTTCTCTCCTTTTCTTGGCCTGACAATCATTCTGGATCTGCTTATTTGAGTCAATTCCAGATGCGTTACACCTATTGAGCTTCTTACTCTTTGAAGATTTATGTACTGGAATTCACACAAACGAAAACATTTTTCCTGGGAAAACTTCATTTACAGTGTTCTAGTATTACTATCTAGTAGATCAGCTTCTTTGTTGTGGGTGCAGAAGAACTGGGTATAAAGATGCCTAGAATGGTGAATCATTTTTCTCATGACCGGGTAATTGGAGCAGTGGATTTCAACAAAACAATATCCTGTCCCATTTTGCAAAACAAACCAATCGGCTTCATTCTTTATTGTAGCTGGTATCCCACCTTCTGTTGTCAAGTTCTCAACTGAAAAGCTGTGAAAACTTTTCCTCTTGTTTCAGTGAATGCTTTCACAGAATTTCTGATTTCTGCTTTGAGTTGATGCTGCAGAAATGTAGCCATCTACATTTCTGTCTGCCTTTGCCCACACGTGGATGGATAGTAGTTCAGTTGTTACTGGGTTGTGCCCATGCAAATGATTTCATATCTCCTTGTATATGGTAAAAATTATTCCATTTTGTGTAATTGTATTGATCTTGATCAGTATATAGTATATGATTCATCAAGACAACTAAATCTTCCTGTATTCTCACAGCTCTCAGATTCTGGATTTGGAGTTGATTTAGAAAGTTCTATCTTTTCAAGTCTTTAATGGAAAGAAGTTTCCCTTCATACACATGCCAGCCACTTACTGTTCCAGATGATTCAGTTATGACTGTTCAGACAACTTTTTTCTGTCTTTCTGTTCTGTAAATATGCAAAAAAATAGAATAGGAAATAGGACAGACAATCTAGTTTTGCCTTTGGTGTTGTTTTTCTTTTCCTTGATTTTGGCATTTGGATAAGTTTTAATTTAGTTTCGGGTTTCATGCCAGATTTCGAGGTAATGAGGAGTTGTAATTTTACCCTTGTTGCTTCATGCTTTCATAATAACAGTATTAATTCTATGATTTCAATAAAGCATTGCTTTACAGGTTAGAAAACAATGCTCATACAGTTGATTTGCTTGGGGTGATGTGTAGTTATAAAAATGTAAACAAACACAAATATGGAAGATTCTATTCTCTTGAAATATTGGTAAGTCTTCTAAGGATGCAGATGGAGCAACCATCTAAAAAATCTTGAAAGATATGTTGAGAAATAATGCATAGTAGGTGTGACATTTGTATGAGGAAGACATTTGTGTCATGAGGAGCAGCTAAAGTCACTAACTGTGTGAATGTTAAAACAGCAATAATAAAACTACCAGAGCAGAGTTGATGTGATGGTCAACTCTCGTCTCTAGATGTGTATGTTAATAAAAACAGATGAATCCTTAAGCAGTGTAGTGTTCCAGAAGTCATTCTGCTCTGACTTCAAGTTTAATTAGTGCAGTCATCCAAACCCCACAGTTCTTAGCATAATACAAAAAAGACTTAATGATGTGTGGTGACTCACAAGAATACAGGAAATTGTCTTATCTTTTGTAAATTAAGTCTTACTCTTCCCATCTTATTAAAAGATGATGCCACCTTATTGTCAAAGCATTGTCAGTCAGAGCCTTCCAGCCTGTTTTTAAACAACTGATCCAAACAACTTCTGTAGAAAATACTGCTGGCCATTGGTTTTGACGTTGTAATTCAAATAAATCTCTGTAGCTTTTGTATTTTCCAAATAATCACAATCATGGTGTTCTGTACTTGCTTGTCTATTGAGGATATTAAATATGTGTGTGTATATAAATATATATGTAATGTTTATTCAGTGCAGCAGATGTTCAGAGTAGAAAGAAGTAATTTGTACAGTGTAATGCAGTACACAGAATGGTAACGGTTTTCCTTTCCTTGCCATCTCTCTCTCCCCAGTTTGTTCTTGCTGCAACATTAACTCACGCCCAGCAATAGTCTTCTGGGAAACTTGCTTTATTTACTGCTTGGATCTCTCAACACCTGTCCTCACCCCATTTCCTTAGTGCTGTATCTTTTAGAATCATAGAATGATAGAATGGCTAGAGTTGGAAGGGACCTTAAAGATCACCTCGTTCCATCCCCCTGCCACGGGGGGGTTGGATGCCAGCCTCCCACCAGACCAGGTTGCTCAAAGCTCCGTCCAGCCTGGCCATGAACGCTTCGAGGGACGGGGCAGCCACAGCTTCTCTGGGCAACCTGGGCCTGCGTCTCCCCACCTTTTACCTCTTGTGCTTGCTTTGTTAGGCTGTCTAGGGCAATGAAGGCTGTCTGGAGTCTCATTGCTTGTCCATTAACAAATTCACACTTCAAATTATTAGGAGTTCCCCCCACTTTCCACCATTTTCACTACTCAAATCAAGTTACCTCCAAATGAATCATATTTACCAAAGTCATAACATACTCTTTACCATCTTTTCTATCTCCTTGACTAATTGATGCTGGCTCAGGTAAATTAAAGTCTTAGTTCTTCTATGGAAAGGCAGAGAAAAGGATTACAGGGAATGACTTTTTAAAATTCAGTAGAAACATGTAGTGTCTGCTGCTACAGGTTCTAAATCAGTCAGACGTCGCAAATAATACATGGACGATAGTGCCACATCATAATGTTTGAATTTGTGGCAAGAAATTTGTTACTTTCGTACTCACAAATGGTTAGCTGTGACAGAATCTTCAACACTGTGCTAAACAAGCAGTCCTGTATCCACTTATGTTCAGGGTTACAACCCTCTGTGCCCTGCTGGGGCAGGTAAGGAAACAAACAGAACATTCTGCAGCTGGACACCAGCTTCCCAAGGCAGCAGCAGGAAGTCGTACAGAATTGATGGAATAATGGTATAGTGTATTTCTTTAAAAAGCCCCAGCAAATTTATTAAATTGGGAACCTTTCTGTGATTTTATATATAAAAATATAAATATATAAATATCACACATACATAAATGTATTTTTTATATCTATTAGGATAATCTCCTAAATCTGTTCTTTCTTTCTAACTTTCCACTAGAGTGAGATACGACATACTTAACCTTTGAGTAATATTTTATTACAACGTGATATAAAGTTGACTTGAAGTTTTACGATTACTGTAATTTTCATTCAAAATTTTATATCCACAAATTAACTTTATTCAGTTGAAGTCAATGTGGAATATGTTGCCTTGACTCACCTCCTGAGTTTTCACTATTTTCCTTCTCTGTTTTTCAAAGTGTGAATGCCATTTCGTTTTCCGGGTAAAATTAGCACTTAAACTAGAATGCCGTAAAAACACTATTTTCTGAGTGGTGAGATTGAGGGTTTTCTTGAAGAGAAGTGAGGGGAGCAAAGGCCATGAAATTATCTGAACCTCAAAACTAGAAGTTGGTGGCATTTGGTAGGAACAATAATTCTAAGATCAGGAGGGGAAAAGTAGTGATACTAGAATGAAATAATAGTGCTGACTTTTCGTGTGGTTTTAAAAAGAATTCTGATCTCTCTGGAAAAGCATTTTTGGTAGAAGTTAGTCTCTGGAGCAGGGAGATGAGCATAGTATCGTGATAAAAGTGTAATTCAGTGTTTCCTCCTTTGGGAGAATGTCTTTCCTTTAGTGCCATCTTTAGCTCCGTGTGCTAGATTGAGCAGAAACAGCCAGACTCTGGCTCTTGGAAACACTGCTTCATTATGCTGGGTAGTTCAGAGTATATGCTCTCCTTGTTCTATTTCCACAAACTTTACTGTTCTCCACTGACCAGTACTGATTATGCCAGACAGAGGGGCACATGGCTGTATTTGACACAGGCCACCTCTTTATTAGCTCTTTAAATAATGTATATAAGCTGTATATGCCTCCTCACTTGTGGACTGCTATCTTTATTCAATTGCCAGGTTAAAGAGCTCTCACTGTAAAATGAGATCTTTCATTTTCTGCCATTGATAGTGGGGGGAAGGATTCATAGGATTGATGTCCAAAATTATACCCAAGAAATCAGAGCTGACATGTCTCTCACATGGATAGACCTCTGCCTGCACTGAGTGTTAGTCCTAGAGGAGCCAGCCTGGCAGCTGGCTGCTCTGAGCACCTTGCTCAATCTACCTGCCAACATCTGTCTGCCCACTCTCATTCCTTATGTGCCAGCTTTGTATCCAGGAGTTTCTGTCATCCTCAAAATATTTGGTCTGTCTTCCCGTATTGTCTGCTTTTTAAGAAATTCATACAGATTCAGATTCCTCAGGGACAAATTTCTGGTACCTGATTTCAAAGTTTTGTCTAGGGATGCTTTCTTCAATGCCGCAGATGCAATTGCCACAGATACAAGGGATGAGTGCCAAAAAAATCACCATATAGTCATAGAAATGTATTTTATCCATACTGGAGTTATTACTGAGTTACTGTATGGGAGTGTGTGAGGCAGTGGGTCCCCTTGACCCACCAAAAATGTCCAGTATACCCAAGAACAGGGAGTGATGAAGCACCAGAATACACTGTGTCCTCTTCCTTTTCCTGGTTTTCCATTTTGAAATTTATTTTTCACCCAGCTGTCTGCCTGCCATCTCTGACCTGGTGCAAGGCAGAAAAGGGCTGTCCATATAAGCTTTACATTGCTTTCTTTCAAGGGACAACGTAGCATCCGTATGTTTTGATTTAAAGGTTCATGATATTGAGACAGAGAAATGAGGAGAAGTGAAATAGGGGATGAACTTGTTTTAATTGCCTCTAGTGAACAATATATAACAGCTTTGAGAAATAGTATTCAGAGGAGTCATTATTGTGTCATCTGAATTAGTGAAATAAAAGTGAAGACTTTTTATTTTCTAACAGATTATTTTCACGGTGGTTGTTCAATAATAACCATCACTTCTGTCACAAGGTCAGTAAGTTCACGTGTAAGTACATCAGGATGTACACTGTGAAAGCCTGTAATGGTTTTTTTATTAATATTTTTCTTGTCCTACAGTTTTGAGTGGAATGTTTGCAGTCTTGCAATCAGTAAATGCCAGAGTGTTTTGCCGTCATTAACACTCCACTTCTGAATTCTTCAAGGAGAATTGCTTGAGGAATGGCATGGAATATGTTGTTGCTATTGTGAATATTGACGTTATCTCAAGCATGTTGTGGTTTTCTATATGGGTACAAATAGTACTGTGAGGGGTAAGACTTAGAAATGGGTACGACTGAGCAAAAATTTTTTGAGTTTTTACTTACTGAGACCTAATGTTGCTTTGTGTTCAGTTGCACTTTGGAAATATTAAAGCATTGGAATGTGAATACTGCTTACTAAACAAAACAGAAAAAATATATCAGTCTTGGGTTAGTTTGTGTTCGTTTTTTTTTTTAATAAATAATAAAAAAAAAACCACAAATAAAAAGTGGTCAGAGAGAAAACTTCAAAAATTATGAGTATCTAAACTTCAAGTGACCTCAGTACAATTTACAATTTTTCAGCAGGAAAAAACAAACTCCCTAAATTCTGATGTTCTAATTTATCTTGAAAAAGAATCCACAAAACAAATAGAACTCCGTCTATGCATTTTTCTTCCTGCCATTCTTCCACTACTTGTTAACAAAAAAGACATAAAGATGATCTGAGCCCAAGAGTTTATCCAGAAGTAAAAATACAGTAATGCATCCCAGCCCTCATACTTATTCAGGTTCTATTTTCCTTTAGAAGGTTCTTTCATGTGCCAGTGGGATGTCAGAGAGAGATACTCATCTGTTGAGTAGAAGCAATGAAGTAAGGCTCTCAGTCGATAAATTTGCTCAAAATGCAAGCCAGTGAAATAATATATTGTCTGGTCCAGCTGTTCAGTTACATATACATTGCTCAAATAATTTCAAAGCTTATCCTATACACAAATGGTGGTGTTTGAGTATAGCATACCAGAAATTAACTGTTGTTTATGCGTATTTACAGGAATTTATGCTAGGAAAAAGAATTGAATTTTACTTAAAAAATTTATTGTGAATCTCATGCTAAATCTACTTAAAACTAAATGTATCGTATTAATTATGAGCTCAGCATAACAATCATCATTGTAGAATTCTATTTTAAAACCAAAGCTCACCAAAGCATTTTTGTCAGCAGAATACTGAACTTCAATAAGAATTTTAAAATCTGGTAAGTTTGGGGGGGTTTATAGTTCAAAAGAGCAAAACATCACCATTTTTTTAATTGTGAAATTTACGTTATATATTGCATTGTCTGCTGTAATGGCATGCGTTGCCTTGGCCTGAGTTGATGTAGTCAGTGTAGTCAAATAGGTGCTATATAGATCATCTAAAAATAGGTAGTAAATATTGACTCCTGAGAAGCTTGTACTTCTTCTTAAATAAGACTTAAATGACCCAGATTTTTTTCGTCACATTGTATGGTATTGGAAGTAGCAAGAAACATCTCCCTTAATAGTGGCATAATTTATTTTAAAGTTTCATGTTTGTCAGAACCAGAAATGTTTTGCCACCTTAGTGACTTAACCATTTTCTAGCAAAGACTGTGCTGTATGTAAGCTGTGCCATGGATGGTTTTTATACAAAGGTCATAAAAAAACTTGTCTGGAAATCTCCAGATTTATTAGGTGACTTGGATTGCCATTGTGTCTAACTAGTATTTATCTCCCTTACAGAATAATTTCTCACAAAACATTTGCAATTTGCAAAATTACATATGTAATTATATAAGCTTTTGGGTAATTATATGTATATGTTAGTTATTCAGTGCATTTAATTATGCTTTGTTATAAACTGTTTACAGCGGTTCTTGCAGAGGGGAGAGAGGAGAGAGGGAGGGTAAGTGGAGCTGAATGTGGAGTAAAACCAAGGGAAATCTCATATTAAAGATTCACCAATGAATCTTTGCAGACTTTATGCAAATCCAGTGGGTATTTTGTGAAAGTGTTAATGAGTGTCACATCCTGATTACTGCAGATTTCCCCTTACGTTTCCAACCGTACCAAATCCAATTGAAACTGCTAAAATTAACACCAGTAGCCCACAACAGTTTGTCAGAAAAATGTGTGAAATTTGTTTTTAAAATATCATGCCCTAATTATTCTTGGAAACATTATATATAGATGTTGATACAAAGTATCCTGTATACATTCCCTGATGGATGACAAATTTATCATTTGTCCCCTTAGATCCTTCAAAAGGACCATCTATTTTTGAGGCATATTTTGCATCTCACTTCAGAGGAAACCCTATAATTTAACTGCCCTGGCACCAACGCTCCTATTAGGCATCTCCTTGTTTACCAACAGTTACTAGGAGCCACCTTTTTTGTGACAGCAGATGCTGGTCCTCTTGCCTTGTGTGAGGTCTGGCCTGTGATGTATGGAGTGACTTCAGGTACACTGATCTAGTTAATCTCAAAAATTGCAAAGAATGCAAAGCAAAAACAAAACAAAACAAAACAAAAAGCCCTGCTCAATTAATCAGTATATTTCCCTTTACTTAACAGTTATTTTCAGGGTTTTGAAGGCTTCAGCCAGCCCACTTGCCTGTCTCCCTGTTATCCCCGCTTTTCATTGTGTGGACAATCTCTCTGAACCTATCTCCCAGCTTTTGCTGGCTTTGCATTTTTGAGATGATTTCATGTTCCCTTTGCTCTTTTTACTTGCTCTGGCAAACCCATTCTGTCTTGAGAATTGGGCCAAGGAAGCCTTTATAACTTGTGAAGATATCTTCAATGTACAAACGTGTGGGGGGAGGGAGATTTTCATACTACCACTTTGGGATGCTGCTGATATGAAGGCATCTGGATATGATAGCAGGCAGTTGGTTATGTATCTTTTATTTAGCCTGTCTTTATCTGCCAACTTACTATATGCTGTTAATATAATTCTGAATGCCTGCATATATGACAAGTCATGGCCATAATGAGCCTGTTTATTTCAAGATACGTAGCGGCATCATTCATTTGCACATTAAAGGAAACTTTCTGGAAGAAGACAAATTTGAGGCTACAAAAGCTTTGTGATTATTGTAATGCTAATCTGTATTCATTCCCATATATGAAGTGTCACATCTCGAATACTTTAAAAAATTAATTAGTCAACTGTGTTGTGCCACAGATGAGCAGAAGCAAGTAGTTGCTTGCATCCACAAGCTGTGACAGTCTCTGTGCCAAGATGACTTTAAAAGAGAGAAGGCCCACAGTAACTGAGCTGGAGGTGGCCCCATCCTCTTCCCCCTGCACCAGTAGTGTACAAGGCTGTGGCATTTGTGTGAGTGCGTTATATTAAATGATGAAAGTATGCTTGAAGTATGTGAGGAACAATCCCTACAGTGCTTTATCCTGTATTATAAAGATATTTAAATCTTCACATGCATTTTAGTACGACATATATCATGCATCTAGTGTTAGTGACAAAAGTATCATTGGGATGTTTCGCAATCCAGAGAGCAACTGTAAATGTAAATAGGTTGAGTAAAAATAAATACAGATGCTTATTAGTCATTGACTAAGGACAAACAATACACATTTACCCAATTTTTCAGCAGAATTGTACCTCCAAACGCCTCACGGATTTGTACTGGAGGAGTGTTTCTTTGCCCACTTTCTGTGCCAAAAAATTTCTAGAAATCTGTGAGTAACTTGCCCATTGTTCTTTTTTCTTTTCTCAGATCACTGCCTATAGGTACAGGCAACATGTCAGACTCACACGTCTCATATGGGTCGTGCTCGCTGTGTTTTACTCAGGAAATGAAGGTAGAGTGAAAGGTCCAAACTCAGACTCTGTTAACTGTGTTTAAAGTTAGGAGTGGCATTCAGAGGGCGTTTTGTGGAATAGGCTGTAGTTTATCATTTTGAAGGTATATCTTGCACAAAATGATCTACAATGGCAAGCAATTGCACTTCCAGGTTTTTTTAGATATTTTCCTTTGTGTTTTCACATTTCCTCTTGTACTGGTATGGCGAGCACTGTCATATCTGTATTTCCTGGTTGTGGGGCTCTTCAGACAAATTAATCTTTTGCAGTTTTACTGAGGAAATGATTTGCAGTAGTACTTTGTGAAGTAAAAAAAGATTGCAGAATTGGAAGACATTTTGAATTCACAATACAGAAAAGAGTTGTGTTTTCGAAATGTTACTAAACAAGGAGTTCTAATTTGGTTGTGAGTAACATCTAAAAGCAGATCCAGATTACCTTTGAAGAGAATATATAGTGAAGTGTTAAAAGTCCATGTTGTAGCCTTAACTAGTAATCCTTGTTCAGGCCGAAATATTATTTGCCTTAGTAATGTAATTTTTGTGAATAGGTTAGCATTTCAGCAGGGTTGTGGATATGTATAAGAACATGGCGAATTACTTTGCTTCAAGGCTTTTCAGAGACCTGTTTCTTCATGTTGGTAGATGCATTATTATCATATGTTTCATATTAAACATTGCAACAATCTGAAAAAAATAGTTGATAGCCTTAAAGTGAATGCTTCTGATAGCTGTTTTTTTGTGCTTTTCTTGTACTTGAGAAAAACAAGATACATATTTTTTCCTTGATCTTCAGAAACTTTGCTTTATTTTAGGTCTTTGGATAAGTATATTTTGAACATGACCTGCTAAGCAGCCATGGCTGTGCAAAAAAATCGCTATCCTGTGGAATATGCATTTGGGGCTCTTTTTAGGGGGGTGAATACAGGGGTGACTTGTTATTTTTATGATGGTTTTCATAGCATTTATGCAAAAAAACTTTTTTTTTTCAGCAAGGTTTGAAGTAACATTTAGTAGATCCATACTGGTTTAGTTAAGCCAAAATTGCATCAAAATAATATTCCTCTTCCTATTTTACTGATAGTGCTTGATTTCTTACACTTATTTCCAAATTAAATTAGGCATGATTTTGTTATATAAAGATAGCCAATAAAATTTTGCATTTAATACTTTGCAAAGTTTTGCAGGTAGCATTACAGTAAAAGTGTGAAAGGGCATGTCTTTGGACACTTACAACATTTAAGTTGGTGAACTACTATAATTGTTATGTATAGCTGAAACAATACTAGAACATTCGAGAGACAGCAGTGACATCAATTTCAATCTACCTCCTTGAAAAAGACTAGACAACAACAACTAATAATGCAAAATGAAGATAGATGTAATCACATTTACAGATTCTTTATAGGTAATATTCGTGAGCAAGGAGGCTAAAGAAAAACTACTCACATTTTGAATATATAGAAAAATAATTTGTGAGTACACCTAGTACTTTATGTCACTGATTCTTTTGAACATCCCTTATGTAAGCCTAATGCTAGACCCACTTATTTTTGTGTACTCTTCTAATTAGTCTCACTGTAAAGTTAGCAATATTGTGAATGCTTGCAGAATCTGGCCCGTGGAGAACATTTTAAATTCTGCTTGGTAGAGGAAAAACTTGTGTTTTCTGCTTGTATTTCTTTGATAGTTCAGGTTTAAAAATCCATATCATTTAGATCTTCTCCAAAAGATTACATTTAGCATCAGTGTCATATTATGAATTCTCAGGTTTAGGTTTCCTTGAGCTTCAGTTTCCTTGTTAGGATTGTGACATATGATTGATGTGTTTCTTAACATGTTGGTCATCTCCCTTAGACTCGCACACTGTAACCATAAACCATTTTGGAATAAAACTGCAGCATGTTTATAATAAATTGCGTGATACTTTTCCATCTGAATATGCTTCATTAGGCTTACCTTCTGTAATAGTACTGGATCATTAGATGGCATGTAGAAAGAAATAATTTCAGCAGCAATCCGTCAGGCATGGAGAGCCCCCGTGTGTTTGACATATAAATGCATTAAAGATTAAACCACATTTCACTAGCCTGTATAGAACGTATTTTCAAAACTGTACATGTGCAGAATTACCTTCTGCTCAAGATGCTACTCTTGGATTTTGCCAGTCTTCATTTTCCTTCGAATATTATCTTGCTTTTTAATAGTTCCCATAGCACAGAAACTTAGTTCAAGAAAAGACTAAACACACTGAAGATTTTCAGCTGGAAGCTTTCTATATGACACACATACCTTTGGATCAGTTTTAAGAAACTCAAACAAGCCGCACTATTCACTAAAAGGCACCTACTTCAGAATTAGTTACCTTGGTCTCTTTCTGTGTGAAGTAATTTTCTTTGTAAAGTGGAAAATTCAGAAGAAAAATACTCCCTTTTTTAAGGAGAAAAGGATGTAAAGGCATAGATAATAAACAGCTGAATTTATTTAGAACTTCTGATGTAACGGGAGACATAATGTGATGATACTCTTCTGTACTATTCAATAAATTCTTTGAAAATATTTCTTTGAAAATCTCAAATAAAAAAGATAAAAATCTGGAATTACAGAAACTTCAGCAGCCACTGCCTTCACAATAATGTTTCAGTTAATTAATGTTTGTCCCTGCAAGTATAGCAGAAAGAAGAAAGGTTAGAGCGATGTCTTCCCGATGATGTGTGTAAGAAAGTCAGGACAAGGATCTCTAGTAGCTGAACCACAGCAAGAACCTCTTCTTACCTGTTGCGATTTCTGACACAAGCCTTTGCTTACCCTGCACATCACAGTGAATTTAACTCTTGGTCTTGGTGTTGCTCCGTAAACGTCGTTGCTGCAATTTGTGTTGTTCCACACAAAGCTACTGAAGTTTCCATGCCGTCAAACAAGGGGATGGCATCACGGATAAAGCTTTGCAAACCCTGTACTTATGATTCAAGGGCATGCGGTGGCATCGTTTGACCACTAGAGCATGTAAAGAATTTTACCTCTTGTTCATATGTGAGATGGAAGAAACAATCAGAAAACCGAAGTTATCCACTGTTTAGAGTGAGTGGTGAAAATGGATGTATAAATGCCTTTTTATCAAGTTAATTCTATAGACTGACATGGAACTTTACTATTCTGTTTCTTTTTTTAAGTTGGATATGGAAATTTGGACTATTATTTTGATTAATCACGTGATCATTGTCACAACTTTGTGAATGATGCAGCTTGTTCTGCTCCAGTATGTTCTATGGCAGTGCTCCCCTCCCCCCCATATTTATTGCTAATGAGATAATTAGTTTAAACTCTTTCATTACTTGAAAAAAGAACTGCAGTCTCTGAAGAAGAGCACCGAGTACCACGTGGAGCATCTGCCAGAATTGCTGGTCCTCTGATTGAATGACCGTATGTGCTGCAAAGGCTAGAGACGAGAGGCTGGAGGTAAAGGTGGTGTTCCTTCACTGCCTTCACTGGGACTGACCTTGCCCTGGACAGATATTTTTCTAAGGTAGCAGGGGCAATTGCTGCTGGTGCCAGTTTTAATGCCATCCTGAGCTTAATACTAAGAATGGGCAGAGATCAAGCTCAGATTTAAATAACAGAACTGTAAGACAACCCATAGTATTTTGTTGATTGTAAATGATAGGAGATCGTGGTTTAGTAATCCCTGTGTTTTAGTTCATCCATGTTTAGACACACAAAGTGGTTTAATTAGAATTTCTTGTATTTCAGTGCTTTAATGCTCTGAAGCTATTAACTCTGGCTTAGCAGTTAGTGTTTATTCATTTTCAGAGCACTGCAGGGTCATTAATCCTCAGAGCCCTCCTGAGAAGTAAGAGATAGGAGATAGGCACTGTAAGTAGTACTATTCTAATTTTACAAGTGGGAAAACTGAGGAGACAAATAATTTGGTCAAGGCCACACAATAAGCCAATGTGAGCTCTGAGATTTGTTTTGGCTGTTAGCTCAGTGGTCAGGCCAGCCCTTGCAACATTCTACTTTTAAAATTATGCACTTAGGCCTTATTATTATTATGATGCCTTAATCGTGCCATAGTCTGTCAAGGTAGATAGTTGTCTTTTCCCTTCAGGTAATAAAATGAGTGTGACTACAACAAAAACTTAAAAACAAGAAAAATCTTACGAAATCAGAATTGGAATCTAGTATATATTGTAGATTTTCAGTTTCCGTAGAATATAATTAAACTTTGTCTCTCCCATTCTGCCAAAAATGAGCACAAGTTCTTTGACTTGTATATGTGAAAAGGGAATGATTAATAGAAATCTTAGAGATTAATTTGTTAGTCTCCTTTTCGATTGCAGAATAATGATAAATATGGAAAGCTGTTTCACTGAACTTTTCATTATTTTTGAGAAATAATATGTATGTGGTACGGAAATACATTTTACAGAATTAGAGAGGTCCTCTGAGCAGTATGCTTAGATTTTTTCACTTTGGTCTAAGTGGTTATTTGTTTACAGTTTGTAATTCCAGTTGCATAAACAGATGTACTTTGAAATAATTTATTTGGTAGGGTATAAGCAATGCTTTTGTGTAGTGAAATACATGATTTTTCAATGTCTATCTGAAACAAACAGATTTTTTTTTCTCTGCTCCACAAATGGGTTAATTGCTACCATCTCTTGGGGAAGATGTTTAGGTTTTGCTTCAGTTCCAGCCAGTCTCTGTTGTAAAAATATTTTTATATTTAATATTTATAATAAATCCAGAATTTTACAAGAAATTAATAATCATTTAACCAAAATGTTGACCATTCTGGTTAAATATTGGTTAAATATTTTGGTTAAGTATTTTATATAACATTTTGTTTACATAGGACTGATCAAAATAGTGAAGCCGTACAAACTTTAGCACCATGTCTAATATTTTCATAAATACCTAATATTTAATCCATGCATTAAGACATTCCATAAATGGATTATTGTGTGTAATCTGTTCTCCCCCTGCCCACTTTCCTTTCCCGCAAGGCTGTGGGTTTTAGCTGAGCTAGTGTGGAACTGCTCTTATCTACAAATAAAACAAAATGACTTCATTGAATGCATGTGCTTACTGCAAAGCCTGTCAGGGATACAGCAAGGGGCGGGGGGGGGGGGGGGGGGGGAAGGTGCAGAAGGGCTTTAGCATCTTCTAGCAGTGTGTAGAGTGCAGCGTATTGAAAGCCATAAATACTGTCCCACAGCCCTGGTGAATAATGTAGGGACAGCGTAAGGAATGGGAAGCGCTCGCGTTCCGCCTTCAGGCGTTTCGCTGCTCCCCAGTTAAAATGGGTTGTCAAGTGTGGGCTCGGAAGACCGCGCAAGGTGCCCTGTTCTGTCATGTGGGTCGTATTTAACGCTTGAAGGGACAGGGAAGGGGCAGGTGCCGCGGAGAGCGAGCGAGCGGGGGGGGCGCGGTGCTGCCCGCGCCACGCGTGGGGCGTTCGGCGGGCGGTGGGGGGGCCGGCGGGGAGCGGAGCGGAGCCTGCCCCGGCGGCGCTGACCTTGAACCCGGCGGGTGTGCTTGGCACCGCCATCGCGCCTGTGGCGTCCCTGCGTGTGCGTGGCTGGTGCTGCCGCGGGGCCGGGGGCCGCAGGTGTGCGTGTGCCCGGGCAGGGCAACGGGACGGCGGGCGGGGGTCGCCGCCGGCCGGTCGCCGCCGCTTCTCCCGGCTCCTCCGGGCTCCTCCCGGCGCGGCAGCAGGACGCGCTTCGTAGCCGACAATGAAATCTTGGCAGCTAATTGCAGGCGTGGGAGATGCCCTTCAGGTAAGGCAGAAGCGGGTTCGGAAGAATTTAAGCGGCAGGGGTGGGGGGAAAGGGGAGGCTGCCTTTGCGAGCGACGGAGAGCCACCCTGAGCCCCAGGCTGGGATCCCAGCGTTGGGAGGGGGACCGGGGGCGGGGTGGGCAAGTTGGCATGTTTGGCTGCTGTTGTATAGCCGCCGCCAGTGGCTTCCCAACGGGAATGTGTTGAGGTTAGTGCGTGCGTGGGGCTTGTGGCTGTGTGGTTGGAGTGGGGATGCGAGCCACTGGTGGAATAAGAGCCAGGAGCGATGGGAGAGGCATGCGGATGGGCTGTCGTCTAATCAAAGGTGTGTCGTGTCTAAACTTACAGGGCTGACTGCGGGGCTGCGCTTCATGTTCACGTTGTATTTCTCTGGGCATATATTTATGGCTGTGTTTACGTATATGTGTATGAATGGCATGGGTTTGTCTGTGTGAGTAATACACGAACGTATGTGATGCTTACAGAAAATAAGATGTGGGGGGATTATTTGTCCTTCCTCTGTGACTGGCTGAAGTTTATGGGAACTTCATCTTCAAAGAGCTGTTTAACTTTCTTTTGATGGGATATATATTAGCATTTATATGAAATATGGCAGGAATCTCATTAGAAATGGTTTTGTCAGATGAATTACTGCCTTTTAGTAGACAGTTTACAGGATTCCTGACCAAACGGGTTGCGTATTTAACTTTAGGGTACCTGTATATTATCAGCGTAATATTGTGACGTTAGAAAACACAATTTATAATGAGGCTTTTAAAGTTCTATTACTTGTTAAAATACGTGGGACAAAATAACAGTAACATTTTCTTAATAAATACAATTTAGACATACAGATAAATTTGGTTAACAATCCATTTATACATATATAGATTTAAAAAAGCAGAAATAGGGTATAAAAGATTGAGATTTAAAAATGCATATCAGTTGCCACACGGAAATAATTGCACAGTAACTCAAATATGTTAAATGACTTTAGGAATTTTTTTTCTTTAAAAACTGCACGCTTCAAAGTGTGGAAAAAATGTTGAGGGGAGTAGGGAAAGTGGGTTTTCCTGGCTTTTGAAAAAGGAATCTCTTCCATACGCTAATAGGAGTATCATATTTTTTAAAAGACTTGCTCTCACATGTAGGAGACTATGGCACAGTCTAGTAACGGAATGCTGGGCTCTGCATTTCAGACAGTACGGGTTTGGTTAGCAGTTTAGGCACCATAAAACCACATTGCTTTCAGGACCGTGTATTAAATTCCACCTCAGGCATTTTATTTAGATGGATATTCAGGAATTTAGTAAGATCCAAACCAGTCTTTGTATTTGTCAGTTCTCTAGTGATAAGGAATTTGGTCTTGATACAGATGTAATTAAGATTTATATATATATTAAATAGAAAGTCTGCAATCTTATGAAATACTTACCAACACAGTACATTAATTTCATATTTATTTCTAAAATGAAGCAATAGACGTGTAAAGTTTTAATGTCCTGATATTCTGTTCATAAATTCTAGCTCTTTGCTTATACATTTAGTATTCATGTTGTTGATCTGTTTTTTGAACATGCAAATGAGGTTGACTTGGGAAAAGTGACTGAAACTGCTATTAAGTAAACAGCATTCCCTTGTCTACAGCAAGAGCAGTAGTGGAATATGTTACCACAATTTTCATATTTGAATCATTTAATGGAAAAGAAGTTGGAAAGGACTTCGGTTTTGATCCTTTATAGGTGCTTCTCTGTCATGTGCAGTGCCTGTGTCAGTCATCAGGTTTACTTCGTTTAAACCTATGTATGTATTAGGGATTTGATTATCTCTTGCAGAGGTTTTCTTCCTAAAGCAGTACCAAATTTCTTGGTATTTTAGATGTTGTAAACATACAACATCTCGTATCCCCATTGCCTTCCCTTTAATATGTGGGCAAGAAGTTATGGTTAGTCAGTGCCATCTCAACATCCAATACACTGATACCTCGGCAAGTGTAAGTAGGATTAATTATACCCTTTTCCAAGCATAGTTTTACAAAGATTGAGCTTAATGTTTTTTACCTGTTTCTACATAAATAAATATTTGAAATCAGAATAACATAACAATAGATGAATGAAACAACTTTATTATATAGCAAGTTGTTATATTTAGTCTTTCTAACCTCAAACCGGTTACTTCGGTAGTATCTTTATCATGGAATTGTTCAAATTTTTTTGGATAAAATTTTCACATAGGGTCTCAGTTTTGCTCATGAAACATAAAACTTTTTGAGGAACAAGTAATAAATTGGTTTATTCAGTGATAAGCCTTGTAGTATTCTAAACGGTATAAAAGGTCTAGAAAAATGTTCTTAAGTATAATATTGGAGGTTTGGACTTTTTCTGTTATCGTGAAAAATATTACTATTAAATTTTAATAAATTTTATTAAGATAAATGTTAGAAATAGCAAATAAAGCATCAAATTGGAAAGGAGAAGGAAAATAAATATGGTTTACTCTTGCTTCTAAGTTATTGTGTCAGTATTTGTGGAGAAATATGAAAAGTAAACGAGGGTAAAAAAAGTGTAGAGCATTTTAAGCATAGAAAATACCTTCTCTAAATTTTACTTCATATTTTAATTTAAGTAACATGCTAAGAAGGAGTTATTTTTAAGATAGCTCAAGCCTACTAAAGTTAAGCTTTTAGTCAACTTCAGTGATAAGGATTTGGGAGTTTTTCTTAGAATGATTATATCACAAGATAGTATATTTCTAGACCTTAAGAGATGAGAAGAAAGACTACAGAGGGCCTTGAGGACTTGAGATGGTTTTTCAATGTTTTGGGGGTTTTTATGTATATTTTAAGATGGGGATATAATTTACAATATCTCCTAGGAACTAAGCATAACTTTTGAAATGCATTAACTTTAAGTGAGAATAAGGTTCAATTTTCAAAACTATTATTCTGCCATAAATAGTTATATCAATTTAGAAGAGTTACCCAGCTTTTATTTAGTTTTGGAATATGTTACAAAGAAATAGGTCTCATCAATGGAGTTGTCAGGAAATAACAAATTCCGTAGAATACATTGATAGTGGATGATTGATTTTCACAGGTATACCTTTTTGCATGCAAGACCTACCGTAAGTACATAGTCACCAGATGGAAGAGAAGTGCAGGCTTTTCATTTCAAAAGGTCCATCATAAATATGTTTTCTCTAAAATTCAAGTGCTGTGGGATTGCATTTGGGCGAGATAGCAGAGAGTCAAGTTAGCGAAAAGAAAGAAGTATGTGACAGACACATTTCTGGTAGGATTTCTTTCTAAATTTTTCTGTGAATAAAGTTTAATTTTATAGCCTGCGATCTCATCGGTAGTGGAGTTCTGTACCTGTAGGAATAAGTCTATTCCTTTTTTTTTTTCTTTTTTTTTTCTTTTTAAGGTTTCAAATGGAGATGTTAAGGAATGTAGCAAAGCTGCTGTCTTCAGTGACATTGTACACTCACTACTTTTATTTTAGTTGAACTTCAATTTGGACAGTGTGAGAATGTGTTTGCTTTGGGGGATTGGAAGAGAGTGTTAGGGATTTCTGCTTTATATTTGTCGTCTTCATGCCTGTTCTGCATTTGATTTCAGTTAAGCATGTTAAATTGCATAGGCTGTGATTTCCCATCATTGTCATTGAAAACAAAGCACAGTATGGCTTCTTCCACCAGGTTGCAATCAGAGACTATTTTTGTTCTGTAGTTAATTACAGATTTCATGCACAGCAATAAGGCTTCTGGAGAGAGATATTTTTCTGGTGGTCAGGAATATTTAAAAAAAATGTCGTAGTATCACAGAAGCTTATTAGTTTCCTTTCACAAACATGGAGACACATTCAAACTCTTTTAAAGTACTAAAATGGAGAAACTGCTTGAGTCAGCAGTAACATCCAGATTCAGCAAAACTAGGTTATGAATTCAAGCAATTAAACATGACAAAAAGCCCAGTTTTACTGCCTTGACTTAATATGCTTCCAGTGAGCGTTTTTTTGGATACATAAAAACTTCAAAATGTTCTTTTCTGTCAGGTGTTCACAAAAAAAACCCACAACCCACCTTCAAAGCACAGAAACTCTTGAAAACGCTCTTGCTTTGCATTTGCACCTTCAGTTTTTATTTAAATATTTTTATTCTCAGGAGAAGCAAACACTGGTAATTTCTTCAGTTGACGTAAAATCCAAAGAACAATCTCTCACCCTTTGCAAGTGGAAATTGTTCTGTCTACTTGTGCTGTGGTGCTTTCTGGACAGGCACTTACGGCTTTTTAACTTAAGTGTTTCCCTTGTTAAAGCTGAACTTTCCCATTACATGAATAATAGTAATCCAGGAATGAGGTTTGATCCTTTTTTCAGGTAAATTGTAGCTTATATGATGATTTGTTTCTGACTACTAATTAACCTGAATCTAATGGCCCTCTACTTTAACTGTAAAAATGTATTACACCAAAGGGAAGTGAGAGGCATGTGTGCCACATCACGGCTGCTTATGTGGAGAGTTCTGTGTCAGCTGCTGAGAACTTGCACTATTACATGATTCTCTAACAAAAATAGCATCGTTTCAGCAAATAATGTCATTTAGGATGAGACTCAGTATCTTTGAAGAACTACTGCTACACTGGAGCAAGTCTTTTAAGAATGTGACATTTAGATCAAACCCTAATGAAATATTCTGGCTCTCTCCTTTTGTACAGTTTTACATTACTTGTATGTTTTTGTGTTAGCATCAACTATTCACCTTTTTAAATTTACTCTGCCCTTCTGATACAATGTGTCCTGTGGTATTGTAGTCCCGGGGGCCGCAGTTCAGCTCTGGCCTCTGATTGTTCATGACCCACCCTTTTAATGTATGAGATCAACAAATGATGTGTGTAAAAGGAAGAGATTAATTTTTCAGAATTGAATCTGCTGTCAGCTGTGTATGCAGGGAAAGTTGGATATTTGGTTGTGATACAGAGCAACCTCAGACCGTTAATTTTTAATTAGAATATTTTGCAAGACTAGATTTAAAATGAATATAGTCTAATGTTTTCATGTGGAGACTTTTTGATACTTTTAAAACATGTACGTATTAATAAGGTCTATGTGATGAGCAGTGGCATGATTTCCCATTTTTCCATCTTGCCAGTTAAACCAGCACCACATGAGGCTATAATCCTGCACTAATCTTGACGGGTACGAGAAAAAGCAGGATACCCCTGCCTTTTGCCAGGGAACAAAATCATTTAAGAACCAGATCTCATTTCAAATGGCATTTCAGTGTCAGCAGAGTCAAAAATCCAGCCATAGCAAACGGAACTTTCTACCCACATAGAGTCTACAGGAATCAAAGCAATTCCATTTTGACTGTCATATTTGAAAGTATGAACCTTTTCCTTCATGCTAGTTCTTTCTCTGAGCCACAACAGGAAGTAATGGTTACTAGAGGAAGATGTTAAGAATGGCATTAGGTATTTTAATATATTTTCTTTACTTCCAATTGTATTTTCAAGATGTCTCCATCTCTCTAACAAGTACCTATAATTATGAGAACGGGTAAATCATATTCAGCAGTCATGTAACAGTTTATCAGAAGTTCTGTTTGTCCAGATTTTAGACTTATAAGAACAGAGCGTTTTACCAACTCTGTGTGGTAGCTGTGGTTCCCTGATTGCACCCCTTCATAATACAGTGACTTGAGGATGGTCGTTGGAGCTGGAAGAGTGTAGTCAGAGGAGAGCTCTGTCTGGGGATATGTTACAGTCTGTGAATTGTCAATGAAACAAAACTTTACAAAGAGTATTCCTATGGATGCTGATCATCTTCTTGGATGGGCAGTAGGTACAGTGGACTGAGCTCCTGTGCAGTCCTTGCATGTCCTGTAGGAGAAACTCCATTCATCGAGTCATGCTGTAAATAAAAGAAGCAAACTTCTTAAATGAGTAACTGCAAATAATAAACATCAACCACGTTATACAGCTGTTGTTTTCTCACCCACTGAGAGTTAACTACTGAACAACAAAAAATAGACTAGAGCTTAAGCTTGTTTGTATGTTAGTGTTTCTTCTAATTAATAGAAGTATGTTTCTATATTAGTGTTTCTTCTAATTAATTACGATGATTCAGACCTGGGGCAAGGCATTCTCGAAAGGGGAGGCAGTGCAGTAATTTTGCTTCCATTTGTTTTCACCTGTGCATAGCTGAGCAAGCACTGAACAAAATTCTATCCTGATGTAAAAATGAGGTATTCGGCCATGGTAGAAAAATAGCTATGGAGAGGACCACTCTTCCATGTCATTGAGTCCTGCTCTACTCTCTGAAAGGGTCATCTTTACAAGTGTCATTTGTGATAGACATCCAATTAATCTTTAAAAACTGTCAATAAGGGAAATTCCATTAACTCCCTAGACTACCTGTTCCAGTGCTTAACTGTCTTTACTGTCTTGAAAAGTTGGGGTTTTTTTGCTAGACAAATGAAGATCTCCCATGCTGCAGATGGCCTTAGTGTTTCATCTTCTCAGTGGACCTGAAGAAAAAAAGGTTCCCCTTCTCTCTGTGGCAGTCTTTTATAACAGAGATTCCAAATCAAACCTCAGGCTTATGTCCTGCACATTTTAATTTCTGTATTTTGGTTCAACCCTTTCTAGTTATTATTTGGTTTGGGAATCTTTACTTTTAATCCAAGACATGCTTTTTTGAACATTTTGCATTTAAGTAAAATATTGAATTGAAATAGTTTAACTAATGATTGGGAGTCAGATATTGGCTATTGTAAATCTCAGTCCAATGTAAAAAAAGTTGGCCAATATAAATCATTACAATCTAATCAGGATTATATAATGATTATTGTAAGACATGACTGTAAGACATTTGAGACTGTGGTTCTCACAGCTGACTTGAGATCTCTGAGCTGCCTATGGACTTCTTTATGAGGCAGAGGTTATGACTTTCATTATTTTGCTGAAGTCATCAGAAAGTTTTACTCAGAACCAATTATGCTCCTAAATTTATAAAGTGCATATATGTAGATATATGTGTGTATGTGAGCATCTGTCTCATGAAAAGATAGAAGTTCAACACTTTTGCTGATACATTGAAGAGTTGATTAGCTCTGCCTGCTCTTGGTTCACATAATTTCTCAGAATAATTATTACTAGGTATATTTATCAGGTCAACATAACCTCACAGGGCAAGTGAGGGAAGCGAAGAAATGCAAGACAAGGATTTGGAAGAAAAATCTTTTGGAAGAAGGGCTGTGAGATGATGCTAGCATCTTACTCTACTCAACCAGTTTAGCACATCTGCACTTAGAGAGGGTATATCCAACAGGATCTGAAGGACCGTTCTTGGATAACCTTCTTCCAGCCTGTATTATCCCAGGATTCTGTGTTATCGGTTGGGTGGATCTGATGAGCAATGGGTTATTTCAGCAACTCAGAACTGAGGGTAAAGCTCAACAGTGATAAAATGGGAAATGCTTCTACAATTTTGGAAGATTTATGTACCTATGAAAATAGGTAATGAACATCTAAATGACTAATATTATAAAATAATTGTGTATGAGTCATTGGCTAGTGTATAGCTTGACTTTGGCTATGCAGTAGAACAAGAAAAGTAGAGGATGCAAATTTCAACTTATCGTACACTGTGAGTAAATGACTTGGGTGCACTGTTTTGGGTGTGCATAGAAGTGAGGTGGATTGGGCTGTTCTTACTTTCTTCCAAGTTTTCGCACTACAGAGGAGCCAAGGGCATTGTGCCAATTAAGATAACAGAAGACAAAGATGGATGGGAAGCTGAGGTTCTTATGGGGAATTATCTTTAAAAATGACATTCAGGGTGTTTACATTTATTCTCTCAAATCTTTATGTCTGTGAAGCATAAAGATTATGAAATTCTAAGTGTCTCGCAATTTTTTTTCAAGCAGTTATTTCATTGAGGGTTATTTTAACAAGTTAACAAATTTTATCAATATTTTAAGAAAACTGGAAACATGGAAGAAAAGAAGAAAGAGACAGCATTACAACTTTGACAAGATTAATTTTGGCATTTTAAAAGGAACTGTCCTTTTCTTCCGCCACTGAGAAATTTCCTTTTCATTTTCCTGCATGATGTAGGACTGCAAAAATACTTGGGTTTAGCTTGAGTTAGTAACAAATGTTCCATTTGGTCTTTCAACATTGCAGACAGTAGACTGCGTTTTTGCTTAAAGGAACAAATTCTAACTTGCAATTGGATGTGACAGCATTGCCATGTTCTTCTCCATGTCTGTAGTGAGTAGGATGTAAAGCTGTGGGCTTAAATTACACAAAGGAAGATTTAGATTAGGCATTAGAAAGGCTTCCTGATAGTAAGAATACTTAATATTTAATTAGATGAGTTAGGAAGATTATGGGATTTCTATCACTGGAAGCTTTTAGGAAAGGTTTGGAAAGCAAATGTCAGAAAAATGCAGCTGTATGCCTTTGTATGTGAGGATGTACTGTTGAGTTAATTTATCATCGACAAAACTTGTTCTCATTTCTCTTTCTGTGTATTCCTTTTACTAAAATAGGAAGTCTTTCTCAAAAACGGAAATTACTTCCCATTCAGCAGGTGGATGTCTCTTATGCATCTACCAAGAATTTACTTTTTTTTTTAAACAAAGTTCTGAAATTCACATCTTGCTCTTTTTACACATCTGTGAGGTAAGGCAATGAATCAGTATTATAAATATTTTCCCAAGAAACAGAGTTCAGGAAATACTGGATAAAATCTGATAAAATCTTAGATCTTCCTTTGGGCCAATTTTTTTTTTTTCTTTTTTGAGGTACACTGCGATAAGAAGTGTGCGCCTCTTCAGTCCCTGCTCCTAACTCCTCTCTCAAGTGTTTCATCTTATAACAACGTGATTGCTGGTGGAACTTGTATGTAGTTTACCACTTAGTTCTGAGAAAAATTCTTGGTCTATATTTATGGAAGCATTGAATAATCCTCTCAACAAGGGTCAAGGCAGGTATAATATACGTAGAATTGGATGCATTTAAAGAATTGGTTCTATATTAACTCTTATAACATCTGTATTACATACAAGGTCTTCCCTTATACCTTTAGCATTGCCTTTATAATTTAAAATACAAACATATAATCCAAACTAAGCTATTTTGAATATATATTTGCTTTATTGATGGAAAGTAATTTTTTTGTGACAACTGCACAGACTTTTCCATCTTCTACTGATGGCATAACATTAAGGTTTATGAATAAAAAGCTGGTTACACAGAACATATTAGAGCAGTTGAGACTTGTACTATGCAAGAAGTGTAAGAGCGCCTGGGGCCAGAGAGGCTCTGTTGTGCTCTTTTCTACGTAGTATTCTACACACTCTGTATAGGAACCAACAGCCTCTGTCAAAACAACCTTCGAATGAGAAAAGAATAGAACGTAAAAGGGTATGTTCTTAAGCACTCAGCGCACATGATTGGTTCTTGTCTTGGGAATTTTAGTTTACCTTGAAGGTGCTTGATTTGGTGTAAGTGTTGTGAGAAGGATAAGCATGTTGGACACTCTCTTTTCTCTCTCTCTCTCTCTCTCTCTCTTTTTTTTTTTTTTTTTGTTTTTTTTTTTTTTTGTTTTAAAGCTACTAGACCTAATAACTAGTTTGGCATAGGACAGAAAATTGTGTTAGAGGGAACTGGGATAAAATCTGGGAAGACGGTACTCTACCAATTGCTGTGGAAAATACATCTTTCTTAAAGATGGAGAAGGAACAGTAGGGAACAAAGCCCCAGTGTGCTCCAGACTCCTTTTTGGTATGACACAAGCCCCTGTTGTGTCTAACCGTAATTTTTCTAATTAGCTTTTACCTTTCTCTGGACAGACCAATAGCAAAACATACTATTCAGCTTAGAAATTACATCATTTTGGATGAAGTTACTATTACATTCAAAGAAAACTGTAGTTTTAGAATAGGCTGTAGCAAATAGGAAACTGATATGGAAACACTAAATAGCATTCTGTAATACCTGTATTAAAGAAATAGCTGCCAAGATACTTACTACTTGCAGGCATTTCAAACTTCAACGGGTTTATAAAGAATTTAATATTTTCATATGCTTCAGTGTAAAGCCATCTGTCACAGTGACAGAACAAAGTGTTGAGAACAAGAACAAACGTATGTTTATGGAAGTACTCCATGAAATGTTAACAAGAAAGACACAAGACACACAGCAGTATCTTGTAACAAATGGGCAAGGGATTTGAAAAAACATGGCAATCATCTTCAATATTTACAATTATGATTTCTTTTCTAATTTCTTTTTGTGTAGAAGTGTTAAAAAATAAAAGTCTGTCAATACAGATGGTGAGGGAGACAGGAATACTGGGTAAAATACTGTTTACATCCACCTTTTGTAGCTTTTCATGTTTCTGCTCTCTCTTTCTTACTGTTTTAAGCTTACATCTGGATACATCAGTATATGTTATACCTTATGTAGTTTTTCATACATCTGCTGGAGTTTTTAGTGCAAATTAAACAGCCTCAAACACTCACAGGAGCTGAACTTTACTACTACCTTCTTCCCCATCCCCTGTTTGTGACAGATTTTTATTCGTGACTGCACAAAAGCATGAATCACATTACAATGTTTGAAGTTAGAAGTTGATATAGCGTGACTTTTAACCTGTCATACCCCAAATATGGGAACACAGTGTGGGCTAGTAAGAGATACAAAGAGATTATAGGGGAAAAAATGGTACCTAGACATCAAAAAGAAAGCAAGTGTTCAAGAAAAGTTTTGAATCTTTTGTCAACGGTATTGCAACAAGAAAAATCTAGTTCTAAAGAATCTATACAGTTGGATTTTTAGTTATAAGGTATAAAGGATATATTTTACAGCGATTCTGTTATCTTCAGGTCTCCGTTCTCTTTACAGGTTTGGGTGTCTGGGAGAAAGGATTGAATTAGATTGTGCCTTAGCAACACTATGATTTTTCTAGGAACTGTATTTTATGTTTTAAAACGATAGGTCTAAAAAAGATATGTGCTGAAGGGTTATGGAGCAGGTTATGGTGTAATTCCCTCCCCCATTCAGGTATGAAATCCTGTTCTCTAAGCAGGACACAACTTGGTGGGCTAGGTACTCAGTTAGGATTGGCAATGTTCCTCACTGATGTGGAAAAGGGCAGACCTCGTTATTTTTTGATGAGAGTTTTAGGTTTTATTCTAATAATCTATTTTCTTAATGAGGTTTATAAACATAGCGTGGATTAATTTTCATCAGCCTTCAAAAACTTACGCCAGCGGAATGCAGAGGTAGGAATACACAAATATACTAGCAATATCACCCTTAGATAACAAACAACGAAAGTATTCTAGTATTGACAATGTTGTCATTCTACATTAACTGTTACTGTTCCTATCATTTCATTTTTAGTCAGACAGTGTGGAAGTTTTGAATGTATTGTATTGTGGCATCTTTCAGCTATAGTAAGTTGTCCCGTGATATCCTTAAAGAAGCAAGCAAAATGTGAAAGTAACAATGTCTGAACTTTTATTTGAGTTCCGATAAATATGCAAGTTTTTCAATTTGGACTTAGCAACAGTGACATCTTGTGGCTAATATGAAAATCCCAGCTCTGTTTCAATACTGAGAAGCCGCAATTTTATCAAAACAGTCAAATCACACGATGTAAATAAGTGTTTCCAAGACCTTCAGTGTTACCCTCTAAATGAAGGCAAAGAACCAGGTAGAGAGAAATAGAACTTCTTGATCAGATTTGAGCTTATTTAATACCTATTTTAGCTTTGGCAGAGCAGGCCACTGGGTACCAGATACCTCACATGAAGGTGTGTGGGACTGTCCCAAAAGCAAATCTGCTATTAGTCCTCATACGGGTTTATCTTGATGTTTAATGTTGAAGGGATGAGTTTGATCCTTAAGGCAACAGGTTTTAGACATCAGAGTATAGAGATTTAGTTCCACTTTGAACATTCCTTAAATTTCCTTGTGTATTCAGCTTTGGCAACACATTCTGACGGTGAGTCTTACCATTATGCATACCTGTTGTGTTTAGAAAACTCCTTACAGGTTGGATTGGTGAGAGGGGAGATGTCCTCCTGCTTTTCTATTAATTTTTATTGCACATTGCTGTGTCCTTTTTTCTGAGAATTAAGCTTTCTAGCTCTCTGACCAATCTATTGATATTTATTTTTAATCTCCTTTTTATTTACTTTAAAAAATAAGCAGCCTTAGTGTTATTTCTCTGGTTTTCATATGAGAATTTTTGGGTCTTCTAACCAATTCATTCTTCTGTCATTACCATCGATGTTCTCATGGATCCTCTTACTTTTACACTTTTCTTTTCAGACTGATTAGCCTTCATGCAACTGAAACACGTGTGTGTCTATTGCAAATTATAGGAAAAGTTCCTAGTAGGGTATCACATGCTAGTAATTGTTTTCCTCTGCCAAGGGGTCCTGACTTGTTGTAAATAAGGTTTACAAAGTACTATTTGATTTCCTGTTAATAATATTTCCCAACTGTCAAAAAATTATTAAGTTGTTAGTGGAGACAGATGAAATTTTCCTCCTAGAAAAGACTGGTTGTATGGTAGCTTGTCATATACTATAGTTGCTGTGTTGCCTGTTGGTAATTAACGTTGCCAGTAGGCCCCCAACTATTCCACGGGAGATAGATACTACTGTGAAGTGCTTTCCCCCCATTAATAATGATTATAGCTGCTGGTTTTGTGGCACTTAGCGCAGTTGATGTGTACTAATTTGTTTGAGCGCGCCTCTCAGGGAAGATCAGGGAGAGGATCAACTAGTTGAAGTGTACTTACCAGGCTTAGGCATGAGATAAAGTAGCAGCAGTTTGGGTATGGACAGGAAGAAAAATGGAGGTACCTTAAGCTACGCTGCTGGGAAAAGGGAAGAGGAAAGGAATAAACAAATAACTGTAGGTGCTCTGGTGGTGGCAGAGAGATTGGGAGGGATATGTGTATTCAGAACTGCATCCTAACACATCTGCATAACGCCTGGATTATAACACAAATACTTGTATTCCTTTAAAAATGTGACTGTTGATGCTCCTTCCCTTTTGTCTTAGTTTTGCACTGTAAGTAAGGTTATCAATCACGCCTGTATCTGAGGGAGAAGGGTTGAGGATAAGCACCTTAAAAATTGTGAGGAACTTGTAAAGCTGGGCCTCTGACAGATAAGTTGTGATTCATTGTCCTTCTGTCCCCTCTTTTGTTGGAGTCTTGCTGATGGCACTGAATTTCAGATGGAAGAAGAGAAATAATTTGAAAATTTCCCCTCTCCCTAAAGGAATAAATGCCAAGTGCAGAGCTGCTGATTTAAAACATATCTCTGAGGAGCCTAACAGGAGCTAATCCTTAGGATATATTTAACTAACTTCTAATCCCTTTTAATGGTAAGTGCATTGAGAGGTAAAAGTTTCTTCTATTTGCTGTAGGTTACCTAGTTCTTCACAGAATTCTTTCACTTACTCCAAGTTAGCCCTTTCTTCTGTCTTGAAAGTTGACAAACAATTATGCTTTATTAAGAACACCATTGTAGTACTTAAAAAGTACTCATTGCCAAGAATAAAACAAAATTTCAAAGTTTGTTTACTGTGGAGGCCCTAGTTAAATAGCTTTCTCTCTTTACTTGCACGTCTACAGCATAGCATGAGATCTCTTGGCTGGTAGTGATAATAGAGGTATTGTTTTCTCCCCTTAAGCAAAATGATGTGTTCCTAAAGTAATTTGCCGCAGTGCAAATTATAACTGCTCTTTTTGTCGTGACAGGACTGTAATCATCTTGTGTCACTGGTCACCTCTCTAACAGCTAATTGGTTCTCAATGCTGTCAAGTGGAAGTAAAAGAAGAAAAAGAGGAGCATTTTTTTTCTTTAGCTGGTGCCAAGGCTTCTGACGTTTACATATTGTATTCTTTATTGTGTGTAGAAAATAAGTTGGTGATTATTGGAATTATTTTGGAATTATTTTTATATCATAGAATAATTTGCTATTGAGTGAAACATGAAAGCTACTTGGAACATTAAAGAGCATTTCTTGTATTATATTATGCAGTTTCTGTGAGATGTTTCAAAGTGTCACTTCAAGTCTACATTATGTATCTACATAATTAGTGTAGATAAAGAAGAAAATAGAAAGGGAAAGTTGTTTTAAGTGAGATAGTTAAGCAGTTAAATGTTCATTAAATTGCAGTCTGAGACCTTGGGGGGAGGCAAAGGAAGGGTATTTGATTATAATGGATACAGGTAAAGAACTATTTTGGTGCAATTGTTTGTATTTTTCATCAGCATCTCCCATGTGGGTCATGATTCCAGTACACAGTCTTGTAATCTCCTGCAGTGGCAATGATTCAGCTTAAAAATCAATAGGGCACGAGGTGTTTCAAGTTCTCATTATTGTAATGTGTCAACATCACTTCAGTGACCCCAGAGCCCTATGTTGGCTGATTTGTTCTCTGATTTATTGTGCAATCTTGTAGGGCAAACTATAATTTCACTTGGAACCAGAAACTCTACTTCTATGGTTTGTGTCCCAGTCTCCAGTCATTAGGATGGTCAGAGATAATCAATACCTGTGTTTGCTACTGAAGGTTGAATGAAGTTGTCAAGCAGCCAAATTACAAAGAATACAAACAAAAGAACATTGTTACGGTTGAACAGACCTGGAAATGTTTTTATTTAAATTTTTATTCCCTGTCAACTCAACAAATGTTTTTATTGCTTAGCACTGTCATAATTTATATTCCCCTACATACCTAGAAGTTTCAGATCTTAAATTTTCTACTTGTAATTACTTACTGTACCACTTTGTCTTTAGGTTACCTGTGTTCATTTATGGTTCTGTTATCTCCTCTGTATCTGTCCAAATTTAATAACATCATGGAGAAGTAAAGCAGTGTTGTTAATTTTGCAGTCCTTCTCTTCCACCCCTCCTAATTTTGATGTTTCTTTACATGATCAAAGTGCTGCAAGTGATAGCAATGTAATCTGTGTCAGTTTATCCTGGGCAATATCATACCTATTGATGTATTTAGAACGTCTCAAATAAAACTGAGGTAGCTTAGCACAACCAAAAGCTCTTAGGACTTCCACTGCATTGACATGTACACCTCACATGCTCAACTGCTAATCAGAGCTTAACGCAACAACCTTGAAGCCAAATATCTAAAATTTCTCAAAGTGATACCTATTTAACTTTAATTCTTCAATTTTTATTAAAGAGAGTTTTATCTCCAAGAGGTATTGATATGTTTTGGGGGACTATTATAGTATTCTTACCTATTTAATAAAAACCAACCAACCAAACCAAAACAAACAAAAAACCCAAACCAGTACATACAGTATAAACAGTAATTATTACAGAGCAAGAATGTAATGTCCTGGAAAATACACTTCTTTAACATCTTCTTTCCAATCGGTATTTGTGGTTCCTTTACCATTATAAAGCTGCATGACAAAGTCCATTTGGCAATAGTTTCCTGCATTTAACTTAGAGGAATGTGAAAGCCTGTGAGATAAATGAATGCACTGCTGAATAAGAGAAGTGCAGGGTTGCTGTGGTAAACTTGGTATTATCCTGTATTTTGAAATTGAGCTCAAGATCACCACTTTTATGACTCTAGGATGCCAATTCTATCTTAAATGCTTGAGCTACTCGTTGCTGTAGGAACTGTTTGTTCTATGGTTGTTCTGTTCTTACACCCTTCCCAAGCTAGGTGCTGTTGGCTCCACGTAGAAGAAGGATAAATGGGTCCCTGGTCCACCCCAGAGTGTTAGTTCTTGTGTTTTGGGCGGTATTACTTAATGAATCTCACTAACATTTAGTCTCCATAAAATTGTAATCCTTGAAGGCCTGCAGCAGAAACATGCATTTCTACATCTGGACATTACTTTTTGGATTCAGTCTGAATGCTCAAGCATGTTAGCGGATTGTCAGATAAGTAAAAAATATCCAGAGTCTGGAAATGCATGAAGTAGGCGGAAGCAGACTATCTGTACATTTTATGTTTCTTGAAAAACTGGTGGCTGGGCAGAAATTTTCTGTTGCACATAATGGATTTAGTATTTTCCTCCTTATGAAATACTTGTTTCTGTAGAACTTTCAACTTAACCATTGAGAGCTCACAGCTTATCTAATGAGAAAATATCAGGCAGCATATAAATGTATGTGAGCCTTAAATTAAATAAATCTGAAATTAAGCAATTTTAAAAAGTTATGTGAAACAGTAAGATCCATATTCACCACCAAATCTAACAAAAATAAGAGAATATTCAGAACTGGAAACAAAATGGGAAAAAATATCTCAGTTTCAAGGTCATACATTTTCTAAGTAATTTTCGTAGTTGTGTAATAGCAATTTTGCAGTTAGATTGCTGAATGTTTATTATTTTATTGGGGGAATAGAAAGTTAATAATTCTCTAAATCTTCATTTTTTTTGTCCTCTGTTTTCTCACCCAAGCTATCAGTTTTAATTACAGTCTCTAGGATTCATTTTTTCTTAAGCTGTGCCCATGTAGTCTGCAGGCACACTACAAAAATTGTTAATGCTTTTTAAAATCTCTCTTGCAAAAATATTAATTTGTAGGTATTATTATTCAATAGACGGCTATTATTCAGTCTCTCTAAGGAAAGGGTGATGTCATTAGTGAACATAGTGCATGTACAAATTCATGTGTGTGCTTCTCAAATACTCAAAAATAGGCATGCTTGACTCCAGTAGGAAACTGTGCACAGATTTCAGATGCTTCCTGAATATCAGTATTAGCAGTCCTAGCTCAGTGTGGAAAGAGGTTTTTTTAATATGAAAGTGTCTCATAATCATTTACTAAGATGATCTATTTCAAGACTATTCCGTGAAATTGAAATAATTGTCATGGGGTTGGTACAGCCTTAAAAAGTTAACATCTATGGCCTTATACGTCACAAAAAGATATGGGTCTTTTCTGCATGAGAATTTGACCTATATAACAGAATAATCTGGCATAAAGCAGAGAAGGGAGACGAGGGCGAAGGTGGGCTGTAGCAAACCTTTCAAGTGTTGCACAGGCCATGAAAATCTGTGGAGCTGCTGGAAGGTAGATAACCTGTGCAAATTAATTTGTCTACTGTACATCCTATGATGTATAATTCATTTTACATTGTAAGTGTCCCACTTTCTGGAGGCCAGGACTGTTTTAAAGTATCTCATCTAAGCCGTCCATATAGCCCTTGAAATGATTATTTAAAAGTAAAATGTCATAAATACATGGAAAACTTGCAAGAAAGTTCTCGTCATTGTAGCTATTTTTTGCAAAACTTCCTCATCCTCAATATATTTTTTAATGTTTAAAGAAAAATCCTTTGTAGTTTGGCCTTTTATTTTTTTTCCCCTTTTGCTGAATACACATTGGACCATCACCCAGAGTATACAAAATATCAGAGAACTAATCAATATTAGCTCCCTCTGAATACTTTTGGAAAGTAGAGGCAAATGCTGGGTTGCTAGAGATCCTCCTCTGCTTTTTCCTGCCTGTCACTTAAATACCAAGGAGTGTACACCAAGTATAACCAGCATGGCTTAAATTCTGTACAGGGGAACCGTGTTGACTGGCTTAAGTCATGCGAGGATGAGCTTTTGGCTTTGGTGGTCACTGTCAGCTATCTCAAGACTGGTTGAGGAACTGTGCTTTTCAACTAAATAATGGACTTTACAAAAATTAATAAGGCCCAATTGAACGATGTAAAGCTTAACCCTTAATCAGGCACTGTACTTGCCTGTAACGTGGTAGATGGGAAGTGAAACCCACAGATAACTAATGGAAATGGCAATTGCTGCAGAAAGACAATTGTCTGACAGAGTTGTGTTACCCCTGTTGCGTCTGATGCTTGGCAGCTGAAAGCACAGACAGCTGACTGATTGCCAGGGGTGGGGGTAATGGAAATGCAAGTGAGATGACTGAACGTAGACCTAAGCAGCCACTGCTCCTTTTTTTTTTTGTCTGATTTACCTATTTCTGAATTATAACCACTGCATAGCAGAAAACAGGAAAAAGGAAAAAAAGAAATTATTTTTCATCACTATTTCCTTAGTCATTTCAGTTATATGTACACTCTGCTGTTATACTTGGTATCCTGTTAGATGGTTTTGATTCAAGAAACATGATTATTTCATATGCGATCACAAAGCAGATTTCATCTTAATTTGATTAGTATATTCAAATAAAAGGTACATCGCGATTCAGAAAAAATCTAGACAGATTCATTACTTTAATATATTTTCTTTTATTTGTAAATTCCACTAAGATGGAAATGTCCTGTGGATGAGATTTTGAATTGTAGGTATTTCCACTGAGTTACAGAAGGCAGCTGGTCAGACCGCCTTCTGCCAGGATTTTGTCATTCTCTGCTGTAATAGTGAGGAAAATGGAGACTCGTGTATTGGACCCATGAGTATTAGTATTGTTGCTAGTGAGTTGTCCAAGCATATTGTTAAAAGAACTCGGCGGGGGGGGTGGGGGGGTGGGGGGGGTGGGGGTGGAAGGCTTTTTACTTTTTTTTTTTTTTTAAAAACTTTGATATTTACTGTAATTCCAACTGGATATATTGTTTTATTGTTTTCACTGTGCACAATTAAATACCTGCTGGTCCTGCCGCTATAGGTAGTGGCAGCAATACCTGTATCCTTCTTAGTCACATTTTGGGGGGCTGTGAAGCTCAGTATTTTCAAAACACTTTGAAAAGTGCTCTCTTAAAAGGATATTATGTGTGTGTGAAATACTGCTGTTCCTGCTGAAGCTTGGACAAACGATAAACCTCTGTGGCTGCAGAAAATTACTGAGTGCTGCATAAGCTGTTCAAGTGCTGCTTTACCAAATCAAAGATACTGTGCTCAAGCACTATAAAAAAGAGAACTCCCACGGTGAGAGACAGCTTGCTACAACGGCATTCGATTCAAGGTCATACATAACGTCAGTCATGGTAGGGAAAACAGCCAAATTAAGCATTTTTAGCAGTAAAAATATATTGAGAAAAAACATTAAGGGTGTGAAGGTACTGGAAAGGAAAACAGTAAAATCCACGTAGCAGAGCAGTTGTGTAAGCAATGCTATAGAAATGGGCATCGGTATAATAAATCACTTAAATTTTGTGTATCACTAACTGAAAACACCTTACATCGTCTTGCTTTTGCATGGCTTTGTGGCTTCTCACCTTTGTTCCTACAGCTCTTTTCTAGACAGATTTTTTTTTTGTTTTTATAAATCGTTGGGAAGTTGATGGGAAGGTCATTACAAGTTACAGCACTGATCTGATGATGGGAGGTGTTTGGTTTTTTTTCTTGGGGTAACCAAAATTTGGAATTTTTGACAGGCAAAGTTTACATGTGTGAGATTTCTTAAATAAGACTCACCAAGCTTTTTATCAAAATACTCCATGTACGTATCAATTATATTTATCCTGTATGGGTTCTTTAATTGTACAATTGATACAATTTGAAATTGTAAATGATATCTTCTTTGCCTATTACTGAGGAAATGTTTACATCTGGAAAAAAATAATGGATTGAGGTAATTTTGTCATTGGATACCGAAGTCTGAAGAAAATATTGAAAGTTTTAAACTTTAACATCACATTCTTGTGTGGTAGTAAATAGTAAATATCATTGAGCAATTTTCAGCACAAAGTAATGTTGATGAAGGGACAGGCACAGTAAAATTGCTACTTTCTATTGTATAGAATCTTGGTAAATTAGTAAGGCATATGCCAATAAAGAAATACATGCCATCTTGAGCTCCTACAATTAAGCAGAGATTAGAAAGATACGTGATTATGATGTGCCTGTCAGTCAGCATAGACTTGTGTAGTTTCAAGTCTGATTGCATGATGATTTTAATTTGACACTGAACAAGTACTATTTGTTAAAACAGTAGCCTGAAGCCCCCCAAGCCACCACGCACCACAGAGGGTGGTAACCCTGCTCTCAAAGGAGCTGAGCTCATGACTCAACATTGTGATGTGAGGTCTGTGACCTCACAGACCATACCCTGTGACTCCTGTCCAGGTTCCTTTCCTTTGCTTATAAGTATATGACCTGCTGGTATTCTGAGCTGCTTTCTTTCTCTTGGTTCATTTTGGAGAGTTTTAAGTCAAACCATGCTGTCTTCTAGTGAAACAGATGGAGATGCACAGATACTAATGCCACAGGCCCACATAGGTACTAGTATGAGGTATTGAGAAAGGTACTTGGAAGGGTATCCCCAGTTGAGAAGATTGATCCTTGTGTACTGCTTGTTTGGATGTTTTTTCTGTCCGCTCCTGAACTCTTCCAGTCTTCCAGTTTATAAGCATGTTAAAGTAAATTAATGAGGTGAAATTTCAGTGGGTTTTGTTACTCTCCTCTTTCTCTGGGTTGTGATATTATCATAACTAGTGAAATAGTGGTTCGTGTACAGTAACTGTGTCCAATAAAAATGGAATCTGGAAGCGTTACAAAGTTTAGCAGAGGGGCATATGTTTCAGGGTGGGAATTGAAATTTTCCTTTTGGACAGGTTTCCTTGAAACTAGATTCACACTGGCATCCAGATTTTCCTAGAAAAGAGAATGCCAGAATGCTGCAGTCGGGGCTCCTGCTCATTTTGAGCACTTCAGTAAATTGGCAGAGAAGGAAAGGCAGGTAGCCTGGAGGTGCACGTCTCTTGCCAGGCAGTGAACTACATGGTAGTGCTGCAGGACCAGACTGTTCTAATCTTGACAATCACACATACTCAATGTAAGTAATAATCTAAACTTGAACTTCACCTTTGTAATATTACAGTTGTGTTGTTGTAATATGCTCTGTCCTGATCTATCTTCTTTGCTGGCTAGATATCTACAGTAAATGCAGAGCTGTCTCTGAGATGAGAAAGAAGGATTTTAATTTCTTCTTCTACATCCTAATTCCTGGTTGCCTGTCATTAGTTACTCTAAAATTTCTTTTAGTTACGCTGTATGCCTTCCCATTGACTGAGCTCTGAATCGACTTTTCCTGCTCCAGCACATCTTAATTCTCTCTCACGCACTTAACATCAGAAGAAACACCTCCTTCTTTCTCTTCCACCCAATGTACCCATCACCTCCCGGAGTTAATAGAATTAAATTCTTACATTAACATTCAATTTGCAATTTTGGAGCCTTGAAACATCACCTGCTCTGCATGAAGGAATAGTTTTTCTGGTGAGGTTTGAAAGTGGTATATTTTCAACAGAATTCACAGGATTTGAAATCTATCGCACTTTAAGAGGTATTTTACATCTCCAGGAGTGAAATGCTGCTTTCTTTGAAGGTTTTCACTCTGGGATATCCATATATCCATATCTTTTTTCCATAGTGCTTACAGTGTCAATTATACATCTCAAGATACAAGAAACTGGGCAACAAAATTTTAAAAGAAAGACGTGGAAAACAGGCAGCAATACAAGAAATTACATGGTTACGCAGCGGAGGCATTTGTAACTATTGAACAAACGCGTCAGATACTTGTTGGAATCGCTTGCAGGAAGTATCCTAATGGAACTGAAGTGTTTATTGGAAACCATGGTCTGATAGGAGAGGATTCAGGGGTGCAATCTGGGAAAAACAAGAACCAATGCAACTACAGGGGAATGGCTCTGTAGTTTGTATCTTTTCCTCTCTAGCACCAGGTATGTGAATTGTCTTTTCTCGCAAAATTTTCAGGCAATTATATTTCCAAAGAAATCGAGCAGATGCTTAAATATTTGACATGGCACTTCCCGTTCTGCCTCAGCAGGTGCTTATTGTTCTTTTGGCACTGTTCTAATGATCATGTGATGCCTTTAAAACACTATGGTAAGCAGGAATCTTGCATATAAAATATTAATGTGGTTGAAGTATCGTTTCTGATTCATTTGTTTGATATGTAGAAAGATAGGGCTAGCTATAAGAATGAACTAAACAGATACAAATGAAAATGTGTCATTTTGGCCAGAACTCATGTAACAGAAATAACGAAGGCAAAAGCTAATATGTTCTCATGATAATACTTATATTGATAGAATTCACATGTATAAATCACTATTGAAAAAGTAGTTTATTCCAGGGGATGTGTACATTAACAGCCATGATATTAAATGTGTGAAACACATGAATCTAACCAACCAGGTCCCATTTAAACAATTTTATCTTCCTTTCCAAGACCTGCAAAGGTTCTCATCTCCGTTTCTGTGACACAGATAAATTGAGCAGATTAAAATCAGGAGTAAATAGTTAGCAACATTTACCACAGGCCTACAGTATTTGGCCAGCCACTAGAAATGGAACTGGGAGGTCTTAAATTACTTTGTCGCTTTAAGGCTTGATTATAAGTACTGAGTATCTTTCAAAAATTTTATGTTGAATTTCTGATGGAAGCTAGGAGATGGATACACAGGTTACTGGTAAGACTGAATTATCCAAGAGTTAAGGTTCCTGTCATTAGACTGAAAATTCTGAGTTCTTTTCCAATGTGGATGACTTTCCCCATGTACTTTCCACTACTATGACTAATTATATCAATATAAATCTGTTATAAGTTGCCTCACATTAGAAGATCACTTTTTTAGGTAATTTTTTACCTAGGTGCTCCAACCCTTCAGGACTGAACAAGCACTTACACTATTAGATACAGCTTCCACCTATTCCAAGTCCTTCCCAAATAAGTTTAGAAGGGTCCTTTGCAATATATAGCGCCTTTCATGTATTTCAGAGACAACTAAAAGGAAAACTGGGAACATTCGTTTTGAGTAAAGAAAAAGAGTGAAGTGTCTTTGGTGTTCTATATAGCAAAGAAGTCTGTGATTAACTTTATGTGCTTTCAGTTTAGCAGGTCTTTAGGAGGAAACATTATTTCATCTACATTCATATTATCTCTTTTTTTACCCCTCCTTAAAAAAAATAAAAAATAAAGACCTATTTTCTCAGTCTTTAGAAATGTGAAGACATTGTTATTGTGGTCCTCTGTTCTGCCCTGTTGCTTTCAACTTCCTATTTAATAAGATACAGGACATCCCTCATAAATTCTGTATCATCAGTGTAATGTTGCTTTGATGATATATTGCATGTTATGTTGGCATTGGCATGAAAGGACAGCGTGGGGCCAGGAGATTTTTATTATTATTATTATTATTATTATTATTATTGTTGTTGTTATTTTTGCTTTAAGTGTTCTAAATTTTATTATATTTAGCAACTGAGAAAGACAGTTGATAATCTAAAAACTTTCCATTCATTCAGGATTTCCAGGATAATTTTTTATGTTGATAAATCAACAAGATATCTCAGAATCATCTGCAAAACCAATAAATTACACCAAAAGCAGGAGTTTGCATCATATAGTTATATTTTGGGTGTGGAAGATAAAGATACTATTCAAATGATTTAGTTGAATTTAACTCATTGCCCTGATTCTCAACTCCTTTCCAGATAGGGTCTCACCACTGTCCCCTAGATGATGGCTAAGAGATTGAAGAAGTAATATTGACTTCCCACCCAGACTGTAATCCCCAGCTGTGTCTCCATCTGCTTTAGGCAAGTACTTCTATGACATTCGCTTCAGGTTTATCAGGGTTCCTTATAGACACAGTGCCTGCACTAGTGATTTGCCACATCCGCACAATAATTTGATAATTACCAATGCACTTGGTTACAATGGGGTTTTTTCCCCATTCTCCCTCTGCCACTTTTCCAGAGGGCAAAAAGTCCCTCTCTGATGGTGTTTGTCATCATCTCTGCATAGCTCTGAATCAAACATGGTATTTCAGTGAGTAATTAGGAATGCTTTGTGTTTTGGATGATTCAGATATATGCTAGACATAGTGGGAGAGAATTTTCCCCATGTAAATCTCAACAGAAACCGAGTATTTGATCAGAAGACCAGTAGTGACCCAAAGGAGCCGAACATCAGCTTTTCTGTTGTCGTTGTCCTTGTCCCATGTCAGTTTGGAACCAGAGCTGTCCTGGATACCACATGGCACAGTTCTGCATCTCTTGATGTTAAAATCTATAGAGAGCTCTTGATCTGATAGTTTGGACGTGAGGTGTTCTGCCCTTTGGCCATGGGCGTTCTGCAGCTGGTGACCTCCTCGGCCCTCTCCCCCTTCCACCTGGGGTTAGATCTCAGTGTCCTCCCTGCAGTTGAAGAGCCAACTATTTTGGCAGCACCCCTCTCTCGCCTTAGACTTGCCCCTGTAGGGGGCAAGAGTGAATCTCTGAGGAAAACAAAAAATCCACTTCTGGAACAGACTATAACTAGTAATCAGTTACTGTGACCCTTCTTGTGATGTTGAATAAAAGGGTAAACAGTGAGACTTTAACCATATAAGCCCACTTCTAGCTGATAGTGGGTATAATGACTTGGAAGCTCATTTCAAACCTATGAAGTTATTTTAAGTAGCTTTCATTTAATTTTCCTGCAGGTATTTTTATATATAAACTGTCATTCTGATGGCTATTTACCTTGAGAGCAATACACTTATGCTGGTATTGTTTTACCTTCCATGGAATAATGAGAATCTCAACATCAGTAATGACCCTGGGCATAAAATGTAGATTAGACACCTCCAACCTCCTTTTTGTTGCACCACCAAATTCCGTGGATTTTTTTTAAAGAATGTACATAAAATCCTCTCTCAATACATAAATTATCTTACATTTTATATATGATCCTGTATTGTGTAATACATTTATTACCCTCTGAAAGCTCTCTCACCGTTGTATTGTTCATCTCTAATATAAGTCTTGCTGCCTCTTCTTGCACATCTTGATATTTTTTTGCTTTTTATCCATTTTCTTGGTAGTCTGTATTTGTGCTCCTTCCACACAAGCAAATTCCATCTCTTTTTCATCCTTTCTTACATGCTAGTTCTTTCTTCAAGTTGCTATCTTTTTGCAGTGCAGTACAGAACAATCGAACCACCAAACTCCATACTTTTTGAAGCAGGGATGTTTGAACATTTGAAAACCCACAAGGGAAAGGCAGATCAGTAGTTCTGGCATTCTTCAAAATTACTCTTTCATTTGAAAGGAATAGAGAAACTATGGGTGGGCAAACCGAAAGTTGTAGTGTCTATTTAAGAATAACGAGGCTGTGAATGGAGGCAAGAAGTCTATCGGTAATGATTAGATGTGGTGAAGGCACATATGTCCACTTACAGGAAAAAAATGTGCTTTAACTATAGTCTTATATTTGATAATTGGGCTACAATTCTTATGCATCCAGGGGATTCTCAGGAACCCCAGAAGTCTGAGCATCTGCTCTCTGGATGTGAAGTTCCAGTAGGCACCAATCTTGGCTGTGTGAGTTGCACTAAACCTGAACATTCCAGCTGAAGTTTGGAATTCAGGCTTTTGTCCTGTAATCCACTTACTGCTTCCTGTACAGTGCTTGTGATCAGCATGTTAAGTGCTTCTGTTGTTTTTCCACTAGCAGCAAGTGATGTTAATAGAGTGCGAGTAGCCTGATGGCATCTCTGAAAGAGTTTTCATTAGATCGTAAACTGAAATCCGTGCATGGAGTGCTGGCTATACAGAGCATTAAAATGGGCTTTATTGGAAGCTCACAAAAGATTTTAAGTGAATATATTAATCAGTTACGCATTGCAGATTTTACTTAAGTCTTCTTCTTTATCAAGACTCTATAGTGTGTATAATGTGATTGTTTTTCCTGGAGTCTTAGGAAAGCTATCACATATATTAATATTATAAACATAATGGGCTACATTCTTCATTCTAATTGGTGAAGCATGTGCATTCTTAACAGCAGATAATTGTTTTCAACACAATGCCTTCCTAACTCAGAAAGCCACTTCTGCCCAGGCGCAGTGCCTTTCTTCCTCAGGAATCATTAGTAGTGGTAGTCTGAGGGATTTATAATAGCAATAGCACCTCCCAAGCCAAACCTTAGGGCTGTTAATAGCTGTTACTTTTCCTTACAAAGTGTTTCTCTCCCCAGGCACCCTTTTGCCCCGGGACAATTAGTTAACACAGTAATCGTTAAGTATTGATAATGATCAGTTTGTCAGAGATTATTGTACAATGATGCCATATTCTCTAGTAATTGGATAAACCCACGCTAATTGTAGATCGTGTCAAAGGCCCTTTCTTGGAGGATCAAGCAGGCTTGCCATAAGCCAGGCTGCACAACAGCTTTGCAAAAGCAGAGTAAATGGTGCACAGAACTAAGAAATATTTATTATCATGATATTTTCAGAAACATTCAAGATTTGACAGGTTTATAATTTTCAGAGATAGCTGCCCATAAGGAAAAGAAATTAATGCAGTCACAGTTTTCAAGAAAGCAGGGGTCCTTCCTGGTCCTTTCTGATACCCTTTTGTAGAATAACAGGAAAGAAGAAACATGCACACACACAGACATATAAATGTATACACCTCAAAATCGTTCCCATGTTTGGATCATAAAGACTTGCCTGTATATGCTCATGAAAAAGCTCAGATTTATTTTTTTTCCCAGTTTGTGGTGTGTCGTCCAGGAGGTGCATAATCTCTTCAAAGAGACTTATATAGTTGTTGATGCTTATGAATGAAATTTTTATATCCATATCAATTTTTACTTTCACAGACAGAAAGCTACTTCACAGTAAATTAGCTAAAATAATTTCCAGTCTCAGCAAAATGGATTACTTTGGGCCAAGTGCTGCATTCATGTAGCGATCTGGACAGTTTGACTCCACAAAGAGGTTCAGGTCTGCTTGCACCTGCTTTGTACTAAAAGCAGTTTATTCTTTTTCTGTAGAACTGTGCACTTTAAAGCAACAAAGGTCAAGTATCTCACTGTGGCACGTGCTACATGATTTAAGGGGAACTACAATTGAGGGCAGGACGGGTCTGGGGGAAAATGCAGAGGCTGCTGGGAATCCAATAGAGACTTCAGTACCATGTTGTGATTTATGTTGATGTTCTTCAAGTACAAGGATGATGGTTATTAATAAAAAAGAAAATAAGAAAATGAAACACGGATAAACAAAAGTAGGAAAGAAGTGTGACTTCGAAGAGAAGCCCTCATAGAATTGCGCAGTATTCGTTCTTACCAGAAGGTTGGTAAGGAGTTAAAATCATCACATGCCAAGTCATGACCATTATTTTCACTAATGTTCTGTGGTTTAGATCTGCGTGTACAGCCAGCTAGCACACTGACATTTACTTTACAGGCATACAAAATTCATATATATTAACATATAAAAGTCAATTGTCTGCCATATGTGGTTTATTCCTTTTAATCTTGGTCGTCTTCTATGGAGAGATTAAAATATCTCTCTGGCTTATTATTTTCCCTCTGCAATTTATCGTGGGTAGTTTGTAGACCTTTTTTTGTTTTGTTTTGTTTTGTTTTTTTTTCTGAATAAAATCACAGGAACCAAAGTAAAATCCTACAGCTTTCAGGTTGATTAGTTAATACAAGCAAGGAACACCTCTTTTCCCTACTCTTCCTTTATGTTGTGTTTTGCTGTGTTTTAAAGTTGACTCTCAGTGGTGAACTGCTGTCTTAGCTAATTCTATTATTAAGTCTTTTCTTCCAACTAATTAAAAAAAAAAGTTTAATTTATAATTTTTACTTGTTTCTTCCAAAACAGCAGCTGTTACAATGCTAATTGTTAGAAGAACGCTTGCAAACCAATAAGCTGATCAATATGATTGTTTTCTAGACTACACTGAAAGGAACCACTTTGTTTACTGGGCCCCGATCATGGGATATATATTAAGCTCTAGGTATATATGACTTGTAGGCATGATTAATTTTATGATGGAGAAAGCCTTTTTCATAATGCTATTTCTTTTTGATGGAATTGGATCTCCATTTCCTAGAAAGTTAGCTCTAGCTAGGTGTGCAGAATTTGGAGGTGGGACCAAACACTGTTTTAAAAAGAAACAGAATATGAAGAGTATTAGCTCTGATTCTGGAAGGCTTGGACATTGTTTGCTACAGTTGTAAAAACAAACAAAACAAAAAACCAAAAAACCCAAACAAACAACAAACCAAACCATAAGATGCAGAAACAGAAAAATCTTCATAAGGCAGTACAGACTGAAGACCTGTCTTCCTTATTTTCAAATGAAAGTAAATGAGGAATAATAGGATCCATGATGAAGTAGGGTAGAACTTAGCCCAGGCGCTGCAGGAGCTGTATAGCCATATTTCAATAATGATTTTTGAGTGTTTTGAGACATCTCTCCTATTCTTCATTTATTATGATGAATCGTGGCTTTTGAAGTTTCCTACTGGCAGAAAAATTGTGTAAGTATGGAACATGTTGGTCCAATGTTTTTCATTCATTCCACTGAACCCAGTGTTGTATTTTAGTGTTTACTTAGCAATAAGTTTCTGTGCTTTCTAATAGATAACAAATTTTATACTCCTTATAGGTATTTAAGTGGAGTGTCTGAAATTAATTTATTTAAACATCTGAGCTGTACACCTATAAGGAAACCCAAAGCCCACAAGAGATGGGAATCGAATATGTTTTCTACAAAGTCTCATAGTTCATAATTAAGTGACATATTTCTGAGAATTGAAACATCTTGTTATGGAAATTAACACTTAAATCTCAAATTTTACTGAATTCAGAGCACATATATTGTTATATTTAACACAGGACTAGCAATAAATGCTACCTTTCTCTAATAATTTAGAGTAATTATTTCCTTTGTCTGTAGTACTGCACTATTTTTATCATCATTTCTTCAGGTAGTTCTCATGTTGCTGTATGCATACAAAAAATGAAAAAATCATCTTTGTCATTCAAAGTAAAAATTTACTAACTAAGGTCTATCTGTTGTTCCAAGTGATAACATCTTTTCAGAATGAGCAGCTGTTTTTTGAACTGCGTGGTATGCCTCCTCCTATGATGATGATGGTAAGAGGTGAAAAGTGCTGAATAAAAATCACAAAGTTCTCAATCAATTTAAATGAACGTGAGAAAATGAAAACACATCACAGCAGAGTTCTAATTTGTTAAAAGAAATTCAACAAAATGTTAAATAAACTAGTGCTGTGAAAAGGAAATTTGCCTGTCATTCACTGCAAGTTACATTTTCAGACTGATTCATCGTTTAACAGATTCTGTCTTAGATTAATCTACAGAGAGGGAGCAGGTTAATGTGTATTTAAATACTTACACTATGTTGTAGAATTTATTAAGTGATTACTGCAGTTCTGTATTTTATTGAAAAAGGAAAATATTAGAGGAATTTTTTTATTATAGAATTGTAAAATTCGGTTAGTTTCCATTATTAGTTTCCACTATTCAGTTAGTTTCTCATATATTGTTTGGTTCCAAGTATGGTATACAAATTTTCTGTCTTCTGCGGAAGTGATTCTGCAGTAACTCAGCATGGGGTATTCTCATCACATCCCATTGAAATATGTTCATGGAAACCATGTCCTTAGAAAAATACAAAATGAATAAGCAAGCAGGAAAATGACTGTGCCCTGGCTAGGTGGGAAGGGCCGTGATTTAATGTGCTTACATGAAATTCTTCTTGGGCTCCATTCAGTTTTAATACTAATCTGTCATAAAATCTAAAGAGTTTTAGACTGCTTTCAGCAGTATTTGCCATCAAGTAAAGGATGAGGTCGAGTGGATATTTTATTATAAATGGAAAATTATTTGAATATAACATTGCAGTTGAGTTGTTGCCACTTGATAAATTTATACAAGAACTCTTGCAGGCCATTTTTGGGTGTAATTCATCCTTTCAGCAGCAAACTGCTGAAACAGATAGAGCGTTACTTGCCTTACATTGTGAAACATAAGATGGGAAAAAGCTATCACGTTAACATTTTAACAAGATAAAACCCCAAGTGCCCCCCGCTAATTTATTGGGATCCTTGCATATGTTAATGCTCATGTGGGGAATCGGATCAGGATGGCAAGACTCTGGCCAGTGGGTGAGTCTCCTTTGCAGGTGGCCTGGTGGCAGCACCTTCAGCTGGTTGGGGTGAAACACCCTCCTTGGCTGTTTTGCTGAGTTCTTGTAGTCCAGGTGGCTGGGGGGAGAGGGAGGGAGGGAGTGCACGTGGGCACAGCTCTGACACCCAACTGAACCACATTATAAGGCAAACCTCAATTTCATCCTCATCTCAAAACCGTAACTTTAATGCAATGGATCTTGCCACATATTCCTGCATTAAATGCTGCTTTTAACATTTAGGGTCAGAAAGTGGAAAAAAAAAGTTAATTGTACGCAGCCAGGAAGAGCGTCGCTGTAGAGAGAACCTTAAGGCATGCGAACTTTTAGGTATAAAAGATAAATTCTTTATAGATCCCTGTCTTTGGCAGAACGTTTTCCATTGTAGAGTATTGTGTTTGTGTGCTGTCAATGCCCGTGGTATTGATTTCTGTCAGCGTGAACTGCATTCCCAGCGAGCCTTTTTGTCCCTGTCTTCACCATCCTGTGTTAAAGTCCCTCTGGATTGTCTGTTTTGTTTTGTTTTAAAAGCCATGTAATATCATTTTACCTGTTGACTTCCTCATTATCAATCTAACCGCTTTCCTTTCTTTTTTCACTCTGATATTAACTTAAAATGTGGTAAACTTAGGAAAAAATACTATGTAAACACAAGTTGAACTGATATACCGGGGTATTTTAGAGAGGGGTTTCCTCTGGTGCTTTGTTCCATGATGTTGACTCATGAACTTACTTCAAGGCCCAGAGAGTAAAAAGGAATGTATTGTTCACCTGCTGCAAAATTAAAAGTGATTTCCCTATATGCCTGGCCAGTACCAGTTTACATTTAGAAGTGGACAAGAAAACATAGTTATAAAAAAGGTATAGTTGCCTGATTACAGGTTTGTTTTAAATAATTATTGTTTCGTTACATTTAAAAAAATGTAGAAGGCTTAGATGATAATTCTCCCTCGCTTGACACGAAATACTTGTGATGTTTGAGGATATGTTTTAAGCAGCACGTTCCTGTTGCCTGTTAAATGGTTGTGGAAACTTGCTCGTGTTTGCAGATGGTTCTTGGTCAGTTTTAGTGTAATAAAGAGCAGATTTCAGGGAGGCATGATCTCATAGAGGTTTTTTTTGTGTTTTTCTTTTTTTTTTTTTTTGTATTTTGGCACATATGTAATATACAATAGTCTTGTCTGGGGTGTCTGGAGGCAGCACCCTGTAATCGGTATTGCCATACATTGTCAGGTATGACATCCATGGCATCTGGCTGAATGTAAATCCGGTATTAGAACCTCTGGCCATCATTTCCAGCCTAACCATCGGTGTAGTTCTGAGCATTGATTCATTGTCACTTCACTCTGCTTTTGTAAAGACAACAGGCATTCGAAAGCCGTGCATGTGTAAATCACTGTCTGTTGGCCTTTCACAAGCGATGCCCATGATCTTTACTCAGCAGTTATGTGTGCCATGTAACCTGGTCACAGAACACGCATAGCCATACAGCAGCCGAGCTCTTCTTCGTTAGAAGCTTTCCTGCCCCTTTTGCCCTCTGTGGTACAGAACAGCTGATGGCAATCACTATAAACATTAATTGTGAACTGGCTGGCAAGGGCATAATCAAAAAAGAGATGAATTAGAACAATGATCCACCATCTAGATTTTAAACCAACTGGTAAAACTGTACCGTTAATTAATATGAGGGAAATATAACAGGAAGACTTTAGTGTCAAGGGCTCTAACTGTTAAATTCTATACATACAGTGTTAAAATGAGATAGCTGGAAAACATGCAGAAAAAAAAATTCAGTAATGATGATGAGAAACAAAAGTCTGCACTGAATTAATGTTTCAGTAAAATGCCTAAGTAACATATGTCTCAACCTGGCTAGAGTCCTAAAGTGGAAGTAAAAGACTTTAATTACGTGATTGATGGGTACTTCAGGAGAGAGCTCAGAATCCACAATGACTGCAAGGTCATAAGTGCTGTCTGGTAAAGGGGAAAGGAAACTACAGTAGGAGTGAAATAAGAACCGAGCACAGGTGACAGAGATGGCCATCTGCACTGGAGAAGCAGTCAACAGCACACAGAAGCACTGTTCTATCTGGTGTTATTACCTTGTAAGAAAATTTAAGAGCTTTGTGCCTGGCTGTCTCACAAAAAATTATGCAAAATATCCAGCTGCTTCATGCAAAGTTCAGGGACTATAAAAGTTTGGTGGTTTTTTGCTAGTAAACCACATTGGGAAACCACAGAAAAGAACTTGTTCTACAAGAGTAAAAACCCCACCCTGTTGATGGGTGACTGTTGCTGACACTAAACTTCCCAAGGCAGTTTATAATAATTAGAAATACATACAATTTTTGTTGAACCATTCTTGCCAAAGTACTTGCCAGTTTTTATGTAAAGGTGGTAGCTTATGTATACGTAACTGTACATTTCTGTTTAGGTACTCGATCATGTATTCTGAGGTTCTGATCCTACACATGAAATCATGTGAGAAAATAGATACAGCCAAATCCTGGTCATGTTCTCCTTAAATGAACGTGAACTAGAATTTCATCTGTGATTCCCTGTAAGAATTGGGTTCGATAATTACTATCATCATCATTATCTTTTTTTTTTTTTTTTTTAGCTGTGGTGCTGTAGCCTGTGCTCTCACATAGGCAGAGGATTTTTTTTCTGTAAACTCTTTAGTTGATTGCAAGTTTATTTTATATATTGCTTTTTATTTCCAGTAAGGTATTGATAGCAAAGCCTTTCTTTTTGTGCTTCGTAATTTTTAATATCTCAGTCTTTCTGTGGCTGTTAACTGCGTAAGCCCTTTCTAGATGTTGCTGTCCCATTCAGTTTTCTTCTGTTAGCCTTTGTGGCACTTCTTGTTACAGCAAGAAGAAAATACTATACTTTTCAAAATATTTTTCTTCTGCATCTTGTGGCAGGTCACTGAATATTTGGTGTTAGGAAAAAATTAAATGTCTGAGGTGAATTTACAGAATCTAGGTTAAATAATGATTACTTGTCCCAGTTTAAATTGTGTCCCAGATTTGAACATTATGTTATACAGTCAAATCATATAAATTAATAGTTAATCTGTTTCATAGCTGATTTATAGTTTCCCCTGAGATGATACCCCATTAAATTATTTTGATCTTCTACAGTTTCATGTATTTCTCTCTTTGTTTTTAGAATTCTCTTTTGTTTCCGATGGCTATAGGCAAAAAACAGGTAGAAATGTTACTTTGCTTAGGGAAGATAGATTTTTTAATGAATAATTTTGAGTAATTTGAAATTTTTTGATGTTCATGGCAGTATAATACAGCTTATTAAGTAGGATTGGGAAATTGGAAATGTTGCTTTCTGGATCACCACTTGAAAAACGCCTACATGCAAAAGTAACTTGTGTTTTCCACAATTATCATCACTGTTATTCTCAAATAATGGCTGAGATAAAAATGGGCCAAGGAGCCAAGCTGCCTTCTCAGCATTTAGTATAATTCATCTAAGTCAGGTATGGGCAGTATTACCGGTGCAGTGTGTACCTATTCTACAATAGCAATTTGCAGAACTCTCACGAGCTTACATAAACAATGTATTGCCAAATAAAAGCACCCCTCCTCTGGAAACCATGACATCAATTTTAGTCATTTTCTGTGTGTCAAGTATAATGCATTTTGTTAGGATAACCTTAACTAATATTTTTATTTTAATGAGATGGGTTGATAGAAATTTTCCAGAAAGATATTTAAGGTTAAGGTCATAAAGGCACTCAGTATCACTGTTGGTGAACCAGTTTGTAACGTACTACATGATGTTTAGATAAACTTAAAGCAATAACATTCGAAGTAACTGGCGATGTGGACAAAGGGAAGAAAATAAGGCGCTGAAAGGGAGAGGTGAAAAGAAGCAGAGGAGTGGTATGAGACTTTAACATCGTCTTGTTTGTGTTCTGAACAAGCAGCAAGGCAAAGAGATCTGAAAGTTTCTCTGAACCTTAAAAGCTGTTGATAGCGGAGGTGGCTTTGGAAGAGTTGAGCCACTGCCTTTGGGTGCCACATGGTTCCCCAGATGAGTAGAATGACAGTGCTCTCTCAGCACCCAGTCTTGGGTTAGAGTCACTTTGCTCTCTGTGGCCAGCGTTCAGGTGACATACATCTTTCCATTTTCTAGAGAGCTCTGTAACTAGGTGTTTAGGAAGCAGAGACTCTAAAGCTTTCTCGAAGAGATATATTTCAATATGTTTGGTGTACTAGTGACAGTAATAGAAGAGTTATATCATAATCGGTGGTCTTATGTCATAATGAAATTAGTTGCAATTACATTTATACATTTGCACATTTTGAGCAACAGTCAAATAATCCTTTAAAATCAGCTTTGTTTGTAGAAGAGGTGTACTAGTCAGTGCAGTGTTTTAGCAAGAACTAGTATGTTTGGAATACTGTAACTATAACAGAAAAATAATTTGAGTGCAGTAAACAAAAAAATGGCTTTTCTAACACATTTATGTTGATCTTTATAATTATATATTTGCTGTAGTAAATAACATTTATGTCATCTTGGAGTTGATTATCTTGTCATGAGGAAAAATGCTTCATTTAAAGATGAAATTTCATCCGAAATATAACTGACATACAAACCTGGTATAAAGATGAATCACAAAAACTTCAGTATGTTTGCTGAGGAGGGAGATATGACTTGTAAAATAGGGATTTCTGTTATCTTGATTCCCACTGAAAGTACTAATTCAGATTCATTTAACTGTAGACAGTCTCGTATGAATTAATCTGCACTGAAAGCACTGAGAATCGTTCCACTGTACAGTTGTTACATAAAAGACAAGATGGTGGAATCAAAGGAAGGCATCGAGGTGACAGTGACCTACTTTGCTACATCAGAGGAATGGTCACAGAAAAACTGCTGTAAGATCCAACATTGCAGGAGCTATCCTTGAAAGTGCAGAAAATAACAGAGCTTGTAGGACTTAATCTCGAGTTTGTGATGTTAGTAGAGCAGAAATTAAAAAGCTCTGAATCACCATTAAAACATGCTTATACATCATTTAATCGTGATATATTTAAAAAGTGGAATGTCTTCAGCAATCTGCATGTGAAAAACAATTACCCTGTGCACTGTTAAGCTGATTTAGTAAACAGCAGTCACTTCAGCAAATTTGAACACTCCTTGCACTGGAGTATACTTGAGTAAAAGATAATTTGGGGTCAAAATGGGTTGTGCTGGGACTTCTGCTTTTGTTTGTATTATTTTTTTTCCATTGGTCTTGGGGAGAACCTTTTCAGATGCATTCGCTGATAACTGATGCATTCATTCCAGCATCATTTTCCCTCTTACTGATTCTCATTATCTAAAGAATATTCTAAATTGTCAGTTAAGTCATGATTTTGTATGTATCTATTTATTCGGAACAATATTGTGCCTAAGCTCAGCTACAAGTTGTAAGCTGATGCAGTATCACTGATATGATGGGAGCACGGTCAGGTAACACAAAGTGGAGCTTTTGTCTGGTGTTTGTAATCTGCTTCTAAAACTATTACAAATGTGGAATTTTTTTGTTTTTAAGTTTTCACATACCTCAGTTGCTATTTTTATGTTGGTTGAAAGTATGATGGAGGAAAGAGGAAATCAGAGGAAAGGAGAAAATACTACTTTTGTCTTAATAAGTAACTCACTGCACATACTTCCTTTTATCTCTTTTCTTTGTGGTAAATAACAATGAAATTCTAAATGAAAAAAAAAAACCAAACAAAAATGCAACAACAATTAGAACTAGTGGCAGAATTGAGCTGTCTATGGTGAAGCTGCCTTATTGTTTGTACCTTAAAGATGCACTTTCTTCAGCGAGTTTGTTAGAGCAATGGAGGAAGAAATGCATCATGGTTGCTTCATTGTCTTCCTCCCAGCCAAATAGCTCTATCGTAAAGAATGAGCTTCACACTGAAGAGGCATCTGAAACTTTTGAAGCACTGATAGATGCAGATGTGAGAAATGAACGGTACCTGGTACTTCTGGATGATGCTGTCTAGTGCTGCAGCTGATGCTACTGTACTGCTTAGCAATCATTAATATGAACAATGAACTTGTAGAGATTGCATACATGCCAGTTGTAGCAAGGCTGACTGAAATATTGGCCTTAGGTCTTACAGCTCACAATTGACTGCTGTTATTTGTCTCACTGGATTGTCTTGATTCTCCCTAAATAATACCACTGAATGTGGCTGAAAGTTGTCTTAATTTCTTTAGTTCACAAATGGTGGATACTTCTCCTTTTATCAGATTTAGAAAGAAGTGATACTGTTGTTTTTAAGGAATACTTTTTTCAGTTCTGTCTGGCACAGCAAAGTTTTCATAGGTAACTGAAGTAATAGCCATTAGTCTAATGGGTAGTCATTATGAGCAGGAATTAAGTTGTTCTTTGCAGTAAAATTACCCAAGGGAAAATTGCAATGCCAAAGCTGTTGCTTGGAGTTATTTGCCTTTCCACTGATTCAGTTTCATAACACTCTTCCAGGGACGCTGAACTTAAAACTTCTTTAGTCACTTGTTTTCACTAATAGCAATCTTTGCTGCTGATCTTTACATTACATTGTTCTGGGGACATGATCCTCAGCTCTTTTGCAAGTTCCTTTTTCACATTTTTCTACAAACTTTTTTTTCTTTCTTCTAAGCCATATTCTAGCAAAAGACTACCTACGTCCTACTATAGCAGTCTCAGTTGAGTCTTGTTGTTAGCTCCCTGCACTGTGTGTAAAGCCTGTGGAACGCTGGACACCATTGGCATTTGGTACACTTCAGTTGCCAACTGTTACGTCAGTTGTAATCTTCTCTCTGCTTTCTTTTCCTCCCTGAATCTGTCCTCCCTTTAATTATGTTTCACGTGTGTGTTCCTTTTTATGGTATATTTCAGTTTAAAACTCTTTGAAACAAAATTATCATTTTATCAGAAAGCTTTACAGTGCTGTTTGCAACACATTCATTGTAGGGATTCTTGAGAATCAGTTTGATTCTTCATTTTACCTTTTAGGCAGACAATAACAATCACAAATTGATCTGGGTAAGTCATGATATATCTAATTCCTAATGGGTACCTGCAAAGTAGATCTGTGGTTCATCACAACTAGCCTATGGCCACCTTCCTGGATGCTAAACAGAGGAGAATATGCAAATGTATTAGTTGGTATGACATTTCTTTGTGGGAGGAAATATTAGGGCCAATTTTGGAGACTGTACTTCTCAGAAGACAGATGCCAACACAATTTCCTTTGAAACACTCTTCCAGGGATGTATCCAGTATAGGGGGACACTCCAACAGTTATTTCAGATGTTCTCAGGCCAAAAATGCTAGCTAGTGCATTTGGACTGTATTAGGACTGTAAAAGGAGTCTGTGATACTTACATACGTGTGTTTACCATTTTGATATTCTCTTCACAAATGCAAGCTGATAAGGAGAACTGTTTCTCTTAAGAGGAAACTGGGTATGATCTTACTTGGGCTGTAGACCAGTGAATATCCGTAAGAGGGTGCCGGTGCTCCTGACCTTGTGGTATATTTGAAAACAATACCCAGAGCACAGGGCTAGCAAATGAATTGTGCCATGAAATTCAAGAAGAGATAATGTGAAAAGCATGGACTCTAGACTGAAAACTTAGTTTTCCTCATTGAGAAGTTTATGTTTGGTGGGATGAGAACTAGTCACTTTGAGCCCTGTAGTGATTAAATAATATTTTAGACCAAGAGGTGGAACGATCAAATATTGAACTGTATTAGGTCATAGATAAAACTATGCTAGGTCATGGATTTAATTCTGTCCACATAGCATTTATTTAATAAGATTGCAAGCAGTAGTTAGGGTGAGTAGTATATTCAGCTACCAAAAGGGGCAGGGGAGGGTTATAATCCCAGAGGTGGACAGCAAAAAGGCAGGAGTCACAAGCTGCACCCCAGGGAATCCCAACTGGACTGGTCAGCTCAGGAACAGCTTGGAGAGGCTGGGGGCTCTTCTTGGAGATCAACGGAAGATCGCTGAACAAAATGTGGAGCAATCTGCTTCAACTTAGAAGTGAACCCTACTTTGAGCAGGAAGGTGGACTAGAGACCTCAAGACATTCCCTCCCACCTCAGTAACTCTGTGATTGGAACATTAGTTCCCTGGAGCAGTTGTGTAATGAAGGTGCTGTAGCATTCCAGTATGGCTAATTGCACAGACCTGATCACATCTGACAACAACTGCTGTCCTTACAGTTAATCCAATCCTGAAGGGCTCTTTTTCTTTTATAAGGTAACTTGTTTACCAGGTTTTCTATTCCTTCTCAGCTGTTCCAATGTATTTAAGGAAAATCAAATCTCTTCAGTCAATTTTAATTCTATAATGTATTTAGAATAAGCACGATAAAATTCAATTGTCTTCGATAACAATATTTGTTTTGTTAGATCTTCAAGTAATTTGGCCTTTTTTTTTTTTTAATGGAAGGCAGCTTTAGGAAACATTGTTTCATTGTATTATTTAGAGAATGACCTTCAGTACTGACAGCATTTTGTTGTAGTGCACTTTACTTTTTTGTGCAATGTTCAAATAATGAATTGTAGATCAACATAGTTAAATAGGATACAACTACACAAATTTCTGTATAAATTGGGAAACTTTGCCACATATTCTACAAGGACAACCTTTTCCGATTGTGGGTATTTTTCAGTTTCAAAAAAACCTTTCCAGAGGTATCTCAAATCTCTTACTACCCAGACCATTAAGCTCTACAAGCAAATAGTCCTTGTACTGTAGAGTGGTTGAAGAGTAGAAGAGTGTTTTATGAGTTGATTGTTTTTCTAAGCCACTGCTTTTAAAAGGTTTAAGGGAATAAAATACATGAGAAATTCTGGGCAGAACAATTTGTGTTTCAAAATACATAGAAAACAGTAAAAAAAGGGTACTGTGTTTTCTCTTTCTTTTTTGTGTTTACAGCACAATAGTTTTTATGGAATTCAGCCAGTATTGTTACTAAGTAGCACTTCAGATATCTGGTAAGTTTGCAAAGCAGTTGATTTTTTTTTTTTTTCCCCTTCAGAAGTATCAGAACATGTTTTTTATTTAGATTTGGCTAAAATTATCTGTCATGTGCAGATGATTATGCAATATCTGCCAACATCCTACCCTAAGACAGTTATAGCAGATGGCTGAATGTGTTTTATGTGGCATTTGTTTAAACGCAACTATATCTAATTTTTCCTATAATTATTAACACCATTTTACTTCTAAGGACTTGATCTGCATTGAATTAACCACTTCTAGGCTATTTCTGCCAAATTTTGTATTGAAAAGACAGTATTTCAACCTTAATTTTTTGTAGGACAAATATTTTGCTTTAACAGTCTTGGAGTTATGTATCAGCACAGTGAAAATGTACAGTAAGAATAAAAATACTTTATCCAGTGATGACTATATAGCTGTATAAAGAAAATAGGGCTTGTTGTTTCATTTGTGTGTCTCTCTTCAAGTGTTAATTTTGAAGCAAAATGAAAATATGGCGCTGAGACTTACTAAACTGACTCTTTGAGTATTGAATCAGCAATTTGAGGTACATATGGCAAATATAAGCAGTCAGTTAAAGATGCATTTGCTTGAATAAACCCCCAAAATAGGGATATAGGCAGTCTTACCTTCACATCAGTGATAGAAGACACTAATAAAACAAGGTCTCCACTGGGGGTCGGATAATTTCACTGTTTTATAATATGATTATTTTGACAGATTACTTGTAAATTAAGCTTCATGAGATCTCTATACAAGTCTGGATAGTGCATATAAAAATTCACACACACGTGTATATGTGTGTGTATATATATACATGCATACATACACAGATATACGTGCGCAGCTAAATGTTTTAGTAATTACTTTGCTGGACCTATGAATCGTCTTGAGTTCCAGTTCATGGACATCAGTTTTCCCAAGTGTGCTACTCTTACATATTTTTACTTAAGGCTATATTTTAAGCAATTCAACATAGTTACAAAACCCCAGACAGACACCAAAAAGTGTTAAGCTTCTGTGTATCAGCAATCTTCTTTGATTGCTTTGCATCTCAGCTTCTATTTCTCTTTCTCCTAAACTAAACTATCATCTCTCACTCTCGAGTGAACCTCTTCTGCTTCTGTTGTCTAAACCAGCTGCTCTTTCCTCTTCCCCAAGTGGTGATCCACCTTCTCAGCTTCCCAACTGGCTTGTTCTAGTCTTGACCAATTGCCTTATGCAAGACAAATCCCATTTTTCTTGTGTTTTGGCAATGGGATTCTACATGCACAGTGGAGTATTATGTTATTCTCCACAGTCCCAGTCTCTTTAATATTTTTTTTCCAATGTAATTTCTCTGGTATGCTTCATTTGAATACTTTTGGCCTCAAGCTGCTTTTTCTGCTATGCCCTTTGGTAGAAGTATGTGCTCAAACCTAATTTGTAACATTAGTGAACATGACACGTAGATAAAACTCGGTATCATGGATAGTAAAGTCAGTCATGGGGTGCTTAGCGTGCATAGCGCTTTTGGCTTTTAAGGTTTATTTCTGAGAATCGTACTGCGGTTTTGCCTTGGCTATCATAGTTTGCAGTTTCTTATTTTTTATTTGGCATAAAAAAGTAATAATATGGTACTGTTATTAGCTACAGAATAAAGCACTGTTAGCACTCACTTTTTATTTTAAATCCAAAGACTGTATTGATTTTGCAATAGGAAGACATGCAGGTCAGAAATGCAGTAAGCAATGAGCGACCAACAGCAAAGCAGTGGTTCAAGAGACAATAGTGAATTACAGATTTCCAGTCAGAAATGATAGAAGGAAGGAAATCAAAGACAGTAAAAACAGAAAGCAAGAATAAATATAAGTAAAATAATATGGAAAGGATGTTCAGATTCTAAGAGGACTTTTACTGGATTTATTGCTATGGAGCATCATGCTATGTATTTCAGCACCGTTTTTTTTGTGAGCAAGAACTGGAATGCTTGGCTTTTGTGTTACGTTGCTTCCAACAAAAGTAATACATCACTGTGTTTGCTTGCATCTCTTGTTAATGCCCTTAAGAAGACAGCAGTTATAGTTTAACATCCACGGTCTCTACAAAATGAACTAACCCTTTTACCGCTAATGCTAAACTAATAGCGTAGTCCTAAATCTCATGTAGCAGCAAAGGGAGAAAAGTGTTTAAATTGTCAGAGAGACATGAAGTGCAAACCACCCTGCCTCTGTAGCACTGGGTCATCCAGTATGAAATGAAACATCACTTGCAATGAACTGTGCCTCAGAATCTACTGTTTAGAAGTACTAAAATTATATTAAAACATAGTCTAAGTGACAGAAAAATAACATTTTCAGCATTGTTCTCCTGGTCAGAAGGACTTCTGAAAGATATTTTAGCTCTAGAATTTATTCCTGGATAACTGTAACTAAGGCATTTGGGGGAAAAAAAAAGCCGTGGGAACATCTCTGATTCATGGGTAAGCACAATATTTTGATGCCCAGGTCTAAACATAGATATTTGTATGATTATATTTGTTACTTTAGAGAAGCAAAAGTAATACTATTGTGAGCTTTTAGTTATAGACTATATAATCTCTTTCTTGTTTTATGTGAGAGTAAGACTGTTTTAAGATGTCAAAGGCTCCAGGCTCCTGAGGCACGCGTGAAGGTAGAGAGTTTGCAGGGGTTTCCTAAATGCTGAGGCCATTCTGTACAGAACCGTGCAAGCCCCGCTGGTAGTAGGTTGCCTTGGGGTTAGATCTAAATGAGCCAGTCCTCCGTTCCCCCATAACAAGCATACAGTAGCCTCTCATACAGCGGCGCTTTGCAAGGGGTGTTTATGAACTAGAACAGCACATGCTTACATTAGTACCACAGCAGGTAGTATATTAAAGTAAGCTCTCACAGAAACTTTCTGTTTTATCCCAATGGTAGGTTGTACTGGTGGTAATTCTTGTGTGCAGACCTAGCCCTTTGTTCACAGTGAACGTGCAGAGACATCCGCTGGCTCTCAGCAGAATATTGTACAATATAGGTCTTTCAAAGTCTTCCCTGAGTATAAAGTACAATAAAATATATCGGAAATATTTTTGTTTCCTTCTCTTGTGTCTTCATTTGGCAAGGTACTCTCCAGTCAGCTTGCGTTTGTAGTATTACATCCTGTCTTGGAGACACACATTTTGTGGCAGTAAAACGCTTTTTATCAAATGTATTTATTTCAGGCTAAGAGATAAGTTTTTCTTTCCACTCAGACAATGACTTGGTTCCTGTTTACTTGCCATCTGTCTTTTCAGCTTAGAATTTTTGTTTTCAAAATATGTTGCAATACATAATTTGTGCAGCATGTTGCACATTTATTTAAACCCCTTTATTTTAGGGGGCTTGGGCTTCCCAGTATTCTCTATAATTTAGGGGTTGTTTCTTGTGACCATAACATTCTGCATTTATTAAAAATAAAGAGATGAGATAGTACGAGATGTCAGCAAATACTGATAGTACTATAATGTAACAGGATTGATACAGTAGTAATTTCCATCCACCTGGGAATGAGTTAGGATGTTGTGTGGGCAGTAGTAATCTGAGGAATGGGTGCAAACTGCGTCTCTCTTGGCAAGTGATTGATGTCAATTTGAGAATGTTGCTCCCCAGTGGCTCAGAGTTGCTCTTATTTTTGAATAAATTTGTACATTAAATTTCTACTTTTAGATTGCAGGTGTTTAAAGACCTGTCTGTACTGTGCTACAGATGCTGGTCATAATTCAAAATACTCATGTAGAGTAGTAATAATGATGGAATCTTCCATCAACTGATTTTTTTTTTTTAATTTTTTTTTTAGATTTTAGGACTCCTTTGTGATTACAGCTTTGAACCATTGTATCTCCAGCATTAGGAGTTCGTACGGTGGTAAACTGATAGGATGCAGTGGCTGGGATGGGGGTAAAGGAAAGGTAACCTGTGCTTTTCAGGATGATACAAACAAGCATTAAGGATGTTTTTTTTTCATGAAATATCCTGGTGGTCATGGCTGACACTAATAAAGGACTTGCAAGTCCTTCTGATTGCTCCAGTCGTTGAAGAGGGGTGTTCTAGCACTGCTGACAGGAGAGGGTCAGCACTGCGCTTCTGAACCGTGTTGTTCCTGGTCTATAGAAATGACTTGAGCTCTCAGGGCTGTCCTCACGCGTGCAGAGTCAAAGGTCAAAAATCGGAAAGGCATTAGAAGAGCCTGAAGAAAAGGCTAACTCTAACATCTGAGTAGATGGCCAGACAGCTCTTTTCCGGTGTAGTAAAGACGTTCATTAATCTCAGGAAACCATTATTGTGATTATGTGTTCCAAGAGAAAATAATGAGCTGTTTTTCAGTGATGGGCTCAAATATGTCTCTTTATTAACCATTGCTCGTCTTCCACCTTTTCTGTGCACAGCTTTTCCGTCTTCTCTAGTCCATCTGATCTTTTTATTTGGAAGAACTGTAATAAGTGTAGGCATAGTGTTTAACTTGAAGCTCTGCGTTGATTTTAAGCGATTGGTACCATTTGTTGTGGACAAACTCTTTTTAGCATATTGTGAACCAGTCAAAACTGGCATAAGCCAGTTCTACCTCTAGGCACTTCTCTGACAATTCATTACCTCTTTTGCTTTTTGTAAAAAATTTAAGCTTAAAACACTTCTCATAATGTTGCAGAGTCCTTGAGTTGTGGGAAAGCCTGAGCTCTATTTTAATTTATTCAAGAACTCACACAAGTTTCATACTGCTGAATATTTTTATAATTTGATGTGTTTGCAGCTTTCCAATATCTGTGCATTCGGAAACACTTAGGGAGCTCCGCTCAAAGTAAATACTTAGCAGGGAGGCAGCAGTTGTCTAGTGAGTGGAAGTGCATAGTATTATTCTGCTGTCCCTCCAGATGAGAGAGAAAATACGGTGTTGCATTCTGCTCTCTCCCTTGTCCTCCTTGCTCACTTAAGGGTAAGGCACAGGTCAGAGTCTTGCTCAACTGATACACTCTCTGTGGTCTAGCTGTGATGATGCTGTTACCGCTCGTTGTAATGGTTGCTGATTTGACTTGTCCTGCTGGGTGCTCTGACTGTGCTTCTGGGCTTATTACTGACAGAAGTAAACCTTCCTCAGTCCATGGAAGGCTTTTTTTCTTTTTTCTTTTTTTTTTTCCCCCTTGCCTTTTCTTTTTGGCTTTTTTCCCCCCTTCCCTTTTTTGCTTTCTAGCTTCAGTTATGTTAGAACACGGTGTTGTGGATAGCTTTTATACTCATGTCAGTGTTTCAACCCTCATCAAAGATCCTGTGTGCCAAAACCAAATTCTGTAGTCACACAAAAATCCACCCAAATCCTCTGATGTTGTTATGAAGAGCTCAGACACGTTTTCCTTCTGGGAGAAGGGGGAGAAGTGTGAAAGGAGTGGGGGTGCTGTTAGATGTAGGCAGAGTCTCTTATTTTCCTCCAGCTTAAAACTGAGCTTTTTGTCTATACTGCCACTGCCACCTGGCTTCTAGGCCTTTTTTAGCTAGCTGCACTTCTTTTCTCTCAACCCTTTTCTGTCTACCTCCACCTTTTTCCAGTCTGTCAGGAAACAGAGTTGAATGTTTTACACCTTAAAGAAAGAGGGACTACCCTGTAATTTTTTTTTTTTCCCTTGCATTTTGCTTCTGTTGCACCTTTCATACCATTGCTTCGTCCTTAAGTGGTGTTTTATGTCAAAAGAGAAACAGTCGTTTTTCTGAAAAATGAAGGCTCTCCTTAGTCATCAAAAAGTCCTGGTCTCATTACTTTCTGTAAGGAAAGACTAACAAAAGCTTGGATGAGAAAGAGCTGTTCAATGACAGAGGCAAAACATGACTTCCAGTGTATTTGTCTTGGAGTAAAAGTAATGCATGCCCTCTATTGAACAAGTAACCTATTGATTACAACGTGACCAATGGACTCTCCGGTGGCTTTTTCGTTTAATGGATATAAATGTCCACAGCTTTTTCCATGTTGGTTTTGAGAAATATTAAGGGTTACAGCCAACGCAACAAAGAACTTCTTAACAGTTTTGATATCTTGTGACTTTATGAGCCACTTTGTCAACTTTACAGTTGTCTAAGGATACTGATTAATTTGCATTTACGTTATGTAATTTCCAGATAAAATGATTCATTTCATCTGTTTAAAAAAACTTTTGCAGTGGCTTTCTTTTACTGTCTGAAGAGGGATTGCATAAAGAAATGTGCTACTGAATGCATATATCAACTAGAGAAAGGCTCCTTTCTCATTGGAGTAGCTTTTCTAAGTGTTTCTGTTTCCTTTTCCCACTTTATATAAAATTGTGAACATCAGGAATGTCAATTCTGACATATTGCTAGGGAGAGTTCTTGAGAGATTAACACTGTTACCCTTGCATGTTAGGGAAAGGGCTGGGGATGCTGAATCTTTAACAAGGCAGCTGTTCCCAAAATGTTCAATCATTCTTTTTAAATATGCTAACAAAAAGAAATTGCTCAAAACAGTCAGAGCAGGTATCTCATCTAGTCTCTCCACTGTTCAGTTTGACTTCTCTTTTCTCTTGTTTATCTTCTTTCCTGATATTTTTTTAGTTACTACAGAATCATTCTTACTGATTAACATACATATTTCCTACGTATATATATAAATGTTTATATATATGCACATACATATATAAGCAAAGGAATTATATAAAGAAGGTTGTTGCAGTACATTTCAGGTCTTATTATTCAGATCTTATATTACCAAAGAGAAGTGAAAAAGGTTAAACGTCCTTTGTAGGTAATCATCTGTTTTTACAAATAGAAAGATTTTATTGCTAATACTTTTATATTAACATTGAATAGACAATCTTTCATCTAAAATACAAATTTTACACTCAGAACAGAGCTGCATCACAGTTTGAATTGCTTCTGCCGGTAGATTTAGTTGATTAAAAACATTCAGCTAATCTTTTTTTAATAAAAACCTCTGTTTGCTTCCCAAATAGTGCTTCATTCTGGTCCAATCTTGTAGTTAATTTTGCAGAAAAGCTTTTTTGGTCCCTGAAGTTTTGGCAGCCTCCCGCTGTCCTCTTTTACCTATGTGCTGCCTACTGGTGTTCCCCAAGAAAACTTCTCTTTGCCAGATCTTAACATACTGGTGTATCTGGTGAGGGTCATGCGCAGTTTTGTTTTCCAGCTTCTGGACCATGATCAAAGCCATCAGATCAGTCAGTTTTATTTCATCCATGTGTCTGCCTTGCTTTCACGATTCTTTTCTCTGTGTTTCAATTACCAGCAGCTCCAAAAGTTGGATTCGCTTTATGAATATGCGTAAAATTTGTGGTTTGCTATGTTCCAGAAGGACCATTCTCCATCCACGTTTAAAATCCTCAAGAAGTTTAGAAGTCAATGAGAGTTTACAGTTCTTCTGTCCACTGGCTTATCCCCACAGAGGCTGAAGGGTCCTGCATCTCTCTTTAATAAAGTGATGTTTGTGGCTGCCTTAAGATTTCTTCTTTACCTTCTGCCATTCTTGAAAGTCGCTGCTAGTCGACTGATTTCCTCCACGCTTTCAATTAGTGCCTCCACATAACCGTAGCATAAGGGGATTCTTCAAGTTTGGTGTTTCTGTCGTTCCTCATTATCTCTGCCTAGTTTGTAAAGTTCTGCTTTTTAATCTTGTTCAGTTATCCGGGTATTTTAAAACCATTTTAATGTCATTCTCACCACCACAGGAAAATAAGTCCAATTTTGATATAGTTCAGTGAGATTATTTTTGGCTGCTTTCTGAACTCTAATGAAACGGAGGTTTAATTGGGTTGGTATCATGCCAAAGTTAATGTTCTGTTCCTGCAACTTGTTTTTATTTACAAAATAAGAAAGTTGGAACTTCCAGCAATTTGATATTATAATGTTGAAAGCTGATACGCTCAGTTATGTGCTTGGGTGTATGTGGAAAGAATTGCATTATTAGACGTTTTATCTATAACTGTAAAGCCGGAGGCCAAATATTCAGAAGAAATGCTTTATAAAAACAAGTTACTTTATTAACTCACAGCTACTCTACAGGGATTTGGGATGGGTTAAATAATTTGGATATTCTAGTTAGTAAGATTTATGATAAAGCCATGCATGTGTACATGAGACGTCGTGCATGACAGAAAAGGCAAACTGGGGATTGGGATGTATTTAAAAATTTAAATTGGTATGTATATAAACAGAAGGGTAAGGGCACATGAAGGCTAGTGCCCTTGACTATGATGCCTTGATTGAGGATGAATGTAGCCTATATTCACTAACAAACTATGTACTACACCTATCTATAAAAATTCACATACCGTTCACACTAATGGCATTGTCCACTGTCATTACAGGGTGCCTAGAGCTTTCTCAGATAGTACATTGAAGTTTTGGTGAGTGACACTGCTTTGTTTCAGGGTATTGCTCCAATCCTCTTTCTCGCTGAATGAAATCCAGGAGACTTGGGTGTCAGTCTGATTAAGAAAGCATTTGTCTTCTTGACATTTAAAAAAGGTAGTTGTGGTAGTGGCTCTAGGTTCAGTTCTCACTTTCATCCTGCTCTTAAACTTCTGCTTAAGGTCATGCAGGACACCTTGTCATCTTTGCACCACTTAGAGCAACTTCTGTCTGGTGCTGAAGAATATGGTAAGTTGTCTTTTAAGAATAATGTTCTGAGCAAAATGGATCTAAATGGATATATTGGGTAGAGTAAATTCACCTGCAGTCCCGTGAAAAAGAACTGTAAATCTTCTCATGACCCTGTTCACTAAGGAAGTTTGTTTATAGCTTTATATTAAAACAGGAACAGCAGCAAAAGCTGTATAGATATTCAACAGTAATTTAAGAGGGAGAATTGCATGGCTTGTGGGATTACAGAATATGGAATTTTGTACTTCCAGGTCATTACTTTGAGTTCAAATACACTCTTGGTAGTAATAAAAATTTGTTACCAGATGACAGCTCTTCAGTTGCATGTATGAAATGAGTTGATGTTTTCTATCCAGCTGGTAACGGGCAGATGCCTGCTACACAAAACCAGTGTCACAGCGGACACCATTAGATACTGTTATTGACAGTCTCAATGGGGTGGTCAGCGGTTAAATACATAATAGCAGAGTCACCTTTTTGATGCTAGATTAGACTCTTCCAAGGTGTTCAGCAGTAAGCTTTGTGCAGAGGAGAGTTTAGCAGGTGATATATTTTCCTCCTTCATTTAGTATTGTTGAACATTGCTTCGGTGATCAGTAAGTAAAAATTAAGGGCAATTTCCAAATTATTGCTCAGTGGCGTAAATACCTTATTAGAGGCTATGTGTTATTCCTTATTTTGTATGGCACCAAACAGCCTTTCAACAAGGGAAGCATCTGTAAGAAAGTGTATTTAATAGGCAATTTGGCAGAGGCTAGCATTAATTTTTCTCACTTTCTCTCTGGGGCTTACTGTTGTTGACACCACTGAATAAGAAAGCTAATTTATTGCGGATGTGTAGATGTTACAGAACATAACTGCTTTTGAAGAGAAGATGTAGTGCATTTAACATGTGTGATTTAAAGACAGTTGTCCTTTGGTGTTTGTAGAAGTAAATTCTATGACAAGTCCCTGTGACTGCCGTGTGACTCCTTAAGTGGGAAGTTCTACAGCAGCTCCCACAAAAGTAGCTTTTCACTCATGAAACTAAATCATCTCTCTTGTGCTTTCCCAGAGGTTTGTTTTGCTCCCAGTGTGAGGGAGTTTCATGTGACGCTCTTGTATCACACTAATAAATGCAATAGGAAAATCAATTGCCTCATGATTCCTGAGATACAGAGGCTACCATGAAAATCTTAATAAATCTGTCTCCGCATAACCAGTATTACTGAGATAACACAGGTACCATGGAAAAGACAGATGTGGATTTATAAAAGAACCTATGCCCATCTGTATGTATATGTACATGCCCAATGCCATTAGCAAAGGATGTGGAAGAGGAGCAGTTGGTAGTGGTGACGGGAGGACTCTGTGTACATCCATCATATGGTACTGTGCCGACCTGCGAAACAACTCTCTCTCCTGCAGCTGTCGAGAGAACTCTTGAATTCCTTGAAGGTGGACACCAGTCATTTTCCCGTGGCTCACCATCAAGCAAGATGTGAATTACAAGCCAGACAGTTTGATGTTGGTGATTGGAAATAATTCAGATTAGTGCTTACAAAATAGTGTGACTGATTGTACTGGATATAACTGCTCCCTTTGGCTGGAGGCACTATCGGTACAGGATATTTGAAGATGCAGAGAAAAGAAGCCTATAGAAAGAAACCTGCAATTATTTAGGAATTTAAAAGAGAAACAAGGTTTTGGTTTTTTTTGCTATCTTGATGTTCATCTTAAATTGAAGGGTATTATACTTTTTTCTATCTCACATCTTAAATAAGCTTCAGAGAAGCCACTCTGTACTTCTGCCAGTCTTATAGTATAACCTATATTATATGCAGCATTTTTAACAGATGCAATAATTTCTAAATAATTATGAAAATCAGTTTACAACATGGGATATTAATTGCCCTGAAGGCAGTAAGGTTAGCCACAAATTCTAGCACTGTGTGGTTTTATTTATTTTGTTTGCAGTTTTTGGTAGTGTTATGATAAGTTTTAAATAGAAATACTGATAGATTTTTAGCATTGGAACTAATGGGAACTAATAAAATAGGACTTGGCATGGAGTAGCAATCTTAATGCTGATCAACATGGCAAACATGCACTCCTTCCACTTGGGGACAGTTGACACAGATGTCAGAACTGATTTTACCATGTGCTATATGTCTTATTAATTGCTATGCCAATTAATATAAACTGAAGCCTGCTTCTTTGTTCCACTACTGTGGACAGTTTGTCTTGTGTGTGTTTAGTGTAAAGTATCAGACATTTTATGGGAACTGTGGCTTCTCTCTTTCTCTCTCTCCCTCTTTCTTTGGCTCTCCTTTCCTCCCCCCTATCTCTCACCCTCCATCCCTTCACTCCCTCCCTCTGTCCCCCCTCGTGTTGATGCTATTCTACATGGTTTTAACCTGTGTTGAAGAGCAAGAGTATGTGAACAAAGAAATTATTTACACTTATTGGAAATAAATCTGTTCTGTTGTTTGTGGAGTAGGCTTCTCCCCAGTAAAACAAAAATTTTAAATCTGGACTTGTGCATGTGCCATATTCTTTTGGAAAGGAAGATCAAATTCTATCCATTTCAGGGGCGGCTTAGCATCCAAGAAGGCAATAGTTGAAGTGACATTCTAGAAACAAGTGAAGGGCGTGTGCAGATTCCATAACAACATTTGTATCAATGTAATAGGGATGACTCCGAGTCTACTGTATCAGGTTTGTAAAGGTTTGGAGGGACCGGAGAATGTATTCTGGTTCCTCTGGGTGAGCTCCTGCATGAACAGTAAAATCATTGTGTGGAAAAGAAGATGGACCTAACTAATTGAAATCTCAAACTGATAGACTCTAGAGGGATTCTAGCCCTAATGCTACCTGGTATGAACCAGATAAAGATAGCCTTGAAATTAAGAATGAAGCATCGCATAAAATAGTCTGGTAAAAGTGAGGATATTAAAGCAAGAAATGGCATGAAACCAAGACACGCTGATGGGAACAAAGGGTGTGGTGTTTGCTATTTTTTCTAGGTCTGACAGAATTATAAGCAGCCAATAGGTAGTACTAGGTAAACATTGGAGAAAATGTAGAAGGATTTATATGTTTTCTCTGTCCTGCTCTATTCTGGGAAAGTCGATTGAGTTATTACCAGTCAACAGTGTTGTCTCTTATACAGTCAAGAATTGCAAATGCTGAACTAGTGTCAGGTTTGCTGCAGTAGTAAAAGAGAATTGTAATCCAAATCCTCTGTCTGGTGGGAGAGAGCTTAAAAAGGTTATGGCTGGAGGCTTGAAATTCGAGTGGGCTGCCTCTTGGGGCTACTGAGGAGTCAGAAAAGCCCCGGAACTGTGACAATTAAATTCATGTTTTTGTAAAAGATTTCATGTCCTAAAATCTTTGCCAGCCACGTATATGTGGGAGTAAGGACGGCTGTTACAGCCGCTAGCATCAGTTCAGAGTAGGCAATATGTATAATAGATTTCACCTTGTAACTTTTCAGCTGTGTAAATGTCTGCTGGCTTTCTATGTTTCAGTGGTAAATTCAGCATTAGTAAAAGTTATGTTTTTAACAATTACAAGCGTATCTATTAAATCTATGATGCAGCTGGAATTGCCGCGTGAAAAATTACCCTCTCACAAGGAAATTATTGTAAAATGTTATTCCTTCCATGCAGCCACGATGTAAACACAGTAATTACTAAAAGTGTTTTTGGCATTGGCGTTAAATAGCTATTCTTCCAAGTATTTTAGGGTTTTAGCAAAAAAGATTATAAAAAAATGCCAGACGTTACCCAAATAGTCTCATCTCACAGCTTGATTAGTAACACTTTGTATTTCACTTTTCATGCCAGCTTTCAAAACATCAGACAGAGGTACAATTATGAATGATAAAAAATGCCTAATAATTCTTTGACACACTGTTTTTCATTATTTTCTATTACAGGGTTTGATAGGTATAAGTCTCAGTATCTTTGAATTACAAAATTTGTACAAGCAAACCAATAACCCATTCTTTTTTACCTGCTTTTGATATTTTTTGTGAGTGTGTCGTTGTTTTACAGACTCTAGCTGTCAAGCTCTTGCATTAGGTATACTTTTGCTTCCTAGGTATATGTGTAGGCATAATATGTGCAGATGACTACCACCTTGTGAAGGTCCATCCCCACAATAGTACAACAGAGATTTATGAAGAATTTTTAGTAGCAGGCCAGTATGATCATGACTAATTAAATGTAAAAGACAAAGCATTGTTGATTACTGGGACAGTGGCATTTGACCCCTGATGTTTGTGAGAGCAACTTCAAACCTCAACCTGACCATCTTTCTGACATCCCTTGTTGTTGCCTACATATATCATCAGGCAGCTTATGGCCACTGGGTGTGGGGCTCAGTCTGCAGAACACTGAATTGTGGGACAATCTCTAGCATAAGGCAAAGAACAGGATTGCCATAAAAGTATTTTTGCCATGTTTTGTGATAGGAAGCAGAGAAAAGGTCTTTGAGGGAACAATAAAAATCATAATGTGGGCAAAAAAGGGGTTTTTTCTTCTCTTTCACAGACATGAATTTATGACAGTATTTTGCAATGTGTTGGTTTGTTCCTATGCAAATAAAAGGGGGTTTTGTTGTGGTTTTTTTATTATTATATTTTTATAAAGAATTCTTGAGGTTAAAGTAGTTGTAAATGAGAGGTAGAAGTATTATTTTGCTCTTATAATAAATGGCTAGAAGGTATGCAACAGCTAGCTATTTTTTTTTCTCTTGAGTTGGTTTCTTCTGCTTCAGAAAAGCTTTTGTTGCAGCAGCAATAAAAGTACTACGCATTTGGCTGTTTAATCCCAGAACTTTTGTAGGTGTTGTTCCAGGTAATCAGGTATGAATCTTGTTTCACAGGTTTTAAAGCAATATGATGAATTATTAAGTCAATAAATTATGGACAACCAGGCTATTCATAAATTGGGGACAAAAAAAAGATTTAATTTAGAAATCATGGTGGGTTTTGCAAAACCAACCTTTTTGCTGATGAAGTAGACGACGTGAGTGTCTGCTATAGAGCCTAGCCTAGCTGTGGTTAAATTAGGTTTTGAGGACCCTTCTGATGAGATCAGAAGTAAAAAATCATTCTCTGCTTTGTTGATGAATACTGTTTTCTTTCTGAGATGTTTCAGAGAAAACATTAATTTCTTAGAAAACATTGTTCAGAAGTTGCAGAAAGACTAGATGCTCCCTCAACCACAGAGAGCAGATTTGAATTCCTGACCTCAACAGGTCCTTCAGAAGATTCTCATGTCTCAAATATATTTTGCAACATATTTTGTATGTATATCTAGCATCGCTCTCTGTAGAGAAGAATCCCCTTCATGACAATAATCCTGGGCTGTTTCCAGTGAAAGTGAAACACTAGAGGATTCTATTTCTAATGGAGAATATTCCCACAGCAAAAGTCTCACCTAAATATGTGGGACATGTTACAAGATGTCTTCAATGGACCTGTGCTTATTTAAGGGTAATTTGATGAAGCAAGGCAAACCCTTATATTACTTGTTTTCATCTTTCTTGTTAATTTATTGATCCTCAAAGCTTTTAAAACTGCATGTTTGCATTTATCTCCCATTGTAACTCCAGTTCAACCTCCTTCCCATCATCACTACTGTGAACAACCTGCAATTTCTCTTACCTGGAAAGTCACTGAGAGGACTGCAACTGTGTCTGCAGGAAGGACCTGGTGGAGGCTCGTTTGTCTTTTAACTTACGTAAAGCAGCAGCAATGTGATTGTTTTTCTGATGAATGATGATAAGGAATCATCATTCTGAGGAATGATCCTGATGACAGGATCAGCATCAGTCAGCAGCACTTCCAACCTTGACCTTGACAGAACAAGACACCTAACAAGATCCAGCAGAAGATTTCAGGAGAGAACCCACAGGTCACCACAGCATTGGTGATACATGGCTTTTCGTGACTTTCTTTAGCTTCCTGCAATTCCTGGGGCTGAGGGCTCCACATCCATCTCTGCTGAGCTCTAAGCTGCTTCTTGTGATGTATCACACAGCTTTTAAGGCTGTATTGGCAAGTGTGTTGAAGGTATGGATCTAGTAAGTTTTAAAAGTAATCCTACCCTGATAAAAAGTTTATTTTCCTCAGAAATAGCAGCTGATACTTCTTATTCTTCCTGTTTTCTGTAGTGCTTTGTGCGGATTTTAGAATTTTTAATTTGTCCTTCGAAGACTACTTATTTCACTCTGCCCTCAGTGCAATACATTCACATTTTCTGAAAGAAGTGCATAACATTCTCTCCAAACCCTTCATTGTCGTAATTTGATAGATGCTAGGTTTGATAGATAGCTGATAGGTATGATAGATGTTAAGAGATCAGTAGTGACTACTGAGTGTAATTTAATGTGAAGGACAGTTAATATTGCTTACAAATATGTCATCAGTTCTTGGAAAATCAGTACAAGTGGGACTAATAAGACAAATCTGAGTATCTTAACCAGACTTTTTATTCTACAATCCAATACAATTACAAGGTTTAAATTCACTATTTTGACAATGGGTCATATGGTGAAAGGACGTGGATGATTACACATTGTATAAAAGAAAGCCAAACTAATGAAATGGCAATCTCCATCAGAGGAAATTTATTTTTTGTTCATGGAGAGATATGATTTGTTTGATTAATAATAATTCAGGAACACAATTGAGGTGCTGCATACACAGAAGACCTCAAAATGAAGTAATAAGAAAAATTCATTCTAGAAAAGAGCTATTTTGGATACAGATAAGTTTGACAATAATTGCCTGCTTATGAATACTGAATAAATACTTGAAAAACTTCTGAGCCATCATTGACTATGATATACCCGCTTCATGTGTGCTAGTAAGCTTCTGATTGCTAGCATTTTTATTGCTTGTCAAAATGTAAATGGTGTTTTTTAAAAAGGTGGAACTTGAAACCCTAAATCAATTTTGTGTTGTTGTTTTATTTTTTAAGATATACTTTATATGGCAAAAGAAAGAGTACAAAGAAAGATATAAACTAGCAGATTTGATTTAAATTGAAGTTGCACATAAAGAAACCAGTTATGGATTAGGGCCCCTTTTTAACTTAATCAAGGAGAGAATTTAAATATATAATTAGACACATTACATAAGCTTGCAGTTAAAATGCATTCTTAAATGTATTGGTATCCAGAAGTCTTACATAGATATTTAAATTCAGTATACCCGTTGTCCTAGTGTGATTACAATATATTTGTTCATGTGTCTTTTAGAACTTACCTCTTTTCCCTAACAATCTACAGAAATATTATACAGAGTGGAAGAGTTTAATATAGGTAGGTTTTGTTTTTCTTTCAAGATGAGAGAAGACAGAAAACTTCACTGGCATTCTGACAATAACTGATAACGTGCCTAGAACGAAATATTACAGTTGTTCCCTTAGTGAGCAGGTGCCATGCTGAGTACTTAAGAAATACATAATAGTCGCTTGATCGTTCAGACTTGTTGAGTAACTCCTGGAGGATCCTTGGCTTTCAGCATGCTTTTCAACAGTTTCATGAGAGAGCTGAGCTGGTCACCACTGCTGACAGAAAGATTTTTCTCTCCCTTTTGGTCATTGTGATACCAGTTCTCCATCTGCATCTTCTACAGGGGCACATGCTATTATCTGTCGGAATTATTTTTTGAAGAAAGTGTACCTGGGATCTAGAATAGTTCCTAAGGTATGGCAGTGCTGCTTGATGAATGGCTATTCCTTCTGGGAACATGCTTTGTTGAAATTGGGTTACTGCGTTCTCATTCTTGACCCAAGATGCATCAATGCAAATAAACTTAAATCTTCACAATAGTTAGAAGTGTTTATAGTAGGCATAGCAGAAGAAATAAAAAGGGAAATAAAAAGGGAACAAATCCTAATTTGCTTATTCTGAGGCTGGAATGTTATGAAATTGCTGTGCCAATTTAACTGCAGTTAGTATGAAGAACCTCTTCCCTGAACTTTCCCTTAGTACTTGGAAGTAATAGGTTTGAGGTTAGGGGCCCAAACATGTTTCTAATATGAAATGACATACAGTTTCTTCCTGCTGTGATTGATTAAAACACATGGAAGAAAAGGATATATGCTTCATAAGACTGAAGTTTTGAAACAACACAGCATAGTTTGTTGCCCTCAATGGCTTAAAGGAATCTTCTCTGTCCTTAGCAAAAAGCAGAATCTGATTTTGAAAATCAGTTGAGAAATACAGTGATAGTATGTTAATATTTTCCTGAATTCAGTTTTGAGCTTACCAATTAGGATTTAATATGACAAGAATGTATTTGCATGCATGCCTTCACACACACTGAGTGAAAACATCTCCATAAATTAGAGTTCCAGTAAATCCCTTGTTAACTTGACAGAACAGAGGCATAAGAGACATTTAAAAAACAATCCTCTAGGAAAGAGAGCTTTTTAAACTACTATTTTATTTAGAATAGATCTTGATATTTACATGAACTGATTTTTTGTCATTGTATGTTGAAGAAATGATGGCAAAAATTATTTACAGTGTTGCTCTCATAAGCCTAGTCTTTTATGAGCATGATAGCATCCTGTGATAAATACTGAGCACAAATAATCTTGCAGCTGCAATTCCTGATTGAAACTCCTAATTGTGTATGGTTTATGATATGTAAGCATTAGATTTATTGCTGGATATATTCACAAGCTTTCCACACCACCTTCTTCACATTTCTCCTGAGGCATCTTTTTTCCTGTGTATTATGTGCTTGGCTGAATGCTTTGTGGAAAGATTTGTAGTACTGAAAAAAAACGTAATGAGGCGATGTTTTGTGAAAGTTGAGAATGAACGTCATGTTGGAGGCCTGGCTGAGATTTCATAAGGCACATAGCAGGTAAACTCTACTGGATAGTGCACACAATAAAACAACCCAAACAATTTAATGATGTTCTCTGCCAGATTGTATTAAAATAAGGATGTTATTTGTTCTTTAAGATTTTACTAGTTAAAAAAAGAAATTGAACTTCAGTATTTCTGTTCTGGGAACTCTGGCTAATTATATGGAAATACTCTGAGGGATCCTTCGTAAGTATTTTGTTCTGGGTTTTTGTTAGTTCTGTGGTTTTGTATTCTGGACATGTATGGCTGTATATTAAAGGTGATGGAGGCTTCTGTTATTTCCTAGCACATTTTATGAGTACAACTTGAGGCAGATTCTTGGGTTCTGTCAACTTCATTGGGTGTCCGTGCCCAGGGGCTGCGGGGGCTCTGTGAGGAGAGGCCGGGGCTGCCCGGTGCCGCACACAGCCGGTTCCAGCCGATTCCCAAACAGCCCCACCTCAGGGTGGAGCTGAGCCTGTCATGGTGGCCCCTGATGATGCCTCTGGGAAAACAGAAGGTGCAAACGCTGCCCGGGCAGCAAGGAGTGAGGAACCAGTGTGAGCCCCGGCCCTGCAGCCCCGGGGAGAGCAGGAGGGGCAGGGGGGGCTGCGGGCGCCGGAGCAGGGATTCCCTGGCAGCCCCTGGGGAGGCCATGGCGGAACAGGTGTGTGCATGGGAGCCCATGCAGGACTCCACACAGGAGCAGCACCTTCAGGGAACTGTGGCTTGTGGGGAGCCCGCACTGGGGCAGTTGTTGGAGGACTGCCACCCCGGGCAGGCCCCGCGCTGGAGCAGTGTAGCTCCACTGTCAATGCGCAGCTACGCTGACTTCCCTAAATCTGCATGTGGTTTTAAGCTGAAGTTCTTTTCCATAGTTTCAACACTGTTCACACCAAAAGGTGAATATTGTTTCAAGAAAGAGACAAGGAATGTCTATCAGTAATTCTATTGATAGGCCTTCTGCTCAGTAATTCATGAGGTGCAAGTTTTAATTATTGCAGCGAGCACTTAACTGACCTTTTCAGCTGTCCTTGTCTTTCTGCTTATCCGCTGAGTTGTAAGTTAGACTCCCTGACTTGAAAGTAAAATGGTTCTCTGACTTTTAAGAGACCAGAGATCCCAAAGCAAGTTACAGCAGTTGCTGCTGTGGCCTATTCCTGAGGGCAATACTGAATATATTCTCTCAATCTGAACAAAACTCGAAATGCGAAGAAGATATGAGGACATATGTACTGCAGTGTTCGTTCATTGTGTGTTCATCTCTGTAATTGTTTTAATTCTTGGTTGTAAGACAGTTTGTTTTGTGAAAGAAGGTGGATGTGTCAAAAGAATACTTTTGTTAGTGCCATTATTTTTATTTGGTATCTTCACAAGTTCAGGGGATCTATGTAAATTCAGTAGACTGAAAAATTGAAGGTCAGAGGAACATCCAATAATACTTTCTGATCTTGAAAATAATTAAATGTTGCCCAAATAGCCATATATCAAGTTCAATAATTCAATACTGTCTTTCTATAAGGCATTTGTTAAGGGATTAAAGCTATCGTCATACACAGAAATTCCAGTAGTAGGTATCTCATTACTTGTTTAAAAATCGTGCTTTACATATGTGGATGTGTATTTGTGTACATATTTATTGCAGATACAAGCTGATGAGTAGCGGTAGTTTTTCAAGCAGACTATAGGTTATGTTTTCTTCAGGAAGACACAAAATTCATACAATCCATGTTTCTATTTAAATGAATATTTCAGAAATGAGCACATTGGTGTTTGCAAGATGTAATTTTAAAAAAAAAAGAAATGTGCGGAGCATGATTTTATTGGGCTGCAAGTTAAGTAACTGACATTATTTGAAACTATCTTGGTGTAACTTGCAATGTTTCTATTGTCATCCCTTCCCCATTTGTTTCGATCTGTTTGGGGATCAGCTGCAGGCTTGCTCCCATCTCATGTTGAGATCTTCGTGTCCTCCTGCATAGAAACAAGAGCTTTGGTAGAGGAGGTATTTCATCACTTACTAAAAGTGAATATGCAAAACTCACTTTTTTCTGCTATGTTAGTAAATTCCTGTCTTGCATTTTCAGCTCTGGTTTATCAAAAATACGTCATGTGCAAAATGTCCCTTTATTGGATGTCTGAGGAAAAGAGCTGCCAGTGATTAGATTGGCCATTCATCCTTCCTCCATTGGTCCAGCATAACCAGCATTTGCTTCTTGAACCTTAGCCAAAAATTATCTTGTCTCCAGCTGGATAGGGATATTTCATCATCTTTAAAAACTGAGGTGACCATTATGTTGTTATTGTTAGGCAATTATTTCCTGTTCTCATACAAATTTACCCTCTGACCAGTTCTGGCCATGATATATCTGGCAGGGAAGCCAGTGAAGACTAATCAAAGCTTGTGAGAGCCTCTGTTGCTGTAATGCAATTTATTGCCTTCTATCCCTGCTGCCTTTGCCACTGGTCACTTGTTTCTGAAATGTATCTGTAGTCTTTCTTAAAGCTTCCTATTCATAACTGATTACCTTTCCTGCAAAATGAAAAAATACTCCAGAATCGGACTCAGTGGCTGTCCCAGAGTGGAAGATTGGCATCACCTGGTTTTATTGTACAATGCTGGAACTTGTCAAGGAGTTGGCTGGAGACTTAATACTGCATCTCTTCGTGCACTTGCTCATGACCAAGAAATGACTCCAGGCATAAAGTCCGTTGCTGTTGTTTACTCCCCTTCTCTTTTTTTCCTGGACTCTCACAGAGGTATACATTCATTGACCCCATTCAAATTCCTGCTTTCTTGTACTGATCTTTAAATTCCACCCATCCCCAGCCCCATCCCCTAAAAATGGCAGATTATGTTATGAAAGAAGGCTCCATGTGGCAAAATGCAGCAGCTGTTAGCATACAGGAAGGCAGTAGTTCCAGCTCGGGAGATAACCCTTTCATAAGAGTAGAACCTTAAACAACCTAAATTTTGGCCAACGCAAATCTGGTTCCTTTTATGGTGGGTTCACCTTGGCTGGCTACTGTGTACCCACCAAGCTATTCTCTCACTTGCCTTCCTCAGCAGGACAGGGGGAGAAAATAAGAGGAAAACCTCATGGGTTGAGAAGAAGGCAGCTTAATGAAAAAAAAAAAACCACCAAAGTCCGTGTATGGAAGCAAAGCCAAAAAAAAAAAAAAAAGATGATTTCTCTCTACTTCCCATCAGCAGGTGATGTCCAGACACTTCCTGGGAAGCAGGGCCTCAATACGGGCAGCAGTTGCTTTGGAATACAAATGCCCTATAACAAATGCTCCCCCTCTCTCTTAGCTGTTATTGCTAAGCACGACATCATGTGGTCTGGAATATTCCTTTGGTCAGTTTGGGTCACCTGTCCCAGCTGTGTCCCCTCCCAGCTTCTTGCCTATCCCCAGCCTACTGGTCTTTGGAGGGGTGGTTGGAGAGACAACCTTGCTGCTGTGTGAGCACTGCTCAGTAATATCCAAAACACTGGTGGGTTATCAACAGCGTTCTATGATCTGCTTAGAATTAAACAGAGCTACTGCATTTGTTCATAAACTTCTGTGTAGTAAGAACAATCAGTGTGGAAACATTGGAATTTCTCAAAGGAATTTTTGTAAGAGGTGGGCAAATCATTGCATTCGTCTCAGATAATTTCCCCTTCCTTTTTGGGAGAATTTCTAAGTAAAAATCTATGGGAGGACCTATGTTTGTTATATAAAATATCAGATTATATTTAAATTAAATATGGTGGAAGAGCGATGTTGATGGACTGAAGGTGAGTGGAGGACCAACAAGATTATTAGAAGATTGGAGCACATGATGGATGGGGAGAGGCAGGCGGAACTGAGTTTGTTTGGTTAGAAGACCAAGATGGTATTTTATTAGCTAGCTAATGTATACAAAGATGGAGCCAGACTCCATGGAAGTGCACAGTGAAAGGATGAGAGGTAATGGATACAGGCTGCAACACAGGGAATTCTTCTCAGATATTAGGAAAAAAATCTTGACAAAAGGATTACACAAACACTGGAGCAAAGGCCTAGAGAGGCTGTGGAATCACCGTTCTTGGATATATAAGTAGAGTTGGGAATGTTGTAAAAAAATTATGTAATTTGCTTCTGCTTAGAAACATATTATGATTGACCTTTTCATGTAAACATTTGTATGGATATTTAAGTACATGTAAATAAAAATTTTGTCTCAGGCATAAGTTATTCAGAACTGATTTGGAGAAACCAAATAGGTATAGGAAACAGAGGCTATTTGTTTCTCTTTCTTTGAAGCATCTGGTGTGACCACAGGGAGAGATGAGATACTGACCTGGATGGGTCACTAATCTGAGCCAACACCTTAAAGCATATGCTTTGTGCATGCAACTGACTAGCTGAACATAAAACTATTTTGTGTTTAGTATTTCATTTCAGTGCTCTGTATTGGGCTTCCTATTTCTCATACAAGTTTCCATATTTTATTTTCATCTTGAATAAGATTGGAAAGCATATCTTTTTTTTTTTCCCTGTATTTACTATCTTATGCTATAAATGATGCAATTAATATATGAGAGTGTGTGAGGAAATCATCACCCTTTGAGGATTCAGTTTTGTCTGCCCTCTTATGTGACATTTAAAATTTATTTTTAATCCTAAACGCCATAATATTAATCTCACACAGAGTTATGAGTCTTGAATTGCCTACTTCTGCTGGTAAGCTTAGAGGAGAAGAAAAGGAAGCAGCTGATTTTTCTTTTTCTTTTATTATTTTAAAATTTCAGCTATATTCATTGTTTTTTACTTTTGCCCTACCCCACTGTTTCCCTCCTCTTCCATTTTCTAATGAAGTTATGCAGATTCAGATTTATAACATGTAAGCTTAATAGCACTAAACACTTGTTGTTTAATTGGTAGAGATTTGGGAGAAAGCCCAGACTAATTAACACCAATTCCTACTCTATTGCCCATTTTTAATGGATCTTAGGATCAGATCCTTTTGGAACTAAAGTTATATTGAAGGAATGTTGAAAACAGAAAATAAAGTTGTATATGGCTACCTTGAGAAACCATCTGTCACCAGTATAATGCTTGCTTTTTATAAGTAACAAGAGATATATATACAGTATAAACAGTGTTTCCCTTTTGAAGCATTGTTCATATCTACATAAACTCTCCTGGAATTCTCTCCAATTATATCCATACACCTTTAATTTCACAGTTGCCTTTCTCTTCCTTAAGAATGGAATAGTTAGTGAATATTGACCAATTTTACTATAGGAAGTCCCATGAGTGATATTTATTAGTTCATAACTAATTTGGTGTTTATAAAAATATAGAAACTAGAAAAATGAAATAGCTTTATACAAATACTTAATTAAATATCTAAAACACATCAAAAAGGAAAAGATAATTACAGTACAAACAAGGTGAGATTTCAGTTCAAGCATATTAAGCATGTGGTCTTCACTAGCTATTGTAGCTCCTTTCTTCATGGTATCAACAGAGAAGGACACTTCTCAGTGGAGACCTGTCTCTGCTAACAATAGAAGAGCCTATCTTAGGTGGCTTAGCTAACTGGTAGACAGTTAAAGCCAGGTGACATGAATCCAGCCTGCAAGAAAAATGACTCTACATCATTTGGATAATTTTTCTACAAAGGCGTTTGAAAGACCAAGAACCCAAAAGAAGTTTTGTGTCATCAGAGTTTTCTGACTTGAGCATCTTCATTGTTTGGCTTCCACTTCATTGACTAAGCTGGTATTAGTGGAATTCTTACCTTCTTCAAACTAACTGCTTGAACCTCTGTTGGTTTAGGACCAGAATGCCCTGGATATTAAAAGATTATGCCCTGTGACTTACGACCCTGTTTCCCTACATTTCTCTCCCTTCTTCTTTACTCTCCAGCTCGGAGACTGTCTTAGCTAGCTATGATTTTGTATTACTGTTGTCACTGCAGCATGTTGCTGGTCAGAAATCAGAAGTTAAAGTTATCATTGTCTGCTTTTCAATGTTAAAACAAGAAACGCTTATTAAAGCCCTCTGTTTGCCCTTTGGAATACAATGCTGTCAGAAGTATCAGGGGAACATAAGCTTAAGCGGCCTGTCATTGTACACTAATGCAAATCCTTTGTTGTTAATCTTGGTATAAGGAAATATAAAATGGGAATTACTTGATGTAATTCTACTAAAATACTTGACATTGGATGTCTTGTATCTCCCACTAGTGTTTGAAATTTTAGTCTACAGGCACATGCTAAACAGTGTTTCCTTTCAAATAAATTATGTAAAACGTCTAATGTGGTTTTGTATAATGATCTCCTTGTTTCTTAACTTAAAGCATCAAATACAGTTAAGTATTTCGACAGGGTACCGTGAGAGACGGTGGAGTTCCTGTCACTTCAGTTTCTTGAAGAAAAAAATCCAATAAAAATCTTTCAGGGTGGTTGATGTATGTTTGATCTTGCTTCAGAGATGTTGCATGGTCTAGAAGACTTCCAGGCTGCACTAAGAGTTGGTTAGTTTGTATTCAAAGTGAATGCTTTATTCCTGTTTGCAGAAATTTAAATTCTGGTTTCTTAGGGAAAAAACAGAACTTTTCAGCAAAGAGGCTGCAAGATGTAAATGCATTTAGTATGTCTCAATCTTAAATTTTATAATGTGAAGTTGCATGGAAATGACTGGAGTCGAAATCGTTTTGTGTGTTGGCCAGATTTTAATTTTTTACTGCCCAAGCATTTTTCGCATGTTTATTTACCTGAAGACGACAGAACTCTAACCAATTAGCCTATGGTTGTATGAAGCACAGCGGATATTCCAGTTGGTAAAAAAATAATTTCAAATGTGTTATTTGTCATCAAGGTGCATGATATGTGACTAGCCTTTTAATGGCTTTTAGAAATGTGCTTCACATAATTTAAAACAAGCTGTCTTATCAGTATGTCTTGCAATTAATTTAATCTTGTTTCTGTTATTTCCACAGTATTTTTCAATTCAGTGAACCTCATTACATTTGCAAGTGCATTAAATTAGAGTCTGGATAGAAGAAGAGAGATGATTATCAGTTAATTTAATTATGTTTCTACATTTGCCCATTTAATGGTATGTCTGCCATTGTTGTTGCAAGCCTTTACTGCAGTAGCACTATGCAGAAATTAGTTCCGATTCCATGTAAAGTTTATGTTATCTGATAACTCCTGACAACTAGTGGAGGCACATGTTCAGTAATTTATCAGCTTAATCAGAAATCATTTACTGTAAGTCAAATGGCTACAGTATGGTATACTTTCACTATATTCACTACATCATTATTATATTTTCCAAATTCGGATATGTGGCAATGTTTTTACACAGCTTTACATCATTAATCTAATTAAGAAACAAAATTCTACATCGTTACTGTAACTGAAGAAGCAGGTAAGCGTGCCATTGCACAGTTCTCTTCTTCTAACAGTTACACAGTGTCGCTGAGGAATGTTCTTGCTTTTAAAGAGGAGGAAAAGAGCAAAGTAAGCAAAACCAAAAATTCGCCATGACACAGTCCTTCACAGAAAATGCTCTTTACTTTTATTAATGAGATTATGTGGTCATTTAGGGAGATGCTAATACCTGAATTCTAGTACTCATCTTCTAATATGGTCCCTGTCAATGTTACTGCTTTTGGCAGTAAGTACTATTTTTATAGTTTTTTGCAACTCTGCAGTTTTTTCCTTAAGGTTTTTGCCATATGTTGGAAATTTCAAGATGTATGGCATTTGCCCTGGCATCTGGAAATCCTAAGGATAGAGCTACAGACACTCTCCAAAGCAATTCTATGTTACATGTGCAGCTACGTAAGGAAACATTCATCAATTGCATAGCTCATTAAAGGCAGATCTGGTAAGGCAACACTTTGGATTTTTAGACATTTATAGATACCTAGTATTGAAGTGAGAGAAACAGAGGTTCAGCTGTGAAGTGCAAAATGTTTGAAGTTTTAAGATACCCATTTCCTGGATTTTTAGTGTTTTAAGATCTGGAAGTAAATGGAAAAAGTATTAAAAAATGACAGGAGAAATAGACTGAAAATAAGAAAGCAAAATAAAAATTAAATCCAAATTTTACTATACTCTGAGAACTGTTCTGTTGCTATATTTTGGAAGTTAAAAAAATTAGATTTATATTTATATTTACTCTTTATATGTGATGAACCATTCTGTGAACTTCACTGGCTGCAAGGTAAATAATGAACATATATTGTGTACATTTTTAAGTTGTTTCTTTTTCGGAAAGTACTTGCCACTAGAAAAAGACTCCCGTGGTATATTGCAGAGGATCAGTATGCTTCTGATGACTTCCGGTCCCACACTCCAATTCTGTTAGACTTGCGATACGGAGAGATGATGGACTGTTTTGTAGTGGAATAGATACACCAAGCTTTTTCAAGGTAAACACCAGGCTAACAGCAGGTATTAATAATAATAATAATAAAAAAAAATAAATAAGAGATTAGTGAATTATGAAGGACATCTGAGTCGGATGGTTTTTTTTCACTTGCAGACGTGAATACTGGCAGTTGCTTAATCTTCATTTTTTTTGCATGCATCTTTATATTTCAGTCGTTGCATGTCAGGTACATATTACAATTTGAGGTAATGGCCAAAGCATGATGAGGTGCTTAGTTAGAGCCTTAGTTAGGGTAGCTATGGGAAATGCTGTGATGCCAAGAGGGCTTTCAAGATGCAGAGCCACCGTTGTGGTTTGTGCCTGAACTGGCCAGCCCACATAGCAGAAAGTCAGAAAGTCTAGATTTTCTGAAAGATTAGCTGTTGTTGTAGTTAATATAGAAAACTACTGTAATATGGAACTGCCTAGTATTAATGTCTTAAGAATAGGTAACATGGCAGGAAAATAACCTGACCTCTATCTGCATATATGTGCAAGAGATTAAATGAAGACCTTAAAATAATTGCTACATTTTTGACATGATAAAAAAATGTCCATTTTGTTTTAAGTTAATATTTTAATACTTCTGATACACTAAATTGGAACAGGTCCTTAAAAAATGGCAAATTTAATATATGTTTGAAACTGAGAGCTGTGTGTGGGCACAGAGTGGGAGAATCAGACTGAACAAACTCCCGAAAGATTGGATTATTAAGTTGTCATTGCCGAAAACAATCATATTCTCACAGCTGTTAACTTTAGCGATGACAAGTGAATCGATAACCCAAAGGATTATTACCTACTATTACTTACTATGTGGAAATTAAAAACTTTATGATTATTTCATAGCTTTTTTTTTGGTGATGAGGAGTTAAAGTCAGAATACCACCTTTGCCATTTATCTTACAGGTATTTGGGGTTTGAGGACCAACCTCGTGTTTGAGTTGCAACTCATGATTTTGTAACATTTGACACTTTTTACCATTATTATTTTTCTAAATAAGTACAATCTTTACTGTTCAGCTCCATTGGAAATAAGTGTTTTGAATATCTGCCATTACCCAGGGTCTCTGGCAGAGTCCCTGGAAAAATTCCCATGGGCCAAAATGTAATGTTATGCTCCTTTAAACTGCCAAACCCCATCATTTAGAGACTGCAGGGCTGGGATGAATCAAGCCGTTTGTCCAGATATACAGAAATAAAGCAAGGATTCATTAACTAGTTCTGACTGTAATAAATAGTGTCTGATTACAAGAGTCCACAACTAATGCTAAAGGCAGAAAAACAGATAAGGTGTGGCTACAGATAGCAACCTAGGGAATTAAATAGACTTAATTAATAGATCAGTGAAAATTTTGGTTATCCATTTGATGTATTGGAGAATAAAGTCTCTCCTTAAATGAGGATAGATCTCTACTCGGTTAATCGTCTTACGTTACAATAGTTTTGCATTTTCTACTTAACTTTTCTAGAAAATGTTTTGGTTTTTTTGCTTTGCTTTGTTTTAAACCGGTGATAACTTGGTAATTGCCTATGACTTATTAATGATGCTTGCTGTACAGTGAATGATTTCTGCTCTCCTTGTTCTTGTCAGTTCGCTTGTGCCATTTTTCCCCCAAAATGATATTTTTGGGGGGACTGAAATGGAAACATTAAATCCCTTAATATTCTGTGTTTGAAAAATACCATGTTTTTCTTTCTGTCAGGAAGAATGGTTTCAAATCCCTCCTTGGTCTAAGCTGCTATGCTTGACATCTCATTATTTGACTCAGCTGTTTCAGTTTCACCTTCACCCAGCTAATTAAGTAACTCATTGAATGTATTATTCAGTATTTGATCCCCCTATCTGAGTCGGTGAGAGATGGAATTTTAAAAAAAATCCCCTTGATGGGATTAGCGAAAGGATTGTTGCTCTGACATGGTGGACTAAAATGAGAATGAGCTAATGAAGTTGGCGATATATGAATTGCATTCTGTCACTTTAGCGAATGTTTGGCTGCTGGTGAAAGTATGGGGATTAGGGTTGCTTTGCTTTAAAGTGATCATTCCTTAACTAACCAGATAGTGACCTGTTAATTGTTTCAGGACATCTGTAGTATGAAAGAGGTTCTTTAGTTTTATTTACATTTTGGTTTCCCTCTTCAGCTGTTGTTCTGCGGGATATTGTATCATCGTGTGTCAAGTCTAGATAGGGGCTTTAGCTATTTATGGAACTTGGCTTTGTTCATCATTTTGGCTCTGTTACCAACATGTATTACTTTTCAGTGCTTTTGGCAATTTTTGAATAATTTATTTCTCTTTCTTGGATTATAAATGTAAACAGGACTGCTCTGCAAATGAGCAAAACCCAGTGTTCAGCTAGAGGTTGTCCAGTTGCATTCCTGTTCCTCTGACTTTGACTGCATTTGTGACTACTCTTTTGTATTAAAAGGGAAGTGTTAGTACAATTAAATTAATTTCCTTTTTGCTTTAGAATAATTTTCTTTAATATTTACATTAAGCCTCCTGAATTAAACATACCAATGTTCTCATCCACTTAAAATCTACAAATTTTTATCATGTTGGTTAAAGCAAACCTTTTACAATCTTTTTTTTTTCCTAAATGCAAATTAACACAAAAATATAATGTCACCAGAGAAATCTAGCCTAAGAGTATGCTTTTGATTTTTGATACAGAAGACTGAAGTTCTCCAGTGTTTGAATGAGGTGCAGTAAGGAATTGGGTCTCTTTCTCTAGAATCCCAGAGAAGTTTTCTAGTCAATGTGCAGTTTATTGTTCTGATGCAAGTGTCTCCCTGTCCTCCTCCCAGGGCTGGGTTGTCCTTTCAGCTTTGAGCAGAAATCCCTTTCTGGCTCTGAGAAGGCCATCTTGGCAATAGTCCAGTGACAACTGATACCTTCCAGTGAGCTGGTTTGATGGTGAAACTGGAATTTTCCACTGAAAAGTCCTAATTAAGTCTTACACAGAAAATCTGATATACTTTATCTCCAGAATAGTTCTTGCAATATGTGTATTCAAATGAAATAGTTTGAGTAAATCACAGTGTGAAAACAATCACTAGAAAATTCTTCTCTCTGATTTGAAATGATCAATTTTTTTTCTACAGACGTATAAAACTGATAGGAGTTTTGTAATGATTAAGAAGTGTGAACTGCATTCTGAACAGTTTCATGGCAAAACAAAACACAAACTGCGGCAGCTTCTTTGTCTAATGAATGTTGCATTTCATTTTAAAGAACAAGATAGCTCCTAAAGGAAAATTCTAGAGCTTTTAGAATATACCTACACTCTAAATTTAGGGTATTTGATATTTTTGTTCTGGAATAAGAGTGTATTTTGCCTGTTTACCTTAATCTGGTTTTGCTCTGAGCAGATAAACTCTTTTGGATGTTGGTATGCCAAGGGAAAAGGCTACGGTTTTGGTAGGAAGTGATAGCTTTGGAATAGACTTTGACCTCTTTGCCTTGCTTTTGCAGATAGTTTTGTTTGTCCAGAAGGTTATTGTTATAGTTCTTTGCAAGGAAAAATAAGTAATTGGAATGGAATGTCTTTAGATTAATATTCTGACAGGTACCTTTTTATACCCATCTTCTTGCTAATGAGAAGATATGTAAATATTTTATTAAGCAACTAAAAGATTGAGAACATTGTCATTAATGAGACATGAAGTAGAAAAAATTAGACTATCAGTCTTTCAATAATTTGAAACAGTGGAAAGTGTTAACTGTCTTATCATACTAACAAGGGTTCATAATATTTCTAATTGTATCAGCAAACTAAATTTATATTCAGTTATTTTCTTGTTTTAAGCTTGTTTGGAATCTTTGGAAGCTTTTTGCTTGCTTTCCTAGAGAAATGCTCAATCTTACTGGCTAGCATTTTTTACTGCTTTATTCTAATGAGAAAAATAAGTTAATACATATATAAACTTAGCTAAATTTTATGGATAATTTAATGTACAAAAACTTAGCTAGGTTTGTAGGTAATTTAATAAGTAGTTAATCAGATTCTTCATTTTACATGTGATTGTCTTAGAACTTATGAGTTTTTTATATTTGTAGATTTGTAGTATATAATAGTAGTACATAATAAAATGCTGAATTGCACTGTACTTTTATGCAATAATTTTATTAATCATCTGAATCAAAAAATTCATTAAAGGTCACTTTTTCTTTCACTTCACTATTTAAATAAGACAATGTCTTAATTATGCTCTATAGGGAAATAAACAAGCGTATCAAACTGGTTTTAGCTGTGAAATATGAGCAATGACTTGAAAATTTTGTCATAATATATATGTCATTAATATATGTGGTTTTAATTCGTTTTCAGTGGTGCAATGGCTTATTTTAGAACTTGAAATTTTTTTCACCAAAAGTCGAATATTAAGTGATTTATTTGTATTAAATGCCTTGAAAATTCTCAATTATATTTCAAAAACTGTGTGTCCCCCAGATGGTAAAAGCAATGCTAGTTTTTTTCACGTGGTGTGCTCTACCCAGCCTCTTTGTTAAGGGCAACTGCTCTTCATATCTTTTAATATTCTTTGTATATCCAAGTATTTTTCAAGACAGTTTTTTTTCCACACAGATTTGTCTATAGCTAGAAAAAATGCCTGTCATAAATCTGCTAATCCAAATCTTCAAGTCTTTGTCCTTTCCTTCAGTCTATGAGGCGCAAGATGCACTCGTGCCAGTATCCCATTACATCATTTATGGCTATACAGGGGGTGAGAGCAGTGAGGTACAGTGAACACAACTTTTTACTGCGTGTTTGGGGACATGATGATTCACAGTAATTATAAACAGAAGAGTAGGTAAATACCCAGTTTTTGCTAGTGCTTTCCTCTTTGCTCTTAAAAATTTAGTGCTATTAATCTTTTTTAAGTGTGTGACACTTTGATTTCTAATTCAATTTTATGTTCTTATCTTGGAATTCTGTGCTCGCGCTTTAAATATTAATGACTTTAAGCACAAGTTATGTTAATGAAGCAGTTATGTCTTTTGGGTTTAAGTACCATTAATTTTAGGAAACTACTTCTCCTGTGAGTAATCAGAAGCAGCTGTTGGTTTTGCTGCAAAATGTTAATGCATAGATGAAAAAGAAATAGTGAATATTTGCATCAGTAACTTTAAAAAACAGAGACAGTTTGCTGTAAGCGTAGCTTTGCTATGCCTTGCTGTGGTCAGATGTTCCCAAATTCAAACACGGTGTTGTTCTGAATGTACTGAATTTTTAACTTTCACAGTGCCTTTTTAATACGCAATATTGAGGTTTGTTGAAGTTGTGCATGCTAAAATTTCCTGAAATGTTTCTTCTTGAAATAAAAGACCTTAAAGGTAGTATTCTAGTAATATTTCAAATTACAACTAATTTAGTTTTCTACTGTTCATCTGTTTTCCATACGTAAAGGGTAATTTTAGTCACAAAGCTGTTTTAAGTTACTTTCTCACCGACATGTTTGTCCTGTGGAAGATTTACATTCAATGTATGTCTCTGGCTTGAAGTAAAGCCCAATTGCAGCAAGACACTGTATGCTGAAGTATATTAAATACACCTTTTACTGACTGGGGGAGAATTTCTTGCTTGGGCAGCATATGTTCGCAAAGGAGGAAATCAGTGCCTTCAGTTCTGATGGGTAGCCCACAAAGAAGCTGTTGAAGGGTGAGCGTTGTCCTTCCAGACAGAGCAGACCAGCCGGTCATGCTGAGACCAGTGGAGACAAGTTTTTGCTGCTGTGCTTACCTACAGCATTCAGAAGCAACCCTGTGTTTCTGAGAGAGCTCAGAAATAGCCGGAGTGTTTCCAGTTGCACTAAGTTCCTACTAAGTTATGCTGTACAAGTTCTATAGTGCTAGAAAGGTGATCTTTTTGGTCCTGTGCTGTGGTAGAGCTGTAAGTGCATACCACCTTAAAGTTACACTAATAGATCCTTGAATGTCTTTGTCACCTTTTTTTAGCTTCTTTGAACCAGAGCCTGTCTCATTATAAGTTTTCCTTTACAGTGGTTGTGCTGAAATATTTGCAATAGCAGGGTGTTTCGCTAGAAATTTCAGAAGAGGGTTGATCAAATCTGTTTACTTGCTCTACTATCAATTGAGTAAAGTAGGAGCCTTCCAGCATTATCTAAAATAAACCTTTGGCGTGTACTTTGCTTATCTAAGGGATTTCTAGAATTGGTGATGACACATAATTGTTTAGATGTTTAAGCATCTGAGATCTTTTGATTGCAAGTTCTTAATGTACTTTCTGAATGTTTGGGATATGCCATGCTATATGTAACTGAGCAGATTCTGTCTGGCTTATGTTTTCATAAAGATAGCTGCAGCCCTGATCCAGCTCAGAGTTGTGCAGCTGGGAATGTGTGTTGCAGAAGCGTGTGCTAATTTTATTCTCCCCCAGAAAATGTGTGTCTCTTTTATCTCCCTATTGTAAGCTTTGCCCATCACTAAGTTCTCAGGGAGGGTTAAATGAGAGCTCATAGGCTAAGCAAAGACTGTGGAGAAGCTTCACCTAAGCCAAGAAGCTTCCAAGAAAGGGATTTTTTTTTTTTCATGATGATGAATTTGGTGAGTTCATTTTCTTTCCTTTTGTTTGTCGTTTTAGATGTTCAGGGCAATATTTGAAATGTAAGCCTTTGGTGCATGGACTTGGAATGACTCTTGTTCTATGTTTATGATGCAACCATGACAGCAGGTAAAGCTGAAAGTAATAGCATTACTGTAATTTCTTTCTTATTAACAAGTGTTATAGTACTTTTTTTAAGAATATGGAAATACTTCAGCTATATTTTTATGTGATTATAGGGTGGTCTAGATTACTCTCAAGCCAGAAGGCCTGTTTTCCCATCTCTGCTCTCCTGTCTTCAGCATTTAGGGATCCTAGTTTACTCAATTTCTGTACAGGCTGTTCTGTTATCTCCTTTTCTTACTGACAATATTCCTATCCAAATATAACCCATAGTATCTTGCTTTTCTCTCCTTTTACTCCATTGCCTTAAAACATTTAACACTCCACTATTATTACTATAATGGTCACTGCGTATGCATTCGTTTGCCTACATCATGTCCAGACCAAGGTCTATCCCCATGCATGTGCAACTCTTCTCATAGACGAACACGCCCTATTCTCCTGCATCTCAGCTCATCATATTTGTGGTGTTATTAGCAATAGCTTGTAATGTCCTTAATTATCAGGTAGTGATTTTCTCAATCAGCCAAAGTACCATTTTCTGAATAACTTCCATTCAAGGCTACTTGATCTCTCTAGGCTTGAACCTATCTGGTATTGCTGGATGTGGAGTTGAAAATATTTTTCCTAGCTTCGAATAAACAAATCATTTCTCTCTCCAAGTGTATATTTGTAAAAATATAACAGCAGTTAACTAAGGCATCATCTCAGTCTCATGATTGCTAACATTTCAGTGGAGGATATAAATATATGGCATATTCTAAAGTAGATACAAAAAATACTCCTTTTTACTCTTGTAGACTCTCATCTTCCCAATTTCTTCTCCATTGAGACATTTATATTTAAGTCATATTCACAGCTTTTTAGTCGGTGTATTTTCTGTGGTCATTAATAAGCCTAAAACTGACTTCCAGTAAAATAAAACGACTTAGTACCAAAATTAAACTCAAACTGTAAGATATGAATATACAAAGTAAATCATTGTTCATCATTGTAGTGTGTAATGTCTACAAACAGGGATTCCAAACTCTTGTTAGGCAAACAAATCAGAAATGAGAATAAAAGAAAAAGATATTTAATCTTTCCTTTGCTAAAGGTTTTAAACATCCATAGAGAGATAGCATTAGCAAAGATATTGTACGACTGCTCTAGTAAAGAAAGATGTTTTAAGGCTTGCAGTCATCGTGATTTTTTTTTTCTGAAATGAAGAATTGTTACTTCATCTTGTAGAAAAAATCTAATAGCCATTTTTTTGTCATAAAGTGATGTGAAAAAACAAGGTTGTTAGAACAAGAAATATTGCCTGAAATATCTGCTGGGGAGGTGGGTAGGAAAAACCTCAACAAAAAAGGTTGCAGGAGCTTCAAAGATTAGCAAGACTTCTGAGTGTCACTGAGCTTTTACACTGGTGCTTTTTTTATTATTATTTGGGTGTATCAAAAGCGCAAATGCAGTTTTTGGGGCTTTTTTCCAGCTGTCAGAAAACCTGTGTATGATTTGAATTTTCAGAGTCTTCTCTGCAAATTCAGTTCTACGGAATGTACTTTATGAACTTGAAGCAATAAGAAGTTAGACTGGGAAAAGTGTTTCTAGATGTTGGGCTACAGAAACCTCAGTTTTCTGTCCTCCTCACGCTGTCCTGGTGGCTATCTCGGTCTGCTTTTGGCTCACAGTCACATATGCTTCATGTTCAGGACATTAGTTTCTGCATCTGTTGAAATACAGGTAGCTATTACCGCTCTTGCTGTCATTACTGCCTCCGTCTATCCTGTGCTGTTATTTAAATATTGGGTTTAGATATTATATGTATTAGAGTAAGTAATTATATAGTTACAGAATTGTACATGAATTATCCATGATAATTTTCTAGTCAAATATAGACTCTGAAAAATGTTTCACAACCTTTACTAGTCTCACATATGAAGAAATCAACCTGCTGATCAAAAGCTCCCTCTGTACTTCTCTTATTTCATGGAATTCCCTTTGCACTTTGAAAGTCTTTAAAAGTAGCAGACAGTTGCTGATAAAGTAGTTGCCATGAGTGACAACTTAGAATACTGTTATTTTTGCTTTTGAGGATACCAGATGGGAATTACGTAAAGTGTAGTTAGCTGAAGCCTTCAAAAGACACGCACATTTGGGTAACTAATTTTGCAAGTGGTTTTTTGTTGTTGTGTTTTTGGATTTTTCAGCCTTGCAGGAGGTCTGAGGACAAAAGGAGGAGATCACATATGCTTCATCTGGTGTTTGATCATAGTCCTCTAGAGTCTTTGATAATTTTGATACGGGCTGACTTGGTCTTTTCAACCTTTATTCATTAATTACATTTTAAAAGTTATCATTCTGAGTTGGCCAGTACAGGCAATATTTTGTGGAGTAGCTCTGATACAGAATCTCAGTGTTCATCTGGTATTCGGTAGAAAATCTCGTACTGGATCTGCTTTTCTGAAGCTTATTTAAATTTCTTGAAAATAAACTTGACGTTGGCTTTACTGTATTGCTATACCATGGTAAGAAATGGATTTTTCCAGCCTTATGTAGTGAACAAAATGTTAGTAGTTGGAAAATATCTGGCATAATTTACTAAATGTTATCATTTGATTATCATCACATAATTTTATAGAATGTATTTTCTGGCTGCATTATTAATAATCATTAGTCTTGGTAAGAGCAATTACAGTGTAAATGGTGATGATGATTTTCAGTATTTGTTTTGTAAAATTAGCCACAGTTTTAGATGTTATTTTGAACATATTAAAAACAATGATGAAATCACATATTTAATCAGTTCAAGCAGTCAAAAATTCAGAAGCAGCAAAAAGAAATATTTTATAGTTGGTGGAAATTTAAAGCTACAGAAACAAGGAAAAAAACTGGTAGCAGATCTTGGATTATTTTACTGAAAAATTCTTCATTGTTGATCAGTTTTACCAAATACCAATTAAAACATATACCTGTTACGACTGCAATTCCACAGCATTCCAAGAATTCCAAAGGGAAATTACTTTCCTTATCAGGATTTCTTCAGTTAACATTGGTCATCATAACAACTTTCTGTTTTGTTTTAATAATTACGTTATTTTTACTTTGGGATTTGTAACACTTCTTTCATGAGACCATGCCAAGAGATCATGCCAAGGAGAGTTTGTGTGACTCAAATATTTTTAAGGGTAACGTTTATATACAAAACTGTCATATGTTTAAACAAAAAACTTAAAGTAAGACTATATAAAAGCAGCGGCCAAAAAAGGAAGTCTATTTTCCTAATTTTATAATAAAGGACCCATCATTCATATGTTCTGTTGTAGTTAATGGTTATATGAACAGCAAAATAGGAAGCATATGTGACCTGTCAGCGTCTGTTCTGTACACCCATCTTGGGTTGAATCATAGTCGGATTGATTAGCAGAAGCTGCTGAAGCTGAGGTTCCATGGAGAAGTTGTAGATTTTTTTCTCTAAGATTCAGAATTTGTGTTGAGTCTTTGAAGAAAAGTTTCAGTATATTAGGATCATAAATTTTAAACTGGTCTTGCAAAAAAGTAATTTAAAAAAAAAATTACCAGATGAAATAAAAGTGTATTAACCTGGTTTATACATAAAAAGAGAGAAATATATTTTTCTGCTGTAATATGATTCTAACAACTTTTTAGTTCTAAGGGAAGTGTGTGCAGTTATACTTACCAAGGGTTGAAAATAATTCATCAAGGAAATGTTCTGATTTCAGGAGCAGTGCCATTTGTGCTCCATCAAAAACTGGTTTTGCTGTAATCAACTTTTTAGCTCTTGAAGCTGATCTACTGGTTCTACTTTGTTTTCAGTTGCACAGCTTAGATACTATTCAGTATTCATGCTTGGGTAACTTGATTAAACTGTGATTAAAACTTTATAAAAAGCACAGAGTTCTGTATTTAGCCTGCAATGTAGAAAGAACACATAGAAAATGTAATGTGGAGTTAGGAGGTGGGTGATCAAAGCTCTGATGTACTTTTTGTCCCTCGGATTACTTTGGCCACGCTGAGTTGGCATTTCACAATATGCAATCCTTTATTTTCTGCAGATCTTTTTTTAAACAATAATGCCATTAGATTTGGTAAGATAATCTTCTGAATGGAAATTTGAAACAAGTACAGCACACTTTTTTCCTGGGCCAACACCTCACCTACTTTTTTAGTTACACTGGAACATTCAGATTTTATCCAGTGTCAAATAGTTGAAGGTTACTAGTAAAAAGATGGAGGATTCTCCTTAGGGTTGAGAGATACATGTTGGTATGAATTCTGAGATTTAAGAGAGACCTCTCTGAAGCATTTTAAACACTGATGTAATTATTCAATTTTTCACTGGTGAAGACAAGAACTGTTGACATCCAATCAAATTTTGATCATCAAATTAAAACAAAAAAAAAAGGGTGTGTTTTTCCATATACACACGTAATTAAGCTGTGGAATTGCAAGGGGATATTTCAGAGGCCAAAAGTATGAGGAGTTTCAAAACCAGAATGGATGAGTTCATATGAGAAAAAATCTCATGGTTATTAAATAACCTGAAAAGAGCTTCTAGCTCAGAGCGTACCTCCACTGCTGGGTTTTAGAAGCTAATTACCATACATCAATCTTGATACACAGGCTTCTGAGGTAGAACAGAACGTGTTGTCTATACAAAGCACAGTTTGTGTGCAAGACGTTACACACCTTCCCTAAGCTTTTGCTACAGACTGCTTTCTGGCGTTCTTTATGGCTCCATTCCCAGGGCTCTCATTCTGTGCTTCAGAAGTTGGTCTTAGCACTCTGTGCCCCAGAGACACTATAGGCACTTCAGTGCAAGGCAAGGTTTTAAGGTAGATGAACTTATCTCATCCAGGGTGGTAGAGAGCCTGCAGCTCAAAACTGAAGGCTCAGTTGGTGTGTTTAAGCAGAAAAGCTTTGGGAGGGAAAATGAGAGCTGTAGAGATTCATTTGAGGTTTAATTCCTTTACAGCTCCTAAAATTCGTAGTATGATGCTCAGTGCTTCATTCCTACTGGATTTTCTCTGTTGAATAGGTGACTTAACCTGTCTAGTGAGTGAGAAATTGCAGATTATGAGACTAATAAAGATAATAACCTTAGAAAAATTGCATCTAGGTGGCTAGGTTGTTTCTGTCATTTCTCTACTGGTTTAAGAAAAGGAGGAAGAAAACCGATGTTCTTATTTTTTGATGGATCCAAATCCATTTATAAATTAACTTCTTATTACACTGACCTTTTGGCTTGAGATTATTTTGGCACTTCTTCCAAATGCTATAGCTCATTTTATGCTTTCATCTTTCATACACATCTATGGGGGGGAAAATTTACCAGTCTGTATGTACAGTGAAACAGCATTAAAACAAATACAGTAGCTATTACATTTCAGTTGCATACTGAAATACCTTCACATACTATACAGTATTACACGGAGAAATTATCTGCACTCCAATTTAAATAAAAAATGGAATTATTAGACATTAAAAAGTATTTATTACAACTAAGTAATCAATATTCCTTGTTTAAAGAGAAGGTTAATTACTCACTGCATATTAATCCTGTCCTGCTTTCAGCTGGGACAGAGTTAATTTTCTTTCTGGTGGCTGCTGTGTTTCAGATGAGGTATGAAAGGAATGTCAATAATGCATATTGGTTTAGTTGTTGCCAGGTGTTGTTTATATTTTTCAAGGTTTTTTTCAACTTTTTTCGACTTCCCATAGAAGCTGAGAAGGAGCCTAGAGAGAACGATGGAATGGGCAGTGCAATATTCTGTCCGTAGATGCTATGCTCAGTATAGAAATGGGGTTGGCTGGTGCGCGGGTGCTTGTGATCAGCTGCTGGGGAAGATAACAATTCACTGCGTGGTGAGAGTGACTTGCGTCATTATTGTTGTTATTACTATTATTATTGTTACTGTTATTTTCCTTTTCTGTTACTGTTCTATTAAACTGTCTTTATCTCAGCCCATGAGGTTTTTTTCCTTTCCCTTTCCCCTCCTTTTCTCCCTCTCCTCCCAGCCCTTCTGGGGGAAGGGGGAAGACTGTGTGAGCGGCTGTGTGGTCCGAGCTGCTGCTGGGGTTAAGCCGTGACAAATCCGTACACAAAATTACAACATCTGTGGTCACAATTGAAGAGAGGGGTTTTGTGGGGGTGAAGAGGCCTTACGCGGGTTTTGGGGTTGTTTTTTTTTTTTCCCTTTTCTTTTGCTGCTGTGTGGTGTGTCTCTTGACCAGTACTGAGACAGAGTCATCCTTCTGCAAAAAGATGCCAAGAACATTCGTTGTCAGTGAACCTGTTCTTGGCACTTTAGTGTTGATATAGGCCAAAGCATCTGTTTGGGGGAGAAATAGCCAAGAAAAAGCAGGAGGAACAATATATCATCTGTATACTGACTTCAAAAGTACATGTATGTTAGTACTGAGACACTTACATGAAAAGTAAACATTCTGAAATCCTGCTCACTCATTCAGGGGAAGAGCATGTGCTGGGGACACTGGGTGCTGATCATTGTTGAGCAGTAACACATCTATGCCACTAACATTTGTCTCTGCTTGTTTTCCTTAGCAGGCTTCACCTTTGGGCTGTCTTAGCGTCTTTGTATGTGCAATGTGAATGAGTGTTACTCAGCAGCCTTTCAGGGCTCTTATTTGACCGGTATCTTTTTAACTATGAGGTTCCTAAAAAGATTTGGAAAAGAAATGGGTTCTGATGTCTTCATCACAGTGTCGCTTGGCAGATATTTCAGAGGAAACTGGCCTTGTGTACCCTACACCAGGGATGGGAGAAGGAAAATAGATTACATCTCATTCACTTTCTTCTTGCCAACAGTAACAGAACAGTCTAACTATTGGTTGATAAGAAAATAACTCAAAGCTGTGGCCATTCTAAATCATACAAGTGTGCTGTCTGAGGCTCTGGTTCAATTCTTTATTTCTCTTGGATGTTAAAGCAGTAGCTATAGTCATCAGAACTTCTTTTTAATTTTCTCATGGTGGGAATAGTCCTTTGGATATAGTCTTCAATCATGCCTTTGTTACCACATTCTTACTAGTGTAATGACACAGAGGTAAGCCAGGAAGTTGATATAAAGTTCCCGCATATGAAACACCAAATAATTTATGACCTGACTACTTGTCACACTTGTCAATAGGTAGAAGCTGAAAAACAATGAATTTCTGATTGTTGTGGGTGAACCCCAGTAGGCAGCTAAGCACTACCCAGCTGCTCACTCACTCCCACCCATATTTCTTCTGTTGTTTTGTGCAAGTATGATCTAAGGACACAGGCAGAAGATTTACACTCAGGTAATTTTGCATCATTGGGCTAATGAAAACATATGTTTGGAGAAATTAAATGAGTTGTGAGGCACACAAAGGCTTGCTTTCTGTGCTATGTAGAGATGTATCTTCATGTCTCTAAGTATTTAGAGTATATTTAAGAAAAGGACAAGTAACTCATAAAAGTGAGAGAATGAAGACGAGAAGCGGGAAGGTTTCATATACTCCAGTCCATAAAGCTTTATTAGCAAGCAGTGCCTGTTCCCTCAAACAAGTCTTTATTAATGAAAAAAGTCACGTTTTTTGGGGGAAAAAAAAGTTTTCAGCTCTTGATAGCCTTGAAAATTGTAAATGAACATAAGCAAAACACTAGAACCAGAAGAAAGAGGAGACTGGGTATCCATTTCCACAGCCGGATGGTGGGTGGATGTGTGGGAGGGCACACACAAGAGTCCCTTCAAATCTACATTAAAAATACAGCAGTATTTTTACAAGCAGTAGTTTTTCTTTATAAAATTTGTCAGTTCAGTTTCCAAGAGTCTTGTAAACCTTCCTCTTAAAGTCTGTCTACTTTTAGCTAGAAACAAGGCAAGTAAGTTCCCCAAAGTCTTGAGAAACTTGATTTTAAATCCCTGATCAGATGGATTTCCTTTTTGGCTGTAGACGAACAGCCCTGAGGCGGCCCCGAGGCAACAGAAAAAGATGCAGATGACCCAGTCTTCTCCTGGTTTGTGCACGTAGACACAAGCCTCTGTTGGTCCAGAAATGTTAGTCAATAGAGATTAAGCTCTTCTTTTCATAAATAAAGCTCTTTTCTTACATCTTTGACATTGCAACTGTTGAAGCCATTAAAATCCTGGAACTGGTTTCATAATTTGATGAGGCTTCTGCATGAGTCCTCCAGTTGCTGGGGACAAACTTAGTAAAGGCTTGAATGTCACATTCTAAGGTTTCATTTTTCATTTATTTTCTTCTTCAGTAAGTGTTACTGTGTGGTTAATTTGTTCTCTGGGATGGATAAAATAGAACTAATATGAAATTCAAATGAATTCTTCTGCCGGCAGCCTGTTTGTTAGCAGCAATAATGAAATATAATGGCTAATGGATAGTGAAAAAGATTAAGTATTTTTCTCAATAATTCAGGGCTTTGATATATTTAAGCACTTAATAAAAATATCCAGAAAAATAAATAACCTAGAACTTGACTTTTTAAATATATGTATTTTTGTTTTGTTTAACATCAGGTTACCTTCATATATGCTTTAGTCATTAAAAGGAATCCATGTCACTTCCAAGAACTTTAAACCTGGAAAAACCCCACCCCTTTTATTTCTAAATCTACAGCCTTTTTATGAAATTGGAAACCAGTGTTTTGAAGAAAAAACATAATTTGTGTTAGCACTTGTTGGGATGCCAAGGAGATGTGTAAAATACCTGACCAATCATGTCAGCGCAATAGATTAATCTTTCATAGAGAAGTTGAACAAAATCTTACAAGGTTATTTGCTTCCACCTACTGACCGTTCTTGATATTACAGACTAAAACAATTGAGGGAATATTTTCATAACTTCCAGAGTCTCATCTTTCCTCCTTCTGATACAGGCCATGGGAGTAATGTGTGTACCTGTGGATTCAGTTTGCTTTTTATATTTCATTCCTTTCACATGAAAAAAAATATGCTAGAAATGCAAATAACTTTTCTAAAGTTTCTTAACCTGTACAGTTTGCTTATTTCTAGGGTTTTTTTTTGTTTGTTTGTTTGTTTGTTTTGTTTTGTTTCGGGTATTCTGTGCTATGATGATAGGGAAGTAGAGGAAATGTTTTGGATAGCAGGGAGATAACAAACTGAAAAATGTATGATGAAGTACACAGCCATGTACAGGTGTTAGTTATGTCAACATGACTAATGGCTACTTGACAATATCAATTTTGCTGTTTCTGTTTGCAATTCAAGAAGTAAAATTAAATGTAGAATTATAGAAGCTATGTTAAATACAGTATATGGAGGTTTCTACTGCATCATAAAGCCAAAAGGTCATGCAGGGTCATGCTACCACCAGTGATTACTTTTACTTTCTAGAGCTTTTCTTTTACTTTTACAAATGTTCAGTAACATTTGTATAATGCTAATATCAGATGAAGATGGCAGATGATACGTTTCCTAAGGGCATGGCATATTAAACTTTAAAATCCCTGAAACATATGAATGATTAAACAGAGCACAACTGGGACAAGGAAAGGGAGACTTCTCAGGAGTAAAATGGGTATCATATCTGATGTATTCTATATATGCACTTGCGGTACATCTTGCTGTCGAGTTACCTAAATCATTAGATGTCTTCAGGCTAGCACTGGAAGAATTGTACCTCTTGGTCTCACTTTACTATCTGGTAAGCCATAGCACTCAATACAACCATAAATTTAATATCAGTTGGTCACTAAGGTGACTAAATTTCAGTAGAAACATTTAAAGGCTTCTTTTCAGAACTGTATGCCTGCAAGCACAGAGGTGAGCATGGTTTCACCCTCTCAATTAATGCAGTTCTAGTGTTAAATGTGTGTGGCACTGTCCCTTATGGCACTTTGTTCAGCTCTTAAAAGTTGTGTTTGTCCTGTGTTGTTCCTGATGTTTGGCATAAAACCTTACTTTGTTTCCTTGTTACTGGTACCCAACAAAACAGACAAAAAAGCAATTTTCGTTTGTGCTCCCACATAAAAAAATAGAGCTCTTAATATGTTTAAAATAGTGTAATTTAATTGGTTGTTATGCAGTGGCACCTAGAGAAAAAAAAGGAATTACATTGGTTTTAAACTGAAATGGATGAGAGGGTTTTCTGCCTTAGTGGCAGGGTATGTCCATAATTCATTCTCTCCATCTTTCCCATGAAAGATCCTATGAAGTATTCCATCATTATATAATTTTTCTAAAATAGTAATTCTTCAGGAGGAACAGATTTTGCTTGGTTTTAACTTCTTTTTTGTGATGTAACAACATTAAAGAAAGTGCCTGATGTATTGTTCAAATCCATAGGATTTTACACTTGCTTTATGGCAATGGTACTTTTTAATCTCAAATAATTCATACAGTTGGGATATTTGCAGTACACATACTGAAATGACAGCACTTTGTCATTTTACACTTTAAAAAGGAGCACAGATGTCTCCCAGAGAAGAACATTCTGATTTCTTCCCTTCTTCCTCCAAGCTTGACAGATGATTCATTTTGATAATTTCTTTAAAGCTGAGTTTCTGTGTACATTTGTTCTTTAAAAGAGGTGTATCGAGGACTTAGATGATGTATATTCAGATATTTATATTTAAACATAAATTTGATTAAGTCAGTAACTTCGCTGGTTTAAAGAATTATAACACAAATTTTTTCAGAAAAATTGGTTTGTTTTGCTTGGTCAATTAAAGGTTAAGATATGTGTGTATGTCCCTAACATGAAATACTCTTGTCACTCAAGGATAAGTTCTGTCTGAGTTCAGTGACAGTTGGTAACAAAGTAGTTGACTGCTTTTCTTCCAAAAAGGCTTCATCATAGACTTTCTAGACACACCAGATGCACAACAAGCAACTTGTGTAACTGTTCCTGCAGAAGGGATGAACTGTTACTATTGTTTTTAATTATAAACCTGCTGCAAATTACAGTTTATTATTCAGCTAATAAATTTGCAAATTATTGATTTTAGAAGAGACTTGTCGGTTGTCTCCTATTATTTCTTCTCCACCTACTGCACAGGTTTTTACTGTTCAGATTTTTAACTCCTTCCAACTGGTTTATCCCTTTGGACTGAGGATTCTGAAATTCTACTTTAGTCCTTCTTTAGGTAACCTGTCAGTATCCTTAATTATACTTTATTAGAGTATATGCATTTGTGAGGATTTCACCCAGTGGTAAAGAAAATACCTGTTCAGGAAGTCAGGCTTTATATGGTGTTACATGTTAAATGGTTGTTATCTGATAATGTACCCAAAGCAAGTTTGTCAAAAATTATTTAGGCACTATTTTAAAATTAATATTTGGAATACCAGAAACAATAAAATAATGGTGGACTTTGAATTATTATTTTCTTGTCATTGTGCAGAAGTCCAAATTCAGGTCTCTAGTCCTGAAGACTTATAGCTATTTCTGTACCCAGATCTGACTTTACATAATTTCAAAGATAAGCCAATACCACCCTTTCTTGCTTGCTTCAATATCCAGTCATATTGAAACCATACATATGTAGCTTTCATTGCTAATGGTGCAATGGTTAGTTTGTAAGATTCACTTTCCATCTCTTTAGATAGAAAACTAAAATCTACAAGATGAAATGATTGTCTAATGTTCAGGGATAAAACACATAATAGAAATCCTGCCATTTGATTTTCAGCCTGTATCTTTTCCTATGGCTGGCATCAGTTGACTTCTAGACATGTTGTCTCTTTAATTCCTGATTGCAGCATTGAGAGTCTCAGCTGGGTTGGCCTCAACTGTTTGTTTTCAGCTGTGCTACGTGCTTAATTTGTAGCTTTTGCCTTACTGGTCATAGACAGCCACGTAAGATAACTGTGCTGGGAGGCAGATAGTTTTCATTTTATTCAGGTAAAACTGCATTTTTAGTTCACGTTGGGTAATGAATGCTTATGAACTTAGGTTTCTTAAGAATTGTTTTTAATGGGAAATGACAGTGGCAACATAGCATACTAAAATCTTCTATAGACAGCAGAAGAGCTCAGAGTACTGTTAGGTCTCGAACAAGGTATATTCATCATACTGAGAGTTTGTAATAGCTGTGACTGGAATCTGATAGGAGCTATTTTATTCTGCTTTCAGTTAATTTAGGTCAGTATGTAAGATAGAGCCACCCTTGTCCTTAGTAATATGAAAAGATATGATTCATTTTTGATTAACCAATAAATATGTTAAAGAACATTCCATTATTTCCAAAAGGTGACTTTAGGGTATAGCTAGCAGGTGAAGAGCACTGGCGCTAATGGAGTTTGAATTCATTCCTCCAAGGCAGAAAGCTTTTTAAAAGCTGAGCTTTTTACCTCGCTCACTCACCAAAAAACCCTGAATGTAAATATACAAACAAGCTCAGGAAATAGGTCTGTGGGCGGAGATAGTATTTGCTTATCCACCGAATGGGAGGAGAGACAGGGTGAGAGACTGTCTGGCTACCAGTAATTCATACTTGAAAGAAAATTTTTAGTATTAGATTCCACAAAGTGCAGTCTAGTTCCCATGAAAAGTATTTTGAACATAAATAGTATTTTAGGTACGGATTCATGTATTAGTTTCATATAACTAACTAGAATAACAAAGATTTTTGTTGTTGGAAATACACTGCTTAAGGAGTGACAGAGAACTTGATATGCCTAATGAAAACACCTTTAATATATCTTGCTGTAAATGAAAGTATTTTTTTCAGGAAATCTCGATTCATCTTACTTGATTAAAAAAACTGAAATCATTCAATCTTCTGTGGTTACATGGCTTAGGTAACAAGTCTTTGTATTGAAATACTACCAGTCCTTCATTTAAGATGAATAGGCATGGTGCTGAAGAAATAGAACTTATTTATTTAATATATGTTTTCATTTTTAGTAGGAGTAGCTATCAGCCTTAAATTTGTAATTTGGGATATAGGTAGCAAGTAACTCTAGTCAGTGATCTAAAATCTGATAAGAGTAGTTCTAGCTTCAATTAAAAGTATGGGGAAGGACTTACTTTTAACAAAAAGGTTTCCCTTGTCTGTATGTCACTCTTTTTCCAATAGAAATCTCTAAAGTTGCAGTATGTAAGCAAAATTAGCTTCTAAGAATACCCTCACTAGGAAAGTTGAAAACAAAAGAAAACTCATCATAGGTCACTTGTCTACAGTTTAATGGCTTGAACTATATTTGGCTTACTCAGTTTCCAATAGTAACTTGTACAAAGGGATAATTTTGAAGACATAAATGCCTTTCAGACTAATTTTTGTGATACTGATGATCTCTGCATGCCTTCAGGTCTACAGGCAAAAATCCAAAGGTTCAATGAGACTCAAAATAACTTAAACCTAATGACACCCTACACATGTTCCTTTTAAGGTATTGTTTGTTTGATCCTGAAGAAAACATAAGTCCAAAATACATGTGTGTGTTTATACATATATATACACACACATATTTATACTAAATAGATGCTTGATTATTTTTGTGTGTTGCTGTGAGATTCAGACAGAAATATCTTCAACATATCAAGGCCTATTAGCACTCCTGACAACAGACAGAAGTTTCAGCAATTTTTTCCTCTTAAGCTTACCTGTATATTCTTTAAGGTACCATCACTAATTAAAAAAAAAAAAAAAAAAAGAGGAAGCAAGAAATATTTTCTTCAAGATGCAAGTAGAAAAAAGCAAATATATACTTTAAAGCAGAGATCATATTTTTGTCTTATGAGCTGGCTACACTATATTGAAATAGGTTTGTTTTTAATGATGTTTCAATCCTGTCTTTAAGTTTATGCTTGTAATAAAGTTTAATAAGCCTTACTTAAAGCCATAATACTAAACATTGTGCATTTAAATATAAAACATATATGAAAATAACAGTTCAGTAAAGTGTAATAGGATGAGAAACTCACTTTTCAGATTTTGATGCCCTTTTTTCATCCCGAATTATTTGCCCAGCCATGGTCAGTGTGCTTTGTGACATGATCTTCTCTGTTTGTCTTTTCAGGATACTAAAGCAGAGTGCAGTTCCTCTGTAGGAACGGAGGACAGAAAAGTAAGTAAGTGGCTTGTTTTAATGTAATTTGTCAGGCAACTCTAGTGGGGAGTTTTGTTTGGGTAATTTTTTTTTTTTAATTAAACCATGTAAAATTATTGGATGGTGTTTTATGTGGGTATGTTTTATAAAGGTTTCTAATGTTGTATTTTAACTTCGATGGGGACAAAATAGTCTTACTCTATTGAATATACTTCTGTTGGAAATTTGAATCTAACAGCTTGTTCAGAAGGGAATCTTCATTTCATTAAACTATGAATGGTTTAAAAGGCAATTACATGTCCTGTTCTTAATTCCCATGATGAACAAAATTATTGTGTTGTGTCTTTCATGATAATGTTGGCATACCAGTTTAAATATTTGCAAAATGGCAAGATAAGGACTGCTTTTTCTTGCTTTATAAGCAGCATCTTTGATACAGATTTTTTTTTTCCCTTCTATATGATTGATGTTTAAAAAAAAGTTTATCTTATATTATTTCCAGTTTTATTGTCTGTGAATGAGTATTAAAATATGTTTTCATTTGTGTTCTTCACCTTCTTAGCTTTTTTTTAACATTTCATTATGGCACGTATGTTTGAATGTACTTGAATAAAGTTGCATTTTTAGAAGGAATTAATAAATGGAAGTACTATCGATTTCCACTCTAAAATGAGCAATGCAGAAAGCTGCCTTCTAGACTAAAAGTATCATTATCTCAGTTTATGTTTTGAAACTGTAGGTCTTTATGCTTAATTTAGCATTAGTTTAACTGTGCTATAATGTGTGATACAATACCAACTTTCCAAAAGTTTTTTTTTGTTGCTGTTTTTTTACCTTCTTTTGGCTACTGCATCTTCCTATGAGCATTCAGCAGCTCCTCCTTTTTGAAAACCAGTTGTCGAGTTCTTTTTGCTATAAAAATGAGCTTTTATTAAACAGCATTATCCCAAAAGTACTTTAGTTGTTCATGATAGCTCAAAATTTATAAAACAACGTCATACAAGTGTGACATAAAATGCTATTGAGGGTAGTGCAGGAAAGCACAGTTTGTTTGCTTTGTTGAGATATGTGATAAAGGTTCTTCAGAATTTCAGTGACTTGCAACATTTTCAGGAATGAAGTGAGAGAATTATTTTGAGCTATGCAGAAACATATTGAGAATTCAATTTAGATACTAAACTGTGAATGTAACAAGAAGAGAAAGTATGCTATGTCTTAGGTACCAGGCAGCTGTTACTATGCTCTGATTGTTGAAGTCCTCTATACTAAGACAGGTTGAATTTCTTGCATTTAAATTAAGTCAACACTGAATATTTTACTCTGGTGTGTATCAGTATGATAAAACTAGCTTATTGCAGGATGATTACAAGGACAGTATGCAATTAAATTAGAAACGTTTTTTAAAAAATTTAGGAACTGTATCAGCTTTATCACAGGGATCAAAAATACTGTAATGATAAGTTTAACAATGTTTTGCATTAGTAAAGGACCACGAAATTTATGTCAATAGGAACAGTAACTTTGCTGTATTGTTTTGCGAGTTGAAACATAACCATTTACATTCCTGAGTATTAAATTTAAGGAATTATCCTTGTTATTTATACTCCTAAAGCTTTTTCAGTTTTCTGGGAGGTTTAGGGGTTTTGTTGTTGTTATTTTTAAAAGCACTTTAACAAACCAAAGCATTCTTGTTTTGTTACTTTTTTCTGTTATGCCTTCCATAAACCCTATTCTCCTATGTTAAGAGCTTCTATTTGAATTTTTTGTAAAATTTCCAAATTCTCCTGCATTCTATTTCTTCCTTTTCTAGGCTGCATTAAGTTTGAACTAGTGACAAATTATGCCCCCTGGTTTCTTGTGCACTTCCTTGCTTTTTTTTCTGAAGCATTTTGCAGACACATAGTGAGCTGAATCAAAATTAACCTGGTTAACATATTCATGGTCAAAAGTAACCAAGAAATAAAGGCTTCGTGTATTCAATTTAAAAATTTTTAATTGTCAGAAATAAGTATCAATCCAGTTTTAAAGTATTTTCTCACTAAAGAGACTGAGCTGTTTTTTTTAAATATATTTCTACTGAAATTTTAAAATTTGTAGCTAGAATCCAGTTTTAGATTACTAAATCTGTGTATCTCTGTGTCAAGTAGTAACTGAGTTTGTGAAAGTGGTGAGCATATGACCTACAATTTAAAAATCACTAACATCAGGTGACACTCATTACTGTGAAACTCAGGCCATTTAGGCTTCAGGTTCTGAGTATTAGCTTTGATGAAACTATCTAGGTGTTTAAAGTACATGTTGTTTTATAATACGCTAAAATGTAATTTGAGACCTTATTTCTCAACACCAAGATCTGGCTTTTGGTGAGGGTAGCAGCTACGAAAGCTGCACAACCAAAAAGTTCTTTTTATTGCTTGAGTAATGGGAAAAGTTGTCAAGAGCCTGGTAAGCTTTAGACTGCAGTCTTATTAATATGTGTGTTAGTTTTGTTTTTTTTTTTTTCTTCTATTGCAACTTTTCTTCTAACTAGCAGATGTACCAGCCTGTTGCCGGTAAACTGCTGGTTTTGGTTCGTAGTTTTTTTTTTGTTTTGTTTTGTTTTTTTGAGATAGGATTATTTCTACTTCAGTGTAAATTACAGGAGTTGTGTATTTGATACTTTTTTTTCTGTGGCCTCAGTGATTTCTCTGAGTTTGAGTGGTTTCTTAAGGAGCTATCTTTCTTCAGTGACTCGGGCTATCAAGACTAACCCAGCTGTCTGACCCCAGAAAGGGGCACCTCCTCCGATGCAGAGTATGTGATCTGACTTTTTCTGAACCAAGCCAGGGCCTAGGACTAAGAAGTGAAGTGAAAGAGCATGGGATTCCCGTGTCATCCTATGCTTTATTACTTTGCTGGCCTATTGTGCTCACTTCCCCCTCCCTTCTTTCTCTCAGAAGCAGTGGCATTAAGGTGAGGTGGTAGTCACAGGGTCTCCAAACTCTACTGTGAAACCTGGAGAGTCTCTTTCTCTCTTAATGTGTCATTGAGTTTGAAGAGGTGAAACTTTGGAGGTTCTCAAAATTGCAGTGCTGAGTGCTATGAATTTCTCATCCTTCTGACTATAACTGCTGCTGCATGCAGACACATGCCTTCAGGTCTGCAGACTCTTCTCTGATCTTCCCTCACTAATCACTGAAGTAATAACAACAGGCATGAAGTTTGCTAGGTTTTGGGTTGTGGTTTGTTTCCTGACTTGCTAAAAGTACAGTTTTTATCCGACAACAATGACAATCTGTTCAGTGCTCTAGCTTTCAAATGCAAAACCAACAACTTAAAGAATTGCCTAGCAAACCCCTGAATTTATCTTCATCGTTTTGTTAATTTGTTGAAGCATTTTGAAAGAACAGAAATGTAATAAATACCTATTGTTGTTACATGATATATTTCATCTTTTCTCCCTGGTCCCGAAACTGAAGTTTCCATGGAGTTTAGTGTCAGATTTACTTTACAGTCCAGGGATATAGATTACCAATGACCTATGCAGTGATCGTCAAATAAAGATACATCAGTCTTGGTTAATAATAATGCATTGTTTCATATTTATTGAAAGTGTGAGTTAGGAACTTAATGTAATTCGTAGAACCTGAAACATTGTAAATAAATGTTTTTTTATTCCATCTATGTTTGAAATCAAGACAAACTACTGCAATTAGGACATGCATCATTACTATCTAATAATTTGCGCTTTCATAATGAAATATACTACTAATGAATTATATAATGAGTAATTAATGGAAAATTTTCCCAGTTAACAAAAAAATATAAAACTGCAAGGTGCCTTTTCTTGCAATCTTTTTTCCTGAAGTTTCTTAATCTCTAACTTCTGAAGTAGAAATTTATGAAACCATGGCTAAAGCATTGCCTGAAGGCAAACTCAAATTTAATAACAGTAATTATTATTTTGAAATCTATTCTATAAACAACAAAATAGCATTTAATTATTCTAACCACTTTATGACTATGACCTGTCTCTCCTTCCATTGTTCAGCTGACCTTTTTATGTAAGATCCTACTCATATTTTCTGTAAAGATAAAAGCCCTCAGGTTTGAGAATAACAAGGGACAAGTAATCATCTGCTGTAACTGGCCTGTGTTATTACGTGTTACTAAATTGCATTCACCATTGCTAGCAGTGGACCCAAAGTGTATGTACCACTCATGTCCTATCTAATTGGGGTTCTTTTCTGTGTTTGTATCACCTAACACTTTTCTGTTTTGATCTCATACCTTCATTCTGAACACCACAGTATTTGGTGTTTAATGAATCATGTGATCATGGAAATGTCTCAGCTTTGCTTTTCAAAGAAATATATGTAAAAACATGACCCTTAAATTTTCACACAAAGAAACCTGTTAAAAAATTACAAGGTGTTATTTTTGTAAAAATACATTGCTGAAGCTAGTCATGTGATGCTTTGGAATTTGAGTCATAATTTCAAAGCCTGTGATGGTTTTCAGCATGAGGTTTTACTCTTGCAAGGGTGGTGATAGTTGTTTGGTTTTTTCTAGTTTTTTCTACCCATGTTTTCTAATATAGCTCTGTGTGTTGGGGAAAATAAAATGGTTGTGGTTGAAAGGAATTAATAAGAGTATTGTCCATTTTGCCAAGAGGGAGACCATGTGGATTCCTTTACAATCTCTTCCATTTGGTATAACCAAACTCTAGTCTCAGTCTCCACTTTTAAAAAAAAAACCTGCTAGTATGTAAAGTTGTTAGTGTTGTTTTTTTCCCCTCTTTCACCAGCTTCATCGCCTCCCATTACCTGAAAAACCTGTCCCTAGTAAATATTCCTCATCTTTTATTTAATCTCAGTTCTTTATTTGGTCTTGACAATTCTCTTTTTTTTCCCCATATGTTTAAATGGTACTTGCATAGAACAGGAATCTTCAAAAATATTAAAAAAAAAAAAAAAGCAGCTGGAAATAAGATTTCTCCCTGTCCTGCTCTGTCATTGAGGTCTGAACAGAGCACAGAGTACTTTGTTTTACTCTGCAATTGCGCTTGTTGTGTCATCAAATTAATTCATGGCAATGCTGTGAAACCAAAACTCTGATAAGAAGTTCTCTTCCCCATACTCCCCCACCTCCCTTTTGTTATATTTCCGTCTGAAATGGAAAACTAAAACACTGAAAATTGAATGGCAAATTAACTTACAGTGACATTACTGTGCTGGATAACTTTGTTTCAAATGTTTTTTACTAAGCTAGGAATGTTTTATTCTTCAGCTTTGGCTGCTTCATTTTGGTTTTATTTCAGCTTCCTCTTTTTAGTAATAGACTGGCTGTAATGTGCAATGACATTCTCTTCAGTATTCCTTGCAGGCAACATAATGCTGACTGTTAACTAGCAGCTGAGTGTTATTAGCTTCGTGGCCCAAGGTCACTCAGGGTATCTTGCTTCATTTTCCATTCTTGAGAAGGAGAGTAGCTCATGGAGAGGACATTTTTGAGATGCATCTTGACTTTGAAATTTACCACTTCTGAGCTCAGAGTGCAGAAGCTTTATGAGAGCAATAGACTTTATGGGTATGCATTAGGCCAATAACATGATAGGTCAGTAAGTTAGAAAATTTCCCTGTAGTGACATAATGTTTCATAACTCCCTATTACCTTCTGTGGAAAATGGTATAGGCAGTAATGCCTTTCCTTTTCTGTGGAAAATAGTTTATAATTACTTTTTTTTTTTTAGTACCTTCTGTCAGAGGATTTCAAAGTACTTTACAAACAAATTAAAAGCACCGATGAGAAAGTACTTACATTTATATTGCTCAAGTTACATATGGGGAAATAGAAGCGTGAAGGGGAGACGTAGAGCAGGTTACAAAGTGAGTCTGAAACAACATGAGGAGAGAAAGAAACAACATCAAAAATTTATTTTGCTTTGCCTATTCTATGTCTTCTTGCAATCTTTTTTTTTTTTTAAATTTATAATGATCATGTGGAAATATTTTCCATGAAAAAAGAAGTATCCAATTTCTTTAACGTTCTTCTTCAGGTTACTGTGAGAGGGAATTTTTAAGGGTATCAAATAGTCAAGAGCTGGTGAGAAGCATCATGGAAGGACCGACTCAACTACTGGCATCTAAGATGTGGATATATTTATATACTGTGTCCTTTCATTGTAAATCCCTTTTTCTGATATTTAGGAGCTTCCTATTGGTGAATATGAGTATCGTTTCTATTCCCTTGTGAAGGCATCATGCAATCTACATCATTTTGTAGCATTTTGAGAAGTGTTTTCCTCAAATTAAGATAAATTAATTTTTTGATGAGGGAAGATCACTGACTCCAATGGATTGGTACGGAAGTGTCTAACGTGTTTGGATATAGATTCAGAGGAATCCAAGGAAATTTTGATCATTAATGAGCCTTCTGGTGTCTTACTAGAGTGAACAAGTGGTTCCTGTTTCTTCTGCCTCTGTAACTGTTGTACAAACAGTAAGGAGTATTATTGAACCATGGTATGACAGGACCACATAGAATATAGAGGATTGACCATAGAATTCAGAAATGAGGGAGAGTAACCCAGAAATGAGAACAACGAGCTGTTCCCAGAATAGTATCCACCTGTCACAGTACGCTGGAGTTTTCCACTGACATCTCAGCTCACGTAAGTCAGATATACATGATGCTTCTTGAGTCTTCCTCAGTACAGAGCTGGAAGTTTTCAACTCTTCCGCAAAAGAATAAAATTACCTAAGGTATGGGGATTTTTTTTGTAGTTTGTTTGTTACCAGAAAAATTACTTGAAATCCATGACTGCCACCCCCACAATGATTTTAATTCAAGATCTGTTGTGCTCTAGATATCATAAAACTCAGAAACTAAGTTGAATGAAACCCATATTCTAAGTTGTTCAGGTATCATTTATTATTATTCATGTTACTTTTAGTGATATTTTTTAAATGAAAGGATTTATCTTCTCCTTTTCTTATTTTATGTTCTTCTCAAGTAAAAGCACTACATATGGAAAAATACGTAGCTGAAACTTGCCCTAGAACTTAACACATGGCATTACTAAGCCTAATAAATACTGGCAATTCTAACGTGAGGAAATAGTAAGAAACCCAGTCCATTTCCTGGCGTGTAGATTGACACAATGCAAAGTCTTGTTGGAAAGTTTCATAGTATTTGAATGATCATAATGTCAGTCCTATTACTGCTCTCTTGTTCTTTCTGTCACTGACATGCAATTATGGAATTTCACAACTGAAGTGATGACAATTGCTCCTCCGTGTGTGTCTGTCTGTCTTTCCCCTTAATCCAACTCTATCTAGCAATCTGTAATTTGATAAAGTGGAATTGAAATGACAAGCATGACAGAAGTGCCAAAACAATAATTTGACCTCCCACTGAAGTGTCAATGTGTTCACTGCATGACTTTTACACATGCTGGATACACATAAGGGACACAGACAGTATATTTATTATGCTAGAATACCTGTTAAGGCAGATTGCTAAAAAAAGGTATTGCTACCCTGTATCTTTTTGCCAATGTGTTCCAGCTTTAACTGTTACATTTTGTATGCTTGTACTATTATGTATAAACATGATCACTATTGCACATAAATTACTTTATTTTATTAGAAGATTTTTTTTTCAAATCTTCATTTTCAAGATCTTTGGATAAATCTTGAAATCGTAGTTCTGTGGCTGCGTAGCAAATTAGTTCTTGAAGACACTATTTATTCTTTACTTTTAAGGACAATTTTTTCATGTTAAACCTCTTGGGGGAACGCGTCAAAGAATGATGAATACCCACGGAAGAGGTACACCATTTCTTTTTCCAGAGTCCTTTAATACTGTTGAAATACCTAGTTCCCATTCATGCAGAATATAAATTTAATCCCTGTTACAGATTAGCTTGTGTGGTAAACAAATTTTATTGAGGGCATCAATCAGCAAACTGGCAAATTTTAGTTACAGTGTATGCAAAATACAGAGTATAAAAATGTATTTTCTGTGACAGCTATACACTGATAATTTTCATTTCACTTGAGAAGAACCTTCTGGAATGACTGATTTGTCAGTGAGCAGTTTGAGTAGTTGGTACCTTTGAAATGTCAGCTTTTCCTTGAGGTAGACTGGAGTTCAGGAAATCCTCAAAATATTTTTGTTTGAAATCTGATGCCAGTCTAAATCCAATTTAGACATTTCTAAAAAGGATCCATGAGCACTAGATAATCTGGAAGGTTCCTTCCACCCTAGACCATTCTATGAGCTGTATCATTCTCTATATACAATATAACAGGTCTTTGTTACTATTACATGTTACAAAGGGAAAAAAAAATCCTCTTTTTTGAAAAATAGTGCTCATTTTTATCCTTTCTGTGACTAGTAGTCATGCCTTTCAGCTGATATTCTTTCTAGACTTTTTATTTAATGCTTTGGCATTAAAACATGCCTTTATCCAGTATTACATTCAACGCTGATGTTTGCATTATGTGAATTCAAAAACCAGAAAGCAATTAATTCTTTTCGAACTTCTTCTGCTTTGAAATTACATTAGGTATATGACAACTTCCTGCTAATAACTCCTAAAAAGCTCACTGAGCTAGAAATAGCATTCTGAAATATATAATACTTTTAATAAATTAATAATAGTTACTGAAGTAAATAAATACTGAAGTAAATTTCACTGCATGCAGTAAATGTATGCAGAAGTTACTTTGGAATATGGTCATATATACTATGCCTGCATTGCATATAATGAATTATATTTCACCTGGGGACAAGGAAGGGGACAGAAGAAGGAAACTTTTGGACTTTAATATTCAGCTAAATGTAAAATCAAAATATTCAGATTCAGGGCAAAAAAAAAAAAAAATCAAGTGGAGAGGGAGAACTTAAGTCTGGCTTGATGCTAATTATCTGTCAAAATTAACTGAAAAATAATTCAAGAGAGACTAAAGCCTTGTTGAACTTTTGACTACATCTGGCCATTAAGTTTTCAACAGGAATAAAAACACAGAGGGGAATTGGCTTTTGAAGTTATATAAAAAAGGGGAAAACTCACAGATCTGTTAATGTTAGCAAGCTGTGAGCGGGGACATGTCTTAGATCTTTGTATTTGTGAATGAATAAAACTTTTTAGCAGTGGGGCAGTGCAACTTTTTCTACTATGTAGTGAAACATTTCCCTTTAAAAGGTGTCTGTTTTCTGGTAGTGTAAGCTTTTCATAACCCATACTCTGCTGCATCAGTAAGACATAGGTGGCCTTAGCAGTTACGTTACCTACAGAATTTTCAGTTATTAATCTGACCTACCAGATTCTTAGCAACATGGCAGATTGCAAGGGCAAATGACATGGATTTAAATATATTAATTATATCGCAGTGTGTAATTTTATATTATATACCTGTGCCGAAGTGTTTAATGGTCATTGTTGCTTTAGAGAAAAGTAAGTTTGAAGTTGGCGTCTCCTTCCCTGTCTTTTTTCTCACTTTTTAATAAGGACGTGGGAGACTTCATAAAGAAGGATAGACTTAACAGTATGTACAGACAAATCACCGTATTTACAGACACTGCTATGTGCACTGCCAGTTACGCTGGCTGACCCCAGCAGCTGGCGGGCAGAGTACTGAGGAGCAGCCCCCGGTTTCTGTTAGTGCCTGGTTCTCTTTGTCTCCCGCCATTTCACAGCCTGCCCACAATCAAACCACTGGGGCTTTGGCAGCACTTCCAGACTCTGCCCCTTTGTGATATTTCCTGCTGTAAGCCTCAAGAAGCTTCTTAGGTTTTTGAGGGTATTTTTTTGGACCTGGTCTAAAGAACACTGAAGGGAGAGGAAAGTCTTACACTGACTTGAACAAAATTACCTCCCTGTGTTCGGGAGAAGTCTCAAGTCAGAGACTCTTCTTCCATTTAACTTACTGCCAGCCAACACAAACCTGCAGTCGCTGAGGAAAAGGAGAACGTACAAACCGGGAGCTGGGTCCATCCCTATTCCTCTGGCGAGGTGAGGGGCACCGCGGGCAGCTGGGGTGGCCTGTGTCAGGGTGCCGAGCACTTCAATGCCAGGACGCCATTTTGGTTGGCCGGTGCCGGGTTTTGCAGCTGCCCTTGGCGGGAGGGGGCAGAGCTGGCCAGAACCGGTTCTGACCAGCCGGTGCTGACTCCCACCCGAACAGGGTGTGGCAGCGTCCCCTCAGCGAAGCAGAGCTCTGCCTTACAGCGGAAAGGGATACGCCCCGTCAAAATCCTAGCGAAACAAGCAAAAATAAGTTGATAAACAGCACTTGAAATGTTAAAGGGCACGCACTGAGGTCGTTGGAATTACAGAAAACGTGCCTGTTGTAGCCTGGAGACTACAGGTAGGTGTTTTTATATATGAATGCGAATTGCACATCCAGACAGGTAACTACGGAAGAAGCTGGGGTTCCTACTAGTGAAGGGTGTCAAAGCCACCATGCTCTTAACGGTTTTGCTTTTTAATTAACATTTTTTGGCCTTTTTTTTAATGTTTTTTTTTTAATGCTTTTAAAAAGAATTCAAAGGCGCATTAACCAAAAACATAGCTGGACATTAGAGGCCTTTATTTAAAATAGGAAGTACATATATTTCATACAAGGTAACTAGAAACTATGTGCTAAGCGATGTCTGCAGCAGCTAGCAGAGGCTGAAGACAACTTAGGTTATTTATTCACTTTCGTGTACATGTGCTTGTAAGACTGTGCATTTGGAGATGTACACCGTCTCATGCTCTTGTTTTGTCATAGAAGCAGTAAGAAGTTTTGCCTTGCAATGTGATAAAGTTTCTATAACATGAACTTATATTCAGCTTCTTGCTAGGAGCCAGGGCTTTTTTTGTAGACAAATGTTTCCCAGCACAGAAGTTGAGCAAAGCTTTGTCTGCAACCAGTAGCTGTTTTGACTTTTTCTTAACTCTCATGTTGAATTTTCCTTATGGAATACAGTTTTGCATTTCAAGAATGGGGAAATGAAAATTATGGACTTTAATTAATGATTAAAAAAACTTTTCACTTCAGCTCTTTGAGCTGAGTAACGTGTTCCTAGTCACTAACTATTTTAGTAATCTGTAACTTCACAATTTTTTGGACATTCACTTTAAAGTGCTTGGCATTCGACTTAAATCTTTGTTACAAGCTGTTATTATTACCTTCGCTTATTCTTGCTTGAAATGTCCTTTCTGGTTTTGGAAAAAAGTGTAATTAGTTCATTAAGCTAGGCGAAAGCTAGCCATGATGACAATAAGTGGAGTAGGTCAATGTTTGCTGGGATATGGAGCAGCAATACACAGCAGAATAACTCCTAAGAGAACTTTATATAATGAGGCCACTGTGGGAAGCCACTTAGAGTGTTCTGCACTCACAGAGAATCAGGGAATGTATTCAGCCGATAAAAATATTTATTATTGCATAATGCTCCCAGATGGTAACATTTAGAAAATATATTCTTTTCTTACTTCTGTTACGCATCAGCCTTGTTGGTGTGCTTTTTATTAGACAAGTAATCTTCCAGATGTTGTTTCATTAAACTGAGGTACAGAGATATTTTCCATTAATTTTCTATTCCCAAGTTCTAGGCACTGCATTCTGATTTTCTTTCTTTAAAATTGCAGGACAGCATTTCATATATTAGGTGATACACAGATTGCACATTAGCTGATTAAACTTACGAGAACAGCATTAATAGAACACTTGCTAGCTTGTCTTTTTCAGTTCTCCAAAAGGTAAAATAAACAAACATACAAGTTGCGATTTATAAATATATACAACTTCTGTGGTTAATTCAGAGCTTTGGAAAATGACAAACCTTCCTAAAAGACAAAATACAGGGATTGAGGAGCCATAAAATAAATTAAATATTTTTTCTTGACTGTGTATCTAAATAGTAAATCTGGGATGTATTGTGTGAACTGTGTTGGACTTGGAAATGTTATTTTTCCATACAGAAACCTCAATTCTTGGACGTACATGCACTTCAGTGTAAGTCTAAAAGGATTAAAATCTTTTTATTTCTGGATGAAGACGTGACTGTCTGTTCTTAGCTGTATAAATGTTCAGTTCCTACGCTTGAATTTTCCTTGCAGTAAGAAAAAAAAGCTGCTGTTGACTTCGCAGGTGTTTGAAATAGGCGTTCCATTTTCCTGAATTATCTTTAAAGAGTCTTACTGATGAGATGGAAGTCTAGAGGATATCTATTTCTCCAGGAAAAAAATTGGAAATGCGAGTTCTTTTGTAACTTCTTCTAAGTCCTTGTAGTAGAGCTCATGTTAAAAGAAACACACAAACATGTTGCTATATAGGAGGCTGCAGTTGCTTTCTCTTTATTTAATCAGTATACCTAGCAGCCTGATTTCAGGCTGCCCCTCTATGGTGTTAAGGTTGCATAGTCCACTATACTCTTCACTGAAACTAATGCATATGAAACTTGGAAATAGCATTTGAAATTTTGTGTGAAGAACACGATGCAGGCAAGTGCTTTACTGTTCTAAATCATAAAATGGAGAGAGATAAATAGCACTCCTGTATCAAAAACTATCTCTATGGAAAGTTTAAATTTTAATATTGAAAATTGAAATCCTTTTAGCAATTGAACTGCCTATTGTATTTTCCATTTTTTTTTTCCTTATAACCAGTAACAAAAAGTTGTATTGCTTAGGGAAATAGGAATATTAGGTATTAAACATTCACTCTAATACGTAAATACCCTTTTCTTGCTACTCTGTATCACCAATGTGATTATGGATGAGAAAAGAGGTGGTACATTGATTCTATATGTATATGGGCTAAGTATGTGTACAGCAATATCTGAGTCTTTCAGATAGTCTGGTTTTGAATTCTTCCTTTCTATTCTTCCTTTCTGTGATTCTTCCTTTCTGTTAACCTCCACTGTTGGTACCCAAGTGTCATACAGGATTTGGCTTGCTGTGGGAATTATTTTCAGGAATTGTGACTGTCTGAAAACAGCGATCAAAAAAAAAAAAAAAAAGTATTGTTTGTGCTTTAACAGCATGACCACAGCAAAGGAGAAAGGGAAAGAATGTAAAACCAAAGGACTTAACTATGTTGTGGTGGGTTGACTGAGGTCAGCAGCTAAGTACCCCCACAGCCGCTTGCTCACTCCCACCTGCCCAATGGCACTGGAGAGAGAACAGAAGAAGCAAAAGCAAGGAAACTCATGGGTGGAGATGAAGACAGTTTAAGTGAAGTGAAAAAAACCAAGAACCCCAAAATCAAACATCACCTTCTTCCACTACCCTACTTTTACTGCTGAGCATGATGTTGCTTTGTATGGAATATTCCTCTGGCCAATTTGAATCAGCTGTGTCTTCTCCTCATCTCTTGCCTGCGACTAGCCCGCTCACCTGGGGGTTGTGGGAGGGTGTCAGCATGAGCAAAAGAGAAGGCCTTCATGCTGTGCAATCACTGTTTAGCATAACCAAAATTTTGGTGTGTTATCAACACTGTTTTAGGGAAAATCTATTAGGAAGGCTGAGGTTGCTGAAGCTGTTAACAAAAACAAATCACACAGCAGGACGGGATTTCTATGGCCAGTGAGAAAGGTATGCTTTCACCTACTTCTAAGCCAGCAATCTTTTGTTCCTCCATACAGTATTTACTTATTTATAGTTGAAAGGAGTCCATACTCTTTGAACTATCTCCCTTCACTGCCAGTGTTTCAGCACTTTCTTGGGAAGCAGAGGATGAGTTTACAGGCTATTAGTGAATAGGGAAAGCCTTATGTCATTTGTACTTGAATTTAGACTTCTACTATCATCTATGCATAAATTGATCAGATGGCTTTCCAGTACATGCATGGCAAGATTATCAGTGACAGATTGTTTTCAGCATATTTGAAGGGGGCAGACTGAATCAGACCATTGTTTTGTTTGCCAAATTAATATCTGGGATGTAATCCAACCTGATTAACACGATGGCTATGATTGGATTATGAAAGGGTAAGCAGACATTTGGAAGGCCTTTTTTATACCTGCTGGCTCTATTACTTTCTGAGTAGCTTGAACACATGCAAGAATATGCTTCTATCCAGTAATCCAATTCATTTCTCATTGATTCCAGTTTGTCTTTTTATGTTGTATTGGATCTCTTGCCAGGTAAATCTTTTCTCTGTAGCAATAGATTGCTTTTTAGAGCTGCCTGGATGTCTGGTACTGGGCAGTTTTATCAAAACTTCTTAATTTGGTTATTTCAGAACTGACTTATACAGTGATGCAGAATGTCTTTTCCTCTAATGAAGCCTGTTATTATAGGAGCACTTATGTTTAAATATATATCCATATTTGGAAATTTGAATATGTCTGTTGTCTTTGAAACATTATTGATGATTCTTATGTAAGGAGTAGAGTAAGGGTTAATGGTGGGGGTTTTTCCATTTTTCTTGAAGAGGTATGTTTTATTGTCTTGTGGTTTGATGGGTGACAAAGAGACTTTATGGTTTATATATAACCCATGTGCTTTCCAGATTTGATTTATGTAATCATAGTGGTTTTGCACAGTTCAGCTGAAAAATTCTTCTTGTTGATCAAGGTCAGAAAAATCCAGGGATTCTGCCATTTATCTCAGCTGCTTGAGTACTGAAATAGGACACCCAGGGCAATATTAAAAGAAGTAGTGTAGAGAGATGTCTCACTATGGTTTACCTCCTGTGTAATAACTTTTTAAAAAAATCGGGATATTTCTGAGAAATACAGTAAAAGTATTGAAAGAAGAATGCAGATGTTCAAAGTCTGAAAGTAGAATATTCTTTTTTTCTTTTCTTTTTCCTGTCTCTGTCAGCAGACTAATGTACAAAATAAAGGTAATTTACAGGTTTTTTTTTTTTTGTGGATAATGGTAATATGCATACTATGCAAGTGGCGACCTTTTTGTTTTGAATTAAAAGCAATGCTATTAAAAAAAAATGATCTGTTACTGTCTTTCACATTCACTTGATAAAGGTTGAAGACCAAGGAACGGAGCAGTTTTTTTACATGTGTGGATTGTATGAAATCCAGTAGGGAACATCTATTTCAGCAAATTTGCTTTGTGTTTTCATTTCATACAACTTTCCTTCATTGTGGTCTTTTCCTGAATGGATAACAGATTTTTGCTTTTGCAAAGCCTTATGCAATTGTATCATATTGCTGGCCTGTATTTTCTTTGTCCTGTTTTCCTCCTATGCATGTATTATTTTATTGCTGCTAAACAGATTCCAGGATTTCTTTGTTTCATAGTGTTAGTCTGAATCAAACTATGCTTTTTAACTTTCAGATGACAGGTGTGGTAGGTAACGACTAGTCACGAACACATTTCCTGGCTTTGCTACTCGCTCTTTTGACCTTGGCAAGTTAATATTTTCCCCATTCCTTTCCATAGCAGTAAAACACATTTCTAGATGGCTTAAGAGGATAGGTTTTATTTTCTGGCTTGATTCCTTTTCGCCACTATTGAAGATGAAAAATGCATAATCAGTTTATTTTTAACCAACACTGGGAGGAAGTTTCTCATGACACTATTTGAATAGTTTTGAAAAGTAGTAAAATAGAAGAATTTTACCCTTCTATATTTGTTATATTCTGTAAAAAGCTTTAAAGAACTGTGACACACTGTTTATTAAAATGTAACAATTTTTCAATCTTTATTACACAGTCTAAGTATAAAGAAGTACAAAAGCTAAGATTAAAACATTTAGAAAACAGTATTGCAGCAAATCTATGAGAGTATTAAAATTCACTAGCACGCATAAAAGTAACACTCCATCTATTCATTATAGCTTTTTTTGTATCAAACTCAAAATCTCCTTAAAAGCGTCTCTCATTAAGGAACAAATTTCAACTACATGAAGCTGTCTTTAATTGTTTTCAGTTATGTGAAGTAGGAAGCCTCCTTTTTTTTTCTTCTATAATGAATTATGCAATTATGTGCCTTTAAGAATATTATAGATTATATAATTCAAGTTTTGAGTGAACTGGTCATACGATGGTTTAATTTTTTGAAGATATTTAAATAGATTCAGATGCTCCCTATAGTGTTCCTTCTCTTACTATGATAAATAATTAACTTCATCATTAGTAGAGACGTATTAATAACACAAGAGAATGAGATTGCAAATCTTGTATCTCGGGGTTCTTTTTCTTCTGCTTAATGAGTCTGATTGCAAACAAAGCTTCCTTCCCAAAAGTAATTGTTATCCAGAGGAATAATATGCTTGATGAACTCAAGATATCCTTCCAAGTGAAAATGTTTGAGGAAAAAAACTTTGGTGAATCAAATGGCATCTATGTCTACTGTGTGTGGTCAGGGCTTAATTTTGGAAAAGCTCAGCAGTTCATGTTTAACTGTGCTGGTGATAATTTGAGATTCAGTACTGTCATGCAGAAGCACTGTCTCAGAGAATGGTCTTAGTGAAAATTAGTTACAGTTTGCAACTGTAGGGGCTAGGGATCAGGTGCAGTTGATGGTCATGCAATATATTAGTAATGTCATGGGTCCTGTGCAGATACATATATGAAATTCTTGGACTTCCCTTTCAATCCTATAACAAACACAAGTATCAACATGGAACTCAGGAAATGGAGGCCAAAAACTTCTTTATCTTATTTTTCGTGTATTTGAGTTCTGACTTACCATTCACTGAATTCAGCCGGAACTTTGTTTTTCATTCAGGTTATTCATGTCATGACACTCAGACCAGAGTTTTAAAATACACCCCCTCAAACAGCAGCAACAAGAACAAAACCACTCGAAACTTTTTGTATCTTGCCTATTTTGATGTCACTTCCTCATTTAGTCATTCCTCCAACCTAAATATACTGAGGGTCATGATTAAGTAAGCCTTCTCAAAGCACTAAATGTAATTGCATGCACTGATTTCTTTTAAAGGCATTAAAATAACTTTATAAGTTTTAAACCATGTGTTTAAACAGAGTTTTCTTTCAAAGTATGTTAAACCATCTTGTCTTCTACCAGCCATACTTCGGTCTTGGTATTTAATATGTTCTTGCCTGATGCTTTAGTCTACAATTTTGACATGTTAATTGCCCTATTAATTTTATTATAAAGGATAATGCTATTTCAGATAAACACAGATTACGTGGTTTAGAAATAAAATTTGTCTGCAACTCATTCTAGGGAAACATTTGATTGTGCAAACTTGTTTTTCTGCATTTCTATTTCCATGTAGTTACAGAGCTCTCATTGATGGGTACCTTAAATATATTATACAGTACCCATTTTTATTCTTTTGTTACAGCTAGTGTCTCATACTTAGTCTGCATTTATACTGTACTACCCCTCCTCTGGGGTGCTTGAACTACTGCTGTATCTGTCTTCCCTTTTCATCAAATGCATAATGTGTCAATATCCACCCTGTCTAGTTTTGATCTGAGTACAAATTAGTACATGCTTGTGTTCTCCAGATGCGTTTATCTCCCAAATTCTGTCCCAGAAAGTCGATGGTATCTTAATTGTATGCCGCTTTCTCTAAAGTCGCTGTACCCCATCACAAATCTCCTATGCTGTGCAGATTAACTGCACACACACTAGGTGCTGGATTTCGGGCCATTTTTGTTTGCAGTGAGAAGCAAATGCTTTCAAGGGATATTGAAATTCATTCTTCAAATCAGCCCAGGTAACTTTATTTACACTCACTGGCATTTTCAAATGAATGTCAATGGAATATATCTGTATGGTTGAAATTCCGCTGAAGAACCTGCAAAAACTTTGTAATTCTTGACATTCCCTCAGTACTTGCCATGGCCATTAAGATAATTAAGACCAACTGGGTGAGGTTCTTCTATTTACATTACTGCCTCAGGAACAGCTATGATTGCAGTGAGGCTGCATCTTATTGCATAAAGTATAAAGCATCCAATTACATCTTAGGGTAAAGAAAGCATAGAGGCCTGTGTTGGCTCAGTTGCGATGCTTATAGTCTCAACTGAACTAGATGCAAATAGTAGTTGTTGCTACTAGGTTTGAAGATTATTTGGTTCCAAAACTTTTAATATGTGTTCCTAAAGTCAAGTCCTCAAAGAAAAGTGTCATTGTTTTTAGAAGCTCTGCTCATTTTCTAAGAATGCTAAGTACAGTCTGTCAAAGAATCTCTGTATTTATTTTGGTAGCCCTGTAAACTGAACTCCATTTGGAAACTTGTCTGTGCTTAAACCAAACAATAGTGTACTGTAATCTGATATGTTGCAATCTAGCATAGGACACTTTAAGAACTGAATCAGATCAGACCTAGACTGAGTTATTCTGTGTGGTAAAGAACTTGTTACTATCTTTCAAAGTATTTTGTGTAGTTGTTCTGTCGCATGAAATGCTGGCTTGTTTGAAAATTAATTTAAAAAGCTCTGAAACTTTATACTCATTTTAAAAGAAGTTGTTCTTGTAAATGTCTCAAACTGTTCTGACCTTGCCTTTTATTTTCCTCTGTATTTAAAACCTGCCCATGTTTATTCTAAGTTTTTTTCAGGGCCACATACATGATGTACATTTTATTCTACAGGTCTGAGTTTTAGGGCCAAACTGATGATCCAAAGAGTGGCTAGTCCTTAGTTAGCAAAAATGTCTCTTTATTACTTTTATTTCAGCATAGCTGAAGCTATGCTTTCATCAAAACGTCACTCAAGTTGGTTTTGGTAATCCTAAAAGTTAGTAAACCATAGTTCTGGAAACTAGAGAAAGATGCTGTAATAATGATTTTAAGAAACAAAATGCACTTTTTTTCTGGCATAGTAAAGCACAGAGTCGATTTATTATGTGAATGTAGTTTAAATTTTACAAGATAGGTACTTTAAAAAATATTCTTTGGTTTAATCTATTAATTAGTGAAATATCACTTGTTGCATTTTCTTTTTAAGGTCTATAATCCTAAATTATTTGGCAGTCTTTTCCACTTACATAGTTTAACCCAAAGTTTAAGCTATTAATTCAGTAGTTTATTTAAAAAAAACCAAACACCACCAAGCAAAAATAAAACACCAAAACCCACAAGGCAACACAAGGCAAGCATTGCATAGATTACATGGAATTTTAGCCATAGTTTTAGTCAGTTAATTTGAATGTTCTGCTCTCGTTTTCTGTCTTTAGAATAATTTTTTCATTTATGTATTCAGTTCTTTTCCAAATAAATACTACAAATCTCCTCAGTATCTTCTATTAATACAAATGTGCATACTGTTAAGGCTTGTTCTTTAAACCCGCTGTGTTTTGACATACAATGATGATATAGCATACGTAACCAGAAGATGGCAGTGTAGGCTAGAAAAAAACCAACGCGTTCAGTTTGTAAAACCTTCCTCCTTTATAAATGCATTAGGCTTTTTTTATTCCCCCCCCCCAGCTTAATTTCGTAATAACTTCTAAATTATTTTAAGGCTTGCTCATCCTCGACAGAAGCAATGGTTAGGATTCTCTGTTATTGTACTGTCACTACAGCTCGTCTGTATGTTTATCTTACTTGTCTTGTTTTAGATCTGATACAACTCCAAAATATTTTTTTTTCTACTGGCTCTGTGTATTATTTTTTAATTTAGCAAACTCTCGCTCCACTGAATCTATTTTTTAAGGATTTTGCATAACAAAATTCTGAAGTATTTAAAAGTGGCTTCTCTTAAAGCACTCCTTCACTTTCTACTTCTTTTCTGCACTGCTGCTTGAACATAGTAATAATTTAAACATTCCAGCGGCCAGATCACTGTACTACATTAAAATATTTAGAACTGTAGTTTCATGTTTTTAGGTTGCATAAAATCCATGTATGTCATAGCAGCTGCTCTTTCTCTCTGCATCACACAAGAACCAAGCAATGAAGAGATGAAATTAATTTAAGACATTAGAAAATGCAGTTTACTTTTCAGACTCACACCTGGAAACTTTCCTAAACACTATTTTTGTACGCTTCACCTAAAATGAGAGCACTTTCAATGTTCAAGTGACTCAAATGTGACAGAAACCTCAGTACTTTCATCTCACTCTATCACTTCCCTCCTCCTTTTCTCCCTAAACTCTTGATGTCATTTAGGCATTATTTGTATTAGATTATTTTATTAGAGGGAGAGGATTAGGGCAGGAATTATGTATCTTGATATGGATTTCCTTTTTATTTATTTATTTCTGTTCAGAGTGAGCAAAGAGAAGATGTGGTAGCCAATTCACGAAGGGAGCATATGAAGGATATAATACAAAACTAGCTTGATGGATTTGGTGGTAAGTAGGTGAATTGTTGTGGGATGATGCTTTTGAAAATGGAGTTTATTTGATTTATTTTTGTAACAGTCATGATTGAATCTCTTCAGAAAAGCAATTCTATTAATTTGTTCAAAACACAAGTGACTACTAATCTAAAAAGTACACCACAGACCCCACCATTTCTAAAGTATTTTATTTGCTGAGATTGGCTTTACTCTGTAGTATAGTTGTTATGCTTAAGCATATTTATCTGAGTAGTTTTATTACCTATAATACTGGGGTTTTATTTATTTATTTTTACATACTGATGTGTGTGGGATTACCAAATAACTTGGGCTTTCATAACAAGGTGGTTGTTACAATATTTTTCACAAAAACATTTGCAAATGTGTCATTGAGGGATAGGCTTACATTTATAGAAGGGAGGGTGAAATTAGTAGTGGATTCTTTTACTATAAAACTCTAGCGTAAAACTCCTGGGGATAAATCAGAAACCGACAACTATTAACTTGTCTTTTCTGGCCAGTCAATTAAAGTCTGACTTCTATGGCCTGAAGGGCACATTGCAGGACCTGGCTACTTAGTCAGGCATTTATTTGCAGGCATATTGTGTAGGTGAATGTGATTTTTTTTTTTTTTTTTTTTTTTTGATTGGTAAGCTTAATAGCATGTCGGGAGCTTAATTGCCACTGCTGTTTGTAGGGAAAACAACTTTTTTGTAGGTATTACAGTAAAGCAGTTGTCTAAATAATAAATCAGAAATTGCCTAACCTATACTATTCTATATATTCTTTCTGCCATTGATGATGAACTGCTGACGTGATAATGTACGTTGTCTCACAGTGTATTTGGTCTCTTACATTAAACAGTACTAGAAAGCATAAAATGGAGTGCAAGAAATAGTTCTAAGTTTAAGTTCCGTTGTCATTACTTACACTAAAGTTTTTATCAGAATTTCCAAATATGGTGTTTAGATTATATACATACAGCTGTTTATAATCTGTGGAAAGGTAAAGTTTAGTTGATGGATGGATTAATGATATCCAACTTAATTCTGTACGCAACTGAAGAATAAGTTCTTATAGAAACTGTAAAGTTCTGAATTTACTTGGTTTGGCTAATGCTGTGTTAATAGTAGTCTTTGTGTATGTTTAAAGCTAGCTAGACTGGCTATGATTGCCTATCTAGATATCTGATTAATGCTAATGGATATGTTGCTCTGTCCTGTGAAATCTATAAATTTGTGCAACAAAGCTTCAAATTTGCAACTTCTGTAATTAAGTTTTCCTTGGTTGTGGGCCTTTTTTTTTTTTTTTAAATACCAGCTTTTATTCTTGTCTTCTTTATTCTTACAGTAGATAACGTAACGACTTCGGTAGCAGTCTTGCTGTTTATTCACAGTTTCTACCTGTTGCCTTTATGTCATGAGGCTGATTTTTATCTTTGGGCTTAATGATAAGAATCCATTAAAAAGTCAGGCTAAATTTAGTACGTGTCATCTCTTTTGTAACGGTGCTCTGTAAAGACATAAAGTTTACGGTTATGGTATTTTCTAATTATTTAATAACCTGTTTAGGGATTAATGGAGTTGGAATCAACTGCCAATGTAATTTTAATAAGGATTTAGTGCAGAAGAAATTCTGCTGTATGGATATTGTATTTTGAATGCGTCTCAGAACTGAGTCCATACGGCTAGGAGTGGAGGTATACACTGTGGAGTTCTGATTTATAGTTTTTAACTAAATTATTCTTAATTGCATTTCTATTAGTATAGCAAGTACTTGAGAATCCTGAAAGATCTTTCACAATGAATAAGAGTCATCCAGTGGTATTAAATATCTAGCTTTTATGAAAGAGGGAAATTAAAAAGATAAACAAGCTGACAGAGATTCAGTGTTATACCAGGGACTTTATCTTGTAGGAAAAAGAAACAACTTTAACTTACTATGGCTTTTTTTCTAACTTAATATTTCATACTAAGTACTAATCTGTGAAAAGATGTTCCTAAAATATCTGACCACTGTCTTTTTTATAATTATATCAGTTTAATTTCTTTTGAAAATGCTGGAATTATTGTACAATGCAAGGGCTGGATATTGCCTGAAGAGAACGAATTACCTGGTTATTCAATCGGATGGAGAACCTGGCTGTTTGAGGAAGAATTCCTATTATTTTTCTACTTACAAAAAATTGTTAGAGTCTACTGCTGGCTTCCAAAGCTTGGTTCCATAGAGACGTCTTTCTGTTATTCTTCACTAAGTCTCTGGTTCTGATTGCCTATACACAGGCTACACTGAAATGATCAACTTCACATGTTACAATCCTCCTACAATATTACTTGATATTTTAATTTCTTTTGACATGGTCATTCAGCTAATCTTGAATGGTTTTGTTGTGAGCGGGTGGTTATTCTTGCTTTTAGGAGTGAGCCTGTGATGATAAGTGTCAGTAACAGAACGTTCATACCAGCTTGGCGAAGCTGTTTGTCCAATTTTTGCAAAGCTGTGCGGCAACACAACATACATTCTTTTACTGTATTATATGAGAAATTAATTTTAATCTCAAACTTCTCTGTATAATTCACGAGCATGTGTGGTTACCTAGGCTGAATTGTAGACACAGATTCTTGAAGTCCATTAAACACCGGAAACAGTTTCTTGAAATTAGGTTTCTGCTGACAGCTAATTATATTTCAAAGAACAGTACATTTAGCAGAAAATGTGATTCGAGAAAAGGGTACTAAGGACTAAGCTCTGTAGAGATATCCCATTACAATACCAAATGCAGACTGTTGGCCTAAAGATACAGATAAAGACTACCGTCACCATAGTTATTTTTATCCCAATTTCTGTCATGTAAATCTATAAAAAAAAGCAGCAACTTGCACGATAGCTTCATTTGATAAAGAAACTTATGCAATAGAACTTTGCCTATTTAGCAATGTAGCTAATAGTTTTCCTTTGAAAGGAAGTCTCACAGAAATACTGTCTTCTATGTAACCTTGGTCTTTTCAGAGATAAGGTTATGAGAAAAAAATTCACTGGAAAATGATGCTGATACTGTATGATCAAGGCATATAAATACTACCTGTCAATAATGAAAGTAATGGATTTGTACAAAGGTTTTGAGAATTTTTTTTTTCAGAGAAGTCTATAAAGCCAAAATTTCAGGCAAATATTTACTTGTGTTTTTCTTCGTGGATTTTCCTGTATGACTTGTCCTGCTCCTTTTCCTATGTAACATTTCAAAGTGAAGTTTATTGTTATAAACAGTTCCACCTGTATTGAGGCTTTACTAGGTCACAGAACAACTTCGGTTGTTCTAGAAACAGCCATTCATATAGTGACATAAACTTGGTTATTTTGAACTGTCTTAATTTTTCAGATACCTATAAATCTATTTTTGAATAATGCACATGATTTTTTTTTAATTTGCAGAAGGCAATATTGTGATATTGTTGATGTGAGATGTGTGAAATTCTCTAGCTTAGCCATTTCTTTGTATTCAAACAAAACCTTCTGTAATTGCTCAGTAGTTTAAGTTTACTGTTTTCTGTTTGCGATGACAATGTGCGCTATCCTTTCATCCTTATAAGTTTGCTAAATATATTGGTGAGATTTTGTTTTACAGTAAATAACAAACCAGGAATGCTGTTCCTCAAACATGGGTTCATCTGAGAGACGGGAGGGGCAGGAAATCAATTCTTCTTATCTTTACCAATTTCTTCTAGGAGATAAGAATCTCTTCTAGTTGACATAGATTAATTATACAGATTATATCAGTTGTCTTAATCAGAATCCTGTAATAGTAAATCAGTCTTACTAAAATGGTTAATATACCAGCTCTGCAAGTAATTAATAACTTTTTTTGACAAATAGTGATTAATTTTTCTGTTTTTTTTCTTTTTTTTCTTCTCTCTTTATTTTGGTATTAGAAGTTTTTGAAAAGCAGATCCACTAATTTCAAACTTAAAGAATGCTAAAAGAAATCAATGCTTACATTTAATTAGATGTTCCAGATTCTCTTTAGGAAAAACGTGAAAAAGCTACTGATACTGTGTGGTCCTATAATTTCAAAATTTCCTATAGCTGTTCTTTAAAGATTTTGTTTTACTTAGATATATATGTGCATTCATGGAAATGTGCAGCTGCCTTAAAAATTCTCCCCAATTAATAAATGTGCAGTTTTCTAGATTATTTCTTTGCTAGTCTGCTACTTGAAATTTCTTGTTGTCTCAGTCTCGATTTAAGTCTTCCGTACTTATTAGTTGGCAAATGGTAACACACACGCACAAAAAGTCTGTTTCTTTATAGTGGTGGTGAAAAACTTGAAAATACATAAATGCATAAAATGCAAAAGCAGGTAAAAAAAATATCCCCTATTGTTTCAGTTTTTATGATTTGGAGTGTTACTGACTTAGTATTAAATGTGAACATTAATTCCCCAAACCATCACACAGAGAGAAAAATGGAGGGCTCTTGGTCCCTCCCTTTTACACACTGACTTGATTTATACTGGCAGCCAGTTTACCACAGTGCCCTCCTGCTAACATACCTTTTGGCAGCAGGGAGTTATGTGGTTGTCCTGGTTAGACACTTTCACAGGTAATCGGTTGGCTAGAAAATGTAATATTCAGTGCAAGAGAACTGTTATCTAGTGACCAGCAGTTCTGAAAGTTTAATATTTCTTCTGATTTCTTTGGAAATAAATGATCTTGTTTTGTCATCTGTTCTGGTCCCTGAGAAGGACTTCAGGTTAGGCTTTCTTCAGTGCTTGCTGTTGAACAGTGTTGCTATTTGTGTATTTAGTTCCTTCCTATTCGCATTGTTGATAAATTTCAAATGTTTCTTAAAGACACGGAACAAATGTTTTCATGAAGGGATTGCATGGATGGGCATGAAGAAACTTAGACATAGACTGTCATAGTATTGATAAAAAGATCTTTTAACAGTGTACTAGATCCTTTTTGGCCATTGCTAAGGTGCTGTGGTTTACCTGGATCTGTGGCAACTGTAACGCTGTACTGGTTTATTTTACACATTAAATGTACCATTGATTTAAAAACCTCTTTTATTTACTTTAAGATACTGTAAAATGGAATCTCATTTTTAGTATAAATGGTGTTCTTATGAGGGAAAAGTCAAACACCTTCAGTGTTTTATAGAATATAGTGGATTTTTTTTTTTTTATGAAGAATACAATTTTTTTTGATGCTTTCCTAAGCACATTGTTCCAGACATATAATGCTGGCTTATCTTCAAATGGAAGCAGGAAAAAAAAATGGACTAATGATGAGCCTCTACCTTCTCTACCTTGAGTGCCCCATGACTCTTTTAGACTTCTGATCTTAGAATTTCTTCTAATGGTTTATAAAGTCCCATAGAAAGCTTTTTCATGATATTTTTAATCCCAAATAAGACAGCCCCATGGCAATTCTGTGTGGTGGGGAAGCTGTTGATAGTTGAAGGCATTTGAAACTTCATACAGATACCAGAATCTTCTGGGAGTATTAGGAAGAACTTTTCCTCTCAGTTTGCCTTAATGTGGCACAGAATATTCCTTTGGCCTTGGCAATTGGACAAACGTATGTACAGTCTAATAATTTACTTCTAAGATGCTCATGTACTCACATACAACCACACTTACCTTAAATCATGGGGGCATTATGGATGCCTTGTTATGTTATTTTTCCTATATGGGAATATACAGCTGCTTAGTGTGGAAAGGTATTTATCATCTCACTGTTTTGATTAGTGTAGATTATTCATATGTTCTCACCCTGAAGATCACAAGGTACTATTTAGCGGTTGCAAACACAGAGGAAGAAATGTGAGGGACATTTCCAAAGGGCTTTGAGCTCTTAAATTGTGCTCATATTTTGCTTTTATGTGAAACACACTTATGACTGGCTTTCAGTTTTTGTATGACAGCATTATAGACAAGGTTCTCCTTTCATAGTGCTATTTGTGCTGTGATGATAGGTAGGAGAGGGCTGGATATCACCAAGTAAACTATTTTCAACTCTGAAATGCTTTCACGTTATAAAAAAGCAAAGAGAGGAGAAAACAAAAGCTCAAAACTGCTGACCTTCAATATTCTCTGCAAAACTACCTATTTTAATGTGGGGAATGTGATGGTTATAGGAGCTAGTTGGGGAAAAGAAATGTATTTATGATCAGCATGCAGATTATTTTTTTTATGGTAAATTTCATTCCTATGCATTGAAGCAAACAAAGTGTGAAATTTAGATATATATATATATAAATATATATAATTTTTTAAAAGACTTTAGAAATAATGTTTAATTAACATTCTGTTGTAAATAAAGTTTTCCCATGTGTGAGTTATCATCCTCTCTGTTTGCTAAATTGATGAGACATGCATAGTTCCAGTTAAAGCATGCAAAAATACTGATGCGCATGGAAGAAAGAAAACAATATTTTCATCCTCCGTTTTTCCCCTTATACACCACCAACTTGATATGGTATAACTTTAATTTTACCAACCAACTCAGGTTGGGCAGGGGGCAGGGAAAGCTACATAAGTTTTAAAAAAAATTTGCTTAATAGGAAAATACCCACACATGCTTATTTTGGTACGCGTTACATACAGTTCCCATATCACACTGCCAACTAATGTTAATATACCTGTGTAGTAATGCATATATTTACATAAAAAAAAATTTAGCCATCTAGATGCTGGAAATAAGCACCAAGACTGAGCTAAGAGGGGCTGAGTGTTTTTATTTGGTGTCTGTTAATAAAACATAAAATATGGGGAATGTTGTTTTCTAATGATTCCCTATATAAACTACAAAGTCCAGAAATGCATTTAGTTCTTTGCTGATTATAATACTGTATTAAATCAAAAGTGACTGCATAAAAAAACTTCCATAAAGCCAGCTCAGTCTTTTTTAATGATGGTCTGGCAAACAAGAGATCCTTTATTCTTTTCCCCCCTTGTTTTTCCTTGGGGTAATGAAAAACGAAAAATGTTGTGTAAATGTCAAAAACATCATAAAGGATAAATCCTAGGGGTTGGTTAATGAAACCTTTCTGCCTGGTGGCAAGCAGCAGGCCCTCATCACTACAACAATTGGCACCAAGATGCTTTAAGCAGTAATATCTCAAGAACTGTGTACCACATTCCATCACTGATTCCTAATGTACTTAAAGTCTCCTAGGCACCTGGCTTAAACTGAAACAAAAAGCAATGAAGCTGATATAGCATCTTCCCCACCACTACCACCATATTTTTAGCTGGCTTTACCATAGAGATTTGCCATCTACCATCTATTAAAAAAACAGAAGATTGCATGACTTATGAATACTATTTGTTCTCTACTACAGTTTAATTATTGATTGGGTTATATAAACAACATATGTGTGTTATATGTTACGTATTAAAGTGAGATTTTTGTTTGCTTTTGTGATTTTAGATGTGCAATTTGTGCTGTCACTGTTGCAGTGGTATGCAGCTTACGTTCGTGGTATAAAATACAAGAAACTGAACTGAAAAGTGAAAAATAAATTCGTGGAACATCCCGGGATGGGACAGTTAATAGCTCATTAAAATTATTGTTTTCTGCTGTAAAATTGAAAGTATTTATGTTGGGAATTATGTCCCTAATGATGAAATGAAATTTTCTCCTGAAAATCTTGAGTGGCTCAGAGATACGTGCATGTATTCCTGTGTTTTACAAGGCAGACAATTAATTCAGGCCTTCTAACCAATGAACAAATGAAGAAGTGGTCACTCCTTAAAATATTTGCTTTCTAGTAAATAACTTTGTCATACAGACTTTTGGCAGTATTTACACAAAACAGTGCTGGTCAAGACAGGATAGAGATCCTATGCTATTTTCACTTTCATAGTCTGAGCATCTACTGAGAATAGCTCCTCTGTCTCTTGTCAGGCTGAGCCTTTCTGAAAAGGACCTCGATGTTTGCCTTGGCCTGTTTGTGGAGGATGAGTTGCAGTGTCTGTCTTGCTCTAAAAAAGGGGACCTCAGGAAACTGATGAGGACAAGGCAAGATGTGTCTCAGTAAGCTTGTTATCAAGTGGCTTATTGGCATATGTTCTCAATGTGCAGGAGTTCATGAGAGAGATTTCATCATCTCTAGTTGAGTATGCATATGGGGGTGTGTGTGTACATATATTTAAATAATGGAATTATGTATTTATTCAGGAAGAAAAAAATTATATTTGTGGAATATTTATTAAAATGGTGCCCAATGAGTTAAAAGAGAAGTGGGAATTGCTATCCACAACTCTGTCTACAAACAGATTTAGGTTTTTCAGGCACTCTGGCTTGGCCAGTGGCTACGAGGAGAAAACAATACCTCGTAACTGGTTAAGACAGTGAAAGCAATTGAAAGACTTCTGAATGACTTAACAGTGCTCTTTGCTTATTGAAGATTTCCTGGGCTATCCTAAAGTATATTGCTAGGAGTATATATACAGTTTTTAGGAGGAAATTGGGAGGTTTGCAGTTAGCTTTCAGGAAGAGTCTTAACAAAGTTAAAGAATGTGCGTTGTTTTCAAAGCAGAAGATACTGGGTTTTTAAATCTGAAATCTATTATGTTGCTGACATCTCCATACAGATGATTGTCTTGGTTTCCTCAAGCACTGTTCACTGAGCTTTACCCTTCCCCTATTGAGAGTTTTTTCATGGCAAGAGCATTTTGTTGAGGATTCTTGATACTTTCAGCAAAGCAACTCAGCGAAACAGTTGCATTCTTCTTTTCTGTGATCTCAAAGAAAAAAAAAAAGAGGGATATCATACTTCACTATACAGCTAGAAACCTACACTTTATTCCTTCCTTCTAGCATATGGTAATCTCTCTTTATTGCAGTGTTAGATTTTTCAAGTATTATTTTCAATCTTAAATATCCAATATATTATTTTTGTTTCTCAATTTATACAGAATTCCTCTGTACTACAGACAAACCTGAGAATTTCATTAAATACTAAATAGGCTGATCTCTTATTTTCTTAGATGACCTATTCTCTGTTCCTTCTATTAGCTGGTTGATATAATCGAAGTCCCTGGAGCAATGTCATCAAATAATGTAATTTTTTCTTAATTTTTCAGTACTCTTTTAGCAAAGGAGAATCTCTCTTGATCCCACATTGAAAAATACAGTTTATGGGTGCAGGATTACTATATCCTAGGTAGTTCCAATATCAACACCTATTCAAATCAGATAGAAGCAGAATGTTTATACAAAATAGAAGCAGAATGTTAATGAAAAGCTATTTGAACCTATTTCCTCTGCAGCTTTCTGTACATAGATACAGGTGATATCTGGAAAATCACCCGAATTATTATTATTTATTTTATTCTTGTCAGATCACATTTTCTGTGTCTTACACATGTTCCATCATCTATTTTTTTTTTTATTTTTCTTTTTATTGGTGTAGAAACATGGTGTCCTATTATTGGTGAAGGAAATTGTTAGATAGAGACTTTCTGTTTGGCAAGAGACTTTCTTCCTGCTGCTAGATGAGGAAACTAGTTTCCTACTCACTCAAATTTATTTTTTTACCTTTGGTATATCAGTAGCAATAAAGTAACGTGCTTCTTGTTTGTCTACAGATAAAAGAAATCAAGTCCTGCCATATACAGCAGCACAAGATACAAATGATAATTATTGGAAATAACCTAAAATGTCTTTGTTATTTTCGTTCCTTAATTTAATCAGATTGATGTTAATCACTTCTGACTATACCCTAGCTGGCTATTCTCATTATTGGCATACCTCTCTCTTAAATAATGGGTAGGTTTTGACCTTGTCTGTTTTTAAATATCTTTGTTTCATGGGCTTATTGTAAGTTTGGTTTAAAAAACAAACAAACCCTAAACTACTAAATTCCAGTCAAGCTTCCTTTAGCCTTTTAGCATTAAGTGGAAATAGGAAAGTGAATTCCCATTTCTGGTATATTGATAGTCACCGGATTAGAAATGATGGTGTGGTGAATCAGTTGCTCACTGTTTTGTGAGGTTCTCCCTGTAATGTGTTTCTATAGTGTTTAGTAGTCTCCCTTTATAGTGTTTCTAACTTCACAAGATTTCTCTGTGAATAGCTTACTAGGTGTATGTGCCATTTATTATGTTTTGGCATGTTAATATCAATTATGCATGTGTTTTTAAGAGTGTAGGGTTACGTAAAACCATAAGTAATATTTCAACTGCTTGATAGACAATTTTGAGCTTAGCAATGGTCTTTATATTGGCATCTTTTATATGGATGTAAGCGTGGTGTTTGTTTTTGTTGAAGTGGCAAAAAGCCAGATTGGCTAGAGAACAAAATATGATAAATGGAAATTCAAAGAACACATTTTTAAATAAGTCAATTTAGTAATTACAAGTTGGTGTACCAGTAGATTTTTCACAGCAGGGAGGACAGCAGGAAAGCAAAGAGTGCTAATTTTATTTTAATTAAGCTTTTCTGTTAATCAGGATCAGAGGATTCTGCCACTAAGTGGGAAAGGAGGAGCACTATGATGTTACAGCCTTGCTCCACGCTTGACTCTTTCAAGTGGCATCCATTTTCCTGTGGTTATAGTATGAAGTGTTTTCAAGTATTACTGAAGGAGCTATTCAAATTGAAAGTGAGCACAGAAGTAATAGGATGTAGCTCACTTGATCTCTCTTCAGTCCTGTTACTTTTATGTTTCAACAAGCTCACAGGGCCACCACTCTTTCCTCTCATAATGAGAAAAAAAAAAAATAGTAGATAGAACAAGGGTCATGTTTAAAGTATAAATATAGAAAACATGGATTGTTTTTAATTCTGATCATTAGAACTCTGTGCTTAAACTAAAGACATTATACTGTTTGCATCATGACATAATTAGTGCCTTGTGGGAAAACAGTCACCATGATTTGACATGAAAATCTTCAAATCTTCTGTAGCTGCTAGGTCCTCTTAAGTCATGGCTGTGATTAGTAATTAAGCAGAGCTGTTTGCTTTGTATGAATAAAGGATTTCTTCTATATATGGACTATTTAAAGAAACAAAATCCAGTTTTATACAGAAAACAGCTTGTTTACATAACTGTGATTCAGCTGTCACACATAAATATGCATAAACTTGAGCAGAAACATTCAAACATAATAGTGCCCCCAGTAATTGTGCCTTTTCAAAGCTGGCACCACTGTCCCACTCATATAAACATATTCCTTCCACAGAAGTATTAAATAAATTACTGGCCCTGATGTTAGTTTGGGTTTGCAGTATGCCTGTGGTTTCCTGATCCATGTCCTGTCAGGCTCCGTTAAACTGATCAAGATTAATAGTAAAGTCTATGTTTGGTTTCTTTTTTATAGAACTCCTAAAGAAATATGATGTTCCAGGAACTAGCCGTGGGCTTACTGTTCTCTTCTAAAATTTTCTGAACTGCCTTACCAAATACTTCAGATGATAAGAATAGTAAACCTCTTATCTGATAATTACCTGCTGCAGTCTGACTCCTCATTTGCATGTTCTGATTCTAGCTTTGCATTATATAATCTTAGTCTTTTGATAAGATCCCAGTTATGAAGGTATTTTGCTTTATTCTATTAACTACATTATCAAAAGGATATTGCAAGACACATTCTGGATCTAAATGGTAATGATTGGTCAAAATATGACAGGGAACAGCAAGGTTTCATATCCTAAGCTGAGCCTGTAACTCTAGTGCTCAAAGTCATTTTGAATTGGAGTTGACTTGTGATCAGTGAACTGAGAATGAAAAAGAAATGTCAGAACCCTATTTTGGCAGATTCTGTAACCTTTGCTTGAAAAACTTGAATAAGGCTATGGTAAGGCTTCTTTATTAAGTTACTCTAAAACAATACTTGTTCAAAACATAAAATCAAAGACTTACCTGGGATATAGCTTTGTTAATTGATTGATTAATCAGTTGTAATGTGAGCCTGTTCCAGAGTTTTCTGGACTGCCTTCTAGATTGGGTACTTAGACTTTATTCAGACAAATCTTTCTTTGTCTCCCACATTATATTTCAGGAGGTCAGGAGGGCCACTTAATCCTTAGTTTTCGTGAGCAATGTAAGATAGTTGTGTTTCAAGTTCACATGTTCATGATTTCACGCCTTGTTAGGGTAGTTTGTTCATACTTTTTAGTTTGTGTGCAAGAGTATTATTACATCAGATAATTCTGCACAGATAATTCATTTCCATGATTTAGGATGTTCTTAATTGCTTTACTGAAAGGAGATTGAGCACCTTTTAACCAAACAGCTGAACGATTTGCTATGACAATTCTGCCACTGTGCATTCACTTAATTTCCAATTAATCAAACATTCAATAAATCATTAGTATAATTACACCTGCTCAAATATTCCTACCCCAGCACATTAGCTATGCTCAGGCAGACTCTTTTACCAGCTCTGTGAATGGATTCATTTGTCTGACCCAGTTGGTTGCACGTCCTTGCTTCATATGAGCCTTGAGAAATGATAGGGCAGAAATTTTAATTATTTATAATACTACAAATTCCTTTGGTTCTCTGTTCATGCTTCTCACTTGGATGCTGCTATAGCAACTTAAAACAAACATCAGTGGAATAGTGACTGGTTAATTTCTGAAAATTTTTAAATCATTTTTATTCCCCTACTGTGCACTTTTCTAATTACACTGTCTCTCCAGGTGCGCAATAATTCCCTCATCACCATACATCTCAAGCACAGATTATTAAAATAGTATAGCCTGTGTCATATAAACGTAACCAAAAGTATCCTAAAAGTTCTTTCCTGAAAGCCCAATACATTTTTTCAACAAACTAACTTTTTAGTACCTTGTTTTTAAAAGACTGCACAAGTAGAAATCCACTGACGTGCCTTCAAAATATCAGTGTAATTATTTGTAGCATCTGAGTAAGACAGAAATTTGAGGCAACTCTCCAAGTATTGAAGAACTTAACTTTGAAACACCTGTGGTAGATAGGTATGTATTGTTACCTGCTCCCTCCATATAGATGAGAAATCTGAAAGCAGGCGAATTGCCTCAGGACCTACAGCAGGCTCAAGGTACAAGTGGGATTACTCAGTAGTTGTATCTACTGTTTCCTAGTCTCTTGCTGTAAGCTTTAAATCATGCTTAATGTGTGTCTTTGTTGTTAGACTCAAAGTAAACAAACCAGGACATGCAATCTCAGTCTCCATAATATTTAAAATATGAAGCTCTTTATGTCAGTATAGACGCATGTTAAATCTTGCATTGTAGGTTCTGTTGCTTCAGAAATAGATTTACTGGTTACAACTTGCCTGTATTTTATCTTTGAGTTATGAATTGGAGAAGATTCATAATGCTTTAATCCTTTAATAAAAATAGGTAACTTTTTTTTTTTTAAATTAACTGAAGGTGTCACGATCCATCCAGACAGTAAAATAGGTTAGCTTTCCCCTGGCAACCCATTCCATATTCTGTTTATTTTCATTTTACCAAATATGCTTTGTGTAGTACTAAGGGGAAGTTCTGTAACCTAAAGGGAAAAGGCATCAAAGAATCTGTTTGAAAAAAAAAAAAAAAAAGGAGATTAGAGAAAGAAACACTAATTGGACATTATTTTAATTACTTAAACATTTGTCAAGTTTCTTATCTGTTAAAAAAATACTGGTAAAGTGCACCAGCTCTAACCCTTTCGATGTGTTAGAACACTGAGTAAGAATGAATCTTTTCTGGATTAATGCTTCTTGGCTCACCGTGGCATGGGGTCTTACTGCCATCGCTGACAGAAATTTCGTAGTCTGTAGAAAACGGGAAGATCTATTTATCAATTACGCTACATTTGTTTCTGGATATTCTACCCAGTGTTTTTGAACAGGAGCTTTCCTAATTGTTTATTTACATTTCTAATAGTGACTTGGCATATGATGTATACAGTCTTACTGCACCTACATAACTGTGGTTGAATATAATCCAGAATTCTTGCTATAAGATGTAGTTTGAGCATTCTGTGGAATGCATGGGATCCTGACTGTAAGTTTTAATGTCTTGTTAGGGTTTTTCCCCTTACATTTTTGGAGTAGTACAATACAGTACCATCACCAGATACACTTCCCTGTCTTCACAGCCTTAAAATTCTCTTGCTTCAGTCCTGAAAACTTTGAATCAAAAATATTTTCTCAAAATTTTGCTGCAGCTATACATATTTGACAGTCAGTCATGACATTTACTTTTACAATTTTCACCCTCTAAAGCTGACAGGATTCTTTGTCTAGCCATTTTATTTTAGTACCCCTCATCCCAATCCTTTTCACACCTTCAAAATGTCTTCCTAAGGCTGAACTGATTTAGCTTTACTGAAGTTCAATGTAAATAATTTATTACCTTGAAACATAACAGCCTAGGAAATTAATCACCATAAACAACAGTGCAGCTTTTAGTTGCTTAGGGAGAGGTTCATGGTCTGAACAGAATCCTTTTCACCAGTTGAAACACGGATATAAAACTCCACTTTACTTGTCATCACAATGTCCTCTTCAGGAGTTTTCTTTCAGATTTACCTTTGTTTCTTTTGTGGCTTATCAAGTACAATCTAACGTTTGGGTTTTTTTCTTAAGTTCTGCAGCAATTTAGTTTAAAATACTACTATAACATTTTATTTTTTTAAATTGACAGGGGTTTTTTGACCAATACCATTAAGAGGCCTTCTCTTGTCCCTCTGGATCTTGGCCCTCTGGATCTGGAGGGAGACAGTTTAATTCCTGCTTGACATTTTCAGAAATACCTTATCAGTTTTTGAGTGTGTTACATGCTAAAAGTATTATCCGTGCAACTGGTTTGAAGTGCATAACCAACCTGCAGTATACATAAACTTTAATTTAACAGCCAAAAGAGTTTTGACACCCTTGCTTGAGTACCACAGGCGTGGAAAATCAGCTTGGTGGGCAGCTGCTTTGCCCATGCATTGACCTGCCTCTGGCATTTACAGTTGTCAGATGGAGCAGGTTTGTAACTGGCAGATATTGGAAATGTAGTGGTCATTGTAAGGTCTGTGTCTCTCCACGCCTCAAAAGCAATGCAATCTAAGGACATAAAATCAGCAGCACAAGAAAGTGAAAGATGAGGTGATTGGTCCAAAGCCTTGTTGTAAACCTCTGGCAGATTCTGTAACTGATCTCTGGATGATCCTGAGCCTCGATCAGAAACGTATCCATTTCTGATCACAGAAGACACAATACACTAGCTTGATTGCATCATTATCTATACAAATATCTTCAAATTTCAACACTTGAGGTTAAAAGAAGCAGAAGTGAAAAAGAAATGAAAATGCTTCCAAAACATGCTTAGAAAAGACAGACAAGGCTAAAAAAAAAAAAAAAAAAAAAAAAAAAGTTTAAAATATGGAAATGCACATGTAGGAGAAAACTCATCACTTTAACTCTACAACACTATTTAACAGTGTTGTCTTGATAAGGGCAAATCCCAAACTGGATTTGAAATAGAAGACCATTTTTCCACTCTTCATTATGCAGAAAAATTGAATTGATGTTGTTAGAATTTTCTAACAGCAGTTAGAAATATGCAGCTAGCAGTTACACAGCTAAACCGTGGCACTGCGTAGACAAATCCATTTAATGCTATCTGTAATGTAAGATTTATTTCAAATGAAGGGGAATTAGCTTCCAAAATTGTCAGATTTACCTTTAATGGACAATTGCAACAGGTAAAACAAAGACTGTAAGCAGGCATCTAGATGACGGAAGAATCAAAGGGGATTTAAAGTGCCTCTCTGTGCATGTGTTTCTCCCCCAAATACCTTCCTCCCTCTCTAACCCCCCAGGACACCTGATGGCAGATTCCTCATACCTATAAAGACTTTCCAGAAGCATTTAGAGAAGAGGAATCTTATGTATTTTGTAAAAGGCAAAGGAAAAGTATGAAAATGTAAGACTGCTGTTTGCATGGGCTAAGGAAGAATTACTAGGGCTGGTATTAGTAGTATTATTTCTCCTGTCTCTTTATTTTGAAATCTACAACAATTATGGTTTGGTTTTTTGTAATTTGATGTCAGATTCTGATAATCGATCATTTTTTTGTTATGTTGTGGTAAGTCCCCTTTTTAAGATTGACTTCTGTGTAAGCTTCTATTATTTTCAATATTCTAACTAAATACACTTAGAAAAAGATCTGTATAACACCTTCCAAAGCACCTCCTTTTTGATGACAAAAAGGAGCAAAGCGGGTACCTCCTGAAATAATAAATTACATTGTGTAGATGATAGTCTGAGAAATGAGTAGGATTTTTTTGAGGACAGTCTACACCTTCTGATATATTATCAGTAAGGAATGTTCTATGAGGTACTTAGAAGACCTCCTTATTTCATATTAACAGTTGATTAAACTTAATAATACAGTGAGTATCATATCAAAACAGATAACTGTAAAGTGCTTTACCTTTTGAAGCCTGAAGCAGTTTCTGTGGTGATAACTTCAGAGCCTTATAAATGTTTTTATGTGTTTTTCTCAGATTAGTAAAATGTTTATTATTTTTGTACTATGTTTGGATAGCCTACAATTACATGAGTTTTATGAGCAATCTAAATTAAAGGCCATAGTCATCAATACAGAGTGAATTATATGGCCAGAATTTCAGTTGTGCATTGTTTTTCTGTGTCCAGATGGGTGTTTTGGTTTACCATATTCATCAGCAAGAAATCTCAAAGCATTCTAACATCTGTGTGAGGCTTGAGCACACATGTTTGATTATTTCCAAACTGCAACGAACAGCCTAGTTTTTTCTTGTGGAAAGAGATGATGATGTTTTTGCACTTCATTTGTGAAGGAAGAGGTGGCTTCACTTAGTGCAGAATGGATAGGAATCTGTTGATCGAATAGCAAAGTGTGAGAAGGAACAATTTACTCTCATGATCTGATGCTGCAGGTTCTTATGGCTTAAAACCATCTGTCATTTCAGAGGGGTTTTGAAAAAGCACAGGTATAGGTTATAGGCCAAGTGCTTCAGAACTTCATCTGCTGGCCTAAAGTTAATTTTCATCCCAAAGGGCAAAACTCTGTGCTGCGATCAGTAGGTACTGCTTCTACAGCTATAGCACTAGTCCTAAAGGACATTATGAACAAAATTTAATAGGATTTTGAACAAGATTGTGAACTGTATCCCTTTGTGATGCTCCAGGAAGGGCATAAACGACCTCAAACTGAAGAAGAAAGCAGCATTTCTTTGCATTGCCTATAAATCAGTGGCAATAAATATCAAGCAGACTGCACAAAACAGGCAGATTTCATGTTGACAGAAAGGATGTTTGTGCCAAGTAATTTGGGAAGTTATTGAAGCATATTTCATCCTGGTAGAAATGCACCCATAACACTGACAAGGTCAGGTGCCAACTTAGCAAGGCGAAGCTGAATGCCACCTACATACCAGTTGTGCAAGCTAGTCCTGCCGTGGGACTGGCTCAGGTTGAACAGCTGATGTTTTATAAAGGTTCCTTGCTACTTTTGGCTTTCCAGTCCCTTCACCTCATTCATTTTGGCATCCATATACGTTATTCTTCTGACCTGCTTCTCTTTCATCATGATCGTTTCACAAAGCCTTTTCAATCCTTACTCCCATTTGTGCCGATGCATGTTGATTTTACTGCAATTGTTGTCTAAAAGTAGTTTGTAAATATAGTCATATTAATTGTTTACTTTTTAAGTATAAAATCTGTTTATTTGTATTTTCCAAATACTAATAGGTTACTCTTGTAGCCTATTTCCCTCCTAGTTATGTTTTGATGGTGGCTTGTTTTAGTTTTTTGTTGCAAGTTAAATTTCGCATGGACTATTTTTATTAGTTTTTAAAATGAAGTAATATATATTTTCTGTTGGCAGGATCAGTTGGCATTTTTTTATTTTTATGAGTAATCAGTGTTTTCTTTGGATCTTGAAAAATAAGGGATCATAGACATAAGCAGAATTGTCACACACATGCACCCCCCGCAAACAAAAAAAACCCTGAGCCAAACCAAAAACAACCAAAAAACCCGAGAAGAACCCAAAACCAAAAAATACAAGCACGCACACATACCAAAGAAACCCCAGCTTAATTTAAATAAATCAATTGATCAATCCTTATGCTCTTTAGGACAGAAAGTTTTTCCTTTGGCACTTAAGATACTGAATCTCTCTTCTGATAAAGGTAAACATGATGCTTTCTAAGACTTCGTGTTTTCCATTACAGCATCACATTGTATTTTTCTTCTGTTTACAAAACTCTTATACTATTTTGCTATATAACAGATACAGTTAAGGACGATTCTAAGGAAATAATGTAATCACGTTCCTAGCCTCCTGTGTTGAACTTGGTGGCTTTTAACTTCCAGCAGTCAGACATAGTCATCACCCATTCTACCAGCTTTACATATGGATGGATTCTCTGTATTAACTGAGAAAAGAACATCATCTGTGCAATTCTTGTGACTGAATTTCAAGAGAAGATAACTTTGTTTTACCAGTCCAGGAGGGGGCAGTAAATTTCTTTTTATTGTTATTAAAGCAAGTACAACATTTTCACCATGAGAGGTTCTGCTCTTAAAAATAGCTTTTTTAATGAGAAACCAACATCTTTACTCCCTGATTTATTATCATTTTCATTGTTTTTAACTACCCTTTCCTGACAGGCTTTTTTAAAAAACAGAAAATTATCAGAACTTTCAAAATCAGTCATTTTTATCTTTGATCTTAATATCTTCAAAATAATCTGTAATGAGAGGCATTTTAACAATTAAAATTTCATATGTAATTTATTCCATTCTTTTATCAGTTTTGTTGAAAATATTATTTTTTCAAAGAGCGCTCATGAAATGGAGCAGACTTTCCCTCTGTGCTTAATTCATCATGTTCTCTTCTTACTTCTAACCCCAATATTCATGTACGTATGTATACAGAAGAATCAAGCTGATTTTAAATGCATGCTCCCAAATTGTATGTTTGCATTTCTCAGTGTATTACAGTGAAATTTAAATAAATAGGAGGAAAAAAATATAGTTTGTATGAATGCAAATAATTTTTTTGGACAGTTTTTATGATTCCAAGTTACTGCTCTTGCTTGGCTTGGAGGTAAAATGAAAATCATTATTGATTATGAAAAGAAGGAGAAAGAAGTACAAATCTAGTGCATACGATATTCATTGTAGGAGAACAGTAAGCTTTTACAGTCAGTTGATTCTTTGGAGTTCTGTTTTTGCTGTTGGGCAAAGTTATTAGCATGAAATTTCAGATACAATTAAAGTGGCCTCATGATTGCACATAACCTACTTGAACGTTTTCACTGTTTATAATTGTAATTCTCAAGAAGTTTGTAGTAGAAAATTCCACAAAACATAAGAATGGTAATAATCATAGTTGATCCAAAAGTCCATCTTGGAGAGAGTGGAAGTAGTACTTTTTCCCTTGATTCTGCTCAAGTGGGGTGTTTTTAATAAGATCTCTTAAGGTGTTTTGTTGTTGTTATTATTATAGGCCTACGTTACTCAGAAATTAGCTAGGAGCTTTTTAAAGCCCTGGCTATGGTGTTGTGTTACACCTAAGCAATTGAAGTTTTCCGTTCAGTGCTATCACAGTGAGTGATTTGTGCCATTTTGGGGAAGTTGTTTACCATACCCTGGGAACACAAAACAGTCCTACATCTGGTACGGAAGTTGTCCCACAGAAATACTTGCTGTTTATTTGGTGGATGAGTCTGTTGAAATGATTCCCAAAACAACTTTTTTTCTTTAAAGCCTTGTAATTTTCTCTGTTTAAAGTGTGTGCAGTTTCTAGTTCATGATCCATGGTGCACCACAAACAGTAACGGTTTATTTCTTCTCAAGGACAAACTGCTGTTGCAAAATTTGTAAAGTGCTGTTTGCATTTCAGTGTTGCTATTTATTTTTTTACTACTAGTGTCGTTATACAGTATTATGGTAATTTTGTGAAAAAATATCACAACTGTATCTTCTTAATGCTATTTCTTGAGTTAGAGGGTTAGATGGGAAAAAAATATTTCACAGAATCATGGAATTTCAGAGTTGGAAGGAACCTCTAGAGATCATCTAGTCCAACTAGATGCCAAAGGGCACATTGCTAACTCATGGATAATTTACTGTCTACCAAGACCCCCGGATCCTTTTCTTCAGAGCTGCTTTCCAGCAGGTCCACCCCTAACCTGTATTGGTGCCTGACATTCTTCCTCCCCAGGTGCAGGACCCTACACTTGCTTTTGTTGAACCTCATTAGGTTCTTCTCTGCCCGGCTCTCCAGCCTGTCTAGGTCACGCTGGATGGCAGCACGGCCCTCTGGGGTGTCAGCCACCCCACCCAGTTTGGTATCATCAGCGAACTTGCTGAGCGTACACTCTGTCCCCTCATCCAGGTCGTTGATGAATACGTTAAACAATACTGGTCCAAGTATTGACCCCTGGGGGACACCACAGGCCTCCAACTCGACCCTGCTCCATTAATCACAACCCTCTGAGTCCTGTCACACAGCCAGCTCTCAATCCACCTCACTGTCCCCTCGTCTAGTCCACACTTCCTCAGTTTCCTAAGGAGGATGTTATGAGAGACAGTGTCAAAAGCCTTGCTGAAGTCAAGGTAGATGACATCTGCTGCCCTGCCCTCATCCAGCCAACCAGTTATAACACCATAGAAGGCTATGAGATTGGTCAAGCATGATTTACCCTTGGTAAATCCATGTTGACCACTTGCAATAACTCCTGCTCCTGAACGTGCTTGGATATGACATCCAGAACGACTCGCTCCATTACCTTCCCACGGACAGAGGTGAGACCGATCGGTCTGTAGTTCCCTGGGTCCTCCTTCCTGCCCTTTTTGAAGACTGGAGTGATATTGGCCTTCCTCCAGTCCTCAGGCACCTCTCCTGTTCTCCATGACCTTTCAAAGATGATGGAGAATGGCCAACCAATAACATCTGCCAGCTCTCTCAGCCCTCGCGGGTGCATCTTGTCAGGGCCCATGGACTTATGGATGTCCAGTTTGGCCAGGTGGTCTCTAACCTGATCTTCCTCTACTGGGGAAAACTCTTCCTCTCTCCAGACCTTCCCCCTTGCCTCCAGGGCCTGTGATTCATGAGGGACAGCTTTAGCAGTGAAGACTGAAGCAAAGAAAGCATTCAGTAGCTCTGCCTTCTCTGTGTCTTCCACCACTAGGGCGCCCATCTCATTCATTAGTGGGCCTACATTTTCCCTAGTCTTCCTTTTTCTATTGATATACTGAAAGAACCTCCTCTTGTTATCTTTAACTGTGGTGGCCAAGGTGAGTTCTGCTTGAGCTTTGGCCCTTCTAATTTTCACCTTGCATAGCTTCACTACATCTTGGTATTTTTCATAAGTAGCCAACCCCCTTTTCCAAAGACCATAAACTTTCCTTTTTTTCCTGAGGTCCAGCCAAAGCTCTCTATTTAGCCAGGCTGGTCTACTTCCCTGTCTGCTCATTTTTTGGGACTTGGGGATGGCCTTCTCCTGTGCTTTTAAGAGTTCCTCCTTGAAGTAAGACCAGCCTTCCTGTGCACCTTTGCCCTTCAGGACTGTCCCCGAAGAGACACTCTTAAGCAGGCCAAAGTTCACCCTTCGGAAACCTATGTTGGGAGTTTTGCTGGCTCCCCACCTTGCTTCACCAAGAATCGAAAATTCTATCATTTCATGATGACCTCCCATCATGACCCAAGATGACCTCCAATCTTTACATCCCCTACAAGATCTTCTCTGCTAACAAGCAGTGGGTCCAGTAGGGCATTTTGCCTAGTTGGGTCCCTCACCAGCTGTGTTAGGAAGTTGTCTTCCACACACTCCAGGAACTTCTGGGACTGTTCCCTCTCTGCTGTGTTATATTTCCAGCAGACGTCTGGGAAGTTGAAGTCTCCCACAAGAACGGGCGATCACAAAACCTCTGACAGCTGCTTATAGAATATTTCATCGGTCTCTACATCCTGGTTGGGGGGGTCTATGACAAACTCCCACCATGATGTCTGGCTTATTGGCCTTCCCCTTGATTCTTATCCATAAACACTCAACAATGTCATCATGCACATTGTTAAGTTCTTGGCATTCAAAACTGTCCCTGACATAGAGGGCCATCCCACCACCTCTCCTTCCTTGCCTGTCCCTTCTGAAGAGTTGGTAGCTGTCAGTCACTGCACTCCAGTTGTGCGTGTCTTCCCACCATGTTTCTGTGATGGCAACTATATCGTAGTTTCCCTGCTGTACAATGGCTTCCAGCTCTTCCTGTTTGTTGCCCATGCTGCGTGCATTTGTGTAGCTGCACTTCAGCTGGGCTAATTGCCTTGCCACTTTATTGGGGGGTTAAGCCCTTATTCCCACCTGACCGTGCTCAGACATTTCTGCAATTGCCAACCTATCACTGCTCCTCATGTCTCTGCTAGCACATGGGTCATCATCTCCCACCTCCACTGTGACAACAGGCTGCAAGACCTTGCTAGCACTTCTATCCACCAGCACTGGCATAGTGCTCCCAGGCACCACTTCAGTAACTCTGGTTACATCCCTGTCCCCCTTCAAACCTAGTTTAAAGCCCTTTCAATGGGTCCTGCTAACTCCTCTCCCAGACTCCTTCTTCTGCTTTGGGTTAGGCTTTCCCCACCTGTTGCTAGCATGCCTGGTGTCCTGTGTATCAATCCATGATCAAAGTAACCAAAGTTCTGCCGGTTGCACCAGTCTCTGAGCCAGGAGTTAATCTGTTGACTCTTCCTGTTTATCCCCTCATCAATCCCTGCAAATGGTGGGATAGAGGAGAACATTACTTGTGTTCCTGATCCCTTAACCAGCCGTCCCAGGGCTCTGAAGTCTCTTTTCATTGCCCTTAGACTTCTGGTAACTGTCTCATCATTACCTACTTGAAATATCAGCAGTGGATAATAATCTGAGGGCCAAACCAGAGTAGGGAGTTTCCTCCATATATCCATGCATATGGAAATGTTCTGAAAATAAATTCTAGCCTAGAAATTTAGAATAAGAGTGGGCTGGAAGAATGTGGGAGAAACTTTGTAACTAAGTGACTTGAATTAATAAATGCAGTATAGATTTTGAATAAGTGCTAACTATATTGAATACAGTGGTTCTGTGTAGAGCTAAAACTCTCAGACCAAAGTTACCAAAATTAAGTGCATAAAGTTGCATACCTAAATGTAAGTTATTTGGTTTCCAGAGTATGAGTCAATCCCATTACAACTGGTGATCAGATTCGATGGAAATTGCTTGTGCTTCACAGCTATTAAAAATAGATTGCTTGTAGATACCGTAACGTTTCTCAACAGATTTTAGCAGTCTGGCCCAGTGTGTGATGGGCCTTACATAATAGCATTCATTGATGAAATGTAAAACCAGAGTTTAATGCCAAAATAGAGTTATCCTACAGTGTTTTTTTGCCTTTTCACAATGTAAGACTTCAGTGACATTCATCCTCCCCCCCCATTTTTTTTTTTTAGATTAAGGAACATACCCACATGTTATTTCTTCTTGTGATCCCAAGTACTTGATGACTTTTGCCTTTAGCTTAGGAAAAAATAATATATTTAATATAATAAATAATATTATATATAATATAATGATATGGAATATTTATTTCATATATAATATGTAATAAATAAAATATTTCTTTCCTGTGTTTCCTCAACAGAGAAGGAAAGACTATCCCGCAACATAGTTATTCAAGCTTAAGTTGTCTTGGGATGTGTTCCAAATCAGTAGCTAAGCATATTCCTTTGAACAATCCTATTTGTATGACTAGTGAAGAGCACTTGATTTCTCTGTGCTTGTTTTTTCTAATTTATTAAAAATATACCTATGCAGAAGGAGAATACAGTTTACTCTTTTGCTGTCCACAAACATTTAGTGTGCTAAGTGTTACCAAGGTAAATGTCAAGGGACAGTAAGAATTCTGAGAGCCATTACTTGATCACCGTGTCGCATACAAAAAGAAAGCTGTTCAAATACATCAATGGTAAAGTAGGGCTTGTATGTTGCTATCTCTTGCTCAAATGACCACCAACATGAATGACTAACAACCAACATGGTAGTCCTCAGAGACATAAAAAAATTTCAAGGTGATCTAGAATATCATTGTAGCCTGAAAATCACTTGATACAAAAGCGCATTCTACTGTGTTGTGCTATTTTACAGGTAGAAAACATAAGGACCATCCTCCCTGTGCTTCTTGCTGCTTGGAATCCAGAGTGAGGGATCTAATGGTCTGTCTGTGCCACCTCGTATTTTAACTATCCTGAACTGGCAAGAAAGATGAATGAAGTTGGGTTATACATATTATGAATTTTATAGCTTTACCATTCCCTATGCGTTTTCCTTACTCTTTAGAAATGTATCCTTCAGCAGCAATACTATTGAAGCTATTTTTAAGTCACTATTGAGAATTATTACATACCAATATTATGCATTTTTCATTATTTTAATCTTTTCAAGATTTTTTTTTTCATTCTTTGTTCTACCCTGAACTGATACTTGACCTGACACGTTTCCTACTACATTTTGTGTGTTGAATTGTATGAGCTGTTTTACTACCTCTGACTGTAGGTACATGATGATACTAGAATATAAACAGCATTCATCACAACTTGGAAAATTCAATAATCAAAGTGGGAAAATGAGCTTAAGCACAAACTCATCAAAGATGAACTTGAGTCCATTTTTCTTTTTTATAGCTTAGTGTTAAAAAGAAATAAAGATACCACTTTCTGAAACAGTGATACATAGCAAATAGCCTGTGATTTTCAAAACAATATGCAATTATTCAATATTAAAAAAGGTAGCTTTTAGATGCTTCTGTCTTCATAAGCTTCCTAACTATAGCTAATGTCTAATATTGATTCTGAATAATTTAAATGGCAATAAAATTGGGTTTTCATGACAGTCAGAGACATTTTATATTTAATGTTCATTTAAAGAAACATAGTGCCTTCTTACCTTCTGAATTTCAAAGCCATTAAAGTAATTGCAGGTCATTAAGCTAAATTTCTTTGAATAATCAGGACAGTTAATCTAATTCATACACCATCCAAACCAATGGACAGGAAAGATGCCAGGCATGGATTTTTGAGAGATTCACCAAATGGATCTTCAGATGTGCTTACCAGCATTTCCTCAGAAACAATCACCCCCGCACTACAAAGTGATGGAACTTGGAATTGTGTTCCACTTTCGTATTTTTAAAATGAATAATCTTCAGAAGAGAAGAGTGTTAAGAGGATTATTTTCTTTCCTTTGAAATAACCAAATCACTGCATAGTCATACATATCTTCATTGTGCACTACAATGTGTTTTACCAGAACTTACTTTATGGACAGATTAACTAGCACAAAAATATTCTCACATAAAGTCCCATGCTGAGCAAGTGTTATGATTTAATATGAAGGAAGTCTGAATGAAAATGCCTTAAAGTATCTAGGTCTTGTCTGGAGAATGGATACATGTCATCTCTTAAGATTATTGCTTACATATTTGGAAGTTGAAAATGTAAGGTGATCCCTCAGAGAATCTGGATAAGACAATGAGTTGGTGGTATAAAGAACTTAAAATACGTAAGTTTCCAGACAAGAGCACTGTGTGTGCATGTGTGTGTCTTTCTCTGTCAGTCTCTGTCCATCTCTCTTGAGTGCTCTCATCCCCACTTCACCCCCAACATGATGCAAGGACAGAGCAAAAATGTTGTCTCTCTTTAAATGACCATTTCATTAGTGCACATGAAACTAAGAGACATGAAACTAAGAGTTTAGAATCTTGGGTAATTGGTACATTGGTGTGTTTTAAGAAGGACAATATTTTTGATCCGTGTACTTTGAGGCATGCTAAACAAATGCAATTTGTGTGTTGGACAAGAGAAAAACAAATGCTTCTGAAGGCAAAAAAGGGATAGCATGGGCCTTATTCATGCAAATTCATGTGCAGTTTTGCCAACAGGCCTACTTTGGAATGAAGATAGTGTATACTTCTAAACGAAGAAGAAAATTCTATCAGTTCCAGTCTTAGCAAGAAAACAAATGCTGCTCTGCAGTTTGCTCATTGGTCCGACCAGTTCCTGCTGCATCAAACACCCCCTTGGAGCCGCCCGATCGGTCTTGGCTGCTGCGGTTATGTAAAGGGACGAACAGTTGTCTGCAGCCTCCTGGCTGCCAAGCAGCACCTCTTGTATCCGTATTGTTGCAGCATTCTCTCTTTGTCTCTCTGTCTCTCTTTTTTCTCTCAATATACTGTCTAAGTTGCTGTCTTTGTAACCAGTGGTTGTCTTGGATCTGCCTACACCTTTGCAGCAGTGTTTCATAATTGGGGAGTTGTACCAAAAATGGAAATTACATCAAATACTCAAATACACACTGCTTTAAATAAGTCCCAATTTTCATAACAATAGGCTATAATAAAATTAAAATTTTATGTTATCTAAAGAAAGCCATAAAGCAGCTGTATTATTTTTATACTTCACAGGAATTATAATGTACTTCAAAAAAAAAAAAAAAAACAACTCCCACAGAGATAAAAAAAAAAAAGAAAAAAAAATGCATCTTTTCATACCCAAGGCATGAGGTCAGGAAACATTTTAAGTTCTGTGTTGATCAGGCCCATCTCCACTGTGTGAAATTCATGAAGATTATTCTCAGTGGAGATTGTCAGTCATGATGACACTGGTAGTTTAGACTTCTTTTTTGCTTGATGTTATCTATTAATTTCTTCAGAATAATAGCGAATGGATTTTACTATTTTTAATTTTTTTTAAATCCCCAAAATTCCTTGTTACTGTTCTTACAGAGACTAAATGTCTCTTAGAAACTGAGATAATTTCCCCAGGTGTTGTGTGTGTTCTGAAAAGAACTGATTTGTGACTGTGCTTTAGTCTTCCAGTGTATGCAAGTTGGATGCTTATGTTCCAAAAATTGTAAGTCTTGAACTTCAATTGAAACTATTAAGATTTTGAGATCTGAGGACTGAACTTTCCTGTGGGATTCACATTGTTTCTTAAGCTGACTCAAGATATTTACATTTGATTTTGCTTACTGATTAAGTAAATATGTTAGGTAACTACAGTGAAATCAATGGGAGTTAGTTCTCATCTTATGCAAGATTTACAGCACCGATTTTAATGGAATTGGCTATTTTTACATTATGCTAAATGAGATTTGAATTGATTTTTTTTGAAGTTTAAAAATGAATACGAATTAGTATAAGAACTTCTGGTTTGAATTGCTTTTATTTTTGAATAAATATTGAAAACTACAGTTCTTGTTACAGTGTTTTGAAGCTTCTGGTCTGTCTTTAGAATGTGAGATAATGCACTTAGAAATGGAATGTTAATACTTCTTATTCTAATATTAAAATATTAATTATTTTTCAATTGTATTAATTTTTGTGTTACATAATTACCATTACTGATGTAATGTCTGAAATGCACTCAACTGTATGTTACAGGGCTCTGCTTAACTATCTTTATTTGACCACAAAGAAGGCAGAATATTTTCTTCCTATTCTGTGTCTTGTCATTCAGCCCACCCCTCTTCAGGACAGCATACAAAAACTTTAGTTGAGGAAAATGCACGTAGGGTAGGTGAGGAAAATATATAAATTATTCCCTACAGTTAAATAATGGATGTATTTATTACCATGTTACGTAAGTGCCACTGTTCATCTAGTATGTATGTGATGTTCTTTTGAAAATGGTGATGTACATTTTAGTTATGCCTTTTGGAATTCTTAGGAGTTCATTCCACTTTTCTTACCTTGCTCAAAGCTAATGAACATTTTTTTCAACTGAAGTGACTCACTGACTTGGTACTTCTTGTTTTAACTACAAAATAATGTGAATTTTTCAAATTCCTCTTGAATTTCCCCTGGTTTCAATGACCAATTGCCTCCAAGTTTCATTTAATAAAAAATAATAATTGCATTTCATTATGCTCAAAGTATAACCTTTTTAATCCGCATATTTCTTGCAGGCTATGCTGGCTTATTTCCACTGTAATACATTATAATGGAAAAGTATTAGAAATATTGATCTATCATTTATAATACCAAAGTGATATATTGAAATGAAATTTGGATGCTGTCCAGCCCTCAGATAACATTGGCATTATTGGATGAAACTGGATGATCTCATTCTAATTAATATGCTAGTTCCATGTGAAAAGCACAGAGAAAATATACCTGAGAGTTGGTCAAAAATAGTTCAATACTGAAGACTGCTGAGCTTTATAATTGTTAAAATATGACACCTTAAATATTTAATATTCCATATACAGAGAAATCATCACTTCACTTCCTCTCCCCTCCATATCTTGCCCTCTTTCCCCTCCCCAGCTTTTTTTTTTCTTCCTTTGACTCAACATTATCTTGGTATGAACCTATTTACATGTAATGCATATTAGCATGTAGCACACATAAATGCATAGGATATATATACACACAGTTCTGTATTGATTGTGATTTACATCCTGCAGTGCACTTGGTTGCAACAAAGCTGCTTTTAATCAGGTGAAGTTGGAATCAAGGGAATTCAAAACATTTATCTTAACCTTAAGGTGTTCTTCTTATACTAAATCTGTGATCCTCACGTTCTGCATTTCAGCATACATACAATCTAGCACCTCTTGTAATATGTAAACTTCAGAAAATAAAGGTATTTTCAGTTAGCATGTGTGTGTCCTGTATATAGGGCGGTGTTCTGTATTCATTGATTTTAGTCTTTGTTCATCTATTTGACTTTTTCTTCCCTTCTACCAATCAATGTAATAGCCATTGAACTAGCAGACTTGGTTTCCATATTGGCTTTTTTTTTTTTTTTTAATGCTCTGCTCTGTCTCCTTGTCTATTAGACTTTTAAAACCTACCTTCCTCCTCTTTGGTTTTGTTTTTTTTTTTTGTGTGTGTGTGTAGAAGTTAATGGAGGAAAACTGCCTGTCATCAGATTTATGCAGAGTTGAGAGTGAGCGAATGCTGCCATCACTGAAGTTGCTGTCTATTTCACGTTGATTGAGCTTCCTGGGCTTGAGGGATTTTTGAAGGGCTGGTTTTTTATGGTTGATATGTTTTTGGTTATTTGTCATAAAATCATTCCAACCGAGCTGTTTACTGGTCTGAATACTTAATTACTGCAGTAGCAGGGAATGGCATAAGTTTTAGTTTTTAGTGCATATTCATGTAGAAGTAGGAAATAGTTGGTGCTTCTGTTTTCTTTTTGTGAGAATTTTACCTATAAAAATCTATTTTATTTTTTTAAATGACTACAAGAAGTTGGGGGGGTTTAATTCTAATATATGATATAACAGTTATAATTTTGAACTCCTAATGCATATTTAAAAGTTGGATTGATTTCCTTTGATTTCTAATGGTCATCTGCAAATGGCATGTTTTAGAGATCGTCTGACATCAATGAAAAAAGCTTTTGGAAGAATTTAACAATTCTTTTTCATATTAAAAAAATATATATAAACAAGCTGAAATAAGTCCGTGTAATTTGTTTATGATCAAAAGAAAATAACTTAAATACTTATAGAATTGTAAATGTAGTACGTTTTTCTTTTTTTAAATACTTAAAATCTTTTTCAAGGAGCTTGTTTTATTTTAAGACTATTATTTCAAAACAAAAAAAACCAACAACACAGATTTATGTTCTTATACCCCTCACGTTGTCCCTTCCTACTCAGTTGCTTCTTGAGGCGAAGAGTTGGATGGAAAAGCATAAATTTGTTTTTGGTTTTGTGTTAGAATTTTAATATATTATATAATATTTTACTTTGCAGTGTGCTTCTCCGTGTCTGTTTAAAAGCATTTTACTTTTCAGATGCAAGTCTGTTTTGAGTGTGGGTGTACATATTTTATCATAGAGATGGATAAAAGCAGAAAGTCAAATCTTTTAACACTAAGCTAATTTGTCAGTGTAACCTTAAAAATTTGCTACCATTTTGATGTTTCCTTTATCTTTGAATCAGCAGGGCTTTTTGTTATTTCTATTTTTCATTGTGCTGTAATGCAGTATTTAGGTTCACTCTGAAAGACCTCTTTGAAAAAAATGTGACGTCTTTATTGTAAACAGGAAATTGCACTATTATCTATTGTACTTTTCTCTTATTTTACCAAAAGACCTTTTTTTTTTTTTTATCTGTTGCCCCTAGTTTAAGTTCTCATGCTTAATGTGATCTGGGTTCCTTCAGGGCTGCCAAAAGGTGAAATTGACTTTTTGAGAACGTGTTTCTGGAAACTGCAGCCTGTGCACTTTTTCAGGTAGAAAGCTCCTGAGCACTAAGACAGGAAAGGGACAATTTACCACCAGCTTCAAGCTGTTAGCTAAGCCTAGGAATCAAAGATACTCACTTTTCCACTCACATCAACCTCTGATCAGGGTTTCCTGCCTATGCATTGTTTATTCTATATGTTAGGGACAGTTTGGAATGTAGACATTTTCTTTACAATGTGAAACATTATAGCTGTACTGCAAGGGCAAATGCAAGAAATGCAATGTGGTGATCTTTTTGTTAATGTCTACTCAACTTACTTGCACTCAAGTGAACTGGCTTTAAATATTCTAGGTCGGTTTCTATTGAACCATTTATCATGTTAGAGACAGGCTTCAATTAATTTGACTTCATGAAAAGCAACTCAGATAATGAAAAAAAATGTTGGAAGTTACAGTGCGGAGAAGTAAAAGGATGTTTTTGGAATTTGGGGGAAAACAAGGTCAAAAGGCTTTGCAAACTAATACTATAATACTGTGACTTACCAAGTAGTACTACAATGCTTAAAAAAAAGTTGGCAAACGCATATTTACATGCTATGCCAATAGAAACTACTTTCAACAAATTATGATTAAACAGAGTGTATGTAGTTAGACAGTATACTGGCACTGATTAATTGCATGAAAGCAGTCTAACCTAGTCTGGCATAATTTCATGCAATTTTAAGTGAATCAATGTCATATAGAACGTATTAATAGTAGGGCAGAGTTTTGGATAGATCTTTGATTCAGATGCTCTTACTACATCACATGCTTTAAACCTTTTAAGAACAAAAATAACAAAATCCAACAGTTACATTTAAAAAATAATTTTGAGCATTCCCATGTGAGTAGTTTACTACTAACGTGCTAAGAGAATTATTTTGTGTGTCTGTAATAATATTATGATCTAGCTAAACTTTTGACCATCTGTCATGAAAGATAATTTCCAATTCTAAAGCTTCTGCTCAGAGTCTGTCCATATCCGTTGATTATATTCAGGAAAGGGAGTAATATGTTTCTTAACTGGACACGCTTGCACTGCATGCATGACCTGTTAGCATGCAGGGTTACAAGACAGGTGTACCACTCCCAAAGTAACTGAGATTGTCCAAATTTAATTACAAAATTAGTCCTATAGCGAAGCTTTGTGAGTCTTTTTTATGATTTACAAGTATCTCATAAATGTTGTTACTGTACCTTTATAATATGAGTTGTGTTTGACAGCCCACTCACCGCGTTTCAGCTGATTGCTGTTATAAATGGCAGCTGAGTGACTGAATTCAGAAGGACAGAGGTCGTATAGCTTACTGTGCACCGTTGTGAACTTTTTATCTAGTCTTTCCCAAGTGCCCAAAAGATGTTAATCGTCAGTGGTTTTCATTGCCCCAGGGTGACACTGATAGTTCTCACTACATATTTGTGTTTAATTGTTTATACGTACAGAGCCTTGGTTTGTGGTTGCGTGGTATATTGGCTATTTCAATAGCAGAACTGCTTTACAAAGCTCTGGTCTTCTGTTGCTTGCTTTTCCAGTTCTTATTTGTGTTGACTCAAGGAGTTGGGAGTTTGTATCTTGAATTGTGTTAGTGACCTGTCTAAGGTCACGAAGAATTGTAAGGTAATTTTACTGATGCATCTTACAAAGGAGTACTACAGTCAGCCAGGTGGGAGGAGTATAGACAGAGTAGGAGGCAAAGCGAAAAAACTGGGAATCTTTTAGGAAGCCTCACTAAGAGGATTTCACTGTCAAGGCTATGTGCGTCTCTAGTCTTCCAGTAGTCGCCTAACAACAAGTGGCAAGGCTGATGACTAGGTATTTTCCAAGAATTAGTACAGATGGTGGAGAAGCTGGAAAAGTCTGTCTATGTATGATCTGAAAGTAAGGGCATGTGAAGAAGAATAGCTATAGGATATGTCATTCTAATTGTATAAAAAACTTAATCCAAAATGATTGTCCTGTGCAACTGAAAACCAGGGTGAGAACAATTAAGGTCTGGTGATTGGGATTTTACTGTCATACAGGTGAAAGACTATTATTTTCTAGGTCCCAATCCAAACTACGTAAAGTGAATATAACCCATGGAGGAAAATTTAGGTACCTAAAAATAGAATGGGTGAGTGTTCTTCTTTCTTCCCATTTATTTCACTCTTCCGCCTGTTCCTCCTTCCATCTCAGAAGATGAGGATTCATGCTAGCACTGGATAGTGTTCCCTAAAGCAATGTTATTCCAAGGCCTAGCATACCATACCTGCTGAGAAGCTAGTTACTGTGAACACGAAGCACATGAAAGCTCTTAGGAATATGGTGTTACGCACTCCCCGTGTAACTGAAACCTCTAAATTGTACAGTCTACCTGAACCCACAACAGAGCTTGCTAAATCTGGTAAGTTAGAATGAACTAAAAAACCAAAGACGTTTTCAAGAAACACATGGAGGCATGGCAACATGAAACCATTTCTGTTGATCTGAAGAAATAATAAAAAAACGTTCTTGTTTCTTATTTTTACTTAAAAATGAGAAACATGCTTTCTGTGTTACATTCAGCGAAAACTCTGAAGTAGCAGTTCTTTCAATACAAAAAGCCCACTCTGCTCTCATGAATATCATGTAACACTCTGTTCTGTCCGTGATCTTTTCGCTTGATCTTTTCCCTTTCCTATTGAAACTGTTTTAACTAATTGCTCTATCTTGTCATAAATTGAGTCTATACCAACACTTAAATGTTGTCTACTTATTTTGGTGTATCGGAAATAAATGGCTTTCAATTATAATTACTTTTACTTTCAAGTCAGCTTTGACACATCTACCAAACACTGATGCTCTGAATAAAAAGGAATTCTATTTTTATTGTTCAGGGGAAAGTATTCCATGTGTAATGTATAATTTAGAAGCTTCCATGAATATTTTCTGAAAAAAATTGCCCCCTATTATATGGGGAGTTGGGTGTGCAACTTCTGTTGGTGCTAATGGGACATAATTTCATAGTACTGAGCTGAAAATCCATCCCTTGCTATCTGAAAGGTCAGGCTAGGTAAACCTGAAGCCACGTAGCTTTTGGAAGAATATATTAACTCATGTTAATGTACAGTTTGGGCTGCATGGTTTATGTTGCAATGTGAAATGGGAAAGAAAACTTTGTCTCCTCTTGCAGTAATGCTGAAAGCTTTTCAATGAGAAGTCTTGCCACAGGGCTATTCACAACATTGAATGTAATTCTCATGCTTGTCTAATATTATGAATTTGGTCATTTATTATTTTGGCACGGGACATTTAACACATTTTTAAATTGTTCATGTATTTATTGCATGAGTTATAAAAAATATTTGATAGTTGTGTCCATTTTCTCATAGTAATGAAAGAGGTAGTGTCTCTATTGTCAATGTCTATCATTGCCCCAAACCTGTAATATTTCAAAATGCTGAAACTTATCCAGGTCTGGAATTCATGCTGAAAAACCCTACTTGTGTAAGAATACTTAAGTTAAGCTAATGAGAATTTCCATACCACCAAGTTCTGAATGAACAGGTAACGTTATGAACCTAGCTTTTTTTTGTGATTCTTTGGTATGGTCTAGAGAAATTGGAGAGACTTGTGATCATAGAAATTTTAATTTAGAATCTGAGAGATAAATATTTGCAGTGTTTAAATTCAAAATTAGGCTTATAATGTGGTGTAAATGGGTGATTTTTTCATATCCAACATGCAATGGAGCTGAAAGACAAGGAGATTATGTATGCTACTGTTCACCAAATAACGATCTCTTAGTTCCAGACAGTTACTGAAGGTGATTTTTCTATAGTTTTCTTTCCTTTTAATTAGAGAATTTGGTTTTTTCTCTGTATGTTGGAAGATGCTACTGCTCCTTATTTGTGGATAGTTTACTCTCTCTTACCATTTTCCTCTTTGTTGACTTCGGATTTTTATCTCCGTTTAGGAAATCATCCTCCTTTCCTCCCTTTCCATATGAAAACATTTTGTTGCATAGATATTGATGGACCAGTTAAAAAACACGTGCATTTAATACATATATTTATATAGAGAGTGCTGTTTTACAGAGGGTGATTGTCTTGTGGGGAGTGGAATTTCTTGAACGGAACGGTCAGTTGCTGTCCAGGTGGCAAATAGAATCCGCATTGCAAGTGTACTTGTAATAGTGTCTTCAGCTGGATAGAATGCAACTATAAAACAATTTTATTGTCTTAACTGAGTTCAAAGGATTCCTGCGTGCCCATTCTTGCGTCTCCGGGAGCAGTTTTTATTGACTATTTAACATTCTCTACCTGTGCAATACACTGTACCTTAAGTAGGCATTCTCAGCCATTGCTTGTATTTTGATCTTCAGAATGATATAATCAGAGGATAATTCAAATTGAGTAGGATGAAGGGAGGCCTGTAGCCCAATCTCTTGCTCAACCATAGAGTTCAGGCACTGTTTCCATGCATTGGCACATGAAATGGCATTCCATCTTGTAGTCTTCCTGCTAACATACTTTTCTCTGCTTTCCATTAGTTTCAATAAAAATCTGAGGTATAAATAAGGCATTTTATCAGAAAACATTCCATGTGCAGCTCAATGCATTTTGAAATAATCAAGATATTTAGAGAGAGACAAATTCTAAGAGGAGTACAGGATTACAAATCGCAATGTAATTTTAAAGTTGTAATGAGAGTAAGTTGCACAGGAAGGACTCTTTACAATTATTGTCATGAGAATGAAGTAACACAGTGTTAATGTTTCATGTATTCTGTGAAAGATGATAATAAACTGTACTGCTTTGACCTTATTAATGTTCTGTAATTTGACTTGCTGGCAATTTGCATTTTTCTTTGGATATAGCCTTAGTAACCTGTGAAGAAGAGGTGGAACTGACAGTGAATCTAAACATAACTGAATACTGAAAAGGTCAAAAATATCAAGAATGATAATTCTGATACCTCCTTCTCCTGACAAAGGTTGTAGCAAAAAGGCACAACATGAATCTGTTGAAATAACAAAGGTTATTACAAAAATGTTTCTCTATTTACCGAGAAGCGTAAACAAAAGTACACTTTTTCCTTGTAGCTCATTGAATACTCAAGTAATGTTTATTTTTCACCCCTTTATAAATGAATACGTACACTGCTCCCCTTTCATTTTCTCATTTTGCCCGAGAAATAGTAGTCTTTTATACTGAAGGAGCCCCCTGCTAACAGTTAAAGAGGAAGGAGGCTGAATTTTACACTCTGCAGAAGCTTTCCCAGTTCTGCAGGCCAGACACATTTCTTACAAAATATTTTGGCTATGGAATTGAGTACTTTTTCAAAAATACTGTAATCTGTAACAAGGATGAAAGTTTTAGGTTTTTTTCTCTAAAAGAAAAGCTTCAGATTTTCCAGGAATTTACAGAACAAAGTTGTGGCATTGAACGTGAAGGCTAAAGGTCTGATTAACAACAACATTCTTTGATTTCTACTTACTTGACTGAACACTGAATCAGGCAAGTACACCCAGTACTTTTTGATACTCAGCCATGTCATTGATCAATTTATTCCTGCATCACTGCAGAGTGAAATAAGTAGTCAAACCTCCTGAAAAAGTTAGACTTTGGTTTTGGGGTGTTTTTGAGGTATAACTTGTATGTTAATGGAGATAAAGAGTACATAATATGTATCTTAATTTCCATGTACAAATACACGCATACAGAAAAAATGCTATATTATTTTTCTTTTAAGTCTTTTGCTTGTTATAGTTTTCAGATAAGGAATGAAATATTTTGTAGTTTCCTGTTGTTTGCAAACCTAAATCTTGTTCAGTTCCTTTCTCATTCAAGCGTACTTACACATGTAAGAATGCAGGAAGCTGCTCAAAATTGTGTATAACATGATGTTTGTAACAATTATTTTGATAGGTTTTTTTTTTTTTCTTTTAGCATAGATATGTATTAAATTTAAATGGATAACTTCTCTTTTTTCAGGCGTGATTCAGGGGTTTACCCTTCAAGGCAACAGAACATTCTTTTCTCAAAGATGTACTTTAATTTCAAATTTGATCATTTCAAATGCTCTAGATACCTTTGGCAGCTGTGGTCTGAAAAGCAACAATAACAACAAGGAAATGCCATTCGCTGTCTGCCATGCAGTAACCCACTGAAGGAAGGTGGCAGAATTCTTTTCCCTACCTATTGGGGATCCTTTACCCATTTATGTTTCATTTTATTTGCGGATAAAAGTACTTGTACTCTAGTAGGAGTACAAACAAACAGCTTTAAACCGGCCCATTCTTTCAGCAGTATTTTTTTAAACTTAAGCAAATACGTATACAACAGTGAAATGGCTACCTGTCCATGTCTTTAGAGGACAGTTAAATTTTTCTTCTGTTCTCAGTCACTATGATGCATTTGGAGAGGTTAATTTTACTGGGACCTTATTGAAATTCTTTCCTGTGTTGCATTTCATATTTCTTATGACTTCAGAGTAGCTGTGTAATGTAACAGTAAATAATACCAATACACTACAAGATTCACAAAACAAAGGAAAGACCAGTGGTTAAAAATGACTCAAAATACTATTTTAAATAAAGGCTGACCATTTTCTGGAAGGCAGAGAGTACATTCGTTCTTGAAAGTGATTAACCAAAGGTCTTGGAAAATACAAATATTCTGAGCTTAGGAGGTGGTGTCAGAATGCTGTCTTACGGAAAGGATTCCAGTGCTTTTGAACTGAGGAACCACACATTCAGTTGGACAAATAGTTGCAGCTATCTGCTCTATAATGCACAACTTTCTAGTATTTGCCAAAAATCATTTTTAATGCAACTTTATGTGGTGTCATAAAAAGGCATTTTCAGACTTTATTTTGCACTTAGAAGTGCTGCTTTTCATGCTTTTGCCTTCACAACTCCACATGCATCTTGTCTCAGTCTCATTTTATGTCCAAACATACATCTAACCCACAGAAAAGAGCAGTTAGGTCATTTTTATTATTATAAATAATTTTACATCTAAATGCTGGATCTAACAACTGAGGCTATAGAAAATTTTATATATGCTGAAGAATCTTTATATATGCTAAAGAATCATAGAATCATTAGAGTTGGAAAGGACCTTAAAGATCATCTTGTTTCACCCCCCCTGCCCTGGGCAGGGACACCTCCCACTAGACCCGGTTGCTCCAAGCCCAGTCCAGCCTGGCCTTGAGCACCTCCAGGGATGGGGCAGCCACAGCTTCTCTGGGCAGCCTGTTCCAGTGCCTCTCCACCCTCACAGTAAAGAATTTCTTCCTAATATCTAATCTAAGTCTACCCTCTTTCAGTTTAAAACCGTTACCCCTTGTCGTGGTTTGGGCAGGACGCCCCTCGTCCTGTTGCTCCATTCCCTGATAAAGAGTCCCTCCCCATCTTTTCTGTAGGCCCCCTTTTAGGTACTGGAAGGGGCTATAAGGTCTCTCCAGAGCCTTGTCTTCTCCAGGCTGAACAACCCCAAGTCTCTCAGCCTGTCTTCATAGGAGAGGTCTCCAGCCCTCTGATCATCTTCGTGGCCTCCTCTGGACCCACTCCAACAGGTCCATGTCCTTCTTGTGTTGAGGACTCCAGAGCTGGATGCAGTACTCCAGGTGGGGTCTCACCAGAGCAGAGTAGAGGGGCAGAATCTCCTCCCTCGACCTGCTGTCCACGCTTCTTTTGTTGCAGCCCAGCATGCGGTTGGCTTTCTGGGCTGCGAGTGCACATTTCCGGCTCGTGTTGAGCTTCTCATCAGCCAACACTCCCAAGTCCTTCTCCCTGGGGCTACTCTCAGTCCATTCTAATTAAAATTAACCTGACATCAATTTAAGGTTTCTCACGTGGCTTGTGTTTTATCACCCCTTATTTTGAGTCTTGGCAGGATGGGACGTGTCTCTTGCTAGTATACAGTTTACCACTAGCTCCATGTATCTCTCACAGCTTGGAACATAGAGCCTGAGAGTGATTTGAAATATGTGAGGAAGATATGTGTTGAAAAGTAGAGGAAAGTTAATTGACTCTTAAAATATTTTTACCAAAACAGTCTGCAGTTCACTTTCACTGAGCTGTATGCTACTGTGGTTACTGTACTGTTGTCATTTGCTCTGTATTCCTTATAAATTCTTAATTTGGAATAGTGTGATGAGGTTTCAGTTATCTAAATACCTAGTACAACAATTTTCTAGGGTGTCTTGCTTGGCAGCTACTGTTATTTTCTACAGCGTTCAAATGACAGATTACCACATAAATTATACCATTAGTTTGTTATTAGTTTGTAATTAAAAATGACTTAATCTGTACATTATGGATTTTACAGATGGAAAAAAATAGACTCAGTGAGAGCCTACTGTAGCCACATAGAAATGGGTTTTGAATAAAGCAGAAGAGCAATGGGGTTGATAAATGAATTTAATACAAACGCACATAGCAGTGATTGCTTGGTATTTGTAAACAGCCAAGCAGTTGACACAGCTCATAGCGCACAGGAACACATTGATGCTAATTCCAACATTTTATTAAGTTATATTGCAAGATTGTGTATTTTTATCTTGTACTCTTCAGAGAATACATTTGTAAATCAAAAAGGCATGTTAGGTTTATGTCAAATATTACACAATGCATATTCCATAGGGAATTCTCACCCCACTTTGAAACTAAAGATATTAACTGCTGCTGCATTTTGAGGTTATACTGGGTAAATGGGAGCTCATCTAACACATTTATTCATAAATACTCTTTATGTGAGTGCAATATAGGTCCTAAAAAGTGTCAGGAATGTGTTTAATGAAGGAGAAGAAGAGAACCAAAGGGAATGCAGTAGATATTTAAAACCCACTGGCATTCATAAAACAGATACAGGTGGGACATTAACTGCAGAAGCAGATATGTGAGGAAATTGCTTATAAAGTCACAATGTGCGTTATACTGCTGGATCTGAAAAGTTTGAACAACAGCTTTTAAAGATAAAGCTAAATTCCAAGAATGTTCTTTGGTTTAGTGTACATTATAAACATTTTCAAGTAGTCCAAGAAATACATTGTCTCAGTTTGAGAGTTGTACTATCAGGGAAGTGAGATGCTGAAGTACATCCTAATAAATCTTCCTTTTAGTTGACAAAAGGTCTTAGTGAAACCTTAAGGAAACTAGACTGTCTTAAGGGAGATGATATAGTGAATCTTAATAAGAGAATTTTTCCTTTTGAGCTTTCAGTAGCTGATCAGACTTTTAAAGAATGTGCTATTTAAAAATGCTTTGTTTACTGGAATATTGGATTATGCACACATTATGGAGAGATTTTCAGAGACTGAAATGTTAGATGTCCAGCTAAAAGCTGGAAAGTTGCTTAATAGCCATTGAAAAATTTCTTTGTCAGTTGGAAGTTTTTGTGATGTCGAATAATACAGTCGCATACAGGCATCTGTTTTTGTTGTCACCCACGTTGAGCAGCACAAGCTGTTCCAAGTGGCCTCACTAGAAATTCCTTCATATTTAAATGTATTTTTACCTGTCTGAAACACAAGGTTGACCAATATAGTCCTTTCTAGGGCCGGACTCCCTTTGCAGCAGCCCTTCTGCTTCAAATTAGTCCCCTCTAGCACCTCCTCCATTTCAGGAATTGGTAGTGCTGCATCTGATGCCAGATGCGGAGCATACCTGGTGGGAGAGAGGCCTTGGTGGTGTGCTCTTCCGCAGGAAGCTATTCCTGCTGGTCTCTCCCTGCACCAAAAGAGATCACATGCTGTCACCAGTCCGCACCACATGTTATTCTGGTACAGGATGTGGTGTGCATCCATCTCATAGCATACTGTGTAATTTGTGGGATGTTCTATGTCAGAATATAAGGAAACTGAAGAGCCTGGAGGCATCTCTTCAGAGGATGGTGGGGTTTTAGTGTTTCTCTGCTGAAAGCAGCTCAAACATTGCTGGTAATACCAAACTAAAATGATAAAATTCACGATCATTGGTTCTTTCTTTTCAAACTTCACTTTGCAAAGTGTATTACAATTGTCAAAAACAAACCTGGCTTTTCTGTGCAATAACACTGCACAAAAATTTGGATACTTTCTTTAATGGTGATAATGTCTTGAACTTTTGGTAATGCCACAGTTCTTCCTCATCCACATAATTCATGTCTATGACATGACAAAAGAATAATGGGTGAAATGAAGCCTCAGACCAATTCTGTTACCTATTTGTGTGATATGATACCATTTGTCAGTATACAATACTTACCTTTTACCCTTTTTAGCCTGTGAGCATTACACATCTACTACAGGCATTGTGCTACATTCACATTATTTTACCTTTGTTACTTATAGATATATGTATAGCTCTTCAGTGTCTGAGCATCCTTCTGTGTTCACTTAATACCTTACATCAGTTACAAACTACTTTACAACTGCAATGGATATGGTTTACAGTGTTTGGGTTTGCTTTGGCTAGATGTGCTAGAACAATCTGAACAATGAGTATAGCCTGTAGAGGGTTAACCACAGCTTTTTAAACAGAAATATGTCTGTCTACTGCTGGAGCTCATCAATAAACCCCCCAAGTACATATTAGGAAAACTTTAAGAGATCACATGGCTTCAGTGATACAGGCTTCCATTTTCCTGAGGGTAAGACTTCATATCAATGCTTTAAACTTTGAAGTTTTATTAACATTATTAACTATTAACTTCATTGATGGATTGAAATTCTCCTAGAGCAGAAGCAAGCTGGTTGGAAACTTTACCCAATGTCTTATTTTAATATTCACTAGGGTGACAGACCAGACCCGGAACAGACAATAGCTGATCCTAGTAGGGAAGAACTGTTGTGTTCAAACAAGCCATCTGCCATCTGTTATACGTATATGGATTTCTTATACTTCAGAGATATTAAGAACCCTCCATTAAATTACAGTCATTATGTTGAAGTTGGAGAGTAGCAGCCTGTGTTCATGGCAGGGGTGGGGTGGGTTGGGTTAAAACACTCTTCAGCTTATTTGGCAAAGGAAGCTACTTACAAATTCTCTATTGCAACTGCTGGGATAAAATACATTTGTATGTGTAATTTAGTTAATCGCATATTCCTGCCATTATCAGACATGACTATGGAATCATTATCAGACATGATTATGGAATTATGGAAATGCAAACCAATTGCCTTGCAATATTCCAATAAACTGGTTCCAGGAAGTTGCATTTGTGTTTGGAAATATGCAAAGTAAAAAAATCAGATAGCTAATAGTAATTGCTTAGTACTGTAAGCTTTCAGCAATGCAACTGATCATAGTTCAGAGATAAATCTGATCAAGGGTCATCATCTGGTCACCTCACAGAACCAGGGACCTAAACATGGCTGGCATTTGTTACAAAAATCTAAGGTTGAGTTTGAAGCTTACACTGACTGTGAGGCTCATATAAGCTAAGGAGGCGTCCTAAAGATTCTTTTTTTTTCCTTATTACTGTGGTTTATTGCATTTCTTATTATTAGTATCACACAGTTAATGTACATCCCATGGGCATTTTCAGACGTGGAAAGGTTAAAATAATATTTTAAAAAATAAATTGTTAAACATACATTTATGGGAAAAAGAGGGAGTCCCAAGGTAATTTAAATGCTTATATTTTAGTTTTCAAAAATTAATGGGAACTTGAAGCTTGAATCTTCCTGTAAGTGAGACTAAGATTACATATCACATATTAAGTGCCTTGAAAATTTAATTGTAATAGATGGAAATAGTCATTAGACTGAAGTCTAGAGGAATTTGGGGTGGGAGGGCAAGGCGTTGGTTTTAGGACGTCTTTGTGTCACTTGATTTTGATTCTTAAAAAAAAAAAAAATTAAAAAAATTGCATCACTTCCCTAGAAGTTCAAAGCAATTCTGCTTGTAATCATGTATAACTGAAAAATGTGTAATTTCAGGGCAAGGGTAAACTGTTGTTTATATGGGTTATGATTTGAAAAATGTTAGAGAATTCATGGTATAAGATGCACTGTGGTCACTAGCTGTAGACTGGTTCTCGAGAACTGTGAGTCCTCCTTTTACTCCTGCTATTGCTGGTGTTTGCAGCAGCCTTACAGAAGTAGCTACAGAATGTTGGCTGCTACTGTCATTTCATTCCCTCACCACAGAAATAAAGTGATCTGAGCAGATCTAAATGATATAATGCTTAAAAATCGACGGCAGCCAGCTGCCCTAGCATCACTTACTGTTCTTATTGTTGACAAATATAAATAGAACTGCATTTTGTTGGGTTTGATTTTGTTGTTTTTCTGTTAGCTGCACTCATGTTTCTTGAAGTGTTTGTTTGTAATTGTTGTAATGATGTGATCTGACTATCAAAAAGTCTGTCTAATGTTTCTTTAAAGACTTCTAACTTAATGCAAAAAATGTATTCCCCTTTCAGCTGGATTTGTAGCAAGGTTATTTCATTTATAAGATGCGAAGTTATACCAAAAATGAAATTCGCGCTACTACAGCATCGTGTTCTTATAGCTACTTATGATTGCATTAACATTATTTAACTTGTAAGTCCTCTTTCTCTCCCCTTTAGTGGAAAAGAGACCTTAGACCTTTGAATTTTAAATAATTGCTGCATTTTTGAGCTGTTACCTATTTAAACTGAAAAAAAAAAAAAGAATTCCTGAGCTGTTACAGAAGTTAGAAACAACATGAAAATATTATTTTGTCACTTACTGTACTGTTGTTATTATGTTGTGAAACCTCCTTTGTAATGTTACAACCTTTATTCCTTTAATGGCTGCATATTTGAATTTCACGTCTGCTAGGGAAATTGGTTCCTAATGGAAGGCAGGGCTTCAGTCTGTACATTTCATGGTATTGTGGCATTTCTCCACGCAAAAGGATAAGGCCTAAATGATTCAGACAATTTTAATTTCATTTTCAAAAAGTGATTTGAGACACATTTCGTTTGTACAATATAACCTAGTGCGGAGCTCCTTGCAATTACATTGAACAAACTGTTTCCGGGATCGGTTTTCAGAATAGCTTTGTCAGTACAGCAGTATAGCTAACACAGCCACATTGCTCTCCACTATCTAAGAAAGCATCTTTGCAACTATCTGTGGTATATCCAAACAAATAGTGGCTAGTGTTGAAATTTTTAGCTCCAGTGTATAATCTGGATGTACTGTTTACTATGTAAGTATTTTCAAGGGAAACTAAGTTTACGTCACTGTTGAAACTGAGATTAAAATTACATGTGTCATAATACTGTATAAAGCAATGTCCAAACACCTTTCAGAATTGTTTCTTAAAAAAATAGTGTATATATACAGTGTATAGTATATATATAAAGAGAGTTATTGCAAGTGGTCAACATGGATTTACCAAGGGTAAATCATGCTTGACCAATCTCATAGCCTTCTATGGTGTTATAACTGGTTGGCTGGATGAGGGCAGGGCAGCAGATGTCATCTACCTTGACTTCAGCAAGGCTTTTGACACTGTCTCTCATAACATCCTCCTTAGGAAACTGAGGAAGTGTGGACTAGACGAGGGGACAGTGAGGTGGATTGAGAGCTGGCTGTGTGACAGGACTCAGAGGGTTGTGATTAATGGAGCAGGGTCGAGTTGGAGGCCTGTGGTGTCCCCCAGGGGTCAATACTTGGACCAGTATTGTTTAACGTATTCATCAACGACCTGGATGAGGGGACAGAGTGTACGCTCAGCAAGTTCGCTGATGATACCAAACTGGGTGGGGTGGCTGACACCCCAGAGGGCCGTGCTGCCATCCAGCGTGACCTAGACAGGCTGGAGAGCCGGGCAGAGAAGAACCTAATGAGGTTCAACAAAAGCAAGTGTAGGGTCCTGCACCTGGGGAGGAAGAATGTCAGGCACCAATACAGGTTAGGGGTGGACCTGCTGGAAAGCAGCTCTGAAGAAAAGGATCCGGGGGTCTTGGTAGACAGTAAATTATCCATGAGTTAGCAATGTGCCCTTTGGCATCTAGTTGGACTAGATGATCTCTAGAGGTTCCTTCCAACTCTGAAAAATTCCGTGATTCCATGATATACAAATATACGATCTAGATAGGTACACATTAGATGTCTATAATATGTAGATATACAGATGTGTCTCTCTCACACTCAGTATATGCATATTTATGCATTTTTTAAAAATCTATTAAAAAAATTGACGTTTTCTCTTACATGCAAACTTTAAGTTAGAGCTATCTGTGTATGTCACTGAGGACATTCCTTTATTTGCAATGAGACTAGCAGTAGGGAATGTGAATTAAAAGCATCTTTCAACTAGGGTCTCAAGCAAGAAGCCTTCAGCCTGGAAGAAAAGGTAACAGCTACAGGCTGCTAAAAGTCTGCACAGTTAGTGTAGGAAATAAATAAAAAAGAAGCCTATATTTTTGTTATAGAAGCCTCTGTGGACTATTTTGTGATACGCATTCCTGTATGGGGCTGTAGACCTTGAACACCTGTTTTGTATTCCTCTCAGATAAAAAATAGTGTAGCATAATGGAAAATTCACATGTTATTCAGGAAAAAGAAATCCAGTTTCTCGGGCTGACGGTTTCTTAAAGCTGTGAACCTTGATGTTTTAATCTTATGCATTTTGATAGTGCTTGATATTCATAACTGGTGGGTTTGATAAATTTTTAACAAGGAAGTTGAAGATGATGAGAAAACACATTTTGCTTTGCATTTTGCACCTCAAGCCTTCAGGTTTAATTTTCACTTTTTGCACCAAGAACGTTCTTTGGAGGAAGACTGACTGGATCACATGTCACCCTAATCTGCTTCAATCCATTAAAACAAAAACCCAAACCAAACCAAACCTAAGCAACAAAAAAACCCCAACCTGCAGTGTTAGCTTTCCAAAACCCCAATTGTAGTAAAGGCAAAAATATCAGTGCTTGAAATTCAGAAGAGATCCATTTAAAACCAATATAAATATATGGTTTTAGTCATCATCTATGGGATATATACTGTCATTTCTGCATAAGTGAAATAAGAAATATATCAAGATGGGAATACAGTTTAAATATATGCATGTCCTAATTGCATAGTTATGGAAAGAAAATATCGGGAAGTAGCTTGAAAGAGAAGGCCAATAAAAAATTAAACGGAGACGCGAACTTGGAATCAGAATTCAATTTATTTTAATCTGTAGTATTACAAATATTTATAATTCAGAAAAAAATATGAGATTGGAGTTCACAAGTTGTTTTTGAAATGAAACTGTTAGCTGTCTTTGTGCGATTGAACGCTTCTTTCTGTTGCATGAACCTATTTCAATTAATATATATACACACATTAACTGTCACACAAGTATCACAATTAAGAGTGTGCTATGTGCCAACGTATTTACTCAGATGTGCATGTGGGTTCTGACACTTTTTTTTCATTAAGTATAAATTAGAAGTAGAGATTGTAGAATGATGACGTAGGTTAATTGCTGAGTAGACAGAGCTAGTAGTGATAACTCACATTGGATTTACTGCATTAATGAGAGGGAAGGAGGAGGAAGAAGCAGAATAACCATCTCTAGTCTAATAACGTCTTGCATATAGTGCGTTCATAGAATTCTGATGCTCTGTGTAATGCCACTGAATTCAGTTCACTCAACGTAATAATCAAATGTTTACATAGCTTTACATAAACAGGTCTGAATGACCTGCTGAATTATGTTGCTGCCACATTTTCTCATTATTAAGAATATCACTGATATTAGTGAAATGTTTCTCATCGTTTTTCAGTTTGTGAGGGGGTTTTAATTTAAATACTACCATGCTATTTTTAGCGGCTTGATTCCCTATGAAAAGCCTGTGCCAGGAAACTCATCATGTTGAGACATGGTAACTTGTTGAATGTCTTTACAAATGCTTATGAAGACAGCTGGTGCATGCAAATACTACAGTTTAAAAGAGCTAAGGCATACCCAATTTCCAGTTACTTCTCTTGTGTGAACTATTCTTAGAGGAAGGATTTCACAGGCATTTTAAGCTGTGGTCTATGTTATTTAGGAGTTCCTACTGTTTACCATCTGTGTATTTGCACTTCTTATTTAAATATATTACTATTTAATAAGATGTAATTACAAATGAATGTCATACTTTTCAAGGGAGATAATGTCTTACCATTTTTTATAATTCCTGACGTATACAATCCTCTAAATTAAAATTCAGTTCCTACACATCAAACGTACAAATGTCCATTTCTACAAACCAAATACACAAAAGAAAAGAGCCTGACTAATAATTAAGGATGATTTTTTTTTTTTTTTAAGAAAATGCAAGCATTTTTGGGGTCCATATTGTTATAGTTGCTATTTTCTGCTGTGATTACATATTTTGTTGCTTTAGTTATTTAAGGGACCATTGTTTGGCATATCAGAAGTGCAATTTGTAGTGAAAACGTTATGTTTTCAAGAACAGCTTCTGGATTGGCTCGGTGACGGAGAGATGGTCTTGTCTGTGGGAGCGCCCCAAATGCGATGGGTCTGGCAAGGTATTCATGCAGCTGTAGCCATGCCTGGGCATTGGCCCAAACCTTGTCCACTAGCCTAAAACAAGACATAGGAAACCTCTGAAAGAAGAATGCATGTCTGTTCAGTCTATTGGAGACTCTTGAGGGAGAATACATTGTGACTATAAAAACCAAAGCTTTGTAAAAAACATAATGTAATTACTAAGGATTCAGCTGCTTCTGGAGCATCTTAAAAATGTTTTGATACCCTTCTGTCTGCATAACATAAATTTAAGTTGTCAAGCTGGTGGTTTTTGTTACTGTTTTGTTTTTGTTTTAAATGAACGATCTCTTGTAGAGTTAGTTCCAAATGTGTGAACAGTTTCAAATAAACAGAGCTGTTTTGGGACCTTATTTGTAGAATGGAGATGATGCTTTCTATAAAGTAATATTTTCTACATAGCAATTTAAGATTGCCCACTGGACTTTAATGTATGGATGTTAATACATATATTCTACTGGCTCCTAAGACTGCTATTCAGAATTCTTAGATGTTAGGTGTTAACCTGTTACTGTAATACAATGTGAGTTACTTTGATAGAATCGCACTGGCAGTACCATTCTGTCTTCACTAAATGTTAACAGCTAAATGTTTTGTGTGTTGTGTTAGAGATGGAAGAAAAGCACTATCCTGTCTTTGGTGGCTACAGATTGCGTGGGATGTGTGGCCTCAGCTTAATAGACTAGGGTTTGGACACTTGATATTGCTTTCTGGTCCTGCTTTGTCTTTGGCCAGGTAATACTGCTTTTTTGGTGCTTCAGACTCTACTTCTGCAGAAGTGTGATATAATTTACCAGCCATTTTTCAATGGATTTGGAGATTTTTTTTGCTTTGCTTCAGATTTTTTTCCCCCGATATATTTATCCAGCAGTACTTTGTGTTTTGAGTTGTTTTGTGGTTTAGGGTTGTTTTTTTTTTTTTTTCCCCCGTTCTTAGATTTTCTTCCCTTAAAATTATCTTCTCTCTCCCAGTTTTGCCAAAACCACTTTTCTTTCTGTAGCTTTCAGGTAGTAATGTTGGGGCGGTGACCCAAACTCAAGTCCAAATCAAATTTTAAAAGTCAGATCCCCCACGCTCAGTTATTTCAGTGGTTGTTTTCAAAATAAGTAATAGTACCCAAAGACCCATGAGAATTGGAGACCTTCCAATTTGTTCTCATTGATGGAAGCATGTGATGAATGTTTTACTTCTACTTTACTCTCCATTTAATTCATTAAAATCCAAGTATACTTAGAGGAAGGAACGTGAGAAAAATAAGTTTTGTCAAAAACTACGTATGCACGCTGACTTCCAAATTTAGAGAAGTTTAGCAATATTTGCATTGGCAGCTCATAAATAATTCAGTTGTTTCATTGCTATTGACAATAAAAATATTCCTGAAAGGGACAACTAACGGGTTATAAAGACAACTGCTATATTTTGGCCCTCTGAAGTGCGTTTTTGAGGAGCAGTGTTGCAGTCCTTCAGTCAACTTCTTGGACGTGCAAAATACCAAGATTTTTCGCATGGTGTGATGAGGATAGGAAACTTATCATGAAGTATCGTAGCAAATTGTCCCATAAAAATTCATGTTCCCTAAGGAACATACACGTGAAGACTTTCTTTCTCATTCAAAAGGCATAGCATTTTTTTTAATGTGTGTTCTCAGATGAACAATGGACCTAAACATGAAATACAAGCCATATGAGTACTGACTTCTGGGAGTTCATTTTGCCAGGTAGGCTCTCACTTCATCTTGTCAGGAATAATACGATATTCTTATTCCTCATGGAGCAACGAGGAAATGGATCTCCTTTCCTGTTAGAGCATCTGTGATCTGGACAAGACGGTTAGCACCACCAGTAGCAACTTCTACCTATCAGTAAAATACAATTACAATTAGCTTGTGGTTTTCAGTAAGACTTTATGTATTGAACTACATATTTGACTCAGCTCTGTTCTCATTTATGTTTATTCCAATGTGTGTGAGTGTTATGAGTCTGGATATTTCTCAGTGACCCAATTTGAGAGAAACGTGACACAGTTTTTCAATATTTTATTACTGCCCTTCAGACAATTAAACTCTTAATGTAGACTAGGAAAGATAAATCTTACCTTCCATTAAAAATAGATAAATACTAACTTTCTAGTAAGCTTTGCAGTTATTTCATCCTTTAAAATCTCCCTTTTTTGATATCAGCTGAGTATTTGGAGTGCCTTTGAGTAGCTATGTTGAAGACCAAATTATGTTCAATATGGCAATATGAATATTATGTTGATGACAAGCTCCTGCTGGCTTCATTGGAAGTGAATCTGTAATTTTGAAAGACAGTTCTGTACTGCTGTCTAGCTCTGATCAATTCCTGATCAATTCAGTTGCTGATGGGAAATATTATATGTGGTATTATATGATAGCCTATTGAACAGAAAAGAAAATAATACTGCTCAGCATGAAGGAAAGCTTACTTAAAAAGTGAACTGAAAATAATTAAATACACAGAAGTAGAATCATTCTCTTTTTAGCAATACTGTTCATTTAAGATACTATATTAAATGTAAAATTTAAATTAGTTTCTATCGGGTATTATTAGAATTTGTGGATGGGAGAAGTATTGGTATTGCTGCTGGGGATAGTTTTAAAAATAGGATACAAAGCATTTTTCTTTCTCCTGAGAAATAGGATGGTAAAAAAAAAAAAATAATCACACAGTGAAATAAAAATGAGAAAAGGAGAATACTAAGAATGGTATATGATTCAATAACATTCCTGAATTGCTTTGTTGGCTAGCTAATGAAGCATGGTGCCAAATTTCAATGCTGACATAAGTCAGCATATCACCAGCTAGCATTTACAACAACAGGGTTACAGGTCCAGGAAAGGGGGACTGTTAACTAGTAAATATGTTTCAGAAAAGGGGAAGGATCAAGTGCATTAGTTTCTGTTCTCTGTAAATACCAGGTTTCACGATTGCTGCTGCATATGTTACATTAGTTCTGCTGTCTGCGGGGGGTCTGATATATCATTTGTTACAAATATACAAACACAGACTTCACCAAAATTATAGTTTAAAAGGCAACATTTCTTTTTCTGTGACAATACTTTTCTTAATAAACCTATGGTATTCCCAAACTTTAAAAACCAGAATTATTCCTATTTTCTTATTTGAAGTATTGCTGGTTTAAATTCTTAATGGTGCACTTCAGTTAGTTCCGTGTGTTGTAATTACCTTGTTTTCCTCACAGACATTCAGGTTTCTGTGATATTTGCATATTCCTTTAATATCATTATCCTAAAGACCACATATGGTCATTGTTTCAGTTGCTAATTATTTTTAACAGTTAATATATAAACATACCATTAGACTTAAAGAATACACCTATTTTTAATATGTCTAAACTAATTTTGCTAAATTTTTGCCATGGGTGGTTTGAGATTATGATAGCAAAAAGTAATTTCAGTCTTAAATATTTATTATTTTTTTAATCAAAACTGATGGGTAAACATAATAAGGATTTCATAGCCATGAATGGTAGATAGATCAGAAAACAAATATCTGACTTAATCCAATTTGAGAATAAATGGAATGTTCTACTGTTTATCAGTCCTGGAGAAAATATATAAATCCATATTCTGCTTTGATACCAATAATACCACAGAGACCATGTGTAATGAATGAGATGTTTCTCTTCCTGGTCTTCGGTAGTAAGTATATTAGGCTTTTGAATTCCTCAGATTATACTCTATCATAGACATAAAGAAAAAAGAGATGGAAAGAGATATAGGCTTAACTAGGTTGTATTTAATCTGGCAACTATGCATCCAGTCCATTCTTTTGGCTCATGAGGAGCTTGCAGTTCTCAGTTGCTTCATGGCTCTAAAAACTCTGCTGCCTGCCATTTTAAAGAGGTTTAACAGGATGAAGATACAGAATAATGGTGGCGGTCTTCCTGGCTGCAAAAAACAATGATAAGCGTAAGAATTTACTAGAATAAAGATCTGATTTTGCAGCAATCACCAGGAGCTTTTTTACAGTACTTAAGTTTTTTGAAGGAAATGAATGTCAGCACCTCTCAAACCCCATGACTCGCTATGGTTCTCTTTTTGCCCTTTCCTGTTCTATATCCATAAGGAAGTCACCTTCAGTGAAATAATTACGGAACAGAAGTCTTCAATAGCCCTCTCTCCTCTACTGATCTCAGTGACTTCCTTCTCAGCATTCAGGTTACCAGGGCTTGTATTCCAGCAATGACTGCAGGAGTGATAGCGCTTTAGTTATTTTGAAACCAAAGTTCCGAATGCACTCCTGCTATCTTGGAAACTCAAAGGGAAAAAAATAAATCCTTCATTCAGAGTTACAAATTAATGCATCTGATTTAGTTAGATTATTTTCTCAACAGGGCAGACTATTTAAAGTTTCTGTGAAAATTTATGGTTTTCTTTCTCTGAAAGCATAAATACTTAGTTTGTTTTTCATTAGTTAATTTTAAATACAGTAATCAGGTTTTCTACGTGACCACGCATATTTATATGGATAAAATGATGAAAATAATCAATGGAGAATGGTAAGAGTAGAGTAAAAAAATAAACTAGATTTACTAGCACAATATGTTATTGACCTAGTGAGATTAGATTGTATTCCCCATTGCACTTCAGGGAGTGTAATTCAATCTGTACTCACTTGCAGTCGCTTAAAATACTCTTCTGATTCTTAATATACCAAGCATCTATTAAAATTGCTTCCCTGTCCTTAAAAGCTGGGCCTTTTTAGAACAGGCATCTACAGCAAGTCCTTTTCACTTTCAGAATGGATGTGTTAGTGTGTGTGGATAAATCCAGTTCTTACATGTTATCACACAGTCATCAAAGAGTTGACTCGGTGGAACGTCTGGAGGTGATCAAGGGGATCTTCCACTCAAAGTGGTGCTAATACCAGCACTAACTCAGGTCAGTCATGGATTTGTCTCGCAAAGTCATGAAAACCTCCAAAGATGGAATTCATATAATCTCTGTGGTGCACTACCCACCTGGTGAAAAGCTTTTTCTTAGTGTCCAGACTCAAGCTAGCTAACTGAAGTTTGTTGCGTTATCTTAGGCTGCTGAAAGATGTCTCTGTCATCTTCCAACTACTCTTCAAGTAATTGCAGGCTACAGTTAGGCTATCTCTTAGCTTCTTCTTTGCCAGACTCTGCTAGCCTGTTCCCTCTACCTCTCCTCAGCGACTATGTGCGTTAGTCCTCTTACAACCATGTGAGCCATCTGTTGGACCTCCTTCAGTTTTACAACATCCCTTTTAAACTGAAGGAGAACCTAACCGGGATGGTTACAATCTGTCACTTTCTGAGAGAAAACTAGCTAAATAGCTGATCTGAAAGACCAATTACTCATGAGAAAACCTGAAAATATCTACCCATATACATTACCTTTTTATACTAGCTCTGCTGCTTCTGGTATTCCTGTCAAGTATTAATACTAGATACATGAAAAGGATTTAGAGCTATAGGTTTTTTGCATTAATCAGTAATATTAAATTAGTTGGCTAAATATTGCTGTGTTGGCAGAAATCCAAGACAGTCTGAAAAGGAGGCAAAAACTGATCTCAGCTTGAATAAAGATACTGGTCTGAGTTCCCATGAGGGGATCTTTAATGAGGAGGCAACTGTCAGGAAGTGAAGCAGTTTTTGTGGAGAATATTGGCAAATATACTGGGTCAGGCAAATTTTTAGACTCCATATCAGACCTGTGGTTTCTGCTTTGGGAATGGTTTTGAAAATGTTTTCAGGGATCCTTTATTAAGAACTATTTTTTCCTGATTTGCTTTTATTGGGGCAGCACTTAAGAAAAGGGCTAGAAAAAAGCTATTTCTTATAGAGAGACTCTAGGGAGATGTATTTTAAATCTTGGGATTTAACTCGTTTGCCTGTGTTCGAAACAAGGTATTGATTGCCACTATAATCAAAGAAAGATTTTATCGGTTCTCACAATCAGTTTCACCTATAACTTTCCAAGTAAACAAGGCAAGTGTTAGTGAAATTACTTTCCATGCTAGAATAGGAGTTGTATTTATTGATGCTTCCCAGAGTCACCTGGACTTTGTGTGGGATAAAAGCTCTTCTCAATTGCATTTCATTATGGAGTGGCTTTATGTGACTAATGATTTTGAAATATATATTTTAAAACTATTATTGTATATTACTTACATAATTGCATACGTGTAAATATTACATTTAAAGATTTTGACAGTGCATCAATGAATATCCCAGAATTATTTGACTTATTTTAACTTTCAAGTGTTCATTTTCAAGTGTTTAAATCTTTCATTAAGTCCTTTCATGCATGTTTATTCCCATTAGATTTTAAATATACTTTCAGTCGTGGTTTTATTCAGATATTCTACAAATATCTGAATCACAGAACTGTAATTATCGTGTATCTGTAAAGGAGGTAATAAAATCGTCTTAAGAATCCCTTTCTATTCAGAGATCCTTTAAGGCTTACACTTCACAGAGTGACATAACTGGTCTTTCATCTGAAAAGTCTTAATTTTAAACTGTGGTGGACTGATCCTGGTCAGCAAGTAAGGGCCCATCAGACGCTTGTTCAATCAGTGGGACTGAGAGACAATTGGAAGAGCAAAAATGAGAAAATGTCATGGGTCAAGGTAAGGACAGTATAATAAGCGGAGGAAAGAGAAGAAAAAAACCCCGAGTGATGCAAAGGCCTCCCACCAGCAGACCAATGCCCAACCAGTCCCCAAGCAACGGCTGCCCTCATCCCCACGGCCCGCTTTTATTGCTGAGCCTGTTCTATGGCATGGAAAATCCCTTGGGTCAGCTGTCCTGGCTGTGTTCACTCCCAGCCTCTCGTCCACCCTACTCTACTCACAGTGGGGCAGAGTGAGAAACAGAGAAAGCCTGGAGGCTATGCTAGCAATCTTCAGCAATAGCTAAAACACCAGTACGGTATAAATGCTGTACTGGTCACTAGTCTAAACACAGCCGCATATGGGCTGCTATAAAGAAAATTAACTCCATCCCAGTCAAACCCAGTACATGAACATATTTGTCGTTATTGAGGATGCAGGGACTGATGCAGCTCCCTACCTGAACAGCACTACCTCAAATGGGAATACAATTATTCAGTCATATAGCAGTGTTTGTTATCAGGTTTTGCTCAGGTTAATAATAGTGGAACAGAATGACAAAAGGCAGATCAATTGTTTTCCTTAATCAACAAATCCATCCCTGAATTTGTTTTAGGGTAAAATCATATTTATAGACTGAAAATCATGAGCAAAACTTGCCTGTGGTTTACTCAATAATTACTGAGGTTATTGTGTACAGAAGTGTTAATGTTGCGTTGCCACTTGTGGGTGCTACTTTTCATTTCACCTACTGAAATCTATATTTGTGTGAAATATCACTCTACATTGTGGAAAGAATGTAATTCAGCTCCTTCTAATGCCAGATTTCTGAGCATTATAACAATATTATGATCTTTGGAAGGTTAAGCTCTGATTGCCAGTGTTTTGTGTTATTATCTGTATAATTTGGCTAATATGGTCAGTCCTTTTGACTCATGAAATATCAGGTGTTTTATAAGAGAATTTCTTTGCTGTGATGTATTTCACTTTAAGGAAATTATATTTTAGCAGCAAGTCATTTGACTGAATTCACACTATTGGTTATTGCCCTTTTGTGACAGTACAGAATTGCATTATGCTTTATGACTTTTCATCTTCCTGAATAATGACATTTCTGCTTAACACACAAACCATGACAGAACTTCAATCAAAAATGCTGACTACAATATACACTAGGGGGTTAAACAGAAATTCCTGAGAGAATACTAAAGCATACACATTTTTACATTTATGGGTGCTGAACCAAATCCATTTTTTTAATGGTATGGATTTTTTTTCCTTTATTAAATGATGGAGCTGGCCATATATATTCTTGTCATTAATCAATAATTTCTATTGTTTTTAATTTTATGTTAGAATACTAACTTGACTCAGGTAAATTATTGCCAAGGGATGGTGATTTATTATGAAATCTGGGAAAGACGAGAGTGGATCTTCCCACCCAACCCTTTTTTTACCAAGCAGAGTCAGATTTGCAAGTAATGAAAACAAAAAGCTTCCACTTAAGTAAATTATTTCAATCTCGATTAAAAATAATGTTCTTGTCAGAAAGTATTTAATATAAGCAGCTCTGCTGGAACGAGTCTGGTGCTTTGTCAACTGAACACCTATCTTAACTTTGGATGGTATTAATGAGATAAGACTGACTATACATAGGCAGGGCATAAATATGTGTAGGATCAGAGTCCCATGTTGTACTTAGGGATATGCAGTAAAGCTGTCTGCTTGGCTGGCTACAAGTTAGACCGTACCCTCTGTCATATGATACTCCAGACTATGATAAATGTTAATCTGTATTTTTCTTAGTACCAAAGGCAACTATTATTATGAAATTACCATTTTTATTTATAAATATATCTTTACTTTGGTAGCAAAGGTATGATACATTGTAGAGATACCTTATGTTTTAATTTGGTCACTCAGCAATAAATGTAACATTGTATTTACCATGTTCAGGACTACTTTTTGTATATCAATCTTCTGGTTAATATTTAGGTTTGTATTTGAGTATGTGTCATTTATGAGGTCATTTATTTAAGTGGTAGCCATTGGCGCGGGGATACAATAAATAATAGTGATTCCTAATAAAGGGTTGAAAACAAACCTGAGAATCAAAATAGCAGCGCTTGGCAGAAGCAAGGCACAAGTTGAAAACGATTATCCAAAAATTCTGAAGATCAGTTAAATAAAAAGATTGAAGGTACACTAATTGAGCTCTGTTTGTCATATTTCCATCTTTTAAAGATCTACGTGGTAAAAATAATTCACTAAATAAAAACCCCAAACCCCTACATGTTTCTTTTTCTAACTGTTTTAAAACAATGAAAGTAAATTCCTTATGTATAGCAGGTTTGCAGTGTTGGTTTGAATAACTAGAATTTGCTTGATTTCTTGAAGCTTTAAAAGACTAAGCAACAGAACCTGTGTGATACAGTGATGTTGGTATTGAGGGTTTCTGGTGATTTTGTTTCAATTTTTTTTTTTTTAAATTACATCCGAACATTAACAGCTAAAAATTTACAGCTATCTTGCTATCTTACTTTCCTGAAATCATTAATTCTTGACTATGTTAATACCTTATTTAAAAAATAAAAATGTAATCTCTGAGATATAAACAGAGGCTGGAAGTTGATTACTGGTTGTTTTTCCATGTATGTTACACACAGATAAACTTTTTAATCTCAATGTGCTTAAAGGTAATGAATAAAAGTAATCCAGTTAGTTGCAGTAAACGGAAAGTTATCGGCTCTGTAGAAATAGAATAGCTTCATCATCAGGCTCTTGCACTCTCTGGAACTTCATAGAGATTGAACCAGTCATAACTCACTAATGTATTCCTATGTATGTTGAGTAGAAGGAAAGATATAACAAAGGAGTACTATACAAGATGAAAATTCAGGCAATTCAGTGGAATGAAAGGTAAATGAAAAGGGAACCCAGTAAATCCTAGTTTATGTGCATAGCAAGTGTTGGTTAAGCCTTAGATTAGGGTTTCAGTCACACTTTCCCTTCAGTGTGACTATTTCTGTGCTTTAATGTGAGCATGAGAATAAGCATTATCAGATCTGGGCAAATGCACCTATCAACTTCAATTTATGGAATGGATTACATGCTTCAGCACGGTGTACTACATTGGAAAGTAATGAACCAAAGCACTTTGGCTTTAGCTGTAGTTAAGCAGAACTCTTAAAGATGACACTGGCTGGCTGCATCTGGATTCTTGACTGCACAGACTGTTTTGGTTTGGTTTTAATCTCAAGATTGGGATGGGATCCCCTGGGAAACTACCCTCAGGGATGAAGGAGCAGAAGAGAGTTGACAGCTTTTTAAAGACATTTTTCTGACAGCACAAGAGCTCTTGATTCCCATGTGTAAGAAATCGGGCAGGGAAGGCAGGAGACCAGTGTGGATGAATAAGGACCTCCTGGTCGAACTAGAGCGTAAGAAGAAAGTGGACAGGCAGTGGAACCAAGGACATGTATGGGGACATTACCAGCATGTGTAGGGATGGGATCAGGAAAGCTAAGGCACAGTTAGCATTTGGGATTAGGCAAGGAATTTGAAGAACAGTAGGGGCTTCTACAGGTACGTGGTTCAGAAAAGGAAGATTGATGAAAATGTACCCCCCCGATAAATAAGACAGGAAATCTGGTGACAACTGACATGGAGAAGGCTGAGATGCTCAACAGTTTTTTTTGCCTCAGTTTTCCCTGGCAATCACTCTTCCCACATCTTTCAAGTCCCTGAACCTCAAGGCAGGGACTGGGTGAACCAAGTACCTCCTATTGTAGGAGAAGATCAGGTTTGAGACCACCTGAGGAACCTGAACCTAAACAAGCCCATGGGACCTGAAGAAATGCATCCCAGGGGCCTGAGGGAATTGGCAGATGTAGTTGCTAAGCCATTCTCTACCATATCCAAAAAGTCATGGCAGTCAGGCGAAGTCCTCAGTGACTGGAGAAAAGGGGATATTGCGCCTGTCTTTAAAAAGGGGTAACAAGGCGGTTCTGTGATTCAGAGATGCTTGACTTGGAGAATTTGAGGAAATGTTTTCCATATAAAACAATCAGTGCATCCTAAAAGGAAGTTTTGATAGATTTGTCCTTGTTTTTGTTGATTCAGAAAGTGAGCTATAGGATGGTGTTTCTCAAGAACTTTAATTTACTCAGGCAGATAAAATGGTGTGCATTACCACTGAAGGCTTTTTTGTTGCTATTTCACATAGAAATACCTCAGTCCAGCTCTTGGTGACCATACCTTTAAAACGTAAAAAATCCAGTAAATATTTAAATGGGATTCTGTGCCTTGGCTGTTCATTTTCCAGTGATCAGTCTCATGTAAGTGATCAGAAGCATGTATTTTTTCTTTATAGGACAAGTTTTTTTAACATATTCTTAGGCTCAACATTGCATAAAATGTCTTATGTTTGGCTCCTGATGCAGCAGCTATATACTAAAATGAGAAAGAAGAGCAGGCCAGGAAAATTATGATCAGCCCACCATGCAGTATCCTACACTGTATAGGTATGTTAAAAACTTTGCAAGTACCAAATAATTTATTGGTGTTTGAATATTTGTGTTGTATACATTCTAAAAGCTTTTTAGTATATATTATAAGTAGATGAGTGTGTGTGTGTGGACTACATTGTTACATTTTAAAGTGTGTTTATATCAGACAGTATACAGAGCCCTTTCTAGCTGATGTCTTACAATAGCTGAAAGTATGTGACTAAGGAATAACTCAAAAGATTATATTTTCTGTGTATTTTATCACTGTAAAACGTAAAAAGCTGCTTTGTTGTCTATAAAAAGCTAAAGCTAAAAAGCTGCCAGTTGTCTGGATAGATATTTACAGATAGATATATTAAAATATTTAATTCATCTTTTTTATAAGTATATATCATTATTATATTTATATTTATATATATTTATATATATTTATAAGTATAAAATATCATAAAAAGGTAGCAACTTTATGAAAGTAAAATCATAAAATCAGTACAAATTGCATATGGCTCATGGGATAGATTTTATAAACTCGGGGGTTTTTCATAGTGACATAAACATTTTTTTTTTTTTTTTGCAATTCAATTTTAATCTTTCAAGTATTATAGAACAGGGACTATTTCTTCCTCACTATGTAATTTCGATTCCCATTTTTGATTATGGTATTTATGATTGTAAATAGAATTATTAAAAAAATAGAGACACTAAATTTCCTGGAGTGATTTGCTGAGGAGGCTGCATGTACATAAGTAAAAGATGCTTAAGTAAACTTAGAACTTTGGAAAATATTTTCCTTGATCAGTTCTTTCCACAATGAGGATTATGAAACTTTAGTTGATTATAATAAATATAAGTGAAATTGTGATCCTGGAACAGATTTAATTTGTGTTCTTTTTGTCATTTGGGGCTTAATGAAATAATCAGTCCATAAGCAATGTTACAATAGAAACAATTTAGAAACTTCTGCTGTAAAGTGTTTAATTCTTCTAAGAATTTGTCTAGTGGGATTTCCTGGTTTTCATTGCTGATTTTGAAGTTTGATGGTTGTATGGTCCTATATATCCAAATCTGTCTGTCATATGGAAAGGGAATACATGTGGCCTGTAGTTGCTTGCAACCGGTATTTTGGAAAATGTTTGAAAAACAACATGGTGGAATAATAGTGATTTCAGTACCAGCAGAGACAGTAAATTCCAAGTGTTTTTCAGCAAGTTTCCAGAGTGCAATCTATAGAAAACTAATATTGCTGAAATATTTATACATTAATTCCTTAGTCAAAATAGTGAATACATTTGTTAAACTTGTTCTAACTTTTGTACTGTTTTCTTTAAAATATAACTTCATTGCTGCTAAATCTGTATTTGTGAAATTTGTCTGAGACTTCTGAAGGCCATTAATTTGCTTGCAAAGTTTCTGCATTTTTAAATTACCCAATGAATGGAGCTGCCCATTAATCATAAGATGAAGAGCCACTACTCAGAGTGAGGATAAGGCTATGTGTCTTAGTCAAGAATTTTACACCAGTCAAAGTGGCTAGAGTAAAATAATTTCAGAAGATAAACCATAGAGGGCTCTAACCTTATTAAAACATGTCAGTAAATAATAGTTGTTTGTTACTGGTTTAATTTCAGAAGTTTCTGAGGTATTTAGTTAAACACTTAGGGGGACTAATTGCAAATGATATATACTTGTTGTTACTTTGGTTAATAAAAATGGTAATACCTGCACAAAACTGAACTGCTTTCAATGCCATAATGTAATTACATCATGGAAACAGCAAAATAAAGCAACAGCAAAACCCTAGGTATATGTAACTTCAGTTTAAACTTCCTTCGGAATGAAAAATACTGGATGGGTGTGGAGACCGCTTTAAAACTGGGCAAGAAAACTATCTTCATGTACTGTTCACTTGGATTAATTAAATAATTGTGTAAAACTGTACTAAGCTTTTAATGTGAACAAGTTGATAGAAAATATTGTTGTTCTCCTCTGATATGTGCTCTTCTTAACAAAAGAAAGGCTTGGACTGCAGCTGGATATAAAACTTTCTTATCAAAATTTTTGAGTGTGGCTGTGGCTATCCAGGTGTCTTAGACCAGAGACGTCTGTGCAAGAAAGAGAAGTTTCTCTCCTGAATGTTTTCCTGTGTTTTCACCGTGGTAGAGCAGCTCTTAATTTCCCAGGTGAATGTGTCATTGCAGTGAATCTCAGCCTTTGGTTCTGCAGAAAAATAGGAATGGATATCTAAAAAGAAAAAGTTGCAGACACAAAGGACTCACAGTGGAGACGTTCATGGAGGACTGTCTCACATGGCAGGGACCCCACGCTGGAGCAGAGGAAGAGTGTGAGGAGTCCTCCCCTTGAGGAGGAAGGAGCGTCAGAAACATGTGATGAACTGACTTCAACCCCCCATTCCCCATCCCTTCCGCTGCTCAGGGGGAGGAGGTAGAGAAATTGGGAGTGAAGTTGAGCCCAGGAATTAATATTCCCCTAGTCAAGTCTATTTTGTCTGTGATGGTAATTGCTGTGATCTCTCCCTGTCCTTATCTCAACCCCTGAGCCTTTCGTTATATTTTTCTCCCACCTGTCCAGCCAAAGAGGGGAATGATAGAGCGGCTGTGGTGGGCACCTGGCATCCAGCCAGGGTCAGCCCACCACAACAGGAAAAATCAGCTTTGAAGTGATGCACAGTAAAGTGCCTATAAAATGTATTCCACATAGAAAATACCAAGTACTTTCAAATGCAAATAACGTCAGTTTTAAATTATGGGGAAGTAGGCAATTCCTGTTTCATGGAAAATAAATAATGTATTTAGTAGAAATTTTAGAAATCGATGGCTAATTTTGAGACTTTGGCAGAAGCAAAGGGTGTTCTTTATAACAAATTAAAATAAACTTGACCAATGTTCAGTTAGAATATATAGCAAAATAACTTTATGTAATAGAAGATGGCAACCCTCACCTAACTCTTCACAAACTAAAATCAGATTTTTAAGCTGCTTCTGAAACTATCGTTAGTTCTGAAACTTGTTACTTCTGAGCTTTTTCCCTTTACATATCTGTACTGATTATTCACATCCTGGGTAAATCAAGACAAAATTGTGGCAGAGCTAGCTACAGGTGTCATTACCTACCCTGGAATATATTGTGTTGTACTTACATATTTATATACTTACATTCAGGACTAGAAAAAAATTGTGGAGTCAGAAAACATTTTCATCTGTGACATTCATGTTTGAATTTAAAGAAGAGGTAGGAGAAAGTCTTAGAAATAATCAGAACCCAATGGTCATCTTCATGAATTGTCTACTTATTTTTCTTTTTCCTATTTTAGTCTTGTTTCATAAGAAACTAAGCTCATATGATTACACAGCCTGGCCTGATGGTTATACAGTATGTTCACATACTGAAATTTTAATCTGGAATGTATATCTGTGTGAAACCTTTTATGCGTCATTTATTTTCACTTTATAGACAGACTTTTGCTCTGTTAACATTGCTGCTGAATAGTTGTGGGCATGATATTCATGTTTATTGATGTTATATGCCTGTATTTGCAGGCCATTGTTTTCATTTTTTGTGGTAAATATAAATAATGTGTCTGTTACTATGAGCAGAGCACATTTTGATCATTTAGTGGCGTGGCTTATATGGTTTTTGGACATAACTTAGTGAAGAGCATTATTTAAAGGGATCTTCACAATTTTTATAACTGTTGTAGAAGTAGAAGAAAATAAAGGAAAAATTTAGTTAAACATAGTTGCATTAAATGCTGTACTTAAGAGGCACTAGCTCAGATCTCTACAGAAGTATTTTGTGGTTTTTTTTTCCTGCAGGATGAAAATGTAGCACTTAGGAAACATGGATAATGCAGTAATGCAGCTATCAAGTAAGATAGAAAATAGTAGCAAATGAAACAAAATCCCACTTTAAAGTCCCAAGACAAAGTCATAATCCTTCTGGATAGATCCTAATAGATCCAGTTCCTCTATAAAAGGCCATAAAAGGGAAAAGGGAATGATTTCAGAATTATTTTGTGTCCTAACAGTTTCTCAAAATACAGGCTCTGGATGATAACTTTGTATTAGCAAACTATTGTTTTCCAGAGTAGATGTTTACTTACCCTTCATTGTCTCAGGAAGGACTATTCTGCTCCATTCTGAGTCCCTGGGGCTAAGGAGGAAGGAATGACAGGAGCTGATTCTAAATCTAGATGTTCATCCTCGAGCCTAGAGATTGCTGAACTTCTGGATCCTTAGATCCTTCGTATCTAAATTACTGTATATTTCTACATATGGTTTTTGAGCAGCATGTGTACGTATGTTTCATGTGAATTCTAAAAAGTGTCTTTAACATTAAACTACCTTATCTCTTAATACAAATTCCAGTAGTCAAAAGTTGTTGTCCAATCCTCCTTTGAAAAACAAATGCCTTAAATGTGCTTGAGCCTGTGGATACCTTTAGTCATTAGGTCATAGATGTCATTAGTATATGAGCAGCACAACCCATCTGAAGTAAGTGCTAGACGTATTTCTCCATGCTCTCCTGGAAGCTTCTCAGATATTCTGAAAGCACTGTATCAGAACCAGAATAAACAAAAGTATACAATTACACTGTACTGGATTGGGTTTTTTTTGCTGTTTGTACCCCAATTCAGTTGATATTTTTTGTAATCTTGCTGTGGCAGACCTGGCAGAGATACAGTGTACTTTCATACTTAACATCACTGGTCATCCATAAAAAAGCTAGTGAGGTTGATCTTTTGGGGAAAACTCTAAATGTGAGTAATTAGTAATGCTAATTCTATGCAAATAGGTATTATGAAAGATTTATCTAATATTGTACAGTAAGTTCATGGTACAACCTGACTTCCAAACTTTGTCTGATTTTGTACAGTTTTGATCAAGCTATCTCCATAGCAAAAACTTGGCGTAGGTGTGGTATAATGGTTTATTTTTTTACTGTCTGCTCACGAGATTATGTGTAAGAAGTACTCAGCGAGTTCTAAGAGGTCTTAGAAATGTTTATGAGTTAAAAACAGAGATGAGTAGTAGGAAGTCAAAAGGTCTGAGTGTTTTTCCCAATACTAGGCACTGGGAAAAGCATTAAGTTAACAAGAAATTTGTGATCTTTCTGAAATAACATCACTTATTTCAAAAGTTTCCCTGTCTTTGCAAACCAAAACCAGAATGTTTTGTAGTGGTAACAAATGTGGTAAAAAATGCTACATGCACACTTCGGTGCTGTGCTTTTGGAATGGAGCTTACCTCGGTGGGGGAGCAGAGGCCATTCACCACCTGGGCGATTAACATTCCACTCAAGGTGCCACCCTGGTGTAACAACAGGTTGAATTTTGATCTGTTTCTGCAATGATGCGATAAAGAGACTCAGTTTCCTCAAAGATCCCTAGTTATTATGTACTAAACGCAGTAGTGAATTTTACCTGTAATGAATTGGAAAATGTTATCAAATAATTACTGTGTTAGAGACCAGAATAACAGAACAACTTTTGGCTGACAAGCACATAGATGAAATTTTGGTAAAATGTTAATAGTGTAAAAGTCATTAATAATCATGTACACAAAGGTGGTTAAATATATCTACCACAAATACTTAAATCAGAAAATAAGTGTACAAATCAACTGTGAGAAATATGCAAAAACCATCTGAGGCTGGATTCCTATTATTTGGTTTGTGTTTTGTATGCTTCTCTAGTGTGAGTCCATGCAGGGCATAGACCCCACAGTGCTTGCCTTCCAGTTCTTTCCATCTGTCACAGGACTGGGGACTTGAAGGGAAAAGGGCTCAGTTATCACTCAGGAGAACGTAGAGGAAAAGCTTTCAGTATTGTTTAAAGCCCCATTCCTTCAATATGGGTTCTGGAGACAAATTTCCGCGTCTGGCTTCAAACACATTGATTCCATTGACTGGTCATGTGCATGGGCTTATAACAAGTTTGAGCCCTGATTTTAACATACATGTTTATATATGTGTAGGGCCCTCATTTCTTTTGTAAATATATAAATGGTTAATACTATTGCTGATTATTATGCAGGGAAGTGAAGGTCAAAATCCACTGTTCACTGCTTTAGCTAAAAGCATCTCTGAAAATGTACAGTCATGCTAACTCTGAAGTTGCACTACCCAAATGAACTTTATTATGTTTACTTAAGATGAAACATGAAATGTATTGATGTATTTTCAGTTTTAGAAAACTTACAAAAGGATGGAGTTTTCATAAGAAACTTCAGTTTATGATTTGCCATGTCTTTGTTGAGATGAGAAGTTCATCCTGTTTACTGGTAGCAAACCCATGCATTTATAGGTGAACGTAAAACTTTCAAACATTAAGAACTTTGTAGCCTTTGTAGCTTTGAAATGTTTTAAGTAGTTTTGAGTGATTTCTTAGGTGTCTTGTTTGTAGACAGAAAATTATTCTGATTTTCAAGTCTTACATTTATAGATCATCTATCATGGTCATCAGTAATGGTATGTTTGCCATTTGGTTAAGTGTATTTCAAATTTAATCTTTTGACTCATCCATCTAATACCCTTCTGAAGCTCTGACGCAGATTTTGCATGCTCATGTTTCTGTGCTGCCAGAAATTTCTCTTAAAAGGCATTGTGTCTGTATTTATAAATATAATTGTGGTTTTGATAACACTGTTGACTAATTACTTTAAGTATGATAAAAGTTATGTCCTATTCCCTTCTTAGTTTGCACCCTGTGGTCATCAAATTGTGGTCCTGTAAACTGCAAGTCTTTGTCTGGTATCCTGCTGATTAACTTCACAATACCCCAATTGTGAAAGTGCATCAAGCATTGAGAGAAATGGCAACCTGCTTCTTATCTTCACAGTTTTTACAGTTTACGAACCTATCCCACAACTGCTGAGTGCAGTGTGACTGTACCTTAATCTGGTCTGTAAGGGAATACCCAGTGTATTTCCAGTAATATATATACATATATATATATATGGGAATTTAGATTGTTAGGTTTTACACAAGTTGATGTGGCTGTTCAGCATCCTTGGTGGAAATTAATTTCTCCTAGGTATATAACAATAGGAGTGAAATATATAACTTTATATCTTTTAAAATTAAAGGTCATCTATTTTCATAAAATTATATTTTTCATTTGTATGTTCTACTAAATTCACCACTACGTGTCTGATGAGTATAGTGGAGTTACTACTAGTGTAAATTTAAGCAACAGATGAAAAAAAAAAAACAAAACAACAAAGGAATATATAATTGAGAAAGCCCTAGTTTTGGACTGATATAATAGAAGCTGGTTTTGAACCTAAAAAAGTTTTATTGGTTTTGCATGAGCTGGAAAACATGCTGCAGCTTAGGGAATTGATGTTTAAACTCTATTCTCAACCTGAGAGATGAGAAATATAGAATGCTATGGTCACATAGAAGCACTGCAATTGAATGTTGTGGGTTTTATTCTACACTGTATATGCTGTGTTTATCATTACTGTTATCTACTCTACCTCTGAGGTTTTCTTTCTGATGCTATTTTGCTCTTGTAGCTTTAATGGACAACAGCAAACTGTAACACTGTTATAGGAATGTTTTTGCAATCCATGCACGTTTTTTTTCTGAAAATATGATGGCATATTAGAACATAGGCTTTTGTATTGTAGCGGCATACTTTTTAATATCTGGTTTTCAATACTCTCTGATAAGTTCATACCTCTGTTTAGAGTAACACTTGAAATTTTCTTCTGAAGGGAGAAGACCACCTCTTTTCTGTACATAAAAAGTAATTTGCCCTAGAAATTGTGTGTGCTATCCCATGCAGAAAAGCTAGCCTAAACTGTTAATATTGTGAACAGTTGTGACAATACAAGTTATAAGTTGATTTCTGGTATGATTGTTTGGGGTCTTTCACAAGGAGCATCAGTCTAAGCCAAAGATGGTAAGCAATGGGAAACAAGTGTAGCGGACATTATGTTTTCAAATACTGAAAATATTGAGCAACTTTTATTTGTGAATGAGAAAGTGTCTCAAGGACATTCAAAACGCTGTAAGATGTGTTGACCTTCTGTACCTTTATGTCTTTTACATCACCAAAATATTAATACAAGCATATTTCAACCTGGTGTTATGAGTGTTACTTAGGTATGATTGTTTTCAGTTTTCCCTTTTTTATTTTATGCATATATCAATGAGTGTTAATTTATTTTGTCTACCATTAATTAGATGCTCTGTAGATAATATTCAGAGAACCATTTTTTGTGCTAATCCAATCACTCATCGTAATAGGTATATTAACAATTTCATCCCAGCGTGTTTTTTTTTAATGTGACAAAGCTTACCTATAGAAATGAGACTAAGATCTCTAATTCCATTGCCCCCTCCTTGGATAAATATAGCAGCCTGATTAAAGTGTCAAGAAATGTGAGATCACTAATGAATCAACCTTATATTTTGTTTTGTTATTGTTAGTTCCAGGTATCTCCAAATGCATTTTTCTTAATCACTGTAAATAAACCTGCCTCTTGAATGGTCATAAAGCATGAGAAAGAAGAAATAAATAAGCAGCACAATATATGAGCACCATGCAATCACTCCTTGCAAAATATCATCTAACTACCACAGGGAAGTCACCACTTACTACTGTGAAGAACTCTGAGTTGACTAATAAGTCAGCATGTCTGTAAGATGATGAAAGCTTCTTGAAAAGGTCACAGACAAAGTTGTCTTTTCATGTAGATTTTGTATAATAGATTATTTAAAATTCAAATGTAAATCATACTTCCACCAGCTTTCCCATAGATTGCCCTACTACCACACATACAGAATAAATACTACAAAGACAGAAACTATACCACACAGCTTGCAAGTTATTTCGCTCGGGATCATTTTTATTTTAATAATAATGTGTACTGGAAATGTACTATGCTGCAAAAATAGCTTTATGTGAAATGTTGTGAATTTGGAATATTAATGTAAGATAAATTACTTTTAAATTGAATTTCTAGAATGCAATTGATTGTGTTTGCCTGGGATGAATAAAGAATTATCCACAGTGTTATCTAAAACTTAGATATGCTGCTTCAGAGCAAGTCGGAGAATAATTTAGGAATATTTCTGATAAAGTGCAGTGTATTTCGCATTGCCTTAGATTACTTGAAAAACAGAAAAGCAATGTTTTGGTAAAGTATATCATTAAACCATCTTTTATAGGTAAGGTAAAGGTTGAATTTTCAATTTATTAGAAGCAGCAGTATCAAAACCTTTCTACCTTCATCTCTGAGACTATTTTCTTCTTGAAATCTTTGCATATCTTTAAAAGGCTTCTTTATTTGTTGCAGGTTGTTGTTTTTTTCTATAGACAGCATAGATTTAAATTTGCTGTATTCCTTAGAATGTTGCTCCAGTGTATGTTATTGACCAGCATTTTCCAATGGTTATGAAAAACAAAAGGGTCATAAGAAATAAAAATGGATAGATGGCTTGATTTAGCTATAAAAGCTTTTCTCCATTTGTCAACAGGGAAATGATTCTTGCGAATTCTGCAGTGGCGGGCCTTAGTAACAGGTAAAATCCACCCGGGGGAGGGGGGGGCAAGGACAGTGGAGGCTCTCTTTATTAACTTCTAATTTACAGTGAAAATGCATTGTTTATTATTCATGAGTAACTTGTAACCTGACATGGTGTTACTCACTTGAAAAAATAATTTTGTTTTGATTGCAAAGGAATGCGCTGCTTTCTGAATGCCAAGTTAACAATGAATGTCTTGCTTGTGAAGCAGAAATTTACTTCTTCATCTAATGAGTGAAGAAAGAAACTCAAATGAATACAATAAACAGGATTTTCTGAAAAAAAGTTGGATTTGATTTGAAAAGAGCAATAGCAGGCATATGTCATGTGTCATTATAGGAGAGAACTGGCGACAATATTATTCATTATGTGGTTTCAGAGTGCCCTAAATTGGAGTATAAGATTATTGGAAGTGGATGATTTCCCCAGATTACTGCTTAATAGTGACTAAAGGGCCCACATTACTCATATTTGCAACGAAAATAGTGCCAAAAAACAGCAGTAGTTGACTGGAATGAAATGTGGAGCCCTCAGGGTTTTAGCTTGAGATGCAGCTTAATTGTGTGTCTCTTGCTTAATACAAATGTCCCTGAGTCTCTGAGGCTGGTGTGCTTTCAGCACTTGCAAATTGATGCAGCAGTTTCCAAAGTATTTACTGTTTTTTTCTTCACTGCTTTCTAAACAAATTATTATAATGACTTTGCAGACTGAAGTGGGTTTCCCTGTTTCTGACTTTTTGTCATGACCAAATGCTATACTCTTTCAGCTTCCTGTCAGCGTTTGTTTATTCCCTTTATCTGCTAAAACTTCTATAATGATATGGTTGGAAGAAGATTAGGGTCTGAATTGTCATGAATGGAACCTTTCTTTTGCAGGACATGCAAAATGGAAAATGGACATGTAAGAATGACCCAACTGGAACTAGTGTAGTTTTGCTGTAATGAATCTGATGTGTTGGTTGCTCTTGTAAATTAAATACAAGTTTTGTGAACTACTTTCAAGCAAAAGCAGTTAATATTTTCAAGCAGATTTATTAAAGGACTTATAGGAAGAATTTAAACTGAGAGATTTCTTCTACTTTTAGGGGCATATGTTAGCCCTACTTGGATAATTTTTTGCTAAGTTGATTGTAGGGTATGCATAGAGCATTCTTGTAGAACTAAATTAGAAATGTCTTGAAATTTACAGAAATTTGACAAAAAAATCATGTTGCATTTCTTCCTTAGTTCTAATTTAGAATTTCTCTCTGCTACATCCTGTGAGATGAAGCAAAAATATTAGATTACTGTGGAAGAAAATTATTTTATTGTGTGAAGGTGCTGGACTGAAGTGCATAAGAATGGGTTTTAATTCAGTCCAATTTGAATTCCTGGTATGCCAAACTCAGACAAGACTTTTATGGCTGTGCTCATAAAATGGAAACAAAAGTACCTTCTTTTTGCCTATTGAAAATGCAGGGTGTAAGCAGCAAAGACTGACTTTTACATAGAAAATGCCTTGGGAAAGGACCTCAAGAAGTCATCCTGTCCATCTGCTGTAAAAAGCAAGGCATGGAACTAAAGTATTTAAACATTCTATTACAAAGAGGGAGATGAGCAATGCAAGAAATTATTCCTATATTACATCCTGTCTGGCAAAATCACGATTTCTACCTTACCTGCAATATCTCATAAATTTGAGTAATGTAGAAAAGAAACCCCAGATTCTATAAACAATGCTCCCTTCTTTTTGAGTCAACGTGGTTTACTCAGTTAGAAAGTAACTAGGATTAATTGTTAGAGTATATAAATAATAGCTGATTAGAAACAAGATCTTAAATATGTATTCAAAATAAACCAAAATGTTAGACCTGAGTTTCACTGATCCCTGAGTAGTACACCTCTTAATGTTGATCTTGTAGCTGTGTTCATCAAAGAGAAAATTACTGATGAGGATTTTAAATTGTTATTATTTCCTTTAGTTTAGAAGATTAAATAGCTGTCTTATAGTGCTCAGCAAAATTTCCAATGAACATTTATAACTTTTTTAGATCAGTCTTTTTTTAATATTTGTTAGACATTGCTGCCTGAATTCAGCCACTTATACAAATGAAGTTATTTATTACATTGTATTAATTGCAAATTTATACCTTTCAGAAATTACTTCTGCTGTTCATATTTCTGCAATCCAATAAAATATTAACTGTGCAACAAGAAGCATAATACTGGGGAATCCCTGAGGTGTTATGTAATTAATACAAAGGATGAGTATCAGTAAAGGTGATTTGATATGATCATTTTTAATATATAGGAAAACTTCAAGTTCATGCTAAGGTGAGAACTTGGAATTTGGAAACAAAATTTTTCTAGAAGGAGAAAACCTGTATGAAAAGTAAAAATGACATTCGAAAAATCGAAGGAAATTCTTTTTATAATAGTTAAGGCAAACACACACGAATGGTCATGGAGTAAGAATTTTTTGTGATCATTTTTTATATCTCAAATTTTTGAGATCAGTTATTAGGGCATGAAAGCTACATTCCATCCTTCTGTCTAAAACTGCACTGAAATGATGGTATTCCTTTCATTTCCATGTAAAAAAATTCCTTTTTTTCAAGGTGATTTTTTTTCCCCTGTATAGTCTAATATTGTTCTTCCACTTCTTGGGGAAAGAAAGGACATCTTTGGATATATTATGTTTTCCCTGAATCAAAAAATACTTTCATTGTGTCAGATTACAAGTGAACAAGAGGGAAAACCTTGTCTTCAGCAGGGGTTTCGGTAGATAACAAGTTTTGGTCTGATGGAGCTTGCATAATGTCATTCATTACCTGCCATAGAGGACATGTTCAGGAGATGACTTCTGTTGTGTTCTGACCTTTCAGGTTAGACTAGCTGGTTGTGATAGACTTTTACTGGTCTCCAAATCTCTGGATCTGACTCCCTCCCTTCAGTCCTTGATTTCGTTGGCTCTGAGGAGTGTTGCATTGCTCTCGATGTCCTTAGAATACTTGCAGCTCTGCACTGAGACAATATTTTTCAAAGTATACACAGAGAATATATATCTCCAGCTCTCTTAAGATGGAATGTATTTCTCTATTCCATTTGCTTCAGTTAAGGGGAAGGGGGCTCGTTGCTTTATATTTTCTCTGAAGCATCAAAGAATAGACCCAGCTAGAAATAGATACGCGTGAAAATACCTCAGGTGTCTAGCTGCTATGTCTTGTTCATATGCTAGTGTTAATAACAGTTGGCCAAATATAGGACAGGAACGTATTTTTTTTTTTTTTGAGATCATCTGGGGCCTTTATTTTTCCTTTGGGCCTTGTCTGCAACAAAGAAAATAATATGATACAGATGGACGTGTATCATATAATCAACTCCCTGACATTTTGGGAATGGTGTTTGTTATTTGCCCTGCTCTGGTCTCTGCCTTTTTACTTTCTTCCACCTCTTCTCCTGCCCTCTCTGAGGTATACTGGGACTGATTTAATGGCCTGTGGACTGGATGTCAGACCAGATAATTTGGTGCCTTCTGTCTTTGATTTCTGTGAAAGCTCTGAAGTACAGATGTTTTCAGTCTGACTCTGCTAGTTCGTTACTCGTACAAAAACCACTTCTGTGCCTTGTGCCTCAGTATTCCCATCTGTAAAACCTGGATGTTATTTAGCAGCTTCAGACATCATACATATTAAATATTTGGGGAAAAAAATGAAAGTTTAGTCTAATTAGAATACTCATCTCAAGAAAACAAACAATTTGGACTTGATCTTCTGCATATTGGAGCAAGACTGGAACTCAGACCAGATATTAATTGCTATTCAAATGTTTCACATTTTTTATCAAGTGATTAGGTACCGTTAATCTGTACAGCTGCACAGTTGCTTGTCTCATCCTTATAATATTCTTCTGTTACTTCTTTTCATGGCCAAAAGATGTGGTGCTTTAACCGTTAGTTTCTGTAAGCTTCATGCTGTTAACATTCATATCTATTAAATACTGTGTCCCAAAATGCAAAGTATGAAAGGGAATACTAATTGAAATTACTGTATTTATTTCTCTCTGAGGAAAAGTATCAATGTAGTATAATAGTATGTCTCAGGGCTAGAGATCTTGGAATTCACATTCACAATAACGGCAATCTACTTTGTGCTAAAGATAATAGGAGACAGTACTTTGCTAGCAGCAATAACTTTCATGTCAATTCTGTTATATGAAGCCAAAGCCTAAGGCAGTTAGATAATACGTATTAATAGGGACAAAACTTTCATAATATTCCAGGAGTAAACATTCACCGCTTCTGTGTTAATCCTGAAACACAGCACCAATATTGTTGGATATAAAACCAAATGGAGAAGTATCTGCTTCTCTGTAGATGGAATCTTTGAAAATAGAAATGACTAGACAGCATGAAATAGGCAAACCAGCAGCACAGTGTGGACATGGAGCTGTGCAAAGTGAGGTTCACCTCTCTTTACTTCTTCACATACTACCTGCACCTCTGAGAATAATTGTAAAACCTCAATTGCATATGGCTCTGGAAAGAATCTGTACTTCCTCTCTATTTTCCACAAAAATATAGTTAATCTGTATTTCAGGTTCATAGTAGGAGGTTTCTGCTTGGTCTTTGTGTAACCTTTGCACAGACAACATTCTTGATGCTTGTTTATTCTGTTGGCGGAAAAATAAACCTTTTCAAAGAACTAGAAACTTGCATTCTTTCCCTAACTAGTACTGTATCCCTGTCGTTATTGTCTACGCTCATCACTATATCACTTTAATGAAGTAATGAGCTTGGTTTGTCATGAAAGTAGACACCTCTGTAGAGCTTTATTTTCATTTCTCAGAGCTCCGCCACTGCACGTTTAGTGTAGTTGTAACCTAAATGCTTCATCATTTAATTATGTCACCATTAACAGCTGCTTATAATAATGAAAACTTTCTGTTTTACTTTACTGAAAAGTACAGTATTGTACAGTACTGTACACTTTTGCTCTCAAACAGACTGTCATTGTAGCATATAAATGCTGCTTTTTTATATCAGAGCATGGAAGATGGGCCCGTTGAAAGGAAAGCAGCTGTTTTGCTCAAGCACATGGATTTTAGAATGAAATTATGAAACAATGATGTTTAGTTAAGTTCTAATAATGATCTTAATGAGATCCGTTGTGGCCAGCCTATGGGTTTGAATGTTTTATTATTTGTGTAACAGCTCATATCTAATTCTTAGTTTAAATTTATGTGATACTACATAATCAAAGATGCTGTCTGAAGTAGTGTTCATTTGCGTGTTTGTGTTTGGTGCAGAGGTATGCCCACTGATGGTAACAAAATGTTTGCTAGAAGTTTTGGGAATATATTTTAGCAATACGTAATACCTATTACATGTTTTAATGCAGTTGCACATAAAATATGTGGGGTTTTATTTAAGAAATCTCTTGGATGTTTTTTGGATGAGGCTTTGTCTAGAAAATTGCGATCCCAAATGCTTCTCTGTTCTCTGAGAAAATAATTTCGTTCATTTGAACGACAATGTGAAATACTCCAAATGAAAGGATTTTAAATAATCATTCTAAATATTCCACACAGCTGAAGCCCTGAGATGATGGCTTTCCCTCCTCAGCAAACTGCCTACTCATGTTAAACACCCCGGATTAAAAGCCCTCGGTATTGCACGGATTGAGGTAACAGATGTGATACTACCAACACTTTTCTTTCTAGGAGTAAAGTTGCTATCACTCTAAATGGCCAAATTTATTAAAACAGACATTTCTATTTTTCATCCACAACAGATAACTGGACACATAATTTTTTATGGACTTCTAAAATGTTATAATTATACTGATATAAATATTTAAAATTTTGAAATATTAGCAGATAGGCTGTAATAAACACAAAACTGACTTTGCATTGTATAAGAAAATGTTTACTTTTAATTAAAGCTTCTCTTTATTGTGTCATTTATGGGGCTGTTAAAAGATTGTGTAGATGTAAAGAAATATTCAAGCATAGTTAAAAAGACATTTTTTGGAGAATACATTTCCTCAAAGCAACCCTGTACAGCTTTCAGGGTAAAACTAGCTTTTTTCATTCAATAAATTCTGCTGAAATGGGCTTATGTTAAGTGTTTTATTTAATGTTTCTATACTATTTTAAAGCCACGTGAACACCTACAGAATCAAAGCAAGTGATAGTAAAATGAAATACCAGTAACCTTTCAAAAATATATATGGAGCATGATGCAGTTTTGAAATCCCTCTCAATTACACAGAGCACAGAGTAGATGTGTTCACCTGTCAAACTCATAATTTATTATTTTTTTGCATAAATAGTAAATAATAAATAATAGCGGCATGACATGTGGGGTTACCAATGCTTTAAAATCAAGTCTGGTTTTAGCATGAGTTCACTTGCATGTAATATGAAGAATAATTTTTGAAAGATGGTGGTAAAAATGGTCCTTCCCTGTAGAAAGAATATAGAGTGAAATTCTCCCTCACAATATACTTGCAGAAGTGTATCTTAGGGTATGCTGGAAGAACGGACAGGAGGACTCTGGGTAGCTGTTAAAACCCAGCATTGTCAAACATCCGGCCGGATAAATGGGCCTTTGGGAGTTTCCTTTACTTTTCATTTAGGGGGATTTTAGTATAAATTGACTTTGAGCTCCAAAAAGATGTTTTCAGTCTGAAGCAGAAAACTGGTGAGAACATGGTTCTTATATGAACTGATCAAAATAGTTGAGTGTTAGCTCTTTCCGGTTTGATTTTCTTACTGTCCATTTTACTGAAGTGCTGTTCTCCAGGACTGGTACTACATTTTACAAAGGCTGAATAGGACAGATATAAAAATAGTATTTCTTCTGTGCAAATGAAATTATTACAAAGAGTAATTAAAATTAGGAAATGTAGAGAGAAAATTCATTAAGGATTACCGAACGTTTCAGTGAGAATGTAACCATGAAAATATCAAAACTGTATTTACAATAGCTCTGACCCCAAATGTGTTCCAAAGTCACTGCAGTTATTATGCTTATGTTCACTTCAGTCATACCAGTCAGTCCAATATATAGGTTTATGTATAGGGTATATTCTATATAGCAGAGATATTCAAGAGAAGAAACATGAGAAGTGCTCCAAATGAGGCAGCAGTGGATCGAGCCCTGGCTTGTAACATTTTTAATTTTCATCTTTTGCTACTGGATATCAATGTGACTTCCATCATTTCCTCTTTTGTAGTGTCAGGAGTTGGTGTCAGTAAGACATCCTGTAAGATGCAGTGACAAATACTGATGAAAAACCATGGAAAATGGTCTGCATTCTTACATGGAAAGGAGAAGCCTGTAGTGTGTATGTTTCTAACCCTACTTTTGCCTGACTGCTCCTCCAGTATCAAAACCTGAAAACCCTGCAATAATTTTATTCCATTTTCTACTCAGTTCACTGTAAGACTAAAAGGATTTTAATTAGACCTACTTCACAATCTGTACTGAGACCATCAGTAGTGCCTGTACATGAAATGAAAAAGTAAATGAAGCAAAAAGATGCTCTAGTTTCAGGCACATTTTATTGGGGTTGGCAATGTTAACTTACTTAGTAGGAAAGAAGTACTCTTTTCAGTGCTTGAATTACTAGAGGAATTCTGTGGTCTGTGGTTGCATTAGAATATCATAAATAGTCTGTCTTACCCTTCAAAGTTTTTATTAAGAGCTATTTTGGCTAGCACATAGGTTGCATGTGAAATGTTTTGTTTTCCTTCCTCTTCCTTTTCTCATTCAGGTTGGAATAATAGATGCCATTTAGAGCAATATTATCAATGTGGTATTCACGAACCTATACACCATTGTGTAGTATCAAATTGTTCAACTTATTTTCAAGCTTTTCAGAGGGAACAACAGAGTTCTTTTAAAAATAATTTGAATTTCTCAGCTATGAATAAATCTGGTTAAACTACATTTAAATATCCAGGTCTAGTGAGAATTGGGTATATAGCTGTTATATAGAAAACAGAACAGGAGCTGCAATCATTACAGCTCTGAAATATTTTATACAAATCTATTAGGCCTTATTTTGTATTTCACTAATTTGATATTCAGGTTCTATTTGATGTTGTTCCTTCAGCACCCCCTACTTAAATCAACAGTACTGAAATTGTAACCTAATGGACCTGTCTTTCACGCACATTTTGATTTACCAGAAACTATTAAAAATTAAACATTTATTATTTATCAAAACATCATTGTGTATTTTCTCTGATCAGTAAGCAAAACTGTATGGCAGTAATAAAATTTAGAAAATGATGGCTGAGGTTTTCATCAAGTCATCGTTTCCCAACACTTAATAGTTGCATAAGTCTTTGTTTAAAGCCAAGAAAACTTTTAAAATATATTTTACCTTTATTCTTACCCTCAACATAAATGGCCTGTTTTACTTGCTGAGCAGGTTAAGAGAGGCTACATATATAAACCATGGACTGAGGCGCAGAGTGGCCTAAAAATAGGGCATAACATGGGGCTAAATTTGAATTTGCTCATTCCCATTTGCAGTATCTTAACTGACAAACTGTTTCCTATTCATTTTAATGGGACTAGTGATGGATCACATTACAGCGTAAGGAGACATACTGAATAGGTCTGTAGGTCTAAAAGGGATGGCGTATTTGTCACAGATCGTATGGTGAGTTATAAATTATACCTGCTGTCTTTCGTGCTCAGTAATCCCATTATAGTCAAGGAGTATGCAATATGAAGGAGAGCAGATGGTTCTGTCTCCACTGCCAGCCTTCTGAGTGTCTGCCCTGGCTGTACTGCCAGAGACACATTGAATAGCTGCATTTCTCTGCTCTTCTTCATTTCTACACAGGTCTTACTTGTTGTTCATCTGAGACCACAATCTGTGGTCATTATGTGAAGGAGAAATTTACAGTGTCTGGTTCCTTAATCCAGTTTTTTATCAGACTTGGTTTTTGTAGTTCTAGTACGGTCTAATCTAGTGCACATTCACTGGTCAAAACTCAGGCAATACATTTTGCTTCATCCTTCCTCCCTCCCTCCTCTGAACCAGACAGGTATTATGTTACTTGTTGCCTGCAGGGCACAAGAGGTAACATTCCCTACTTGGTTAAAATGAATTTGGCTGAGAAAGCCTAGCTCAGTGCTTCTCCCAAGGTTACAGTTATTAACTGTAAGAGGATATTTTCTTTCATTTAGCTCATTCTTCCCTAGAAGGTAACATGCTAAGATCCCCCTCAAACTTTCTGAAGTTCTTATCCTTCAAACTTTCTTAAATTTTTATCCCAATTAGTTACTGCAATCTAATATTTAAGCTAAGAAACTTGCAGCTATTGCAAGACATTTCCCACATACTTTTCCCAAGTAGAATATTGTATGGGCAGTGGAATATTTTATTGCAGTTAATAGGTTTTGACTTTATAGAGTGGCAAAGGGGAAGCTCCAAAGGACTTTATTTCAAGTGTTGTTTGCTTTTATTCGAGCAGGCAACTAAATAAATTAATTTAGCTATTGAAAGAAGCTATAGTTTCATTTGGTGGTTTATTCTCCCATCTCTAATTGTCTCCCAGTCCCTAAACAGATATGATTTACCTTCATGCTTAGGACAATTGGCACTGTTAACCTCTGCTTTAATGCTGGGGCTTCAGGTATCTCCTGGTATCTTAAGGACAGTTTTTACCTGGGAGCAAAAGTTTGCAGCCCTCAACTTGATACTCCACAGCAACTGATGTAGGAAACAGTGAACTACATGTATTTAATTTCTTTTTTTTTTTTTATGCCATGCAACTTATTAGAAAACAAGTTAAAGAGTATGAGTCCAGGCTTTAGGCATGGGTTACAGTGAAATATTGAGAATTGGTTTATGCATGGATATTCAGAATTGTTACAGTAAAGCAGAGACCCCAAGGTCAGATGGTGGCAGAGTCTGAATGTTTCGCTGATTTGATCACTAAGGTTCAAATTATTAGTATCTCCTGGCTCTGGATGAGTATTTCCCAGCCTTTAAAATTCCTATACTAGCTTGCACAATTCATCACTTCTTGTGGAGGGCTTTATACTAGTACAATAAGATATATATTACACACCCGTGATCAAAGGAATATGCAGGTAGATATTTGGTGACTTTGAGCGGGGCAATGTTCGTGTGGTTCAGTCAGCAGCTGTAGAATGGTTTATTTATTTTTTAAATGCAGATAAAGGTGCAGCAGTGAAATTATAGGACTTTGAATTTTGTGTCGGTAATCACAGGTGTTCAATATATCAACTGAAGATTAGGGAACTGTTCCTACAACGTTCTTTCTTTTTGATGATTGAACCCTAGGCTTTAGAAACATCTGGGCTTTATGTTGCAGATTAAAAATGAAAGCTTTCTCATCTGGACATCTAACACTCTGCTCCCCAAATCTAGCTTTGAACACTAGGAATAATGACCTGCTTTCCATCAGTCCCAGAAATATCACCGACTCTATTTTGAATTTTGGGTATTCAGGAGGCCTGAAAAGAAAACAGTGATTTAGGTGATGAAAATAATTCGAGGTGGATAGTTTTAAGGAGAAAGATGAAAACTGTCTGGGACTGAAGCCTTTTCTATCCCCAGAATAGGCACAATTTCATCATAATAAATGGTCTACTTTGGAAAAGGTAGAGTGCAAGTGTTGGGAGAGGCAGATCTTGTTCTTCACGCACATTAATTTGTTTACATCTCTTTTGAGACTATCACAGGTATCTTTTTTTAAAAGAAAGGAACGCAGGTGGAAGACTAACTCAAGTGTTTTAAACACATCCTTTGCTGCCACAAAGTGATTATATTAGTTGCCACCATTAACCCCATTCACTCAATCACTGCACAATGGCTGAAACCGCACCTCTGAAACACTCTAGCATGGAAACATTAACAGACTGGAGAAACAGGCTGAAGGGTAACATGCTGCTGCTGCCTATCGAACAGCTCTGGGCACAAATAGCTTCCTTTTAATATGGACAGCAAGACTAAGTGAAATTTTAATCAAACAAAAAAGGCTGTCTGAGAATACTGAAATGCCAGACCGTGTGGTATTTTGACAATATTGGATTTGTCTTCTCTGCACCCCTGTAACTATTTCAATTAGTTTTTTGTCTGTGTTTTTACTGAAATATTTCTTGTTTAAATTCAGCTTACTTTGCTGGTATATTGCACACTTATTTGTCTTTTAAATTCACATGAATAACGTCTCCAACTATCAAAAGCATAATCTATGCTTTATTTTCAGACACAATGTGAATTTAGTGTAGTATATGAATGTTGATATATTTTTATTCCCTTTGTTTTGTTGTTGTGATTGTTGTTTTTTCTTTAAATATGGCATTTAGTTATAAAATACCATGTACTAGTCTTACTTAGAAGCCCTTAATAAGAGAGAGGATCTTGCATTTGTATTACTTCTAAGTTTCAAAGAGCTCAGCGTTAATGTTATGCTGATACATACCTACACAGACAATTTTCTACGTATATTTTGGTCCTGCCAGCTGAGTGAAGTGTAGAAGCTCACTTTTTTGTTGATTTTACAGTGTGTTTGGGACAATTGTTCAATTACCTTGAAACAACATGAAATCCCTAGATTAGATATGGATAAAGAGATACCTTTTATCTCAAGTCAACGAAGTAATCTGATCTTAAGAAAGCAGATTCTAGATTGCAAACTTTATTACAAGGGCTGTATGGGTTTTTTCTTCCTTTTTTCCTCTCTTACTTGGTGCTAACTTAAACTCGCTGATGTTTGTATAGGAAAAGAATATTTGTGATACAAATGTTTACAAAAGACAAATACATATAGATCATACAGTAAAAACAAATCCCAGGGAGGTTATTCAGCACACCTGTGCCATTGATCACAGACAGAATCATTCTATTCGTGTTGCATGCTCTTCTTAAAAGCAGCGGAGTAATATGCATTTATCTGAAGCAGGGTTGAATAGACTCTGTTTGACCTATATTGCTAATGTTGGAATCAAATTGATTGCTACCATTTATGACTCCCTGACTACATTTTTGCATTGAGAATTTATTATAGTAAGATGGATCAATTTCTCACAAAAGCTTCTTTTTCTTTGTTTGTTTTTGGGTTTTTTGTAGCTTCTCTTTCATTTATTTTAGTGGCCAAAATAAATCCCCAAAAAACAAACCTGTTCAGGAGAAGCATTTTATGCTATTGGCAGTTAAAATATATTTATCTTCCTTACTGTTAATGATTTCTTTTTGTTGTTGTTGTTGTAGCTGAGGAAATAACTAAATATTAGTAAAAGTTGATATCAAATGATGCAAAATTTTTAGTATGAGTTCATATATTCTGGAGAAGTGCAGAGGACAAACTAATCATAATATGACTGATAAAAAGGCAGGAAATGTACTAATACTCAGTAGAAGTCAGTTGGAAATAGGACTGCTTAGGATGGGTCTTAACTTATGAAAGTAGTACCTTTTTCAAAATGAAATACTTTTTTGTGTGTGTATTTAATGAAGATTTTTTTTTTTCCCTTTGAAACCCATTTTGTGCTGAGCAGTTTCTTGGAAACTGGACCAATGATGCTAAAATAATAATTTAAGATATTAAAAAAAAATCTTAGGATTCATTTGCCTTTAACAGATATGAGACTTTCATTAGCAAAATATAGCCTTTTCAATCTTAATTAAAACTTCATTTTATATTGTAGAGTTATCAGTTGGAGAAGGATGATGTATGGTAGAAGAGGAGGATGTGCATGCTACTGAACATCCAAGGGATATGATTTTTTTCCGTGTATAGTAATGGTAGCCTTGATTTCATGCCCATAGGCAATGTGAAATGAAAATAAGACTAATTCTCAGAGAAAAGAAAAAAATATTCTTGTTCATGGGAGATTATGTCAAAACCAGTTAAAGGAAGGGGGAAAACGATGTCTGATGTGGGAGCAAGAGAGGAACATTGTGAATTTGTGGTAACAATTAGTGAGTGATGAGATATCAATGCAGTGAGAGGTCAGTTTCAGAAAGAACGTTGTTTTAAGGGATATTTACTTAGGAGTACATATATAAACTATAAATGAACCTGCTTGGCTTCTATCTATACTGATAGAGAACTAATGACATTATTTTAGAATACATTGTAAAACAGGAATTGTAACAATTATGGCTGCCGTAAGGACTGTAGGTTGTACCCTTCATCCCACAGATATACTCAGGGCAAGCAGTAATTATTATCCAACTATTTTTGGAAGGGAGAGAGAAACTTTGAGAGATACAAAGCTTCTGTAGATTCTAGGAAAATACATCCATAGCTGAAGAACATGAGAAGTCCGCTTGCCCCAAAGCACTTGTGACTACAATCTCCTTTGTAGAAGAGGGAGGGAAGATTCTCAGTTGCCAGATCCACACAGTCTGTGTTGTTGAATCATTTCTCTGTCTTTCTCAGACTCTGTCAGTAATTTCCTAGTGTCACTGTGCAACTCTTTTTTAATTTGCAGTCTAGAAGGATTTCCTGATTGCTGGTAATTCTTTGATCACTTCTTCAAACAACTGATCATCATAATTATAATGCTCTTATTTAATGAGGTATCACTCCTCTAAGGATTAAACAAATATTATTTATGGCTCAAGTAATTCAGGTACAGAGAAGTTTAAATCATCATGTAGTACCCAAGGGAGGGCCGCACTATTTCTGTCTTAAGATTTCTCAAAAGAAATACGAGTGCTTGCATCCTATAAGATTTGCTTAGTAGATCTGATGCTCCTCAAATTGTGCAACTTTTTGTGCATAAATATGAGGACATTGCATAGATCTTTGCTGTAGTGGATTCAGTTCTTCACAAGCAAACAGTTCCTCCAAGATTTACTGCAAAGTATTTGTTCTTGTATTCTTCAGTCTGGAATCTTTCATACGTTACAGCTCAAATGTCCCTTCTTCCTATATTCACTAAAAGAACCTATATAAAGGTTCTGGGTAGGAACAATAGTTTTTTCAAGGCTTTGGTTACATCTGATTTCTGCTTATAACCTGTATTGGTTAGGAACAGGTGCAAAAAAAACCCTCCCAAATTACAGCCCTCCCACATGATTTATTAAAATACCTATGCCAGCACAAAGCCCTAATAGTAATACAGTCATATAAGTAAGGATTGTCCTTTGTCAAGAAATAGTTTGTTTTGTTCAAAAAGTGTGTTAAGCCACACTAGAAAGTTTTGCACTGTTGACCTAAGTTTTAACTTGGGGAAGACTATTGTTCAGCCAACAAAATGCTGATTACTCTTTCTTTGATGAATTTCATGCAAGAATGTTTGAATTAACCTGTTGTATAGCTTTGTAGGATTGTCCTCTTAAGCTTTATCTCCCATATGTGATTACCATTTCACAAGTGGAGCTAAGTTCAAGCTAACGCTTAGAGTGGGTAGGCATATGAAAAAGTATGCAATGAAATGCCTTAATCACAATTACTGTTTAGAAAGTCAAATAAAAATAAAGCTATACTAACGCTAGCCAAATGACTTTATTTGTTTGCTTTACTTTTTATTCCCTGAAAAACCTATCTTTGAGATTTCATGAGGGGCCTCTGAAATGATGCTGGGAAGTGCTTTATCAAAATGGTAATAGAACATTTGATGTAAGCATACTTCAGAGGCTCTGTATGCCAGCCAACGAAAATGAAAAAATATGCCAGCATCTTTTCCAAAAACAAGCAAGCTAATTATGTTAGCAAACTACATAGTGAGGTCAGCCTTACTATCCTTGGTGTCTGAAAACCTTACCATCCATGAAATTTTATTTGCTAGTTGTCAGTCCATGGAGTATCAACTGGTTCTTCCATACATGATTCATAAGGGCAAAGGTCTTTAAAAATTTCCACATCATCCTGAACGATTCTCTGTCTCTTATAATCTGCTACTTCTTCCTGTCATACTACACCACACTTCTTTCCTTTGCACCACACAGGTCTCCCATATTACTGTTTGTTTCCCTTGCATATTACCCTTATTTCCTTTTTCCTTATTTAATCTGCATTTCCTGGTACGTAGAGTGGAACTTGATATATTTATTTCTTATGTCTGTCTTTGAATCAGAGACTAGCCAAATATGACATGAATTTATACCAGGGACAGATTTTGTTCATTTCCAATAGGAGTGACCTATGGGGGAAAGGATTTATTGAAAGGTAATGACATTTGCTGCTAGTTCAAAACTGAAGGGAGCTAGAGGGTCAGTCGGTTCAGTGAAAGGGGCAAAAAATTTAAAATGGATGGAGTAGATTAAGACCATCATGTTCAAATACCTATTTTCCACTTGGAGCAAGGAAAATTCTAGTAACAGGACTGAAGGGAGAAAAAAAACAAAACAAAACACAACCAAAAAGGTTCAATTTGTAATACTATCTTCGTAACTACTAAATGAAAAGAAAAGAAAATGAGGGTGGCAAATCTTGCAAAATAAAAAATCATGCAATGTTTTCTAGCAATGAAGTAAATAAATAATTCATTTGGATTTATTTTTGAGTGCAACAGAATAATACTGAAGATAATCAACTGGAGAGAAATGAATGGTAGTTTACAAGTACCATTTTTGGTCTCTTTGAATGTGTACACCATTTTATAAATGCAGTATCATGAATGGATATACAGAATTAAACGTTTTTCATAGATTCCAGCATGAGAGATGCCAATTTCCCACTGAGGGTACCCTCCTCAAGTTGACAAAGTCCTATGCTAAACAGCACAAAATGTTGACTTTCTTATGGACAAGATGTATTTAGAATGGATAAATCTCACTGTTGAGTATCTCTAGACTAAGAGCACTGATGATGATGGATTTATTTTTCTGTCATTATTGCTTGAATTACTTTATTTTATGAAGACTTAAGGATGCACCTACTGAATTTTCTGGGAATTATTTATTCAAAAGTCTTATCTGTTTCCTTCCAAAACAGAGATTATGCTTGGATGTAAGCAAGCGTGTTTTCTTGCTTGAATAAACATGTTTTGTAGGATGATTATAAACAGGATTCTAAACAGTTAATATAGCTATAATCTGAATGAGCGGTTAGTGCCATCTACAAGATGATTCTTTTTCTTAACAGCAATACATGTTATTTTTGGCTTAGAGACTCCCCCCGCCTTAGAAAGCTCTTTTTTATTTTGAACCAAAGCACTTAAACATTTTCATTTACAACACTTTATTTCATACAGTATTCTTTCTCCATATAGTATCACATTTGTTCCAATAAAATGTATCCTACTGTAAAAAGCAGGCCTTTTGTCTTCATGGAGATCGAGTATTAGATCTTACACTTGTTCTTTAGAATATCTCCGTGTGTGTTTTCCAGTAGCTTAATGTCAAGGAAACTGTTTCCTGGTGTTCACAATTACATGTAAATGGAACTATGTTATCCAGATCCCAAATTATGACATTAGCTATTCTAACCATTGATTTATTGAAAGATCATTTAATGACAGAATTTGTTATTCATGTAATGACATTGAAAACTACTTTTTTTTTGCCTGGTAATCGTAATCTTCAATAGTGTTTATTAGTTGTATTTTGTATAATCAGAACATTGGTGAAATTTCCTACTGTGTATCACTTCCTATTTAAAACTACATTTAGGGGTTTTTTTCCTTCCAAGTACTGTGAAAACTTACAGCTTCATTTTTCTGGAAATTAAAGTGATTAGTTAATTTAATATTTAGAGATTACCTTCAGGAACAGAAAATCAGAGTTTTTAAAAACACTTTTCAAAACCTATACTCTATCTTGAGACTGATGATAAGATCACCAATAAAAGAACAAGCTTTATATTAATATATTATTTTAAATGAGGCATCAGAATCCTGTTTTCCAAAAGCACCTAACTCCCATTTTTCAAAATAATGAAAGCCAAAGGGCCCACCTTCTTAGCCTCATACAAAAAAAAAAGAAGATGTGGTGGCTTAAATTGGAACAAAGATTAAATTAGGTGCTGCAGTTCTAAAATAAAAATCTGCTGCTATCCAGATATCGCATTGGACAGCTGAGCAACTCCGTGCATTTTCTGCCAGAGCTTCGCTGGGACTTTCAAGTCTGCCTCCAAGGTCCAGTGGATGGTCGCTGAGCGTATCTACTGGCTGCCTTCCACATGCAGCACAGTAGTTATGTGAGCTTTGCTTTAAAAAGAGCACCACAGGAGGAAGTCACTGTGGCAGGGCTTGTCTTGTGTGTAATAACACAATTATGGGAGTAATCACCCAGCATTAATTCATTTTCAGGATGTGCGGATTCAAACGCATATTCTGTTTTGTAAGACAAAGCCCTGCTTGCCTGGTTCTGTTATTCTGCTGCTCCTGTGGGCTCCAGGGCCAGAAGAGAAGAAGCAGGAGTTCTTGTCTGTATGCGTAGTTTTCTGTATTATAGGAAAAAACTCATAGTCTTTTTTTAAATACCACTTTTTAAGCAAAGGAAGTAGTGATTTGAAATGCAAAATTAGATTGTCAATAGATACTAACAACAGCAAGCATTGGAAATAGTTCACGTAGGATTTTCAGAATCAGTTGAACTCATGTTCTCTCTAAAGCCAATAATTAAAATTAATCCAGAAAATTGCGGATTTTGAAGAATTTCACCAGTAAAAACATATGCAATTACCTGGAATTTTATGGGGGATTTTGATGTTACCTTTTACTAACAGGTTCCTTCTCTTTTGAAATAGACTCTTAATTATTTTTTCACTAAAATCAAACTACTCCTAATAAACTGCCAAAAATCTAGAGTTTGAATATAAAGTCAAAGTGTTACAACCAGTGAAACAGTGGAGAATAACCTAGTTTTTGTAGTGTTCTGTAATTTTCTAAATGAGGCTGAGTGTGGTTATGATCTTATTAAATCAGTACAATGATGATCTCAATAATTTACTACTGTGAAGTAATTATAACGGTACATTTTTTGGAAAAATAATTTCATTTTACTGCTACTTGGAGTTGCTTGGAGTAGTCATGATTCAGTAATTTGAGAAATCATAAAAATTATTACAATTAAGGAAGCTGTTAATGTATATCTTGTTTAGTTGCATTTTGGAAACTAATGTAATTCCTATTTTAATTGTAAAAATGTTAAATTTAAGTAGTGGCAGGCAAATTAATCATGTACTGATTAATCATGTGATCAGATAATGGAGCTGACTTGCTTTTTAACAAGAAGGCCTCTTTTTATTGTTATTGCAGGAGATTGGAGTACATGCCTAGTTGGATGCTGAAATAGCCATACTGGCTGAACTCAGTGGTCTCTTTCTACCTTTCTTTATTCACATACTGGAAACTGCAAACACAAGGTGCTTTTGGACTTCAGAACAGAATCTTGCTTTACCTATTTATCATCAGCCTGATTCTATCTGGAGTGCAAGTGCTGTGTAGTTTGTCAGCAGGGTTGCCAAAGAATTGGAGGAATTGGTAGGGACCATTGTCCATTATAACCTCTGTAAAGCTGACCAGAAACAAGGGAAGGTGGGCATCGCATTATACAAAATGTTACTTATTTTTTATTTGATATAAATATCAAAATGATGGGCTGCTCACATCAGCTTAGGTGATGGCGTAGGGGAGACGCTATGTTCAGAAGGGGGGTCACCTTGAGTGTAGAGTTTCCAATAGGACCAGCATATGATACTGACCCACCCGTTTAATTTGCTTGGAATAGTCGCTAGGCATTTATCTTTACAAGCTCTCTTGGCACAGTCGTCGTTGTCCACAGCACAGAACAAATTTAAAAAAGCTATTTTGAAAAGGCATAGTTTCTCTTTGAATGATGAGTTGTCCCAAGAGAGTAAGCTGGAGAAAGTAACCATATAGTATTATTGAGACAAAGAAACAATAAGGAAGGAAAAAGAAGGGGAAAATAACACTTGCAGAAAGAGTTAAGCCATTTTTCTATTTACACGCTTTATTTCACAAGTGTCTGACTCATTGGGCATAACCAGCACAGTTAAATTACAAAATTACTATTTGGTTCTTTTTTTATTGACTACAATTCAAAGCTGCTTCAAGCCTTCCAAATTTAATCCCCCCAGCTCTTTGCTGAGAACATTACCTTTTATTTTCAGCATTAAACTGTGTTAGATACCCCTAAGGCTACATGTGAGCTCACCCTCCATGATAGGAGCTAACAGAGTGTATCAATTGTTCATGATTTCCTATTCTCCTGTAAATTGGGAGAGGCGGGAGGAGCACTGGAATGCGAATTTTGTACTGTCAGCAGTTCTTTTGCAGGCTCTAGCTCAAGCAGTGCATATCAAGGTAATTAATTGTGGAATGTTTTCAGCTCTTCACTCTGAGTTACCATTTAGCAGCCTGTCAAAACTGAACTAATAAGCCCATTGCATGTATTTTGATATGCTTACTTTACTTTAACTGTTGGGATACTATTTCTCTTTCCCCCTTTTTGGTTCAAATAAAATTAAGAAACTACTACGAGACAGTTAACATGGAAGGAAGGGCCTTTTCACAGAGACATGGTACAACATTTCAGTGAAGTTTTATGTTGCTTTGAATCCTGGCAAATGCATTTGGTTTAAAGTATCAGGGATTTTTTGTGAGTGTATTTTGTGAATTTGCTCTCCTTATGCTCCACCTCCTATTTCCAAATGGGGAGTTTTCTTAGTAGTTGCTTGTATTGCAGGTATGAAATGGTTATTTATAACTGTAAGTGCTTAATTATAGTGTCTTTTATTGTGGAAATTAGCGCTGAACTTTAGTATAGATTCTAACAGTTGACTTCTCATGTATATTTTTAAAGTCAAATACTGAATCTATTTTTAATGGAATTAGATTTTAAAATATCTCAGAATCTGCTTCCTCTAATGTGGAAAAATCAGTGTTTAACAACAAAAATATTCAAATGAAAATATTTTAAAATTTATTAATTTCTCTTCATTTCTGAAAGAACCTGTAATCTTTAACACCTCCCCCCAATGTTTCTTCTGTTTTATTCCCTAAATATAGAAGTTGTTGTGTAAAGTTGCCTATGAGACAATTATGCACTTTCACTTGTCTAATGCTTTGAAAGATAATTTTCCTGTACATTTTGTTGTTGTACTGTGTTCAAGATAAAGATCAGGATGAGATTATGGTTATGATGAAATACGTGTATGAATATATGCAAAGAGTTGCATATGTTAGTGTTTTTTGGCGCATAAAAATGTGTATAGTCTCTGCAGATACATATAGTATGTGTGGATGGTATCTATCACATATACAGCAACACAGCTTATTGAAAACTTCATGATTGCTCACCAACTTTTTCAATGATAAAATCTGATCAGTTTGTTTTCTAAGCTATTCATACTTGCATAAAGACCACTATCATGTATAGTGAGTCGATGTGTTGTAGAAGTAGATGGATAACATGCCTCCACTGACAGTAACTTATGCCAGTGTACAAATATGCACGTGTATATATATATACACATGTGATTATATGAGTTTATATATCATCGTTACAACTTAAGGTGAATGAATTCCTGCATGGTGTGAGTTTGACATGTTAGCATTTAAGTTGTGAATGTAGCCGTAAGGATGCAATTGAGAAAGTGGAACTATCTTTTCCTCTGGAAGAAATATATTGGCTGATTTGGTGATATATATGATGGATTTCAAGGTCATCAGTGGTGCTATATTCTAATGTACTTATATAGATTTAACTTTACTGCACTTGAGAAGTTTGCGGCTTGTGAAACTTAGATTTTGGGTATTTGTTTTATTCCCCCCCCGCCTCCTTTTTTTATTAATAACAGTGAAGATTTTGTCTTTCCGCAAATGAAGTGACCTGTAGAAGCATAGAATGGAGAGGCACTAGGTATTGAAGATACTGAAAACACAAATTAGATCTTTGCTAAAAGTATCCTTCTGCCAATACATTACAAACATGAGTTGTGAAGAACCACATTGTCCACAACAAGTGACCTTACTGACCATCAGGATTTGCTTTATGTTTTGTTTTTTCTTGTAGTTTGTCCCTGCCAAAAATCATCTATCTACATTTCCTTGGACTGAATTCAAATTTGTCTTGAGAACAAATTAATACTGGCAAAAGGCGTTCAAGTTGTCTTAAATTTGTCCTGTCTGTTGATCACATGAAATATTTTAGTATAGGCAATTTGGCAATAAAAGTTGGACAAATGAGAAAGGGCAGTTCAGGAGATGCTCAGATTGAAATATGAAAGGCAAAAGAAAGAGTAAAAGCCAAGAATGGTTTGATTTTATTTTTGCTAGATGAAAAACAGGAACTGGGAAAGGTATATTTGCTGGTTTGGAGAAATTAAGAGTGTACCTGAAAACAAGGACAAAGGTACAGCATTAGAAGCAAGAGTTGCTTAAGAACTGAGGAAACAAAAAGTACTTTAATTTTTGTGTTTCAAGAAATTGTAGTAGGAGCATGATTTAGGGATAGCCCTTCTCACATTAGTGGAAAGTTAAAGCCTAAGTGTATGGGCAAACTTAATTGCCTTTCTTGTGCTGTTGATTGATTCATAGGCTGAACAGGTTCATGGCTAGACTTCCGTTTCGTTGGTCAAAATCTGAGCTGAAAGATGCTGTTAATCTCTTAAGGTGTGGAATTTATGTTACAATGCCTTGTTTTGTTGCTGATCAAATGCTTTTGACAATTTCTCATGCAGATGTCTTAATTTCCATTTCTCCTTCAGCATATAGAAAGAGTGCAGCCTGAATATTAGGCACACATAAATCTGTATTGGTAGAAGAAATAGATACAATAATATTTCACTGTTATATATATTTTGAAAATGTGTGAAAATTTGAATTTTCACCTGGTTTGAAATTTTTTTTTCTTAGAGGTACACAAACACTTACCTGAGAAGCAATTAGAAGTTCTTTTGTTCACAGAGTTTAACGGGGTTTTTTTGGTTTAACAGTTTAATTGGTTTTTTTTTTTCATCATCACATTCTTGAAGCCTAAGCTGCGAGATTTTAGTGTTGGTAAAATCTTAACGATAATATTTGATAACATTTCTGGAGTAATGCATTGAAGTCTCCTTCCTCTATTTAATAACTTGAAAATTGGTTGTATTTATGTCTAAAGACTCAATCGCATCAAGAACAAGACTTCAATGCTTGTATGCATTCTGAATTTAAAAATATTCTCATGTATTTGCTCTCTACTCTTTTCTTCCCTGTGTCCTAATGTCATTTTAGAATGTATAAATATTAATACAGAAGAGTTTTCTAGTTTTCTACACTTACATTATTCTAGAGACTATGGAAGGAATTACCCATGTTTGTCGAAAAAATTACTCTAGTGTTGTCTTTTGTTACAATTTGGCCATATATCTTTTAGGGGAGTTCTTTGTTTTGTGGTATTTTTGTTGTTTTTTTTTTAGCAGTCAGGTCATTTGCTTCTCATCCTGACAGTACCTTCCTGATTAACACAGTGATGTTTGCTAACTTTCCAAGAGCTAATAATTCTCTGAGAATCATCGAAATAAAGGTTAACGGTACACAAATAATGAGGTAAGTATTTACTACCAGCAGAAATTACTGTTTACAGTTGGTATACTGTTTCTGAAGAGAATCATAAATAAGTAAAACTGTGTGCATCTGAGCAATAATCGTAGATTTCTTTGTAAATATTGAGATTTGGATTAGAGGTTGATGCATGACAGCGTGTGTTCAGTACCTGCATTTGCTGGAGAACTGATAAATTGGCATTTGATATGATTATAAAAATATATATATAAATAAGGTTTCCATTCTTGGGATCTTTGGCGTTTTTTCTTAAAAGAATTTCATAGGCCTCACTGGAGGGAAAAGCTCCAAAATTAAAGCAACAGGAGGGAAAAGGAGATGAGATCATGTGATTCAGATGCTGATCTCAGGAGATCTGGGAGTATTTTCCAGTTCTGATATAGTTCTTTTGCAAGTTAGGGAATCACTTTTTTTCACCCAAAGCAGTCAAAGGCTCAAATCTACATTTTTCTTAATAGCAGAGAAATTCACAGTGCCTTATCCATGTACTTGTCTTCTAGCTTAGTTTAAGGGAACCACTGTTTTCTCTGAACAGACCATCAAAAGAGCTGGGTGTAATTTTGAATATTAAATTTTAGACTCCCAGAATGCATCATATGAATAACTTGCATTGTCTCTCAAGACTTCAGTAGTTTTGAAATAAAAAAGGTAAAATTTATTTACCAGAAGAGATATTTTGATATAATTTAATTAATATTTTGAGAAATGCTGCTTGATTGTTGGCTACAAAGAAATGTAAATAAGTCACTAAATTGTGTTAAAACGTGTCAACATTTAACAATATATGAAACTTCAGATTCTTTTGATCTCCATTTGTATTTTAAGAGTGAAACCCCAAACCAAGTGCTGCATCCAGTTGTCTCATAGATAATACTTGTCTTTCGTTATTTAACAGATAATCACAAGCTGTAAAGTTGTCATTTTTAACTGTGTTTCCTGTCATTGCTTTGTTTAATCATTCATTTGTCTTTTCCAATTTTACTTGGGAATTGGAAGAGACAGTGAGAATTTTTGAGATCGAGTCTTTGAAAAAAGAAATGCTGGGGAGGTTCTGTGGTTGGTGACTGGCACAAATGGAATCGTTACTCAGTATGCACTCAGAAAACACACAGTTATCAGGTAGACTTCCATCGCACCAGCATTCTAGCTAACTCCCAAACTTAAAATGGCTTTGTCTCTCTATTTCGTTGAAAAACAGTCCTTTACTGAAATATTTATAGTTGAATAAATGGTCTCTAAAGTCTGTTATTGAACTGCTGAAGCTCTGACACTGAGCATAATTGACGACTGTCGCTGTTTGTGTTATTCATTGGTGTTGTGCAAGTTGCCTTTCAGGCTGACAAACTTCCCGACAGCTGACAAGCTGGCTGCATCATGCAGCAGATATTAATGGAACTGATATTAATGGCCCCTGATATGAGTAGTCATCTCATAGATCTTGATATGTGAAAATACAGTCTAATGAAGAGAACTCGGAAGGAAAGGTCTTAAGAGCAAAGGCTCTCCTTGGTAGCTCTCTGGAGACTAACAAAATAAACCAGGGTAAATATTTGCCTCTCATTAACCTTATCAAATGAAATACACACTTTGGTAGACCTTTGAAAGTAAACGAGCATGGAATGCAATTTGTGCTCTTTTGTTTTCCAGCAGCATTTATTTTTTGCATAATACAGCTGATAGGTAAGATTAGTGGTCATTATGATAAATGAATAGCAACTGATGACAGACTTTCTGGTAAAGCCTAATAAATTTTAAGCCATTAGAGTTTCTTTGGCATATTTTGCAGTTTCCTCTTATTTCACAAGAATGATAGCTTGCCAGTGCTTGAAAGCTGGGACGTGGCCACTTTCTTTTCTTAGTTTAGAGTGGAAGATGTTCTTCTGCACAAACGTTGGCAAAAAGCAAGTAGATGTAGAAATCATACCTCTGATAGTGTGAACTGTGAGAAGATAGTGTCCAAATAGTTGGTGTATAAAATAAAAATGTCACTGAGGTTACCTTGTACTTCTCTGTGATCTTGCATTTATAACAGTTTAAGAATTCGTAAGGTTGGAAAACTTTTTTCCTGAGTTATTACATGATGAGCAGATTTTCATTGCCTGTTGTGCCTACTCTGACAGTTTACTGCAGTCAACTCTTGATTATCCAGAACAATACTGAGAAGAGCAGAGATATTCTAGGGAAGCAGTCGTGGCAATACCTCTTGACTTCTGTATCTTAGGTTTACAGCACATACATATTTCTAAATGGTATTTATGTAGAACTCTACTTTCTTATTCCATTGTTACGCTTTTACAGGGTTTGGGGTGGGGGTGGTTGCCTTTCTTCATCACATGCATATGCATATTCAGACATACATTATCTCTTTGCAAACAAAGTAATTTATTTTGAATAACTGGAAAAAAATTTGGTTAACAAGGACAGTGGTCTGATGACCTTCTTGTGATGTGAATCCCTGATCAACAATATTATACATAGCAGAATGACTAGGAATTATGGTTTTGATCTGTATCACACCCAATGAGACAACTACATTTTTACCAACGTAACTAGGAACTTTGATAGTGATTCATGAGGGCTTTATGCTCTTATTTCAGCTTTATGTAGAGTGGTATGGATAGACAGCACCTGAGCTGGTGTATAAACCATCAATGAAAGGTTACTTTGAAGAAATCTGAAGCAGGACATGTTTATACAGAATCAGTACTTTTCATCTTGTGGTCATTGTGGTGATCTGGTACAAGGAGTACTTATGGTAGATACAGCACTGCCAAACCACAGCCTTAGAATCTGGGGATGGATTGGGTTTAAGACATGTTTAAAGTATGTGGAAGAGAAATAGCAAAATAGAAAAGATGAGGGAACACTACAAGGATAAGTACACGGACATAAGGTTAAGGCCCAGAGGAAAAAAAGTTAAAGAAAATTTCCTTGCTGAAGTGTTGGCAGGACAGAAAATGACTCAGAACAATCAAAGAAACTGTTCCCTTCTGTGTTTCAAGAAACAAGACTGCCTGCCTTATAAATGGGGAACAAAAAAGAAATAATCTCTAAAGAAGGGACTCAGACCCTAAATTTATCAAAAAGAAAGTCTGTTAATTTAATACACAGGTATAATTTAAAGTAAAAAATAATAATCTTGCTTGGTTGTGTTACTGTCATATATGCTGGAATGTCTAAACTTGTGTAACACAAATATTGCAGAAGAGCATCATACTTTTATTTGAAAATGTCAAAAGCAGATAATTCAATACTCAATTGTTCATATTGCTAGATTTTTATTTTATCTGGCTTACAGATTCTTTCTGTGGTTTATTTAATTGTATAAGAGCAAGCCCATTAAAGGAAATAACTCTGTACTAATTTATCTGAGAGTTTAGTTGAAGAAATGAGGTTACATCAGGGATCAAATCCAGCTTAGGAAAAAAATCTTTACTACAATCAGTGATGGGCAAAAAGGAGAAGAAACCAATTTGACTTTCAAATCCCAGGTTGAGATTGAGCTAGGAGTTAAAAAAAAAAAAAAAAAACAACAACTTTCAACTTGAAACACTTTTGATAAAGAAATCTTTGAGGGGAAAAAAAATATGATAACCTAGGATACTAGGGATATTATTCTTATTTTACAGAATGATTCTTTGAGTTGAACCAAGTTGTGATATGATCTGGTGTGAAATAATTATGACATATGAATTGCAATTTTAAATTCATGTTTAGTAAGAGGATCCTTTTGTTTCCATCAGTTTTCTGTAATATTTGGAGATGGCCAGAACTTCAGCAGGATTTTCCAATTTCAAATAAGGTACCCTACTTTAAACACCTTCTAAGCAATAAGCAGCTTGTAGTTCAGAATTTTTAACTGTAATTAAGCATTGCTTATGCAGAAAATCATGCAGCTTTAAGCCTGTATTCATATCCCTATAAGATAAATAAGACTTAAGCGTGGGTTTCAGAGTCTTACTTAACTGCTGAAGTACTTCCTCAATGGGTTTCTTTACCTGGCTCAAGCCCTTCATGCCTTGAAGTGCTCATTAGCTGCCTATTGATTCTTTTAAGAGACTGTGCTCTTCCTGGGCTTATCCAAACAATGATGAAATCACACCTGACAGTTCCCTTCTCTGTGTTATTGGATGCTGGCTGCTTGTGCTATTGACAAAGCTGTTATTTGGAAAGAAATAAAGTAAATGCTAAGCTTGCATTTTGTAGACTGCGATACGGTTAAAAGTCACCTTTGTCATGAGAACAGCTTCATTTCTCTGATTGTGTTGTGACTGTAGAGCAAAGGTGTCAAAGGTTCTTCAACAAACCTTTCTCTGTGTTTTTGTTGGAATCATGCCTTTTTGGTCTTGGCCTGAAATTAATAATTTTAAAAAAATATGCCATTGAAACTAGTTATTCCATTATTAGATTTGCTTAAGCAATGACCAGTTGTGCAACTTTGAGTGTTTCAGACATACAGTTTCTGCTAGATGGTTTTATATTAGATTATAAACACATACATTTAATTTTGCTAATGTAAAATTCTAGTCTGCATATCTTCAGAGAAATGCATGTTCTGCATTTGAAAAGTCTGACCACAAACAGTGTAATAAGGATGTGAATATATGTGATTTTAAATCATCTTGGAATTTACAGTCAATGAAAATCACTTTTGACAGATTAGTTTTACATACCCAGTAATTTATAATAAAATAACATAAAATAAATCTGTTAGTAAATAGATTTTTCATCTCGTAGTAGAAGTACTTGAAAATTTTGAACAAGCTATTCGAGATCAAGTTCCTTTAGTATTACTGAGAAGGAAAACCTACCCAGTTAGATAGGTTGCATTTGCAGTAGAGATTATCTGAGAAAACTTTGTAATCTTAGAATACAGTTTTGAATTTGTAGTCTAGAATTTGTATATACGGGTAGGAGGAAGCATCACAAGTGGTTTTAGGTGACGAAGGTTGTTTAAAAATCTAACAAGAATGTCCTTTGAATTTATTCTTTCTCTTCCCAGAGTAAGTGGGGGAAAGTTTAAGGTAAAAAAAAGGTGTTAAAACATCAGTAAACTCGGATCTGCTGTTAGATCAAATCCCTGAGTTCTTGCATTAAGATCCTCCAGGGCATTAACCATATGCAGGTGGGAGATCAGATTAACTGCAAATACTCATACGCAGTTGAGTAAAAGACTCTGTAACGTAGACTCACCATAAAAAATTTCAGACTTCACTAAAAAATGTCTGCAAAAATAAATGGATGAAATGACAAAAGCTATTTTTAATATTCCTTAACTAAAATTATGTATTACTTAATCTCCTTCAGAATTGTTTTTCTATCCTGTAGAAAAAAAATGTATTTATTGTAGTTATTCCATATTTGTTTATTGTACTCTTTTCATATATAAATCTCAAATTCTAACTCAGAGGCTCTGGAAACAGGTAAATAATATTCCTGGTAATTCACACGTAGAAGTTGTGTTTCAAGCTGTGAACACAGTACTAACCTCTGTTTTATTAACACGATAAAACCTCTTATCACATCAAATCAGAACTTATCTCATGGTAACAGATGGGGAAATCCTTGCCATACTTCTATGTCAGGAATTCACTGGAGTATTATTATATACTCAAAAAGCTATCTTCAAATATGAGGGGGGAGGATTATTTTTGTTAGGGATTTCACAGGATGAGAGGGTTTTTTTGTGTTAGGATAGCTGCTTTCATTATGCTTTTACAGTGAGGAAGTGGATTTGTGTACAGAGAGAAAAGATATTTTTTCCCCAGGAGTGTTAGAGCAAAATTGTCTAAAATTAGATTCTTTCAATGCTGTTTTTTTATTTGTTTTTCTTTTCTTCAGTTAAAGAGAGAGGATTTTAGGAATAGAAGATCAAACTTAAATGGCTTTTTTTTCTGCATAATCTTCTCAGATCATTTGAAGTTAGGATCTGCATGTGTCTTATCTTTGTTAGTTTTATGACTCTACTATTATACGCAAAAATCAATATCACATAAGACATTTCAATCCATGCAACGTAATTTATTTAGGATGCAGGTATGGAATCCTTAACTTTCAGATTAGGGTGGGTTTGACCTTTGCTGGTTGCAAGACCCCCACCCAGCTGCTCTCTTGCTCCCCCTCCTCAACAGAACATGGGGAGAAAATAAGATTAAAAAAAGCTCATGGGTCATGATAAAGACAAGGTGGTTACTTATCAGTTACCGTCAGGGGCAACACATACGCAGCTTGGGGAAAGTTAATTAAATAGGAGCAATGCATCCCAAAAAAGAGAAACTCAAGCAAAAACACGGGGAGGCCTGCATGGATGAACAAGGAGCTCCTGGAGAAACTCAAACTCAAAAAGGAAGCCTACAGAGGGTGGAAGCAAGGACAGGTAGCCTGGGAGGAATACAGGGAAATCGCCCAAGCAGTCAGGGATCAGGTTAGGAAAGCTAAAGCCCTGATAGAACTAAGTCTGGCCAGGGATGTCAAGGGCAACAAAAAAGCTTTTATAGAAGAGTAGGGAAAATGTGGCCCTCTCTGGAAGGGAAGGGGAGACCTGGTTACCTGGGATACGGAGAAGGCTGAGGTGCTCAATGACTTTTTTGCCGCGGTCTTCACCGGCAAGTGCTCTAGCCACACCGCCCAAGTCGCAGAAGGCAAAGGCAGGGACTGGGAGAATGAGGGACCGCCCATTGTAGGAGAAGATCAGGTTCGAGACCATCTGAGGAACCTGAAGGTGCACAAGTCCATGGGACCCGATGAGAATCATCTATGGGTCCTAAGGGAACTGGCAGATGAAGTTTCCAAGCCACTATCCATCATATTTGAGAACTTGTGGCAGTCCGGTGACTGGAAAAGGGGATGCATAACCCTCATTTTAAAAAAGGAAGACTGGGGGAACTACAGGCCAGTCTCACCTCTGTGCCCAGCAAGATCATGGAACAGATCCTCCTGGAAACTATACTGAGGCATATGGAAAATAAGGAGGTGATTGGTGACAGCCAGCATGGCTTCACTAAGGGCAAATCATGCCTGACAAATTTGGTGGCCTTCTACAACGGTGTTACAGTGTTGGTGGATAAGGGAAGAGCAACTGACATCATGTACCTGGACTTATGCAAAGCATTTGACACTGTCCTGCACGAGATCCTAAATTGGAGAGATATGGATCTGACAGATGGATCACTCAGTGGATAAGGAATTGGCTGGATGGTTGCACTCAAAAGAGTTGCAGTCAACGGCGCGATGTCCAAGTGAAGACCAGTGACGAGTGGTCACCTCAGGGGTTGGTACTGGGACCAGTGCTGTTTAACATCTTTGTCGGTGACATGGACGGTGGGATTGAGTGCACCCTCAGCAAGTTTGCCAACGACACCAAGCTGTGTGGTCTGGTCACTGGAGGGAACGGATGCCATTCAGAGGGACCTTGGCAGGCTGGAGAGGTGGGCCTGAGCAAACCTCATGAAGTTCAACCAGGCCAAGTGCAAGGTCCTGCACCTGGGTCATGGCAGTCCCAGGCACAAGTACAGGTTGGGCAGAGAATGGCTTGAGAGCAGCCCTGAGGAGAAGGACTTGGGGGTATTGGTTGATAAGAAGCTCAGCATCAGCCGTCAACGTGCACTCACAGCTCAGAAAGCCAACCACATGCTGGGCTGCATCAAAACAAGCGTGGCGAGCAGGGCGAGGGAGGTGATTCTGCCCCTCTACTCTGCTCTGGTGAGACCCCACCTGGAGTACTGCGTCCAGCTCTGGAGTCCTCAGCACAAGAAGGACATGGACCTGTTGGAACGGGTCCAGAGGAGGCCACGAAGATGATCAGAGAGCCAGAGCACCTCTCCTATGAAGACAGGGTGAGAGACTTGGGGCTGTTCAGCGTGGACCTTATAGCCCCTTCCAGTACCTAAAGGGGGCCTACAGGAAAGATGGGGAGGGAGTCTTTATCAGGCAGTGTAGCAATAGGATGAGGGGTAATGGTAGAGGGTAGATTTAGATTAGGTATCAGGATGGAATTCTTTACTGTGGGGGTGGTGAGAAATTGGCCCAGGTTGCCCCGAGAAGCTGTGGCTGTCCCATCCCTGGAGGTGTTCAAGGCCAGGTTGGATGGGGCTTTGAGCAACCTGGTCTAGTGGGAGGTGTCCCTTCCCAGGGCAGCGGGGCTGAAACTAGATGATCTTTAGGGTCCTTTCCAACTCAAACCACTCTGTTATTCTATGAATTACATTTATTGCCAATTAAAAATGGAGATGGACGGGGAGAAGCAAAGACAAAAATAAAAATACCTTGCCCCAGCCCTATTTCTTCCCAGGCTCAACTTCACTTCTTCGTTCTAATCTCTTCCCCCATACCAAGTGGTATGGGGGGGATGGGAAATGGGGTTTTGTATCCAATTTATGTGTTTAAGCAGTGAGTATAAAAAATGAGGTTTTTCATATTCAGCGATCTTTTGAATCATTTGAGCTTAGAGACTTCAGATACTGTGAACTCTGTGCATTTATATAACTCCAGATTCTTTTTAGATTTTTCAATATAGAAATGTATGTCTCCAGGAAAATCTGGGCGTAGTTCAGATCCAGACAGTGTTCTCCCATAGCATAGTGACAAGTAGGTATCAACAATGTAGTTGGAAGTGAGATTCACATAAAGGAAATGCTGCTAATTCCAGTTGTGACTTTCCTGTATATATTTTTGAGATCAGTATGGGAATTCCTTTATAGGCAAATCGTATTACTTTTTTTTCTTTTTAAACAAAAAGCATCATCAGAAAGAACAAAATCTTTTTCAGTCTAATGCAAAGCCACCTTTTCCTACCTCCTTTTTTTCAAACAGCAGTAAAGAAACCTGAATGAGGATAAAATATCTATTTCCCACATTAAGCTGTATGTTTATAGTCCCCCTTCGTCAGCACTGATAAGGAAAATAGTATTTGGAATTATTCCAAATTCCAAATTTGAGATGGGGTTGATAAAACATCTAACGTGACTTATCTCATTTGTTCAAAGTTTAATTTAAAATCTATGACTATCTTAAGGTTTTTGAAATATCTCTTCATCTGAGTATATTTTTAAAATCTCTGAAATGTATGAGTCTTCATAGATTATATGGTGAAGATGAATCGCTCTTGAATCGTACACATCATGTACTACATCGTTTATATAACTTGAAACAATGAATGTAATGTTGGTTGTGGCAGTCATATTTTTACCTTCACATATCAATAATAAGTCTCATAATGTAGAATTTTTAAAAGGAAGAAAAGGAAATTGTGTGACTATTATTATGGGAGTTTTTATACAGCACAGTTTAATTATTTGGTTCAGTAATGTTCAATAATTATTTCAATGTGGAAAGCCTTTACAATCCCATCCCTTCAAAAACTAAATGGTTTCATTACCAGTAACTAATTTACAAGGCAATTTCAAAATCTCATGATTCCTTGTCTGTCTGAGATTTACAGTCTCTAATAAAAGGCCCTGGCTAGGAGATATGAATTAACAACTCATTAAAATGAGAGCACATATTCAGTTTCTCTCGTGTCTCTCACTACTGGCTAACAGCCCTGTCTACTCACTCACCTGATAAGGGAGACAATGGTGTGATTCCAAAACACTTCTGTCGTCTCATGTAGAAGTGGTTTGCAGTACAGCCTTGTGGCAAGGTTGGGTTTGCTTTGGTTCTTTAACGTCCTGAATTAGTTTCTATTCCAAAACACTTCCCATGTGGACAACACTCATGTTTCTGTTTGATGGGCCTCGGGGGCTGAGGACAAAATCTTTCACCTTCCTGAATGTAAGCTACTTCAAGTTTTTTTCATTCTAGGAAAGTGAATTCTAGGAAGGTGAATATTTGTTTTCCCCAGAAACTGATTCTGGCCTTTGGGCTTTGATGTGTTTCTCCCTTAAGAGACTCAATACTCTTTTTGGAGACCCAGGATATATTTCTGGCTTCAGGTGTAACTTTATTTATATAATTAATTACTTCATCTTTTAGAAAGGATCTAAAATCAAATTTCTGACTGCTTCAGCAGCAGTCTTTTTGGAACTTAAAAAATGGAATTAGTAACCCTGGTATTTTTGCTCTGTTCCAATGTTCAAACAATACTTTCTGTCTACCCCTGCAATTTTGTCTGCAGTTTTAACCAGACATTTTGTTATGTTCTTTTTAGCAAAACTGCAGTAGTACTGTGACCTTTAATCCCTTTCTAATCCCCAAATCTTACACCTTATTATTCTTCACTTGAAAAAAAAAATAAAGATTCCCCCCCCTCATAGTTTGATCTTTTAAGATATTAATCAGTTCTCAATGATTACAGTTTTATTTGCCTTTGTAAGAATATCTCCCATGGTAACACCTTCAAAGGTATAACAGACTAAGATCTTTCTTGTACTTTATTGTATGGATGGAAAACTGAACAGCCGAACCTGGGGGATGGTGATGAATGGAGAGCAGCTTTGCAGAAGAGGCCCTGGGGGTCCTGATGGACACCAAGTAGAAGGTGAGCCAGCAATGTGTCCTTGCCACATGGAAAGCTAATGCTATCCTGGGCTGCATTAGGACAAGCATTGTCGGCAGGTCAAGGGAAGTGATCTTTTCTATCTACTTAGCATTGCTGAGGCCACAGCTGAAGCGCTGTGTCCAGTTCTTATTTTAATTTCTAAGATTGGTAACACTGAAGGAGAGAATTTATTGAAACAAAATATGGAATTAACAGAACTGTAACCATAGAGGACTTCTCTTCTGCTCTGGCTATTTCATGAACACTTTAAAGATGCTCTCACACCCCTCCCTAATATGTGTATACATCTGTGAACACACAAACTTGCCAAGAAATTACTCTATTCATCTGTTTTAAATCAAATAGAATCAGAGCTGTTTATTGATTTCACAAAACATAATTAACTGACAGCGAACTATCCATTCAGGATCAGTATCAGTAGTGCAACAAAGAAACCCCAACACTAGTCACTTACAAAACGTGAATAAACACCTACAAACTTTTAAAGACCCTTCTACAACTAATGTCAGAAAATTTGCACACGTGCACACCTTCGCCATTACACACAGCCTGCCTCTCTTGGCTGAGGGTGTTAGAAGCATCCCCTTGGAGTGCTGGTTCCTCTCCTGTGGGAGGTGGTGGGGCTGTAGCTTTGTGTGTAGCTTCCTCCACTACAGTGACCCACATGCTGTGTGACCGTGCCACCCCAGTTCAGCCTTGCACCCCTGCCATGTAGGTCACTCCCAGCTCTGCACTGTCACCCCCACAGCTGGAGTGCAGCCCTTTTCATTCTTTGCAGACTTTTCAAGTTGACTCCCTTGTTTCTCTAAAATCTTCCATTAATCCCTTGGTTACTGTTTATATGGCAGATGATTGCTTTAACCGAACTTCAGAATTGTTGAGTTCCTCTTCAGTGATACCAGTTTCTGGGCAAAGACCCTCTCAGACACTTTTGGCTGTCCTAGTCACATAGACTGATGACACATTCCCATCCTATCTGTGGGTGGTTCCTGGGCCATATACACCCAAAGAGGCCACGTGAATCCCTGCCCACACACTCACACGCATTGTTTGTGTCTTAACTTATGTCTGAACTTATGTGTTAACTCAACACACTATCTGTTATCATTAATTTAAGGATACTTGTATAGCTACACAAATCAACTGAAAAAACACACTACTTGGAGGGATAATTTTGTTTGTTTGTTTGTTTGTTTCTCAAATAGCTCTTTGCTTTTGACATTACCATATGCAAGTGAGAACATTGACAACCCGGCAGTCAGTTTCCTTGACTTTCATAAGGGGAAATTTGTGAGCATGCTTTGCAATTTGTTCTTGCTACCATTCAGTAAATTGTCATATTTACACAGGGATATCTGAAGTATAGGGAACAATAACAATAAAAAAGTGTCAGCTCTCCATAGATGCTAATGGAAGATGACTTTTAACTTGTTTGTGCACACTAACAAAACATCAAGTATCTTCATCCCCTCAAACTGACCAAAAGATGAATTCAAACCCATAATGGCATTAAAATGCATCAGAAATGAAAACAACGTAAGGATTCATCACAGGTCAGAAAACAAAAGTGCTTTTAAACTATCAAGAGCACAGTATATGCTATTCTAATTTTTTTCCACTTCAAGTTTCTGAAATATTTATTAAGGAATAATATGTAGAATAATGAATATTGCTTTCCTATGGAAGTACAGAATGCATGCTATATTTCTGCTATAGTGTCTTATTAATTATGGATGTTATGAGTTTCTAGTCACTTTGGGGCCAGCTACTGACTACTCTGTCTTTTGGCAAACAATGCTAGTTCAGTTAAGGTAAAAAAAAGAAGGACATTAGTTTAGTGATGGCTTCTCAAAACTTAAAAATAATAGCTTTTCTATGTTTTGATGGTTTGGGGATATTAGAAAGCTACATATCCAATAGGGTAGTTAAGCATTTTAATATTTCATATATTTCACAAATTTAGTGCATCTCACTGTCCAAATATAAGATAGATGTAATGTTTGAAAATATTGAATGTTTAAGCAGAAAGATCTTGTGGTACTCTCAATAATTAAGCATGTCATTCTTTAATACATAAAAAAAAATATTCAGGAATGGTAAAAGAAAGTATCTAGGATGTATTCAGATACTATAAAAGAAAATTTAACAGGCATTACTAAATTTCTGACTACAAAATCATAGCAGTAGCTACTTCAAAAGAAAAGAAAGTGAATGTTTGTTGTATATCTGGGTATTTCTGTCTTTCTAACATCCTCTGAATTATACACGTTCTTCTCCAACAAAGTAAACTGTGGAGTAACCCAAATGAAATCAAAATGTTTTAAAATAAGTAATTTTATGCAGCTGTTACTGATCGTTTGACAAGGCACACCTGTTTATTATTTTAATTCACTCTAAAGTTTCTAGGTTGCCAGGTGGCAATAATAAGGTCATTTAAGGTCATAAGTAGAATACATTAAAAAGCCACTGATCCCCAGGGTGACAAGCTGTGTGGTGTGGTTGGCATGCTGCAGGGAAGGGATGCCATCCAGAGAGACCTTGACAGGCTTGAGAGGTGGGCCCGTGCGAACCTCATGAAGTTCATCCAGGGCAAGTGCAAGGGCCTGCACCTGGCTCATGGCAATCCCAGGCACAAATAAAAGCTGGGTGGAGAATGGCTTGAGAGCAGCCCTGAGGTGAAGGACTTGGGGGTGTTGATGGATGAGAAGCTCAACATGAGCCCTCAAAGTGCGCTCACAGCCCAGAAAGCCAACCAAATCCTGGGCTGCACCAAAAGAAGTGTGACCAGGAGGTCGAGGGAGGTGATTTTGCCCTTGTACTCCACCCTTGTGAGACCCCACCTGGAGTACTGCGTCCAACTTTGGAGTCCCCAACAAAGGAAGGACATGGACCTGTTGGAACAAGTCCAGAGGAGGGCCATGAAGATGATCCGAGGGCTGGAGCACCTCTCCTATGAAGACAGGCTGAGAGATTTGGGGCTGTTCAAGCTGGAGAAAAGAAGGCTCTGGGGAGACCTTATAGTGGCCTTTCAGTACCTAAAGGAGAGATGGGGAGGGACTATTTATGAGGGAGTGTAGCGATAGGACAAGGGGTAATGGTTTTAAACTGAAAGAGGGGAAATTTAGATTAGATATTAGGAAGACATTCTTTACAGTGAGACACTGGAACAGGTTGCCCAGAGAAGTTGTTGGTGCCCCATCCCTAGACAGGTAGACACAGTGCTTAGAGGTATAGTTTAGATTAGTGATGGTTTTTGTCAGAGTTAGGTTGATGGTTGGACTGGATGATCTGAAACATCCCTTCCAACCTAGGCAATTCTATGATTCTATTCTAAGTTGGATCAGGGGACGCAGAAACAATTGCTCCAGCTCTCAAAGAAGGCTTGACCTCATCAGGCTGTAAGGTAGGCTGCATTTACAAAAACATGTTATTCTGTCTGTAACTGGGGAAAATCAGATATATATATTGCAGCATAAATTAGTCACTGATTTTATTTTGAAAGAAATATTATATGAACAGAAGGAAACGTTCTTGGAAATGCAGTAGTCCATCTATGCCAGGCATGTGACACGTTTAGTTCTGCCTTTTCAGTCGTGGGTACAAAGCTCTCTTTGCTTCTAAGCCATGTGGAAGCACGGGCCAGTTGTTGACTTGCATAAAGTGACCCTTTAGTGGGATTAATGTTTACTTTGAGGAAGGAAATCACAAGATCTGTGAGTGTGCAATGTTTTTGCTCTGTCTTCCCAAGACTGTTTTTTAGCAAGCCCCTCCACTCTTTGCACTCCTGCCTGGAAGAGTGTCAGGATTTTCCTGACTGGAGGTGGTTACCTGCGCAGATGCTGCTGCTTCACTCTGTGGTCTTTGTGTGCTTCTAAGATCACTTTTAGGATCTTTAGCTGAACTAATTCTCACTCGGTTATGCTTGGCAACCTTGAATATCACATTCAGGTTTCGGAAGGGTTAGTCTGTACACTGAAGTATTGCTGCCATGTGCTGCAGCCTGTCCAGCAAGTTTTCTGGAATCTCTTTGCCATTTGGAAAATCTTATTTATGATTTTAAAACTGAATGGTAGCAGTCATGTTAATTATTTCCTTGTTTTAGTAGTCTGGGTTTTTTTTCTTTGAATTCTTAAACTTGACATCAAAAGAAGTGCTGCTCAAACTAATGCTAATTGCATGTCTAAAAATTACTGTAAAGTTAAGGATTTAGGATAAATCAAAGTGGTTTAAGTTCAAATTTGGGTTTTCCAAAATACTGAGGGGTGCAAAAGGCTACAAGGTTCTTTTGCTAATCTTAGGGTTAGCCTTCTGAAGTAGGATGATTGAACTCTGATTCTACTCCTTGTCAATTTATCAGGCATGTAAGAGAACACACACCACCTTTAGAGGCTGTCACAGCTCTACTTCCTTATACTTCCTTAGCAGCCTTTCTAAGCACACTGTCCAATAATTCTTGCTAGGATAGGCAGAAAATGTCCCCAGTGATTTCTGGGAACCAAAATATTTCTGCGGACATGTCAGTAAGGTCCGTCTCCGCAGAGTCACAGCTATAGCTCTCGGTCTTCTATTAGTATTAAAATGCAAAAGATAGATATACCTTTTATTTTATTATTAATTAATTCTTAGATACGTTGGGCCTGCATTGACTGACATTTGAAAACCTAAAATAAATGTTCACTTCTATTTATTTTCAGAATAATATATTTTGCTTTCTAAATGATAAACAGCTAAAGGAAGAAAGTCACCAGTGTATTACCTGGTATTTTTAAATTAGCAGAACAGGCTTATAGAAGACCTTATTAATGATGTAATTGATATGAGTAGATGCAATATCCATCAAATAGATCATTACTGCAGACATGGGGATTTTGCTGTTTATATTAAAGGTTTATTTCAGATCTGTGCCAAGATATTTTTAACTGCATAATTTTTTGTTGCTAAATTGGGGAAACATGATTTTAATATCTCCTTAGCCCCCCCCTTTTTTTTTCTTAACCAAATGCAGGTGTCTGGTACTTCAGAAAATCTGAATTAATGGTCCTGGTTTATCTATGTATACTGTGGGAACATTGTAATTTAAAGCTGATTATGTTAAATCACTGTGTTATTCTTGTGACAAATGCAGTTAGTTAAAGGGTGTACTTCTATCAGTGCAAAATCTTCACTTAGTGTTATTATTCAAGGCACTCTTTAAATTGCCTTCATAAATATCTAACTGTAAGAATTTCAGCATCTAAGTGTGATATATAGATGATGACAGCTTCTGAAAATGGCTTGTAGCCAATATCTAAACTTTGCTATAAATAATTCTCTGAACTGCATTTTCCCCCACAATATTTACAGCACTAACTGGGAATTTCTACACTTACCAGCTATTTAAAAAAAAGCTTGTAGACTCTCCTCTGGTTTTTATAAGCAGTACTCACAAAGAAAGCCAAGAGTTCAAATATAGTCCAAATCTTTAGTTTTGTGATGCTGTAAAAATATCTTGATTTTTTAAAAAAATAATTCTTAAGGCGAAAACACACTGTCGGAGTGGAAAGACCCTCAAGAATTTAATACTTGTTTATGTGATGGGAGGTTTGCTTTTCAATATTAAAGCATAGAACTGGAATGGTTCTCTTGCATCACCTGCCAGCTGAAGAGGGCCATATCAAATAGTCTGATTAATTTCTACATGAACATTTTACATGGATGTTCTTGGAAGAAGAAATAACAACACTTTATATTTCAGAGGAAGGAAGGATAAACTTGCCTATTCAGAATTTGAACATACAGTTAATTCTGTTCATCTTTGTGTAATCCTTTAGTAATTCTGACTCTTTCTTCACCTTTCTTTTTTCTCCCATTGCACTTGCTAAGTTCGTTTTCCAACAGCAAAACTTCGTGGTAGTCTGTAAGTTCCTTTAATGTATTACTTCAGTAGTACTTTCTTGCTAGCATTCTATCGCTTCCACTAAAATGGTGATGGTGACTTTCTTCCAAACCTGCTGTGCTGGTTTTAATCAAATTTTCAGTCTAGGCTTTCTAGTCTTTCTTTTTTTTTTGCTTTTTTTTTTGGGGGGGGTGGGGGGTGGTTCACACCAGTAGATGAAAAACGTGTGCATCAAGGAGAGAGCAAGCCAAGAATTCATTTGAGAATGAAATTATTTTTCTGTGTGTATATCAGAATGAAAGCTGTGGTAACAAGGCTGAGTTTTGAATAATTTCAATATTTTAGAAGTAAATTTGAAATTTAGTTTATCTTTTGCAATATTAAGCAAAACTGGGAAACAAACTACTAATTATGATGTGCAGTTTGTTTCTTGCTGTAAAATGTGTTAGGTACAGCCTTCTTCTATCTGAAGAGTGATTACCAGGATATTTAGCATTACCTGCAGCTTTGTATCAGTAGTGAAGCTCATCAAGCAAACATTGTAGTCAGTGAGAGAACATAACATAAATCTTGCTGTTGCAATCCAGCCTTTACAGAACCTGGAGGCAGAAACAGGCTGGAGAAGATCTGACAGTAAAGTAAATGAATAATTAAAAAAGTAAGCTTGTCTTTGGTATACAAGAGGTAAAACTGGATCGTCTAATGGTATTTTCTGACCTAAGAAACTGGGAACTAGTCCTAAACAAGATTTTTTCCATGGATTCTACTTTTCAATGAAGTGAAGTTATGCTAAAAGGGTGTGTCCAGGATTTAATCCTTTTGGTTAATTTCACTTGTAACAGTCTGTAAATGCACTGCCACTGTTAGGGTTCTTTTAAACTATTTGAGTTTATCTTGAACTACAGACCTGGATATAAGCAATGGTGAATTAGGGAGCTTTTGAAATATTTAGTATGTCCTTATTTAAACCATTATATATTTAGCCTGGTCCTACATCTAAGTTCTTGTAGCTTCTGGACAGTTTATAGATGGTAGTGTCTCACGCTATTAGATTTTAGATGGGACACTGAAGAGTGCTTATGGATCAGACTGATCCTTTGCATTGTCTTGTATTCAGCTGTTAAGAAATGAGGGTAAGTCACTTTGCTTGAAGTCACTTTGAGGTACTTGATGATTTTGGTTTGGTGGTTTGTTTTTTTCTTTGTGCTTTTTCAGTAAGTACGAATAGGATGAAAGCTAAGGGTTTTTTTATTTAGCTTTATGTTGTCATGAAGCCTTAAAATAAAAATTAATGTCATGTTTATGCCAAAAGACTGTATATGGCTTATTGAACTCCCTGGATACATCTTGATTTTTGTAATACTTCTGTGTTTAGGTCTAAGATGATTTAAAGTCTTTTTTCAAATTATAAAAATCTGCCTTTCTAATGTTCCCTAAAAAGCGTACATAAATCAAGACCACAAAAATATAAAGTTGCTAAGATTACAGTTGCTTGATAAAATATTACCGAGAAGTTGACTTCTTGAGTATTGAATTTTATAAGGAAGAAATTTGCAGCTAGAGAACAGTTTTTTGAAGTAGGTTCTTAGTGATAGATTATTTCATTATTGAGGATATCACCTGTTGACTAAATACGCTTTCTGTAATGTTGAAAAGAATGTTTCATTTTCTGTATAATACTACTAGTTAAAGTGCAACACTGCTCTGTGAGACTTCGGGGACAGGTGGAAAACTGTAATCTGACCAGGGCACTTTGCAAAAGCAAGTTTTAGTGCCTGTTCACATTTTGTACTTGTCAAAGATAGTTGCTTCTGCGACTTACTCGTTCCACTCAGCAGTAGTCATTTGGTTTGTAGAAATCACGATCTCTTCTAGTTTTGGAAGGTGCAACAGATGGGAATTGGCTACAGAGGTAGGATGGGATAGTGATAAGGAAGCAGCGATGCACCTAGCGTTTCATTCTGACTGGCTGAGGGGACTCACTGACTGCTTTGGGGTTCATTCATCACTCATATCTATTGCTATCTTAAGAAATAAACTTGTTTAATTTTAGCACATATTGGCCGATTGGGTCTCACTGAACTATTTAGTTTTACATTGTGTCCAGGTGGAAAGTTTGCAGATCAATAAAATTAAATTATACACGAACTGATGCCTGGGCTATTGATTCTACAAGGAAGCTGAGATATGAATGGACCGAGGTGTTCTGCTTTTCTGCCTGTTGCTTATCTTCCTGCAGGAAACAGCGGCTATGCTGTTCCTGGTAGATGAGATATCCAGCTCATACTTTTTATAAATACTAGGTACCAATTATTTTAACATTAGTTTGTCAACTGTATACATACCTGCAGAGATACATCTTTACAATTCTGTTGTACTGTCAATACATACATAAAGTTGAGTCTTAGAATAAGAGGCAAACATCAGTTGTAATAAATGTTGACATCTTCTGGCATGTTTACAGGAAATTGAAATTATGAATAGGACTCAATCTATGTTTTTTTGGTGGTTTTGAAAGAATCAAATTCAATTGTGTAATGTTACTTCGTTAGGCTTCCTTTTCTGTTTTCAAATAATGGTTATTTTCAAATTTCTGTTCAATTTCTTTCTTGTGAAATAATTTTGTCTCCATACAGTTTCCATTTTTGCTGCTGATCTCCAGTGTGAAGTGTAGAGAATATCTTACTGCTTCATTTCTCCTTGTAAACAAGTAATTTTTTTCTGGTAAATGTCTGTCTAATATGAGCAAATTACTTATTCGTCTTATCCTAATTATTACAGCAAGAAATAGGCACAAATACATAAGAGAACAAGATAAGCTCTGTTAGCATCACCCACACCATACTCTGTTTAGTTCAAAAGTAGTGCTTTGTTGTAGCTCTCTTTGCCTTTGCCTTGGACTAACACTTTATAGTGACTACCACTTATGATGATAGACATGCAGACATCTATAAAGATGCAAGATTGTTTTGTATTATGACCTGAATAGAATGGCACCGTAGGAGTTATGCTCCTAGAGAGGAAAAAAAAAGGCATCATACTGATGTCTAAATATTCAGAAGTCTGAACAGTAAAAAGCTTGTGGTTTTCCTCTCTTGCTTATTGAAATTTTATTCATTTTTTCTTTGCTGAGTTGCTATAAATCTGCTGAGATTAAGCTGTAATTAATCTTATTCCTGAATGAATTGAAAAGCTATTTTTCAAATTTTAGCTATGCTGGCATAGGGAAACAGCATATCAGCATCTCATTTGTTGTCTTAAAAATATCAATGTCACGGAGAAGACAGGAGAAGCAAGGCTGTATCAAATTGGACTTACATTTAGGAGGGCGCCTATATGATCTACTGAGGCTTCTGGGTATTTAACTGTACTCCACCCCCATTTCCTAGTACGTGCTCCTTATTGCTGGAGAGATTGCCATCCACTCTTTCGCTGCAAAAGCCTCCAAGAGCAAACCTGTCTCTTGGAGCATCTTGTTGGCTAGGCTTGGAATGCAGAAAATGTCTGGAAACTGAAGTATGTGGTTAAGATATTTCTACATCTGTATTGAAGGATTTTTTTATGCTAACAATTGAACCTTCTAATGTATGTTCAAAGGAGATATATAGCAAAAAAACCTATGTTATAGGGAAGTCTACTTTCAGCAGTTGTGTCTCTCAGTATGAGAAATTTTCTCCCACTTCGCAAACTATGAATGAAGCCAGGTACATGGGAATAGGGTGAATATTCAAAAAGGGGGAGCTGTAAATCACTTTTCTCATTGGACTCCAACGCTTCTTAGCCTTTTGGAAGGATCACAGAGGAGCCTCTCAAATGAGTAAAATATTATTCAGTCAAACCTCTGAGCCGTGATATGTAAGCATCAGAAGGCTCACAGACGTGTTCCAGTTATATATTCAAAAGTTTTAATGCTTGTCTTAAAGTTATCTTAAGCACACATGTAGAGAAAGTGTGTCAAGTGATTTCCATATATCTGATTAAATTGATCAGACCTGAGCTTTAGATGTTTGCCACAGATGTCTCTTATCCCTGCCCATTCCAAATGCTGAAGAACAGATGTAACAAGGGAGATTGCTCATTTTGACAAGGTAGGGGGGGGAAGTGAAAAATACAAAGAAAAAGAAAAAGGAGAACAAAAAGTTTTCAGTTGAAAACAAAATTGCCTGGAGATTTCAATACTCTCTTCAGGTGGATTTTAGCTTTGAAAATATGTAAAGGTTAGTTTAAGAACACTCACAACAACTGAGCAGAACTCTGTGTACGTGCATGTGTTTCGTATTAGATGAGCAATCATTTTTTTCCTCTTGGTTCAGTCTCCTGGCCATTGTTAGTGACCTCAGACCTAGAAGCCTAAGACGTTGTAAAGATACTGCCCAAACTGACATGTTTTACCACTTTTTTGGCTTTAAGGAGAAAAATGCAGGACTGTCTGTAAGGGTTGGAAAGGTTTTTGACTACTTTTGCAGAAGCAAAGCCACTACTTGGAATGAAGAATTTTCTAAATATAGACAAGTCTTTGAAAAGAGAGAGAAAGGAAAAATGGTGCGTATAGCTTTCTATAATATAAAAATGTGGAGTGAGAGAAGGGGAAGGAAAAGGCATTAAAGTGTAGAATCTGTCTGAATTTTCCGTAAAACAATGCTAAGCATAAAGGAGAAAAACCTTTAGTAAATATTGGAGCAAGTAGAAAGAATTCCCTTAAAGGACTTAATTTCATGTGTTTTTTAAATACCAACTGAGATGAATAGTGTGCCAGGGATGACAAAAGTGGAGAAGATGACAGAGTAAATGCTATTATGGCCTGTTGACATCAGCTTTTTCATGGTGACATCCCAAGACCAAACATGAGCTTGGAGTTCCTTGTGATTATTACAGCTTGTTGTCTTGGGAACAGGGAAGGAGTTAATGTGTAACTAGCCAGCTCTTATAAAGTGGCCATTTATTTCGAACATCTATTTAGAAGAAAAATGTGTGGTATAAGGGAAGTAACTTTCCAAAGTGAAGTAACTTTCCAAAGTGGCTGCTAGTACCATCTAAAGTATTGAATGTTGCCATTTAGTTTTTATGAAACTATGAGTACAACTTTAGCCAAATTCCTGGTGGTACAAATTGATGTTTCTGTACTTAATTCAACAGTGATAGCAGTTTTAGCATATAACAAATTGGATGGAAATCTGATTCATTTGTTGTTGTGGTATGCTTTTATACTCACATTGATAATCATTATAACATAGTCATTACTCAGCTTTTTTTTCCTTGCTAAAGTAAAACAGAAGTAGTCTATCTTATTTCCTCTATTTCACAGAGTGAATATAGAGTGAATATTACCCATGAAAGCCCTGTTAGGTTGACAGCAGTTTGAAATGAAGTTCTCTGTCCAAACTAAAAGATGGCCTATATAAAGGTATAAGCCTCTTGATGATATAGTGTGGCTCACAAAAGAGAATCTGTTCAAGAAGCCCTGTGTTGTGCAGGCCTAAGATTCACCAGTTTTTGGATGGACTGTTGAGACCACTAATAAAAATACATTTGCAAAACATTGTAATCATAGATGAATCCATAAAATTAACACTAGTGATACCAGATAGCACGGCATAGTAGAAACTAGACTATTTCCAAGTGAAACTCAGATGAATCATTTTGTATTAAAACCTTTTTATTCTTTTGGATCAGATTCATGCTGCACCACCTCAGACTGAAGTTCTTTAGATGTTCTGTTACCACATCCATTGTGGATAAGTTGGGGCATAAAGATATACCCAGAACTGTAGGGAACCTTTCAGCATTAGGTAACTTTAGCGGGCAGAATAGGCATCCATTGTACTGGGGAAGAGTTTATACTGTCTACAGCTCTGAGCTTGACTGGTTTTCTTCTGTAATGCTATGTTTCTTGTAATTTAATGAAAAAGAAGTTGAAGTTTGTTTCCTTAGGAATCTTATTCAGATATTTAAGTACCAGTGATGCAGATTTGTTATTTTGTTTGTTTGAAATAAGAATCCTGAGATATGATATGGTTATTTTCATGGTGATTAGTGATTTTTAGCATCCTGCCCTATTTTGTCTTGTGTGTCTGCAGGCCATTGTACTTTTACCTTTCTCTATAGAAAAGACTAGTAAATTCATTACATTTGCTCACTGCATTGAAAATTAAAAAATAAAAAAAAAAAAAAAAAAACACCCAACCCCCCCCCCCAAAAAAAACACCAAAAGAACAAAATGCAGGTGAAACAGCTCATATTTTTCTATTAATCAAAAAGCATACTGTAAGTACTGCTGTGAAAGTCTTGAGTTGAATTATAAGAGTACATATTCTGATTCCATGTTGGGTTTGCACATAAACAAATTAGGGTTGTTAATTTTGTGAGAAGTTTCATCTAGATTAGGCTTTACATTGGACTCCCACTTTCATATTCCCAACAACAGAACAATAATTTGCTGCATAAACAATAACAGTAGGGACTAAGTCTCTCTGGATACCTGCACCTGGCAGAGGAAATCTGGTTGTTAGCATATCAAAAGACCTACTGAATTTCTTCAGTTTATATGCAGACTTAAATTAATAGAACTTTGTAAAACTTTCTAGCATTTCTATTTTTTTTACTAAAATTAGGAATCTTATAAAATCTATTTGAGATGGTGTTATTTTTGCTTTTAAAAATTAAGAGGAAAATCTCTAGCCTCCTTTTCTTTGTGTACAGAATATTGAATTTCTTAGAAACAAAATCCCCAGCTCTCCTATTCTCAAGTCACTGCTTTCTCTATGAAGGTAAATGTCCACCTGAGGTGGGATGTTGCTCCCTTGCAGCAGTTAAAAAGAGTCTCGGGATCCTTCATGGTAGTTTTTTGTTTCTTTGCATAAGCCAAATTATCCATTATCTTGAAGCCGATAACACTGTTCAGCATATTAAAATCCCTGTTAATGTTCTGAAACTATACCTGATTTGAGATTTGTGATGCGTGTTATTGAAGGTTTCATAAAAGCATGGGGTTGGGGGAAGATGATTGTTGTTTGCCCCCCATGCAGAATACGCATAGAGTATTCTGGGCCAGTCCGCCAGTATGACATGTTGGCTCCACATCACTATTGTTCATAGTCATCAGCTACACATACATTCCCTCAATTTCCTAGGCCAGATTAGGTTTCTGTCCCCAGAAATAAAGTGAACAAATTTCCTCTTCAGTGACGCTTTTGCTCAGTGTTACCTAGGAAATGAAAGGAAGATGATACCTGGAAATAACAGGGTTAAACTGACATGTATTTATTCCATTGTGGTTTTTTGCTTTCTTTCCCCCTTCTTTTTTTTCTCCTCTCCTTTGGTTGATTTAAGTCTTTATTTTCTTGGATTCATTAAAGAAGGACTAAACACACCACCACCCACCACCCTTTTTTTGGTTGCAGAAGATGCAAAGTTTTAAATAAAAATGGCTTGCCAGATATTTTCAGTTAAGTATCTGAGACTGTTTTGTACAAGCACTTGTGTCTCAACAGAAAGTACATATTGCAAAAGTAGAACAACTGAAAGATTTATTGGCTGAAACAATTCCCACTGTCATGTGGTACATAAGAATTAATTATTTATACCTACTCACTGGGATAATAAAACTGTATTCAATTATGTTGTAGAGACTACCAAATGATTGTTGAGGCCTCTCATAATGTTGCAACTTATAAAATATATAGTGTAAACAATACATGAGAAAACACTACAGGAAGATAGTCTCTGGTCCATAGAATTTACTTGTTTGTCAAAAGAATTATCGAGATGAGTGACAAAGGCCATCACAAGTATGCAGTAGCCGTAAACGTGAATTTCAAAGGTGTTCTGTTGGTGGTGATCCCCAAAGCTGTAATGGTTTGGGGTTGCATAATGAAGCATGGTTGTCCCTCATGACTGGCCCAAGCCTTACAAACTCTGAAATGCAACAAGAGCTGTCTTCTTCTTTAGCCAGGAATGTAATGTAATAAAAGTCTCAACTATCCCTTTCTTCCTAAATGTAAGTCATCAGTCTTTTAATGGTGGGACTGTGCAAGATCAGTACGTTTCTCACACTCCTTGCTGGTTAAAGAAGAACACTATGGGGTCCTGAGTTTGCCCGTTTGGGACGTTGTATTGTGGTTATGACTTTGATTCAGTAAGGTAATTTGCACCAGGCTGTGTTTAGACATGTGAGAAATCTCATTGCTTCAGCACATAACTTGCTTAGCACCTTTGTCAGAGCCTGCCTGTGGTCTGAAACATAAAGAAGCAGCCTCTTTTGTTCAAGCATCTTTCCTTGTAGGTTTGTAATTCCTCTTAGGCTTGTTCACTGCAGGCATATCTTTGTTGGAAATTCTTCCCTTTATTTCTTCTGGGACTGTTCTGTTTGACTTTGTCAGCCAAGGAGCTCCAGCTGTGTTGTGACAATTATGTAATTAGCTATCGCTAGCAATAACTTTGCTTTCAGCTCGAAGAGCATTGTTAACCTTTGCTTTTTTCCCTCGTGCCATATTTTCTCTTTCTTATCTCTGAGAAGGTGGTGTGCACTTCTTTGCAAGCAGTCGTAGCCACTAGTAATCAAAACTCAACTGAGCACGGCATTTGTCAGAAATCCCATTGCTTCCAAAGTGTGGCTGTGAATGAATCCATTCCTATGTGAGTACGATTATTTTAAAAGCCTTATGAGAGGAACTGGAATTATTTTCTGATTTTCTCTCGGTAAATGGATCCATTGATCCTTAATAACTTCACAATTATTCTGCTAATTGTCATGTTTCCTTTATTAAGTTAAAAATATGCCATCAGATAGTCGGGTGTGTGTTGCATCACTGTGACTTGAATGCATCGAAATATTTTGAAATAGCAGCAGCAGTGAAATTTGGCAAATAAAGAGAATTTTTTTTCTACTCGTGTTAGTCAACATCCTAAAGTAAATGGAGAAAATGGGGAAAGTATCAGCATTGCCTATCATCTGGGCTACACACCAGTATTGATAGGAAAAACAATTACAAGATAAGTGTTTAAAACCAAACTGAAATCCTAGCCAAAGAAAAAATCAAAACCAACCACGAATGGCATGTGCAATATAAATTAGCAGAATATTACTTATTAGTCTTAGGAGCTCAGAAAGAGTCAATACTCAGTGTGACATATTGCTTCTTGTAGGAACCTGATATTTCTTAATTTTTAATTAGTATACAGGAGAGCTGTAGTATGTTGCCTTTTTTTTTAACTTATTCTTCTCTGCTTTTTGTAATTATCCTGGTAAAGTAGTGGGTTTTTTGGTTTTGGTTTTGTTTTTTTTTTTTCCTGAGAGTGGCGTAAAAAGATACAGTTGGCGTTTGGGAGGATTATGAAGTTACTGGCCTGAAAATGCTATACAATGAAAGTTTATCAGAAATGTTTTTATAAAATGTGTTCAGAGCATGTGGCAAAAACAATTAGTGCCTTTTCTAGGCTTGTTAATGAAATGAGAGGAAGATGTATTTATGAATTAAGCTAGTCTGGAATGGACTGGCATTTTATTTTATATTTATAGGTTTAATTTACGTTTAAGTACTTCAAATTCATTATTTATAAGCCCAACCTTGAATTTATCCCTCATGCCACTCTTTTCTAGTTTGATTTGCAAATGTTAGGATGAATTTTAAGATAAACATCTGTATAAGAAAAACAAATGTTCTGAATTATCCATTTTTCGACATTGAGGTGCTGGAGCATGTCCAGAGAAGGGCAAGGAAGCTGGTGAGGGGTCTGGAGCACAAATCTCATGAGGGACTGGGGGTGTTCAACCTGGAGAAAAGGAGGCTGAGGGGAGACCTCATAGCTCTCTACAGCTCCCTGAAAGGAGGTTGTAGCAAGGGGGTGGTTGGTCTCTTCTCCCAAGTAACAGGCAATAGGACAAGAAAAAACTGCCTCAGGTTATGCCAGGGGAGATGTAGATTGGCTATTAGGAAAAATTTCTTCACCAGAAGGGTTATCAAGCATTGGAATAGGCTGCCCAGTGAAATGGTGGGATTACCATCCCTGGAGGTATTTAAAAGATGTGTAGACTTGGTGCTGAGGGACATGATTTAGTGGTGGGCTTGGCAGTGGTGGGTTAAGGGTCAGACTTGAAGCGTTAGTCTTTCCCAACCTAAACAATTTTAAGATTTTATGATTCTTGATATGTTGTTCATCAGTTTATGTATATAATTTCTGTGATGTCTGAGTAAGAAAAAAAAAAAAAAGAGGATCTCTGGTGTGAAATACTTTATTGGGCATGAATTACAGAGTTTTGCTAACAGGGGGCTGCAGGCCTGTCTATGTAGAAAGAGGCCATGAAACTGCCCTGTGCCAGTCACAGCCAGGGTCTCCAGCTGGCTCTGAAACCAGTGTAAGCCCCCAGCACATGCCAAAACTTCAACTAGTCAGAGAGATGCACATCTCTGTTCGGACATACTCAAGAAACTGGGGCTGTCCTTAGGGGAGGAGAAATGTGCAAGTATGCAAGGAGACATTATTGAGGGCTTGGCTGAAGACCTCTTGGAATGAGGCGCTCTATGTCAAGGGGAGCTATCTCTGAGGGGCTGTGACCCATGCAGGACCCACATCAGGGCAAGCACACCCCTGAAGAGCTGCGGCCTGCAGTTGACCCACGCTGGGGCAGGGACCCCCCTGAAGGAACTGCTGTACATGAAGGACCCTCGCTAAAGTGGAAGAAAATGAGTGAAACTAGCAAAGACTGGCAGAAAGAAACCATTACACACACATCCCCAGCCTCCTGCACCACATGTGACCTCGCTGAAAGAATTAGGATGAAGTGTAATGTGGTGAAAACAAGGGAATTTGAGACTAGGAAGGGGCAGTAAAAGTGTTTGGCTGAAGTTGAGAATGGGAAAGAGGGAGGAAAGGCATTTACTTAAGCGTTCATTTAATTGTTCATATTTTCTTTTGCTCAATACCCAAATCAGTGATTAGAATTTTGTGTTAATTGACAATAAATTAAGTAAAATTCCCCAAGTCAGGACTGTTTTGCCTGCAACATGTACTCTTTCCATGGTGCCTGAGTAACAAACACACAAAATTTTTAATGCTGGGTATTTTTTCCGTAGAAATGTCTCACTTTAAATCAAATCAGTGTTTGAATGAGAGGAAGGTGTTTCAGGGAGACAGAAGAGACTGCGTTAAAGAGATTAAATATGACACAAGAAATGCATTTGTCATTCTTTCTGCTTACTATATATTTAGGAAGACTTTTATTGTAATATTTTATTCTTTTGCATTAACAATAGAATATTCTTCCCTAGATTGAGAATGTTACTAGTAGGAAGCATTTCAGCCACGTTTAAAAAAGCTGCCATCTCAATGAAGCCAGCTATTCAATAATAAACAAAAATGCTACAAAACACTAGAGATCAAAAGTGCTGCTTATCATCAATTTTAAAGCAATCTGTTGTTAGAAAATTAGAAATATTATAATTACTCAGAAATGCATTGTCTATCAACAGCTGGCAGGATCCTTGAGTGCTTTGCCAATTGTCACCCTAAACGTGCTAATTTTGCTCAGTTTATTTTACTGATTGTTACATGGAAATTCCATAGTCCCACTTGTGCCCTGTGGAGTAGGTATGTCAGACAGCTGTAATACAAGAGAGGGGATCTGTCCTCCTCACGTTGGATGAGTGCACTGATCTAAATCTGTACTCTTGGTGTTTTAGCCAGGACAGCCATCTTTTGGGTTTTGGAGGTTTTTTACCCTTATATGCTGAGACTTTTTTCCACTCTCTGTAATGAACATGGGTGATGAAGCTCAGGGAAATATACCATCCTCTTTCCCATCTTTCACAAAAGACCAGACCCAATTGACACTACTTTGTGCAAATAAGCCCATATTTGGACCTGCTACATAGAAAAAAAGAAGCCATCTAGCAGAACAAATTCATCCAGCTCTAGAAAAGAGGAAGACATGGACATTTTTTCCCCTGCTTTTTTACCTTTTTGCCTTTCCTTTTTATTCCTCGCCACCCCCACCACCATTCCTCCCCTAAGCAAGTGAATGTTTGAAGCTCTTTAACAGATGTTTTATTATTTTACTCAGGTGGGATATTTATGATGCATTAGTCTCTTTTATGTAATTTTACTTTGGCAGCTACATTCTGAACTAATTAGCACACTAGAGAGATCTTCAAATAGGCAGTATGTGGGCAACCAGTGGTTAAGTATTTGATAGCATATTGCAGAGTCCATCGTGACTGAAATACGAGACTGCGGCATTCTTGCAATCACTGCGTGGGGCATAATTGCATTTCTGAAACACTGAGCTGTCAGTGCTCTGAAGTTTTTGTTTGTGCAACTTTATAAAGGAAACACTGAAGACCAAAGAAATTGTTGTGAATTACAATCTTGTATAAATTACATTATGCTGGCTAACTAATGTATATATATGTTGTGAGTGTGCTTTGTCAAAATGACTGGAAGCATTTAAGTAAGCGTGTGTACATACTTATATATGTGTGCATGATTCTTTTTCTCTAACAGCTTAAATTATGAGAATTACATTTTATGTAATGCTTGTAAGGATGTGACAAGGCAATTTCAAATTTATACTAGTTGATGATTTTCCAGTAGAGCATTTTCTATTAACTTACTCCTATCAAGTATTTATCTATAGTATTACATCTGCAGTATTTGTCTTCCAAAAAGCATAAAGTCACTCTATAAGCTAGAGCGTCTGATCACTTTTTAAGCTATCCTGATCCATATCCCACCTGGTTGACTATTAATAGCAGCTGCAGATACCAGAAGCAAGACTGAAATATTTACTTTTGTTTTTCACCAGGAAGATGTGTCAGTATGAGAGAGAATGAGTTAGTGAAAGAGACTAGAGCAGAATGATTAAGGATATAGCCAAGATGTAGGAGACTCAGAGTCCACAGCTGTTCTCCGGCATTTGAAGTAATTAATTTTTAAAACTGAAAAAGCTCAGCAAAGGCATCCCACTTTTCCAGCTCTAGCTGCATCTTTCTTCAGCAGTTTCTTCTGCTATGAGTCTTCTCAAGCGTCTCCCAGCATGTTTCTCCTCGTGTGGCTCCTTCCCTAGCAGCCCATGCTGTTCCTGGATACATCTGAGCCAAAGCGCTATGTGCTCCTCTGCCTAGCTGAAGTTCTGGCACATGGTGACTTGCTCGCACTGGTGTCAGGGCTGTTTGGAGCCACCTGTGACTGGCTACCTAAACCCTTCAGTGCATGGCCAACACTTCTGTTGACTGATTGGGTGCTCAAGCATGAACTAATAGGGCATTCAAGCATAAATTACCTGGGCACCCATGTGTGCACTAGTTAAATATTTATGCAGGAGATAATAGGGTGCTCATATGTGAACTAATTGGGGATTCAAACATGAACTGCTTGGGCACTTGTATAAATCGATGAGGTGCTCATGCACAGATGTGGTAAACCATGCAATTTATGCCCAGTACCCATGATAATTATTCCTTAAGTTGCACTGTATCTCATTCCTCTTATTTTTCCTCAAAACTTAAATACCTCCCAAATTAGGCCTAGGCAAGAAGAATAATGGTCTGCTTCTGTATATGTGCATGCACAGGCTCATTAGAAATAAGAGGACTGGAGAAGAGACTGGGCTTTCTGTCTGCCAAAAGAAACCACACAATTCTGTCCTACCTGACAGTGGCCTACTGGGCCATTGTATTTGTAATGTTCAGTTAACTACCAAAACGCTATTGAGGGATTGGTTGTTTACCAATGTCACTCTTTAAACTGTAGCATTGATAGAATGACTAAGGACAGTTCTGTTTTCATCCTTTTAAGGAATTAAGGTTTCTGTTTGTCTTCAGCGTCTAAAGTGAGCTACATCACCCAAAGTAGGAGATGCATTATCTGAAGTATGAATTTGTAAAACAGCAAAAAGTACCAAATATGAAACAAAAGCTTTTATTTCATTTTTTTTTGTCAATGCATAATGGATTTCTTGGAAGCCTTATTAGAAGAGTAGAAATATACAACCACTCCAACACAAAAAATTGCATTGGAACATAGGAATTTAAGTTGCATCAGCATTCTGTCTATCTAGCTGTTTATCTTTTGACATGTAGCAATTGTTGCTTAAAGATGAAGATACAAAGCAATCTCTCTACAGGAAAAGTAACTCCCTTGTCTTCTGTGAAATTTATTAATGATTTGGCAAGAGGATTTCTACTTTTTCTAAACTCTTTGATCCAAAGTTTTATGTAACTGTAACCTTGAATGTCATTAAAATAGGGTGCAGCCATCACTTCACCATGTTTGAATTATTTCTATTCAGAGATCTATTTTTAATTAGGTTAGATAATTCTGAAAGAACCTGAGCCAAATCATGGTATATCTGAACTGCAGCATAAAAGCAAAATTAGATTCAGTACAGTTTTGTTGGTAGCACTTCATTGACTGTGAGAAGCATATGAGATGTTTGAACGTGAAGATTGAATTCAGTAGAAATATCAAGACAGTCCTTTTATGATCTGGGAAAGATTTTTAAATCCACCATGTAATTTCTGCTTTTCCTCACTGAAATGTATGTTGGCTCACTCTTCTGATCTTCTACTTGAATAGGCCAAGAGACTTGCTTAATTTTTTTTTTTTTTTTGCAGCTTTTGACTGTAAATCAGTGCCCTTTCATACTAGGCCATTGACATATACTTAGTAAAAGATGCAAGGGAACAAGTTTTTCTATATCAATCATAGTGAAAACAGAGAAGCTTTTCACTCCAGTGATGAGAGTTGTGTAACTACAAGACAGCAGGAGTCTTCGCACTCTGCAGCTTCTAACACACTCCAGAGGTATTTAATATATCAGTGTCAACCTTGAACTATTCTCACCAGGGATAGTATCATTATCTTTATAAAATGCAACTGGATGATGTTTGTCTAAAGTGACAAAACTTAATCTCAGTTTTGCAAGAATTTTTTTATATACTCATGCAGCCAGCTCCCCCATTCAATAAATAATTTGTTTCCTGATGTTCTGTTATTTTCATATGAAAGTTAAACCTTTGTGTTTGTTTTGTTTTGTGTTAGCTGTTTTGTTTTGTTCTGTGTTAGTTGTTTTGTTTTGTTCTGAATGCAGCAGAGCTTTCGGGGGAGATGAGGCTTTTGAAATCTTACTATTTCTGCTAGGTCTGCACGGATATACCTCTGGACTGGGCAAGAAATCTCTGACAAGGAGATTTCAGACATGTTAAATAACTTTCATGGTTGAAATTCCTGCAGATTTCAGGAAACGTGGCCATAGTGCTAAGAATTACCCTCTATCAAATGAGGGTAACCTTGCACTATGATCTTGCACTTCAGTAAGCAAGGTCTTACACCTGGGTTGTGGCAATCCCAAGCACAAATACAGGCTGGGTAGAGAATGGATTGAGAGCAGCCCCAAGGAGACGGACTTGGCCTCTTGGTTGATAAGAAGATCAACATCAGCAGTCAATGAGCGCTTGCAGCCCAGAAAGCCAACCGCGTCCTGGGCTGCATCAAAAGAAGTACGTCCAGCAGGTCGAGGGAGGTAATTCTCACCCTCTACTCTGCTCTGGTGAGACACCACCTGGAGTACTGCATCCAGCTTTGGAGTCCTCAACACAAGAAGGACATGAACCTGTTGGAGTGGGTCCAGAGGAGGCCATGAAGATGATGAGAGGGCAGGAGCACCTCTCCTATGAAGACAGCAGATCATGGAGCGGATCCTTCTGGAAACTCTGCTAAGGCACAGGGAAAATAAGGAGGTGATTGGTGACAGCCAACATGGCTTCACCAAAGGCAAATCATGTCTGACAAATTTGGTGGTCTTCAATGATGTCGCCACAGCATTGGTAGATAAGGGGAGAGCAACCAACATCATCTACCTGGACTTATGCAAAGCATTTGACACTGTCCTGCACGACATCCTGGTCTCTAAATTGGAAAAGCATGGATTCGATGGATGGACCACTCGGTGGATAAGGAACTGGCTAGGTGACCACACTCAAAGAGTTGCAGTCAATGGCTCAATGTCCACATGGAAACGGGTGACGAGTGGTGTTCCTCAGGGGTCATTACTGGCACCAGTGCTGTTTAACATCTTTGTCGGTGACATGGACAGTGGGATTGAGTGCACCCTCAGCAAGTTTGCCGACAACACCAAGCTGTGTGGCACGGTTGACACGCTGGAGGGAAGGGATGCCATTCAGAGGGACCTTGACAGGCTGGAGAGGTGGGCCTGAGCAAACCTCATGAAGTTCAACCAGGCCAAGTGCAAGGTCCTGCACCTGGGTCATGGCAGTCCCAGGCACAAGTACAGGTTGGGCAGAGAATGGCTTGAGAGCAGCCCTGAGGAGAAGGACTTGGGGGTATTGGTTGATAAGAAGCTCAGCATCAGCCGTCAACGTGCACTCACAGCTCAGAAAGCCAACCACATGCTGGGCTGCATCAAAACAAGCGTGGCGAGGGAGGTGATTCTGCCCCTCTACTCTGCTCTGGTGAGACCCCACCTGGAGTACTGCGTCCAGCTCTGGAGTCCTCAGCACAAGAAGGACATGGACCTGTTGGAACGGGTCCAGCGGAGGGCCATGAAGATGATCCGAGGGCTGGAGCACCTATGCCGTGAGGACAGGCTGGGGGAGTTGGGGTTGTTCAGCCTGGAGAAGGGAAGGCTCCGGAGAGACCTTATAGTGGCCTTCCAGTACCTAAAGGGGATCTACAGGAAGGATGGGGAGGGACTCTTTATCAGGAACTGTTATGATAGGACACGGGGTAATGGCCTCAAGTTGAGAGAGAGTAGATTTAGATTGGATATCAGGAAGAAATTCTTTACTGTAAGGGTAGTGAGGCACTGGAACAGGTTGCCCAGGGAAGCTGTCAATGCCCCATCCCTGGAGTTGTTCAAGGCCAGGCTGGATGAGGCTTTGAGCAGCCTGGTCTAGTGGCAGGTGTCCCTGCCCAGGACAGGGGGGTTGGAACTAGATGATCTTTAGGGTCCCTTCCAACCCGAACAATTCTGTGATTCTGTGACAGACTGAGAGAGTTGGGGGTGTTCATCCTGGGGAAGAGCAGGCTCCATGGAGACCTTAGAGCCCCTTCCAGTAGCTGGAGGGACTCTTTAGCAAGGAAGTGTAGCGATAGGTTGAGGTGTATCCTGCCCAAACCATGACAAGGGGTAATGGTTTTAAACCGGAAAAGGGTAGATTTAGATTAGATATCAGAAAGAAATGCTTTACTGTAAGGATGGTGATGCACTGGCCCAGGTTGCCCAGGGAAGTTGTGGATGCCCCATCCCCGGTGGTGTTCAAGGCCAGGTTGGATGGGGCTTTGAGCAACCTGGTCTAGTGGGAGGTGTCCCTGCCCAGGGCAGGGGGGTGGACTAGATGATCTTTAAGGTCCCTTCCAACCCAAACCTGATCCTATGGTATCAGGAAAGACTGAGAGAGCTGGGACTGCTTAGTCTGGGGAAGAGACTCAGGAGTACTCTCATCACTGTGTGCAAATATCTCAAGGGAGGCTACAGAGCAGATGGAGTCAGGCTCTCTTCAGTGGTGCCCAGTGACAGGACCAGAGGCAGTGGCCACAAACTGAAACACAGTAGGTTCTTTCTAAACATCGGGAAACACTGTTGCACTGTGATTCTGACTGAGCACTGGCATGGATTGCCCGGGTCTCCCACCTTGGAGGTACTCAAAACCCATTTGGACATGGTCCTGGGCAACTAGCTCTAGCTGTCCCTGGTTGAGCAGGTGGGTTGGACCAGGTGGCATCCAGGGTCCCTTTCAACCTCAACCATTCTGTCACTGTGGTAATGCAACCTCTAAGAGGTAAAGCAACTTCAAATTGTATAATGGTTTCATAATATTATGGCTACATAGAACTAATATAAAAAGATACAGTTGTTTTACATCGTTAAAAGGAATGCACGTTAAGTGCTTGCTGTTTATGCAAGTGTGTTGATGGTGATACAGACTTTGTGGCAATAAGTGTTGCAAGGAGAGCTGTTGTTCAGATTCTGTTGTTATCTAGCATGTGAAATTGCCCACTGAAGGAATATAAGTACTAAATCTAAAACTGGAAGCATTTGCTGTTTTGACACTTAAATTATGCTTGTTATCATGTAAGTCCATTTAACTTTGAGGTTATTCATTAGTGTAGGCTTCATCTTCCTTCTCCATTTCCTGAATGATGGAGATAATGGGATTGATTCTAAAGTTATTTAAGTGTTGTTATAAGTCAGAGGTGTGTCAAGTGGAGTTAATGATGTTACGTTCATGCAAGCAAAGTGAGAATCAGTAAATTGAGTAGAGGAAAAATGCAGTATGCCAGGAGAGCAAAGACTGAAAAGAAGAATAAATCTTGGTAGGGAGAATGTAAAAATTAAAAAAAAAAGTATCATATGTAAGGAAATATCATATGAGCGAGCTCCTCTGGTTTGGCTTGTTCTGAAAAAGTCCCAGTATCTCCCACCTGGCTAAGCTTTACTGCACGCTGCATACCACACCAGACTGATTTAAGATGTACTGTTTTCGGAAATATATTTTAAAATATTTTTATGATGCATTTATAGGGAAATTGTAACAAACTGGGCTTTCAAAGCCATTCTTCTCATTTCTTTAATTACTATTTTTGCCAGTGTTTGTTCAAAATTCCCAGTGCTATCCCTATTTATAACTAGGCATGTAAACAGTGAAAGTATTAAGAAATTGCATTGCCCCAAAAAAAGAAAAAAATCAAAATATAGTTTAAAATTATGTCTGCACACCATTTTAGTATTTGCATTAAAAGATAACCAGAATCAAGTCTGGTCAAGGATCAGTGAATAATAACCTCGTTTCCAAAAGATCATTGTTATTTTGTGGTTTAGTGTCTTATCAGTTTTCCACGTTAGCAGGTTTTCTCATCTCCCTCTCCAAAGCTTGATTGCTTTCCTTCATTATTTCTCCCTTCTGTTAGGTTTTTGCTCTGCTTTTTATACACCTTTTAAGTCATTTCCCACTCTCACAATTAACACTTAATTATCTGACTACTAAAAAGGATAGTAAGATGCACTCACAGTGTACAAAATAATATTTGAACTTGTTCTGCCAATTGCATGCATAAAAATAACATCTGGCTGCTTCATTGCTGAGAAAACTTGAAGCAATTTGTTCCTCTTTAAACATGTTATGCCAGTTATGTTTCAGGTGTAGTAAATCTTGTTTCATTCATAATTTTCAAAAATATGCATAAAAAGCAATAGCCCTTCTGCGATTACTTATAACTACCTATGAAATAAATATTGTGCAAGCCTCTTTTCATTGTATTTGTTTTAAATTTCAACTTAGCACGTACAAAAGTGTTAGTTCTTTGTGTATTTGGAGAACAGTGGTAATTTTTTCAGTTACTTTGGAAAGTGGAAGTGTAGATGTTATATTATGAAACTACATAATTATACAGATACCTTACTAACACTTTAGTAAGATTACTTCCCAGCGGAGAATTTCAGACTGTTCTCCCAATGTGACGAAGGTAAGGGATGATGGTAGATAATGGACATACAGAAGAGTGAATTCCTCTAAGAACTCCAGTATATAGTTTTGGGTTGGGGTTTTTTTGAGTGTCTGTGCATACTTGGTGGTGGAAGCTCCCTTTTACTTTACATGCTGCCAAGTCTTAGATGGTGGGAGAAAATATGAGTGTAGGTTTGTTCCAGCAAATGGAGACTTCTGTGGTGCTGTAAGCATGAATCTCCGTGAATGCTGCCAAGGACGGTGAAGCAGTCCTTAAGATTCAGCGTTAGCTCTTAAGTCCTAGGTCTGGTAGGATACTCCTGAGACAGAGCCATGCTTTTAGCCTCGATGGGATCATTCAGGGGATCTTTTGGATGAAGTGGTATATACCGCTTTGGCACTGGTAGGGTTTTGGTCTAGTGACTAACCTGTGTTTTGCAGCTAGAATGGATAGCATTAATGGAAGAATCAAGACAAATAAAGGTAGTTTGTTTAAGAAGTACCGTAAAAAAAAGGTTAAGAGGTTTTGGGTCCAATTTTCTGAAATTGTGAAATTCTTTTTTAATATAAGCTATTCAGTCATATCTTGGTGGACTGATCTCATCAGATTTTATAATTTAACCTGAGATATTTTGGTAGGAATTGTCCAAGGAAAACTCCGGAGATGCAGCAAATGACATTCAATTGTGGTATCATTTGATATGTCTTACCACGCCTTTGGGTTAGACATGAAATTAAAGGTATATCTGTGAATATAGCTTTCAAAGGAAGCGACAGGGTGAGGCTTAGCACAGTGACCGGTTCTCACCAAGAGTAATGGCATTCCTAATATCCTTCTTTCCTATATTAACCTTTTGTCATTTTTGTGTTGTCTGTTGTACTATTACATTTTATACCTCAACATCATATATTCTTTAAAATATCCGATGGGATGTAGTTATTAGAAAGAAATAGAAAGTCTTTTTGTAGCATTGCATTGTAATTATTGAAAGATTATCCAAATTACCTGCTTGAAGTACATGAAGTGTAAGGTAAATATATCTAATAGTTTTATATTCACTTTCTGATGACCTTGTTTCCCCAGGCATGTAAAATTTTCCATGAAAAAAAGATAAAAGTACAGATTTTCGGGCAAATTATTTTTCACATTTGGGATTCTAGTGTGCGTGAGACAGTTTTTCTTTTACAGTCTGTTTAAAATTAAGTCAGAATTACTTATAGAAGCATTCTACATTATCTTGCCAGATTATGAATAAGTGTTCTGGGTAGAAATCTGTAACAATAAAAATAAATAGATGGTTACTTGTGAGAAGAAAAATTTTTATGTTTTTAGATTAAAAGAATAATGGTTTTGTATTCTAAACAGTTTTGTAAACTGTTTCACTTGCAAAACATGCTTTTTTCCCGAAGGCTAACAAATCTAGCTATAAGGGAAAAATGACTCCAAAGCATCAAAATAATTTAATTTTTCTGTAAAAAAAAAAGTGCTATCCACTTCAACTTTTCTCATATTTAGAGGATTTTGTAGCCTGCTTGCATAACTAGTGCATGAAAAAAAAGTTATACTAGTGGGTTGTTTTTTCAGTTATTCATTATTTATGAAGTGCAGAGAAAAATAGTTACAAATGATGGTTTCAGGGGTTTTCCTGTAGCTATACTATTTTGTTCAAAGGATTTACTCATACTGGTTTAATTCCAATGGAAAGTCAAGGCTTCTCTTGTCCTGACCTACATTTAAAAAAAAAATTAATACGTGTCTTTATATGTATAGGACAAATATATTGGTTGAAAAAAATCCCCTATTTGTTTAATATTAGCTTATGATACATGCCAAACACTTGTTATCGTGGCAATACTTTTTTATTTCACCTTTCTTATTTCACCTTTATTGTTGCTTGAATGCACGTAACTGTGTTGCAACAGATAATTCTTTACTCTTAACTGTGCTGTGTTTGATGTATACTCTATAAGGTATTTCTCTAGCGAGTGCTGTTTCCATGGATGGGTGTCTGTGTTCAACAGCCTCAGTGACTTCACAGAGTTCTTTATTCCATTTAGAAAGACTGTTTTACGTGAGTACGTGTTACACGTGAAAAGACTTGCAACTTCTGCGCTGAAAGTGTATATTTGTAAATGTGCATAATAATATTTTCAAATAAGTTTTTGAAGACAGAGTTTGTATTCTATATTTTTCAGTCCATTAAGAAGAAAAAAATACTTCCTATCCCTCAGGAAGAGATAGGTGTGGGAGTCCCTGCTCCACTATCTTGCAAAGTGCTGGAAAAGTATCATTCTGGCTCTGGGGTTTCTCAGTAGGAGACACAATACTGAGTCCCAAAATTACTACTGTTCCATGTAATGCACAAAATTCAACTTATTTAAATGGTTAAAATTTTATACCCTGTAACTGGTTTTAGTTCTCAAGTATTATTTATATAGCAAATGTTCTTTATGCCAGTCATAGTATAAATTGCAAGGCGAGTTGGGAGTACAATGAATAGAAATTCTGCTACATGTTTCAACCTAAGAAGAATTCATCTATGAATTGGAATTCCAACTCCCATGTGTGGCCTTAATAGTAATTTTGTAGGTAAGCAAGAGTATCTTTTTCTCCCCATCTTCTGAAATCAGAAGAAAAAGAATATATAAATATTTGCCTTCACAAAGGCAGAGACTTAACTTGCTGCTCAGGATGGATTTTCTCCCAAAGTTTTTGTTTCGAGCTGCAGTATGTTCCAGAGTAAAATGGACCAGCTAGGAAACTGCAGGAACAAAATAGGAACTGAGTTTATCAGGGAGGTAGTGGCATGATAGTATTGAGACTTAACCTTAGTAGATGACAGGCATAGCAGTTGCATTATATGTGAATACGGAGCCTGAGAAGCTCCTTGGTGGCATCTGTAAGTGACGTACAGCCAGGCTGAGCTATAACACCCACTCAAGTCATGCTTTTATCCCAGTCTGTGCAGCCAAAATGCCCTCCACAAATTCAACAGGGTTAAATACTTCTTACAGGAGACAGCCTAAATTAGTAGGGAACTAGGTATTTATCCAAAGGATAAAGTTAGCCTTATATTTAACTGCAATGTAACATACTACAAAATACCTAGTTCTTGTGCGTGTTGAACGGAAACATTTAACTTGGTGGTGACAACTGTCAGAAAGAAATGTGTATGTAAAATTGGAAAAATCCTGTCCCGACTTAAATAGACTGGTATATAAAACTAGCATGAAGTCAGAAAGATTAACTCTTTAATCAAAATTGTTGCTGTGTTGGAAGAATCTTTGTTCTTTTTCTGAAGCCTTGTAGCAATACTAGAAATCTAACAGTCAATCTTCTTTCAATGACACTTCAATGTGGTTTACACTACATTAGCAGCAGATCTTTGCAATATGTTTTCTACCCCGGGGCGGGGCGAAATTTCCCTCTTCTTTTTATTTTATCTACAAATAAAATAGAAGAGTTAGGTAATCGTTAGAAGGTTAATGCAGTTTGTCTTGTAGGCTTCTGAAACCAGACTTCTGATCTGTGGACAACTGTTTTGAGGGATTTTCTTTGTTTCTGTTGGAAACAGCAAAGTAAGATTCTCACTTTGCTTCATTCAACAAAATCCTAACAATGTTTAGTGTTTGGAGATTGCAATCTATACATCAGACTGAAAATTGTCCTGCTTAGTTGAGAATTAATTAATCTGTTCCTTAAAACATATAGGATCTGTATATCCTTAATGTTGCAATAAAGATGACAGCCCGATTGGTTTTCCCATTCTATTTTGCTCTTTTCTGGCTGTCAGTGATATGATCATACAATTACATAATGGGACCCTGAGTCAGCTGGATCTTTTAATTGGATTTAAATAGACCTTCTCCTTATAGAGCACTCCCAAAAGAAAGCTAAAAGGGTTTTTACATGTTTTAAATGACAAGTTCTGTTAGAACTAAAACTAGAATACTTAAGTTTTTGAACAGAAGACTCAGAGCAAATAAATAATAAATAAAAAGGGTTTAGTTTCAAGTCTTCTCCTGCCTATTGTGTCCTTAGAGGCAAGTCCTTTTTTACAGACTTGGTTTCAGCTGGTGACTTTCTAGGTTGTAGCAAACTCTGCTCTGTTTGTTCCCTTTAGCTCCTGTGAGCTTCTGAGTTCCCCACAGAGACCCTTCTGGCTGCTCCCTGCTCATCACTGTGTTTTTTCTAACTCTATTTGAGTGGCTTGTTCCCTGCTGTCATCTTGTGCCTGCCCATTCTGGGCTTGGGAACCATCTCCCCAGTGCACACACTTGGTAGCGCCCAAAGGATGGACTGCTCTTTCCTTTTCTGTGGAGGGCTTCCACCTAATCCCATGACTCTTTTTAGAGTAACATAAATTGTAAACCACAACATAGATTCTGTCACAACATTTTTCCTTCTGTACTTTCAAAATCAAGACCTACCTACCCTGAAAAGCATACCGTATTTTCCATATTAAAACAAACACCATTCCAATATCAGTGGAGGTCCACTTCCGTGAGTGTTCTCACAACTGTAATCCTTAAATGGTGTGTTCATGTTACGCAGTCGTATTTTCAGGAGGATAAAATTGATAAAGCTGCCTTTATTTTAAACTTTGCATGCTGTATTGTATTGAGGCTTTGGCTGTTGTTTGTTGTTATTGTCATATGAACCCAGCTCTTTGGGATAACCTGCTTTGTAATTTCCACGGTGTACCGATATGACCTTTTGTCATATGTAAGAAGTCTCATATTGCATCAAAAGGATACATTTAAAAAATGTTCTTCACTTGCTTTTCGTGGATCGTGTGTAGTGATGCTGTGCCCTGTTAAAACTGCCCTGTTGCCCTCAGAAGACTTTCTTTCACTGGTGGATTTAAGTGTTTCACAATGCATCATTTGTATATCAGTTTTTTGAGTATATTGGTCTCTGGGGAGAAGAGAACTATATACTTCATTTTTATTTAACTTTCTGACAGAAGTCATTCTTCATTCACTTTTACTTATGTAAGCATAAAATAAAACAAAATAGATAAAAAAACTGTTGGGTGAAAAAGGGCAATTTTAGTGGGGTTAGTGATCAGGCACTATACAGTGTATTAGATATCAGCCTGTCATATACGTTTCTGTAAGCAGTTTGAATAATGCATTAAGACATGAGGATTGGCATAAAACGTTAACTTATTGCAATGCCCAGAATTTTAGTTTGAAAAAGCAGGACAAAACAGGATCACAAAGAATTAGGGTGGTTCTTACTTCATGCTTACAAAGGGCCCTTCCTGGGGTGAAATTGCAATTGGAAGGGGAGACGATATCTGTACTCTCTCCACTGCAGAGAAAGCAGGGTTACCCTGGGCTTGCTGTACTGCGCTGGGTGACACAAAGGAGCAGAATGCTCCCCCTTAACCTTGTTCCTCAGAGGTGGTGTGTGCTACCAGTAGAGCTGCTCAACCTTAGCCCTCTCTATCTGAGAAGAGAGAATTTTTATTTTGTCCATGTGGAGATACGTGGCATATAGCCATATATGCCATGCATAGCCATTTTGTTCTGTCTTCTCATTGACCACAGAATTACTTTCTGCTAAGTAATTTAACATAGTTCATGGCCCTTAACATGAAATTCATATTAAAATTCTTTACTTCTGATAAATGAAATAATTTATCCTCATTTTGTTCATGTAGGTGAGATTATATTGAGTTCTGAATGTAGACTCATCAATAGAGAGATTCATGTTTTGATATGAATAGAACTCACTGAATCCCCCCCCAGTATATTGATGACTACAATGCAGGATTTTATCCTTCTGCAGTGAGAATTACCTTGGATACAGCATTTTCCTCTTTTGTATCATGTGCTCAGCTTTTAACTTTGTTTAGAAAATGTTTTCCTCACCCTGCTTGTAGAAGGTGGGATCATTTTGAACTCTTAACCAGTTTCCAGTCTTTTCCGTGGCTGATTCATTTATTTTGCCATTGCTCAGATTCCTTGCTGTTGTGAAGAAAATAGATGCCAAGTTCAGTGGGAAAAATAATTTACTGTTTGTAAGTCTATCAGAATTGTAACATGTTCTTCGGATAGTTTCCCAAATCTCCTGTGAATTTTTGCTAGCGTTATTATGTGGAACCCACTGGTGTACTGTGAGAGTAGATTGTACATGTCCAAGGCTTGATTTTGTCTTCTGGAAATGTCAACAATGCAATATCAGTAGTGATCTGATAAATGGTTTGTTGTTGGGACATTACTGTCGGTTTGCAGAGGAAGCCTTTCTGCCAGAAATGGTAACTATTTAGCACTAGATCTGATGTGTGGCCATAAAAACTGTGCTCTTACATCACTGATGGAACAAACAGATGTTATACTCACCTGGTTAATTGCCCATTCTTGTTTGCAGGATCTTCTGCCTCTCCACTGGACGTATAGGTAGACTTCTGCGCAGTTTCTAACCACCTGCGTTACAGGCTTATCACAGTGCTTACAGATAATTCCGTAGGAGTATTCTCAGAAGAATTGTGTTTTAAAACATGGTAAAATAGAACTCTTACTGTCAGATGTCCGCTTTAGATATGCATGCAAACCGAACTGAATAGTAGTACAAAGCTCCACATTTCAGGTCACCAGTGACTTTACAATTTTCGATGACCCTGTAATATCTTCTCTTGAAGAAAAACCCAAACAAATCACACACACACACCCCACCGGGGGGGAGGTGGTTTAATTTTGGTTTTGTTTGTCTTTCACTATCCAAATTTAATTTAATTGGCAATATATTGAATTCATTTTCCCCAAGTCGAGTCTGTTTGGCCTATGACTGCAATTGGTAAGTGATCTCCCTGTCTTTATCTTGACCCATGAAATTTTCCATCTTATTTTCTTCCCTTTTCTTGTTAAGGAGGAGGGTGAGTGAATGACAGGGTGCATGTTTGGCTGCTGGCCAACGTTAACTGATCATCATATGCTATAAAAGCATTTGAATTCAGGAATAGAAGATACAGGAGACAAGAATCAGACTCCATTATTGGTTTGTGTGTGTGTATAAATATATATATATATATATATAAAAATATATATCAAAGTATGTCCTTTTCTTTCTACAGAAAAGGAACTTTGCTAATCATGATGGAAGGTACTTCTTGTTTCCTGCTCTATTAAGAACTCTCCTTACAGGGATACATGTTCTGGTAAAGGAATTGGGGAATCCTTCAAGGTGGGAATGTATGTATACACATATGCTTTTTTTTTAGTCTATTCTGATATAAGTAAATGAGACATTTATCTTTAGTTTATATATAATCTCTGTGAAGGGCCTTGGTTTTGTCCCAGAAGTACTCTTTTACTCAACCAACAGATGTAGGTAACATCACTGCAGTCAACAGAATATCCTTTGCCCTGGAGGCCTAACAGAGACATTAGTTTTTTTTCAGGTAGTTCAGATTCGAAGCGGAGCATGGGTGATCAATGTTTCAACCATGTTTTTATCATTGAAGTCATTTACATTTAAGAAGACAATCTCTCCCTCAGCTATTAATAATTTATCACAAGGAGGCAGTGTACTGGAGTATTGATTACATATCTGCAAGCTTTTGTGTAGTAAATATCCCTCTGGATTTAGCTGAAAAATCTCGATATGAACTTTTCACATAAAGTTTGGCAATTACTCTTCTCTCCTTCCCCTCTTCACCTAGTCTCATTTTTTTATAGTGTTAATAGACAGAATCCACGCAACTGAGTAACGTATGTCGTCCTTCATCAGTGATTTGGTTGAAAGATCGCTACCTATATTTTCTAGGTGTAGTAAAGACTCTCTTGGGCTGAAGCTTGCTTTAACAACTTGAAAACTGAAACAAAAATGGTAGAAAAACAGCTGCGTGTTCCCAGAAGTCATGATATGCAAAATATAACCAGGCCAAGAAATCTTCATGGAAAGGCGTGAGATAGGTTATAAGATATAAATATCAAGATATATAATAATTTACTGGCTGTTAATGAGTTCTATGTCATAAATGCAATATTTAATCAAAAGTCTTGCTGAAATGAGGCATAAAAATTAGATTTTTCATGATTAAAGTTTACATAATTTAAAGTTTACGTGGCATTTATGATATAAATGTATAGGCATATAACTATGCCTTGTCTTCTGATTTTTAGCAATTCCTGTTAGAATATTTTTAATTACTAATTCATTATTATGTGACACAAATAATGGATATTGCTAAACTGATTTACATGATAGGGATGATTTTTTTTTTTAAATTATGCAGGGAGAACCTACTGTAGTTAACATTTGTTAATATTTTATTAATCTTATTTTCCCAGGTCCCATTTTAAGCTTTTTGGGGGGTTGCTTGTAGCAATAGTAAATTTCTTTTTATACGATTCTCTCTTTTCTTTTGATTCCACCCAAGGAAAAGTTGTCTTTTGAAGCTAATTTGCAATTATTTTAGCCAAGATAGAGGAACCATAAAATCAGAAATACTCTGCTTTTATATTCTCATAAATGAGTTGTGGATTAGAATCCAACTGGGATGACACATTTTAAATTCATATTTTGGAGAGCAGGTGACATAGTAAGTATGAAAAGTAACTCTCCAGGAAACAGATTTAGAAAAACAGGAATATCTCAATTTTTTTATTTATATATACAGTTTGTAAATTCTAAGTTAATTTAAGATGTAGTTGGCAAATCTGCTAGATCCAAACTGAAATGAAAACTCTTTATGAAATGGGAATGTGTTACTGCTCCGTGCTACGGGTTAGTAGTGTGTGCTCGATATCATATTGAACATACTGATTTGACTATATAAATACATAGTTGGGCTCTTCGAAGTTGTATACATACACACACAATAATGAAAAGTTAGCTGTTGTTTACCATACGCAGAATATCTTAAAAACTGATCATGTTTACTGTATTTTTATATGTTTTCAACAAAAGTATCCTTGAGTGTTCTGCTCCATGCTGTTCGTAATATTGTTCAGATGAGACCGAATGGAAAAGTTGCGTAAGAATGACAAGATTCTTCAAGTTCACTTCAAAATTCACTACCTGCAGACACTGTGTCTGTATCAGTGGATTACTTGAATGTTAACAGAAGGTGAACATAAATGGGGCAAATAGCAAAGCAAAATTCATGTTATTTAATTGTGGAATTAGGATGTTTACGTGTGCAAAACTTCTTATATAACTTCACCCATCATATCCATAATGCATATCACATAAGCTAAACAGCTGTAACCTATCAATTGTCTTACACTAGATATGGAGTTCCATGGAAACTGTTTATTTCTTCAGAGTATTTTTTGTTTGGTTTTAATCCTATCTTTGTTTCTTGCTGTACTATGGGCATTCACATGGAATGAAGAAGAAATAATTAATCTAGGTATTCCTGTGGTTGTACGGGACCTGGCTGAATTTCATGCAAACCTGTTTTAGTTCTCTCTAATCATCTTCTGTGCTAAGATTATGTTCTGGGGGAACAATGGGATCATAACTTTATCTGAAAATGGTCGCGCAGGGTCTTTGTTGTATATCTTCACTACTCGTGAGAAATGTGTGTGCTCTTGTGGAAACCACGGTAAAATAAAATTTCATTTCTTTCCTCTAGTAGTAGATTGCTCCTCTTCAGTCTTATTGCAGGGTTGTCTAAGGCCAAGCTAACCTATTTGTTCCTGATTTGGAATGATGAAATTTGGAAAAAAGAATACTTGTGAGGTAGATAACTTTTCAGTGTGCTCAAGACCATATTTTTCCCTTTCAACTATGTCATTAGCTTGGCTGGTTTTCTGGGTATGTTAAAATTCTTCGAATAGGAATTTGCTGTGCAAATGCATAATCTGCCTTGCATATTTCCTAGTTTTTATCCATTTGGTTCCTGGTGTTAATAATACGTATGTTGATACATAAAGTAAATTTTTCATTCTCGTTTTTCAAAATTACCTGCTTTTTGTCACATACACTTGAATTTCATGTCCGATTTTGGTGGAGGATCTGCTGCCTCTTTAAAATATATTTTTACACAATGATGCACCACTGAAATAACAAATGTTTTAGGAAAATGCTTATTTTCAATTAAAGAAACTCTTGATTTGATGGTTAATAGGAATGTTATAGTCAGCTATAAAAACTAGGCAAATACATGTAATTCATGTGAAAAACAGGCAAGTACTGACTGACACCAACACTAATTTAGTGTTGGCTTTTAGTAGTTAATATTAGCATTTAAATTCTGTTTTATCCTTTCTCCTATTAACATGATCCAATGAATTCTGTATTTTTATATAGTACAGTTAAAAGCAGATGAATTAGCATACAATATTTATATTGACCAAATTAACGTGCAAGCAACTACCTTTGGCATGAAGGTTGCCTTTTGCTGCCTCAGTAGACAAATAAAGTTTGTCTTCCTCATAGTAACTCTTTGACATAAGAATACCGGAACATAAGTTCTTGTTGATCATTTTCAAATGTTTCTCTCATATGCAGTTGCTTCTTCGAATTCCTAAAAGATGTCATCCTAAGTAGAAGCAGGTTTAGGTCATGACCAGAGACCTAGCAATCAAAATATACTTTGAACAAGCCTTTGTACATGCTTGCTTAAAAATGAAAAATAGTTCAAAGACATTATTTATATTTTTGCTGTTTGTCTCTGAATACTGTCAATTAAATTACCTTCTAATATTTTGAAAATTTTGCTATGTACAACTTAGTTAAGGGCAGGTTTTGCCATCATGAATTTCTACAGTTGCTGGAGCATAAAGGGACAATAGTAAAATTGCATGGCAGCTCCCAGGAAAGGACATCAAAGCATTTTTCAAACTTTAATGGACTAAATCAAGCTCAAATAAATGGTGAAATTAAGCAATGTTGGAATGGAACCATTTTCAAATTGCTAGAAAGCACTGGAAAAGGAGAAGGAATAATAATACGTATTTTCTATACAGCTTCAGCAACACCAGCTACTCTAGTTTGTGAATTAACTGTCTATTCAACATTTTGTCATGTACATTAGGTGTTATAATGCATGAAATGAATACATAGTCACATACCAGTAGCTGCAGTTCCAAGTAATGATCGACAATACTGCCTCTAGCTAGCTAACACTTTTTCCTATGAAATATTTTCTGCATGACCACATCACATGGCAGCAGGCAGCAATGGAATTTATGAACTAGCTGGAGCTATCAGTGTTAGTGAGGAAGCAATAGAGAAAGATGTATGTTAAAAAAAAGCGGGGGGGGGGGGGGGGGGGGGGGGCGGGGAACGGCGGGAAGGCTAAAGAAAAATAGCCAACCAGAAAAAAGTTGTCAATATGTCACATAGACATTTTAAACTAGCAGTTTAATGGCAGTGCAAATTCATGTCTGTGTCCTATTTTTAAAATTTTCAGCTTTTCCTAAATATAGCTTCCAGCTGAGCATGTTTATTTTCGGTATAAATAACTCAAAGAAACCTGACATGGAATGAAAATTTCAGCTTTATGTCAGGTTAGAACCATGATTTGTTTGCATGACTGGGAGTTAGGAATGTTCAGATTCTTGTTAGGTCGAGTGTTTTGCTGAAGTCAAGTCAATAAGTATGATTCTTTCACAGAAAGAGAACTTAACTTTTCTCTCAAGTTGCAGTGGTTTGAAATGAGTCTTCTTTTTCCTCCTATGAGTATTTATCTAGCTATTCTCCCCACACACTGCTGCAATACTTACGTACCACGTGTAGAAGTGGATTGCAAATGAAGTTCCCTATTCATATTACTTAAAACCAGTAAGAAAAGCATGATTTTTTTTTTCAGGCATCTCTACATGTGTCACTATCACGATGTTTGATACTGTTATTCTTGAAGGCACAACAGTTATATGATGCCAATATTTTTTAGATTTACAGAACCCAAGTCAATGAACTACACACTAGTTAGATGAAGTCAAGACTTAACACAATCAAGAGATAGTAGGAACATAATCCATCGTACTGTGGGGACCAACTGTAAACTATCTGGGTTTGTTAATCTCACTATATATTAGGCTATGAAAGGAATATTGACAAATTAATACAGAAAAAAATAGAAAAAAAAATATAGACATTCCCCGCTATTTTATCTGCATTGCCCTTTTTTAAGTTTTGCACACAACAAAAATAACTTAGAAACACGCGTCCAGGTTAGAGCACGCTACGTCTATAAAGCAAATGCATGGCTGTGTTTTATAACTGTCATTAATGTGGAAAATTAGAAAGAAACTTCGTATTTCTGTCTCAAATTTTAGCATTGATGTCAAATGCAACTTCTGTGAGATAACTCAATGTGTAGTAGGTACTAAGCAACTTGTAAATCTCTGTTTTCATACAAAGACCTTGGTCACAATACCAGAGACTGACTGGCTAGGAAAAGGACCTAGAGGTCTTGGTAGATGGCAAGCTAACCATGAGCCAGCAGTGTGCTCTGGCAACAAAGGGAGCCTGCTCTATCCTGGGCAGTACTGTCAGGAGCATGGCCAGTACCACAGAATGGTTGAAGTTGGAAGGCACCTCTGGACGTCATCTGCTGCAACTCCCCTGCTCAAGCAGGAGTATCCTAGAGTAGGCTGCTCAGGACTATGTCCAGGCATCTTTTGAATATCTCCAAGGATGGAGATCTCACAAACTGTCTGGGAAATCTGTTCCAGTGGTCAGTCACCCGCACAGTAAAGAAATCAAGGTCCCTCTGGATAGCAGCACGACCATCTGGCATATCAGCCACTCTTCCCAGTTTTGTGTCATGACCAGACTTGCTGAGGGCACAGTCTATCCCTTATCCAGGGTGCATCAGCAGGAATTTGTCATCAGTGCTCTCCAGGAACCTCCTGGATTGCTTATGCTCTACTGTGTTATCCATAATTTTGTAGGCACTTTGTTGATTTTACAAGGGCATGCTTGAGGAGACTCCTTTTAAGCCCTGTGGTGCTGATTTTGTGTTACCTTTTGTTCACATCACCTCAGGCCCTTTGCTCATCACTCCCTCACAGGGCTGCAGGTAACTCTCTTCCTCCCCTCTTCCTAGTTTAAAGTATTTCTTACCAGGTGAGCCATTCTACTGGCAAAGATACCTTGGCCTGGCTCAGTGAGGTAGCGTCCAACTCTCCCAAGCAGATGTTGATCCTCAGACTAGGTCTGAAAATCACAGATACTGAAGCGCTGCTGCTGCTGTTGCCAACATCAGCTCTGCAAACAATTGTTAACACGCAGTATCAGAGCCCTCTTCACTCTCAGTAGCAGGATTGAGGAGAATGCTACCTGGGCCCCCAAACCCCTGACCATCACCTCCAGAGCTGTGCAGTCTCTTTTGATAGCTTCCAAATTGCCCCGGCAGTATCATTGGTGCCCAAATAGAAAAACCAGTGGAGGTAATAAAGAGTGGGGCAAGCTTTGGCACCTGGCAGCTCAGGTGCTTTACTTTAAAGTAGATTGAGGAAGGGATTGTTCCCCTCTACTCAGTGCTCATTGTACCTAACCTAGGATACTGCCTCTAGTTTTGAGCTCCTCAAAACTATAAAGAAGGTAATAGCTGGTGCAAAGGCCTCCTCAAGATGGTCAGGGCTGCAGCACGTACCCTGTGAGGAGACAGTGAGGGAACAGGACTTGTTCAGCTTGGAGATCAGCAGGCTTTGGGGCAACCTAAGTACCTATGATGAGATCAAGAAGATGGAGCATGGCTCTCCACAGAGATGCGTGGCAAGAGGAGGAGAGACACAAGTTGAAACAAGGTAGGTTCAAACTGGATATAGGGAAAACTTTTTCAGTGTGAGTAGTTAAGCTTTAGAACAGGCTGCTCAGAGAGGCAGGCGTGTGATCTCCACTCTTGGAGGTTTGCAAAGACCATCACGATCAAATCCTGAGCAGCCATGGTGTGACCTCATAACTGACTGTGCTTTAATTGGGAGTGTGGGCTTGAAACCTCTTGAGGTTCCTTCCAACCTGAGTTACTGTGTGATGATATGATTTTCAGGACTGAAATGCAAGCAATAGCTGAGAATTCTTACTCATCGTATAAGATAAACTGAAATTTTTAAAGTCCCTTTTTGGACATGATTGTACTTAATAAAAGTAGTGAAGCATTCACCAGAGTTAAACTTTTGCTCTAATATCTCAGATGAGTTTCTTATTCATCTATGTGTGGCTTGAATGCTTTCTGCCTCAAAGACTGTTGAATTTCTTAATAGAAAGCTAAAGGGTTCAAATGTGGGGCACAGTGAATACTCAGAGGGGCTGAGGTGATTAGGGCGCTCAGCTGGTGGTGGCAGGTTCACATTCAAATCCCCCTTCTGTTTGACTGCTATTTTACTTGCTATTTTGTTTATTTGAGCTCTGCTCAAAAAATGTAATTGAATATTCAAAGTTGTATGTATAAAAAAGAGTGTTAGGTTGGAATGCAGATGGCATGCACTATAAATACAATAAAGGCAAATATTTTTTCCAGATAATAGCCCTTTTGTAAATGCCACAGTTTCCCATGCTTATCCTTTTCCAGTTGTTTTGTAGAAATGAGTAAAGCAGTAGAATGCAATGGAAGCATGGATTTGCATAACTAAATCTAAGTAAGTTTCTAAAAGTACTCAGAATAGCTGTAGAAGATTAAAAATAAATCTTGGTGTTCTGGCCCATTATATTAAGATGTGTGCCTTAGCTTTGGCTAAGTCAGCCAAGTCTTATAAAAGAAATTTCAAGTGGGTCACGCTGTTGCTAGGTTATATGAATCTGAGCTAACTTTGGCTTGTCTCATTTTAATATGCTTGATCCAAACAGAGATAATTAAAAAAATTTTTTTTTGAAGTTCCCTAATATCATTTAATATCACATCTATACTTGTCATATAAATACAGTGCCTGTCTCATTTTTATTCAAATCGCAATCTATCAAAATTGTCTTTTGACAGGATTTTGACTACTTCTTATAGTAATAACTAATAGTTCTTTTTTACTATTTCCCAGGGGGATAAAAAAGTGTGTATGTGTGTGGAGGGGGAGAAGGGTAGAAATACTGAAAATAGTTTCCATTTTTACCCTTAAAATGACTCAGGAATTTTATCTGTGTCTTGTAATTTTCATATAAGGCAGCACTCTGGAAAGGCCATTATGGTTTGCTTTTATTCTGTTTGTGTTTAGTTAAAGGAAAGTGTAGGGCCACTTTCAAAAATAAAGCTGAATCTTTAATTGCTCCTTGTAATAAATCTTTTAAGAATAGATGAAATTATTGATATATGTTGCACTCAAAGGGCTTTTAATACTTTTGTGCACAGGTGATAATGGGTTGGAAAAAAAAGGGTTGAAAAGAGTGATTGCAAAACTAACAATAAATCAATCAAATGGTTCTGGTAATATGTCTCATAGCCACAGTGTGTGATGCTTAGTTTATGACATCTTAAGATCTCCAAAGCTGATTTATTCTTCCAGTAATCAGTGTTCTGATCCATTAGTTTTTATAACGTAGAGAGATGTCACTGGTTTTTTTTCCATGAATGATTTGTATTTTGAAATTGCACATCTGTCAATCAAGACAAACCCAAGGATTTTAAAAAAAAATATACCTTGACTGTAGGTTTATCCCTGTACACTGGTGTTGGTGGATATTATTATTCAGTGAAATTCTTTATTACGCTTTCTAGTTTTGGATTTTTTGTCTAATATGTAGCCTAAACAAGTTTTTATTCAGCTATGATAATTGTTTTACTATTCTCTATGTTGGTATTTTAACAGAACATGACAGTCAGAGATACACCACCCCAAACACATCTCAGCTCTGAGGCACAATATATTTTGTATGAAGTGTAATTTCTTAGATATTTATAGTAGTTATCAGCATATCAGAAATGATCATAAAAGATTGTATCAGAATGTTAATCCAGACAACTTCGAAGTTAAAAGTAGTTTTATTATTGAACTAGGTAATATTATGTTTACATCTTATCACTTCTCAAATAAAGATTATTGCTAAATCATTGAATTCGGGTACATAAAAAATTGACCAAACATTAAAAAAGTCCAAACCAAAACATTTGTGTGTACTTTTAGACTCTACCTTCGCAGTGCAGGGTGAAAGACTAAAAATGTCTGGGTTATGGCTCTTTGTTTTGTGTTGTTTTGTTTTGGTTTTTTTTGTAATCAATATAAAAATTATCATTCTCTTTTATTAGCCGTTTGTGGGGTAGTAAATTCTAACACTGAGAGCTTCTCCAAAGGTCTCCTACTTTCTTGGCATGAAAGTGCAAGGTGTGGGAGCCTGGGTATCCTGCGTGATATGAGCAGTGCCTTCCCCCGTGAGGGCACACTGGCCTGTCCCAGGGCGCAGCTGGAGAGAGAAGAGGGTGCTCTGCGGGGCACCGGGCAGTCAGCAGGGTGTTTGGGAAGCTGTGGTGTGCATTGAACGTTGCCCATTTGTCATGAATTACATGCAGTGCTCGCTGTCAGTGGCTAAAACCAATTTGTTCTCAAGACATGGCCATAGAATGATGGCAGGAAAATTTGGAGCTGAAAAGATGATAGTTGTCTGCTTGAAGCTTCAGCGATGATAAAATTGGCATTGGATAAAGATGTTGCTCTAGGAATGTAGATGCAAACAGATGTGTCATTTTTTTGTATTCATTCAAAACCTAGGGATAAAGACAACTTAGATCTCTGAAATTATGTCAGTTACAACTGATAATTGTCTAATATTAACTTTTAGTTGTCTCCATTCTTTTGTTTTCTCCTTCGTTCTGTTTTGCTTTTACCGCCATTTCCCTCTACTGTCCATACACCCAGCTCAATAAACCCAACTCACAAGAAGTCCAGTAGCTGTGAAATAGCACGTGGTACCGTTGTAGACTTTTGTGCCATGCGTCTGCGTTGCTGTCACTCTCTTACAGCCCCGAGCCCCGTTGTGAGGGAGGGCAGGAGGGACAGAGCTGAGGCCAAGCAGGCAGGGAGGGATGTGGTAGCTGGTACGTGCCACCCTGGCTGGACTGGGGGACATGGAGCCTTCTTGGTCTGCTTTAAACCTAGTTCTGGTGCTGCAGTTGTACCTGAGGGGTGGTTTTATATGATTTTTTCTTAATTCTGGGTATGTTGCGTGGAAGTATTGTGTATCTCTACATGTATATTGACATCTTTTTGATTATTTCATTGTTCTTGGCTACTTTAAAAAATAGGGAAGGACTTAAACCAAAGCTGGAATGCTGTGCTGTTTTGAGGCCTAGAATGGGCACTGATAGAAAGGAGACTATCAAACAGATTCTTGCTAATGAAAAGTTTATGAGCTAGAAATCTGTTCATATTCTAAAATGTAATTATTGCTTTGGTTTCAGTTTGGCTACTGGCTACTATTAAACTGAAACCAGCAGAAAAATAAAAAGAAAGAAATTAGTAATTTTGTTTGTACAAGTGAAATGTGATTGGGATTTCTCACTGTTGTGTTCGAATTTCCTTGTGTGTTTGCCTTTTGGTTTTCTTTTTTAATAATTTGGTCTTAATATAGTTAGAAGGAGTCAGTAATGGTTTAGGTAGGGGGGAATTCTTTTGGCAGGATTAAAAAAAAAAAAGTGAAAAAAAGGAAAGTTAACTTAATATGGAAAGCTACTAAAGTAGTACCACAGCATTTTTTCCAGTAAGCTTGGCACTCTTTGCTGAGTTTTGCACTATACAGCCATTAGCAGGCTGGTCAATGCATTGCTTTATGAGGCAATTATTTCAGCATACTCTATTCAAAATACACATTAGAACTTAACCTTCTGAATCCTGAAGTAGCATTTTTATCACCCAACATTAGAAAAGAGTTGGAGTCAGCAATTTCCCCTTTCTTTTTATGATCTGGTATCATTAATAAAGCATTGAGCTGGTAGCTTCTTACAATTCTCCAGGATAATTTGTGGCACAAAAGGTGTTACTGTGATACAGTTGTCTGTTGACTTATTCAATAGCAGGGGAAACACAGAAATTGTGTAAAAATAAAAATGAGTAAGGGGACGGGGAAAGGAGCTCTTAAAACAAATGTAGGACTGATACACAGCATATTAGGCCTGCTGCTATTGGATATGCACAAGTAGAAATGGGAAGTTAATATGGAATTTCTAATTAGGGTCACATGCTAATGAACTCCCTCTTCATGTTAGTTTTATGCCGCTTCAGAAATTTTTTATCATATGCTTAAAAATTTATGGATAGAAACATTAATGAAAATGAAGCGTGAATTGGAAATTGTGCTATTATGGAGATGAGTATGGCCATGGCTAGTCTGATTTCTAAGGAGGGATCCTTTTATTGCCATTTTTTTGAGGGATGAGAAATGATACAAGTAAAATTAATGACTAGGCATATTCTTTGCCCTGGCTTGGCTGGTGTTATTATATTTAAAGTTATAAAAGCTGGATTTAATAAAATTTTGAATTAATTATAAGGGGAATCTTAATCATAATTGGCAGTCTTCTATAAGAGTAAAACCTGTAAATCAGCAGAAGTGTGAAATTAATATAGTGAAGTGCATATGTTTCTATACACCTATATGTGTATATATAATATGTATATATACATATAATATATATGTATATAAATACAGACACAGCAGTCACGCACAAATATAGGTATAGTGAACGTTTTTATACTGACTTTTTTGTTGAAGGCTATCTCCTCTTCTTGCTGTTTGACAACAAAATTACTCTTTAAGTTCTGTGAAGGAACGTTTTGGGTGTAAATTTTCCAGAACTGGCATTTTTTCTCTGGTATCTTATAAAAATCAATTGGGCTTGCTATTTAAAATGTCAAACCCCAGAACACTACCTGTTGTATTGTTTCTTTTGGTCCCACTAAAATTATCATGCAATCTTGTATAAAATATATTGAAAACATCTGGTAGTCTGTCTCGTTGGAATTGCCTTTGGAAATAGTCTAGTAACTTTTGACAGCTTGGCTTTACAAGGATATTGATTTCACTGTGGCTTTATCATGGAAACCTGATGAATGGTCAAAAGCTGAAAGCGTTGTAAAACCCGGTTTATAGGTTTTATATGAAATGCATGTAATAAAATAAAGTAGGTTTATAAAACATAGTAAGGTATGCCCTTGTGAAAACATGAGAGTTAAAAAAGAATTTGGCAGCGTTTTCATGCTGTGGATTACTTGGCCCGGGGACACTAAAACCATCTCCAGACTTGCTAGAGATGGACGAAGAATGGAGCATACTTACTAAAAGCAATACCATACTTTGCTAATAATTATGTGATATTTGTGAGAAGATAAGCTTGCATAGATTACTGCTTTATAACTTTATCAATGTTTCCTTTTGAAATAGACTATTAATACTGTACAGAAACCAGTATGGGGAAAAAATATTGTTTTCTTATTTCAATAACAATAAAAAGTAGACAGCAGAAACACAAATAACTCAAGGGGCATGTAACACAGGGAAACAGGAACTGCAATTTGGATGGAGAAATATCTTTTCTGTAGAACTGAGGACCTGAATAGAAAGAATTAGAGACAACATTGGCCATCTGTATTGCACTGGCCACAATAAAAGAAAGTAAGGAAAATATAGGAAACTAAATTGATTTCTTTCTGGAGGAAGTAATTACTTCACTGGTCAATTAAATATAAACACAATGAGAAGGTGTTGAAGTAGAAATACTTGTGTCAGTTCTGCAGAGCAGCGCATTGCTGTGCGTACGAAATCCCCCAAGGATTTGAGGTACGTGTTAATCTATAGTGCGGCTGGGGGTGTTCTGCGAGGCAGGGGGGTGGGAGGAAGATGTCTCAGTAAGAAAGGCCCAACAACAAATGGCTTAATAAAATGGCTGTTTTAATAAGGTAGAATAAAAAGAGGAATAGAGATAGTGAGTAAATCTTGCATCCCTTCACTCGGCGAGAACCCCACATTTGTGTAGTGTCAGGTAGACCCTGGATGAGTCCCACACCATGTTACACAGATCCTGTCTGTACAGAGAGTTTCCTCCTTTTTCGGTCAGTCAAGCTATTGTATTGTTTTCTTACAAAACCCACCTGTATTCATAAAGGCTGTTTGCACAAGAGGCTCTTGCTGCACTGTGAGCTCAAGGCAAGGCTGGGGGGGTGGCTGAGTGGGCAGGTTGTCCTGCAGCCCTGGGGCTGTGCAGCACGGCACCCTCTGAGGGACATGCTGGACCCGCAGCCCAGCACAGGCCTGTGCTGGCTCTGGTGAACTGCTGCTGGGCTCGCCAGTGCCTCAATGTGCTGTGGTTACCCGGTCAGGTATGAGACTGCATAATGGTAAACACTGGCCTCAGACAACTGTCCTTGAGTGCTGAATTGCTGCAAGACAGACACAATGAAATGAGAGCAATTACCAACCTGTTTCTGAAGTTTCAGCCAACCCTGCTCATTTGCCAGACCTCCAGAACAGGAGATGTCATGCCCCTTAAGGTATGTTATCAATTCAAACTATTACAGAAAAATAAAAAAAAAATTTGCAATTAGAAAATTCTGTGGTGTAGCCTGGTTTAGTGAAGCCTGAATTAAAACTGGCAACTGTGGATCTTATTAAAAAAAAAATAAATAAATAATTGTACAGTTCTCTTAAGTCTTGTTTTTTTCATTGTGCAAAAAAGCATTGTCAACTTTGGTCAAGGCTATCATATAGATTAGTATCCAGGCTTGGGTGCCGTGCTCAAGAGAGATGTGGGGCCACTGGAGAGAATTCAGGGAGGCACAGTGAGGGTAAGCAGAGCAAATCATCCAAAATACAAGAAGGAGGAAAAAGTGAACCAGTCATTGTTGTCTTACTTTCTCCATGCCACTCAATAGTTCTATCGTACCTCCCTTCTCTCATCTCTCTTTCAGGCAGAGCAATTATTTGCTGTTCGGTATTCCCTTTTCTAAGAACTGCTCCATACCTTTAGTTAGCCTTACTGCTTCTGATTTGCATTTTCATTAAATGAGGTACAGCAAATGAGTGACTTGTTGAAGGCTGCAAAGGGAACTCAAGTTTCCAGAGTTTGACTGGTGGAGTTATCACTAACCATTCTTCTTTTATAAGAATATAATAGGAGACATAAACCATAAATAGATTAAAATAAAAAAAAAAAAAATAAAAAGAAGGAAAAAAGGAAGTTGCCTCACTCCAGGCAAAAGGTCAGTTTTCATTCAGGGGAGGATGACAAGTAGAATTTTTTAAACAGATATAATTGCAAATGGAAAAAGGAACAGAACAGGAATTTTCTCGCAGCCTCATCTTTCCTTCTCTTGCGATTTTTGATTCGTAGAGTCCTCTCTGAGCAGTTGCATGGATACAGCCATGAGATATTAAATCAGGAAAGGCAATTGAAACTAACAAATTAGTCTAAGATTTGTTTGAGCTGTTTCAAGAGCAGAGGAAAAGACAGCCTCTTGTTTATAGGTAACTGTGTTTCTAGGCTACAGCAGACTGGAACGTGGTATGGACTACAGTGTTCTGCAGTAAAGGCACTTTATCTCAACCTTTATTCTTTTTGCATTACAAGTAAGCTGCAGTTTTCAGGATTGCGACTGTCATTTGCGCAAGGCCTGCCCTGCACTTCTTCCTTCTTGGAAAGTCTAACGGGGCTTTCATAGTGTCCAGTTCTTTGGTTCTTGAAGTGTAAATCTTGTATTTGGTGACAGGAATGGGCAAACTACTACAATAATTGTCTTGCACTTTGTAGCTTTGCAGACACATTACCTTTCCCTGTCTAGCAATTTTGGCAATCTGATTACTTCATTTTAAAAGCCCTGATTGTAATGAAAAGAGGAAGGTAAACCTGCAAGGATCAAAATATTTCCAATTGGATATAGAAGTAAAAGGTAGTATGGGGCGTTGCAGAAAAGTAACAGGTACAAGGAGATCATGCTGTGGCTTTACTTATTAAGAATCAAGTATTGGATACTTGCCACGCAGGACAAAAATGAAATAATATATATCCTGAAACATATTGTAAGAGAAATTTTAATAGATTGAAGGCTAGTGTTAATATGATTGAAAATTATGAAATGCTGCAATGATTGGCAAAGGATATGGCGTTTTGATTTTTGAGAAGATGGCTGAGAAAAGATAAATTTCCCATTCAGTTTTTTAGACACACACTGTAATTAGCAATGTCATATTTAATAAGCCAAATATATTTTATTAAGCATATGTGATCCTGACTTAGTGTACAGTGAGGAGTACAGTAACTGTATGACTATTAACTACTTGAACTTTGACAAAATAAGACGTTGCCTGATATGTCTCATAAATATTGTTTTGTCCTGCATTCAGCTGTTGGACAAATGTTTCTTTGCAGCATTTTAGAGTGATGGGTATTTCAAACCTTGAAGCATGTGATAACTGTGATGAACATAATGAAGTATGTTGAGCTCGGGCTTGTAATTGCCAGTGAGAAGCATTCCAGTAGCCCTTCTCTGCACAGAGGGACCTGGAGGTGGCTGTCACAATGCGGATCCAGTATGCTCAGGGAAATGAAGGAATGTTAATTCATCTTAACAGAACTGAATTAACAGGATTGAGATTCGGGATTCTTGCTCTCAACTGTGAGAAGAATGTCACACTAACTGTAAACTTATTCCTCTACACCCCATTAGGAACTCCAACCCTTCTTTTAATCAATGTTGTTACCATATTGCTCGCATTAACTGATTATTTTTTTCCAAAATACTTTTGGAATTGAACTTGACTCTGCCTTTCTATTCATCAAGAAATTGTTGCTCATAATTTCAACAAAATACTTTTAAACTTTTGGAATCTGAGACATTTACGAATGCTACAACGTAAAAGCTAAAGAAAGTTGATGTGCAAACATTACAGCGCATCACTTGGGAGGTAACTTAATAGGATCGCTACTAGCAAGCTTACTCTTAATGGCTTTTACAAACTGGTTTATTATATCAAACTGCTGCTATAACAAGGAATTAAAGAGAATGCATGAGACATAAAGGGGGGAAAAAAGAAAAATCTTAAGAAACTTACGAGCCTGTCTGAGGTTTATTTTGCATGTTTTAATTTTGTTAGTAGGATAAATAATTGCAAAGTTTTCAATTGTATATGAGTTTGTAACATAAAAAAATAATAAAAAAAATTGGAGTGCCACTTTAAACCATAGTCATCAGCTGTATATGCAGTCATTAATCAACTCATCTCACGACATAACTGATGCTATTTGACATTTTGCAAACTGCAAAATTATCCTGCAGCCTTGCTGCTCTCTGAAGCAGAAATGAGGTAGGAGCGTAGCCAGCCCAGGGCAGGATCCGCAGCAAATCAAGGTGTGGATTTGTGATGGTCCAAAACACTGCGCCTGCCATTACACGTGGCTAAAATGAATGGCCCAGCTCCTCCTCACTTTATTGCGTTTTTTCAGGTACAGACATATTGCAGTTTTGATTGTGCAGCATGAGTCAACAGGGCTGGATAAAAATAGAAAACATACCTTGAGACGTCCCCATATTTTCTTTTACTGTAAGTTAATTTTTTCTCAGTCATTGTCTTAGGTTGTGACAGGTCTATAAGATAGAGAAATTGCCTTTTTTAGAGCACAAGCTAACGAAGTTGTATGGGGGAGGAGAGTGAAGAGTTAGTAGCTCTAGGTTAGCAGCAGTATCACATGACAGAGCCATGATTATGGAGTCCACAGCCTTTGTAGTGTATTTTTTCCCCAAAGCCATCTGGCTATAAAGTAAAAAAGGTGCTTTGTGAGTTAACCTGTTTTAAGTGGTTATGATTGCCATTAGCTGAGAACTGATGGGTTAAAATGTGCTGGGTTTTCTAAATGAATTTGTATCTTTTACTTCTGAACTTAAGAACTGATACCTGAAAAGTTTTGAAATAACTAACAGTTTGAGCTGAAAATATTTGAAATAGAAACCATTTCTAACCTAAGGCTAGTCATTTATTGCTGTACTCTTTTTAGCAGTGACACACATACATGTGTGTGCATAGATCTATACATTTATATAGTCACATAAAATATACATAGAAAAAATATTGAAATAGAGCAGCTTGTTGGCTGAACAAATGTTATGCTTGATTGAAACATACAAAGGACATTTTAAGTATATGCTGGGCTACCTCCCTACAAGCTTAAAGACGCCACGTACTGTGCTACTTATTCTTTTCTAATTCAAAGTCAAGCTACTGTACTGGACCAATACATTTTTAGGCTCATACTAAATAATGAATTTTCACAGTACATGCCATAAAATGAATTGGCAGATTTTGTGAGTGATTGGACTGTAAATCTGAAATGAGACTCCCTTCGTCACAGTTTCAGTTCTTCCCACCAACTGTTCAGATGCCTCAGGTGCCAGAACGGATTAGAAAACCCTGTGAGAAAGGATGGCAGTTCTGCTGATGATAGTGAAAATGCAGCACTATTTTTTCTGCTTTTAACTGAATGCGGTGCGCACAGTATGAAGCTTTATATTTTACAGTCTTAGCCTGGGTCATAAGAAAATTCTGTTAGAATGCATCAGCTACCTTTATGTTTATAATCAGAGCTAATGCAATAAAGTCACATCCTGCAGGTATTTAACCCTGTTTTCAAGCATTTCTTTTTGCTATACGTAAAGATATGAAACATAAATGACTAGTACACAGTGGCAGAAAAAATTTAAAGTGGTAGTATGCCTTTAAAATTACGTTTTCATGACTATCTGATACTAGCACAATTTCACAATAATAGTCACATTCTAAAAAATCCTGCTATTGTTAGTCATAAAATGAGTTTATGTTCCCAAAGACATTGTAGGAAAGAGCTGTCGTTAAAGTCTGAGTGCGTGGCAGGAGGCAGTTGACAGTGCCTCTTTTAATCATGTAGTCCTAGGATATAATGCTGTCAATATGCTTCAATTAATAACAGAAACTACCACCAATTTTATTAGGGTCCCAATTTGTCCCCGAAATTTGTTTTCTTAACAAACAAAGTTTTATTGTTCCGAAAGAACTCAGAGCAAACCAGCCTTCATCATAACGCTAATATCAGCTCCAGCGAGATTCCCCATGCTGTTATTAATTTTCAAAAGAAATGAAGAGCAGTTATATTGGGAATTGGTGGATTTAGGTATAAACTCTTTAATCTTTCTGTCCTATCCTGAATAAGACTAACAAAATGACCAGGAAAGCTACAGATCTTGCTTTCATGAGGAAGGTATAGGTTTAGCATTAACATCATGCAAAAATCAAACCAACATAATCAAACTCTTCCATTTTGTTGAACAGGATCATGATTACACTACTGCTCAAACAGACTGATTATTTTTTTCTTGTGATTCTGGTGGCTTTCAGGTGAATCAGGCCCTGGCTGACAGGCTCTTTCCATAGATCAGGGTTAAATGGCTTGGTATGTCTGAGTATTGGAATAGACATGTCAGCCAAGAAAAATCACAGCAGCACAATACACCCGAGTTTCTCCCTAGCTGGGGCGCTGTTCCGTTTGGTTGGAGAACCCTTTCCTTCATTAATAAATCTGGTGTGCGCTCTGTGTGCTCATGAAATTCCATAGTTTCACTTCTCTTAAGCAAGGGTAATAAGTAATGTTTGTACATAAAGAGATGAATTTGATGATGTATTGTTAGCTCAGTAAATTAGAAGTTACTTAGCAGCTCAGATAGGAGGTATAGTAGCAATAGAAGGGATTTTTTTTTTATTTAAGTAAAGATATTTGTCTTAAGAAAGTAAAAATAGGATACATTGTGTATTATATGTATATTTTGTACATATTTGATTATTTTATTTTTTAAAAAGAAAATATGATAGAAATTATTAAAGGAAAATATATCATGCCAGAGCCAACAACCCAAGACATGAGGCTGTTGCCAAACCATATCCACAGGTCCAACCAGTAGTGAGGCTTCAGATTTATTCCAACAGGCACACGTGTATGCTACATGCAGCTGTGCATATATTTATAGACACAGTCAGCCCCACAGATCACAGACAGATACTCAGAGCACCCAAGTGAACACAGACAGCACCAATGGTCTCATCCTGCTCCCCAGTATGCACAGACAGTGTGGAAGTTCACTAGTGAAAATATATACGTGTGTGCGTACAAGGTGGATCCCTGCAGCAGCTGGGCTCAGACATGTAAGCACACCAAGATCTCTTTTTAAGTGTAATTTTGATATTAGTGATCTCTGTCCCTTACATCATCCTAACTGAGATGATTTTACTGTTTTGTGGGAAACATTAGAACTTAATCCGGTAATGCTGTCATCCTGTTTGCCTAATTACCAGACAAAGCACTGATTAGGCTTAAACTCAAATAGATTTTACGTTTTCTTAAGTATATAAATCAAAAGTAAAATCAGAGTTCTTTTGAAGAAAGAACTAATAATGATTAAGAGCTACCTTTTTTTTCTCTTGTACCTTTCAATTGGTTGTAGGGCTGCATGGTGTGACTGATTAAAATCAATAATTTAGAAAGTGACAAAACAATACATTACAGAAAGGATAAGAGTCAGCACGACAACAAAATGATACAAATGATCCTGACTATAACATTTAAAGCTTTTAAAGTCTAACACCTTTCCACTTTTTTCCCATCTTCCCAAAAATTTCAGCATTGCAAGCAAAGTAATCAGTATCAGGTTTTCAGCTATGGGGAGGAGAGTATAAATCATTTCAAGAGTTTAAGAACAGGAAATAAGAAGGGAAAAGAGGAAAGGTGCAAATGTCAGGAAGTGAATGCATTTTTTCTATATGTAAAAAAGGGTTTACTAGGCATCTCTTTGGCTATATAATCATCTTTCATCATGACTTCAGTGAGACATGTTATCGCTTTTTCAAGAAATAAAGAGTGCTTTAGTTTACAGCCTACAAATACTGAAAAGTACCTTAATGAATATTCATTAGGTTAAATTTCAATTGTTTAACTCTTGAGTGCATGTTATATTGTTTGGGTAGTTTATTGTTACTGCTCTTTGCTTATTTGCACGGCTATAAAGATGATATCTAGCCAGGTGTTAAAGACCCCTTTAATACATATTGAAAAGTCCAAAATTAAAATATGATCTTTGCCCAAAGAATTTCATTTTGAAGACATTGGGAAGAAGGGAATATAAGGAAATAGTAAAGCATCATACTACCTGACACTGATTCAGGGTACCAGTTTGTCGAGCTTTGGTAGCCACCACAGCAAAGTGAAGCAAGGAGAGACTGAGGAGTGGGAAAATAATAGACTCGTAGAATGGTTAGAGTTGGAAGGGACCTTAAAGTCCTTCTGACTGAAATGGTCTAAACATTTACACAATTACGTTTGCAGCAGCAATCTAAAAAATTGTAAGCAGAGAAAAACAGCTAAGGTGGAAGAAAATGTTACTTGTATAGATGATGTGATGAAGCATCAAGTGAGAATTTAAGTTCTCTGAATGGATATGAAGTGCTAGATCTTAGAAATGTTATACAGAAAAAAACCCTGGAAGTTTTGCCAGGAGTTCAAGATGATGAATGTATAGAGGGTCGAAAAAGGAGGGCCTGGAAGCTAAAGGGCAATAGGAAAAAATAAAGTTCTGTTTTGAACTTGAAGCACTTTTAGATATCCATGAGGAGATGTGATAAAGACAAGCTAAGATTTAGTTCAAATATGTAAATTGGAGAGATGACCCTATGAGTCATACGAAAATGTCTCTATAGGTGATAAATGGCCAAAGGTAAGATGTGTAGGAAAAAGAGCGGGAAAGCAAGGACAGGCATCTCTTAGAGCACCTAAAAAAAGCTGACAGTAGACAAGAAGATGACATGGATAATGAGAAAGGGTAATTACATGAGGAATTATGATCAGCTGTCTGGCTGATGTTACAGAAAGTGGTTTACAGATTAGATGACTATGAACATGAAGTACTAGCTTTTAGCCTTGGCTTAGAAAACGTTCATTAGAAGGTGCTGCCAGCCACATTTCCTGAAACAGATGGATTGCATGGGAGAACAGAATGAGAAGTGTTGAAGGGAAACTCCATGATATGATTGTAAACACTGCTTCAGCAAGTTTAAAGAGGTTATGGAACATAAAAACGCAGCAAGCGGAATTGTGGATCTTTGTCTTAAGATGGGAGTGACCAGAAAGGAGCAGAGAGATTACAGAGAAGTATAAAGAAAGGAAACTAATGTCAAAAAGTGAAAAGAGGGAGTAGTCTTACAAAGGACAACAGAGGCCTTGCGGAGGGAAAGGGCTTTTTTGAAATAACAAAAGAAGGGGGGCAAGGATTTTTTTTTTTAAGCAGGGCTCGCTGCCTAGGCACCAAATCATGATTTAAAAACCCTGATAAGCATCTCTCTGAACTGCATTCCACTGCAAAGACAACCAAGACAGCTTAAAACTAGTCTGTGTATTTCTTGGTGCTGCATTATGCAGTGTGGACAGGTGCCTCATTAACCAAGATGAGAATTTCTACTTTCTCTTTGTGGAAGAAGGCCTTACATAAATATGTGAAATAAATACGCAGCTTCAAAATATTAAATAATGAATTTTGGTGAAATTAAGACTGAATTCAGACTTTCCCAAACATAAAATTGACGTATTATCTAGGTTCTGTGATTACAGGGAAAATAACAGTAGCTATGATGGTATGAGGCAGCCTTATAGGTACGGCTGAGGATGGCTTACTGTTTAACAGCCAAGATTTCTAACTAGTGTCTAGGAACAAAAAAGGTCTGAACAGTTTTCACAAAAAGGCAGTAAAAAGACAGTATATTCTCACTTTTATAATGGAATAAAGTGTTAGGACAAAAATATACAGTAGCATAAAACCTATTGCCTTTAGTATTCTGAGATATATCTTTCTTAACTTCATACTTTCTTGTTTTAAAGAGAAAACTATTAATTTTCCTAATGAGGCATTCTAGAGCAGTGTTTCTTTATATAATGCTAATATTCTGCTAGTTTTCCTTCATTTGCTTTTAATAATACTTACAAAATAATTTAGTCTGCAGGTGTAACCAAATCTGAGCCTTCAGGCTATTCCAATCGCACAGTTAGTATCTAATTATTATAAAGAGGCAAGTTATTGTTATACCTGATTATAGTTCGAAAAGAAGATAATAGAATTGAAACAAAACAAGACTTCACAGAAGACTTGTATTTCTCAGTACTTTTGCTTTTTTGATCACGTTTCACTTCAGTGTTTTACGTTATTTTTTTATTACTCGCTTATTTGCTGACTATTAAATTTACTAATTGTCTGTCTTGGTTTGAGACAAAATTTCGTTCTTTCTTTCTCTCTATGCTAACCTACTAAACATACTAAAATAAAAACAAAGGTGCTAAGTAAAACACTCATAAGGCAAGTATCTTAGAATTCAAGCTATCCATATGATTTTGGTTAGTTGCCTTTGCTTGTATGTTAGATATCTTTTTAGGGTAAAACACCTTAACAAGTGTCTTACAGATGCTATATTGCATACCACAAACTATGGAGTCTCCAGAACAGTGAAAGGAAGAATGTTCTCTTGTGGGCCTGGACTGAGACTAAAGCAGGTTAATTCTAAAATAATGACAGGTTCCCCAGAATATACAAATGTAAGTCCTGTCACCTCCATCTCCACATGACTCTTTGCTGTCTCTTGCTAGAAGCAAGAAATGATTTAGTCCTTTTTCTGCCATCCCTGCTTCTGCTAATAGATTTATCCTAAACAAAAGGTGAAGAAGAGTGAGAAAATGGACATGACAGGCATAAAGTAAACGAGAACCAGAAAAGTTCAGTGTTAGCATGTTCAGCTCAATATTTCCACTTCCAGAAACATATTTCTACCTTTTTTACTTGCAATATCAGCCCTTTTTGTGCTGCTGATTTTTAGTAGAAAGTGTAGTAAGGACTCGAATTACTGAAAACATTGTTAAATATGACATACAGGTGAAGGATCAGAATGATTTTTTTTTAAAAAGAAGGCTATGACTCTCCAAGCTGTTAGTGCCGCTTGAAATGGTAAATAAGGAAGACCCATGTTCATATAGAATGCCTGGGTTTCCGAAAGACATTTGGTAAAGTCCCTCAAGAAAGGCTCTAAAGAAACTATGCAGTCTTGTGATGAAGTAGAAGGTCCTTACGTAGACAAAAATACTGGTTAAAGATGAAAAAGAAGAAAACAGTCAGTGATCAGTGTTCACAGTAGTGTGAGGTTATCGACTGGGATCCATGCAGTTCAACGTATTCATTGAAAGAGAGGTCTTTAGTGACAAGTTTTCCTGATGATACAAAGTTGTTTAGAATATTTAAGATAAGGATCAACTAAAAAATTGCAGAAGGACTTTATGAGACCAAGAAACTGATGGAACTCAATGTAAATAAATTTAAATTGAAGCATAAGAAAAAGACAACTCAAACTTCACGGGTAAAATGATGAACATGAGCTGAGTAGAAACAGAAACAAATTGAAAAAGAAAAAATTATTGGAAATACAAAAGAGGATTATAAAAGTTATAAAAAAATAGGAAAAAGTGGACAAAGATTGATTTGGGTTTTTTTTGGTCATCGTTGGTTGTTGTTTTTTTCTTTGTTTCTTCCACTGCCAATAAAGAACATCAAATGATGGTAGTAGGTGTCAAGTTCAGAAAGAGCAAAAGGCAGCAGTACTTCCTACAATGTAGATACAGATTTAGAAATTCTTGCAACAGGGTGTTGAAAATGCTAAATGTTTATTTGGGTCCAAGGGGAGACTGGAGAATTGCATGGAAAAGAATTCCATCAGAAAATATTAAACACAGAAATATACGAAGAAGTTTCAAAAGCACTAACTATTGGAGACTGGGAGAGTATTCAGGGGAATACTTATTCCTCCTTTGCCCTCCAACAAATTAGAAAAATCCAAAAGTAGGAACAGTTGAAGGAGAAGAAATGTGGAAGTAGAAGTTTCCTTTAAATGGAAGAGTTTTCTCAGTTGCTACTCCAGTAATTAGGAAATGACTACCTGGTGCTAAAAAAAAAAAAAAAAAAAAAAAAAAGGCAGATGGAATGAAGCTGTTGTCCTAAAAGTAATATTAAAAAACTCAGACTAATTATTTTTGATCTGAAGCTCTCTGCCTCAGTCATTTACCTACCCAGCCTGCACTAACAGCTATATGAATTAGTAGTAACCTAATTATCGTCATTAAGCAGGTGTATCCAGTGTGTTTCTTCTTGTGTTGGTGTTTTTTCTGTTTGCAAATCTTCATGGCATCCAGAATTAAAATGTAAAAAAGGTAGAAAACAATTAGGTATACCTAGAAAAAATGGCAGAAAAAAAGACATTTGGAATAATTATCTGTTTGCAGTGCAAAGTCAGCAGTTTCTGCAAACTTCTAAAATAAGATTATAAAAGATGAAACAAAAGCTTACTTCAGCTTTTCAAAAAAAAAAAAAAAAGTAAGCAATTTCAAACTGTACTTTTTCCCCAGGGAGAGTTTCTAACAAATTAAGGTTTAATAAAAGTATTTTCTGGATGATAACATTTTTCCTAATAATTTCTTAATTTCTAGAATACTTAATTATACATCTCAGGGGCATGAGGTTAAGGCAGTATATTTGCATGTTGAAAGTATGCACTGTATTCCTTTTTTTCCAGTGTTTTTTCTTAGGTAAGAGACTTTTTTTCTTTCTTTCCTCCAAATATTTGAGAAATCAGAAGGCTGCTTGTACATTAATGTCACATGTACAAGCTGTCTTCATGTCAGTAAAATCTCACTGAAGCACTCTGAATGAGGAAATGTAATTTGCTTTGAAATTTGCTTTGAGGTAACTCTCCTTTCAATTAATTCTGAAAGAAATGCAAGTCCACAAGTCAGAAGTTTTTCAAGTTCAGCCAAGGAACAACAAATCAGTCCCCTGAATAGAAGGTTACTTCTTCTCCCCCACCCCCAAACCATCTCAGAAGTGGGAGAAGGACCGAGAAGTCCATTCACATGTTTTATTTTGTATCGCTCTGAACATTCTCATTCATTGGAATATAATTCATGCTCCTACCCGATCCCGATGAGGCAAAGAGAGTGTTTATGAGAGTGATGTCCATGAAATTGTTTGTTTTTAAGAAACCTCAGGCACAAGGTGAGTCAAGAAGGTGGCTGACTTTTACGAAGTTGTGGAGTTGAAAGATAAATATCATCTGGTTAAGCAGTTCTTGAAAAGGGAATGGTGCAAAGTTCAAAATGAATTTCTGGGAAATAGCTTTAAGTTAGTGAAATAGTCACCAGTATAAGTGGCAGTGGTTCAGACTTTCTTCCCCAATTAGAAAGGCGGACTCCATTCAAGTTAACCTTGTAATCTTGAAGGGTTATTGGTTATAAAATGAATGGCTGTGTTTTCTCCATTTATTTTTTCTTTTTACTGAAACTGTAATTGATGTTACCAATTTAAACTAGGAAGTAGCTTTAGTCAATAAGAAATAATGTGTTTTAAAGGAATGCAAATCCCTTATAAAATGCTTGAAGCATTATTTTATATTTTCTTTCCTAGAGTTTACTAGCTTCACTGCGTTATGGAATGATGACCTTGGTACCTATAACTTTTTTTTCCACAGTTGAAAAGATTCCTGTACAGATTGTGGCGGTTTTAATTGTAATATATTATAGGTCACAGGAGAACCTGTGAATTACAGCAGCCTTTCCCACCCCATTTAGGTAATAAAGCAATAGCTCTCACCCCTAAACAAAAACATATGTAAAATAGAAATAAAAAAGGAAGTAAAGGGAATGGTCATTTCAAATCATAAATACATGAAACCACGCAAATATATTAGGAGTGGGAGCAAAACATGTGAAATAAATCTTTGGGAATCCAAATTAACATGAGCATCCAGAGCCAGGGCCACAGCATAGTTTGCTGCCCATCTGCATCTCTGTGCTGCTGAGCGGGTTCAGCCCTTCCCACGGCTTCGTTATTGCATCTCGTTCTGCCCGCAGTTGCTGACGCGCACTCCCCAGTGTCTGCAAAAACTGTAATCACACCCCAAAGACAAGCGTTTTCATGATGCTTTACTGGAAACAAACTCAAATACACAGTGCCACATGATCTAAATTAGAATTTGTTAATCAGAAAATTATAAATGATGTTCATTTTAAAATGGAGAAAAAAGCTTTCTAATTAGTTCACTACTTTAAAACTTAAATTCATATAATTGTACACGGAACTTTTGTTTGTCTGAGATTATGGTTTTGCAGTTGCAGCAAAATAATCCAATTAAGTGTTGGATTTTTTTTTTCTCACTTTCCAAGTTAGCGTACCACATTAATAATCTGTGTGTGTACCAATTTTTCACTATTGTTACTGTTACAAATATAATTTTGATTGCAAATAACACATTGTTTGGTGTACGTACTGATAGCTTCCCAATGCATTGCATGCTTAGGATTTATGAAGCATTTAATATGTTTCTTTGTTGACATTTCTGAGACCTCAGTTTCATAGTTACATGTCAGGGACGTGGTTTATATATTTGCTTACACATAAAAAATGCAACAGTGTATCCTTAAAAAAGAAACCTAACCTCATTTCAGAATTCTTTTTGTATCCCTTTTCTACAAAAAATGGATACCTTCATGCTGTCTTACTTCTCTGAAGACAAAAACAAGTCCTAGCAATTCACGAAGAGGAGGATGTGCAAGTTAAAAGGCAAGATACAAATATAAGTGAAAGCTGTTACTTTGAAGTCCATATCTGTAAATGAGAACCCTCATTAATGCTTCTTTCCAGTCCTAATTTCACTCTCCATAGCGAGGCACAAGGGGTATTTGAACATACGGAAAGCTTGAGCTTAATTGTTCAGATTCCGTGCAACCATTCCAAATCGTCCCAGTGATTTGCACTATTTAGCATTTGTGTGCATTAGGTAATGTATTTAGTGTTTCCCGTTTCAATCCAGTTTATGTATGTTTGGCTGCAGCCCAGAGCTGTGGGCACACAGTATGGAATTGTCATAAATCTGCCTATGCTGACTGTAAGTGCTATACTGCTGCAGCTGATAGCGTGCTTGCATGAACGTTTCGGAATGCTTGCAGAGCAATACCGCCTATTCCCAGCAAATCTCCTAGGGACTAAATTAATGTATCTCATATTGTATTGATTGTAGCCAATAAGTGCCTAAATGATTTGATGCGAGGCAGAGGGATTATGAAGGGAAGAGGGAAGAGGCAGCTTGAAAGAAATATGCGGTTTAATTACAGGATGAATTTCACCAATCTACCTCCCCCTAGGAATTTAACAAATAGGCCTAAGTGCATTTAGCTGTTCTTGACATCTGTTGAAATGATATCTGCCCATGATGAGGGAATCATGGGAATTGGTCTAAGGGTATCATCAGGATCAGTGAGCCACAGGAAACCGCTTTTCTGTCTGCAAAATTAGACGAAAGAAAAGCCTACATTAGCAGTTTTGGGTTAAGATGTAATGATTACGATTTCTGTAACAGAATTCTGCTTTCTGATTTAATGACGCTGGCTCTGTCTTTAGAAAGAAGTTAAGTAAATAGTAAAAATGGTGTTGAAACATAAGCAATGAAATATAAATTTAAGCTGGAACCAAAAACTGTTTATGGTGCTGCTGTTGGTAGAAACTTGATCTATGCCTTTGGAGAGAAGCGTCAAGGTTTATACCTTTTTTCATGATGTGTTATGATATGTTATGAAACTCAGAATCTCTTAGGTAAACAATGGAGGTAGCGTAAAACCCAGGGAACACAAAAGCTGAAGCTTCAGCTTAAATTCTATAGAAAGACCAGCGTGGTGAAGACTGATGTTGTATATTTGCTCATTTTGATTACATCTATAATTCAGAAGGAAGTATAGATTACTTAATGCTTTCTACTGCATTTTATAGTATTTATACTATACCTCTGCAAAAGAAAACCTGGCAATACCTTTTAAGTCCTGGGAGACATAAGTTTCTCCGCATTTTTTGAAAGCTGTGTTTTCCCGTGCTTGGTGCATTTATGTGTATTACCTCATAAATTACTTGTGTAAAGTCGTTTCCTCTGAGAAAGTGATAAACGTTTATTTCGGGAGGTAGAAACAGAAGGTGAGACTCTCTCTCCTATTATCTAAGCTGCATGTGTGTCACTGACTGCATGTGTGTGCGTTCTGACTGTGCGTTTTGCCTACGCAAGGACTAAAAACCCAAGATGAGGCCAGGGGCGGTGGGGTGTTTCTTTTATATATAATGCAAATTATTCTGCCTGCAGTATTTTTTTGAAAGCAAAATTATGTGGTTAATTTCTTCTACTGTAAAGGACAAATTAGGATTTATGGCCGTAGGAAATCTTTATTGTTAGTTTTGTTTACAAATACAGTAATTGAGGACAGAATTTCAGTTTGTGTAATCCTGCAGTGTTTTCCTGGAAACGACTGTTTGAATTCACATCCATCTAAATTCCTGATGCACTCCACTGTTTTACTGATTTCTCAAAGGCTGCAGTGATGTTAAAGGGGCAAGCACATGACAAAGATGATAAATCACAGCAAAGCTAAAAGTTTAGTATTTTGAATTTTTTTCCCTGCTATATTCCTGAAAACATATATATAAATATATTTACATAAGTGACGCACAAAAATACAGAGCACGAGAAAGACACACACTTTAGCATTCACACTGTGTTTTAAAGACCACCTTAAACCCAGAGATTTACATGTCTGGATTACGAAAAGGGCTTGGCCTCTCATTGTTCTCACTGAGATTTTTAATAAAGTTTAGCTGCTCTATGCAAATGTACCTAAAGAGATCTGGGCAGCACCAATACGTGTGTGGAGCCCATAGTTTCTTTCAAAAGAAATTAGTTAAGAAAACCAGAAGATTCTATCTGAAAGCCTAATGAGACCACAATAGGCTACACCAATGTCAAACCCAAAACATTTCAGTGTAAGTTTTGCCCAGCATTGACTAAGTCGTTGGGTGAATATATAGAAAAAAGAAGACAGCTGATTCCCTCTTGAAGATATGAAAAAGAAAGGATAGGAAAGTTGGAGAAAGCACCTCAGTTTTAAAAGGTAGCTTTTTTTATAGCAGAGAGATTTTCCTCTAACAAGGGACTTGTAGTTAGCATTAAAAAAATCATTTTTAATCTTGTAATTGCAGAATTTGTGATTGCTTTCCAATTTTCTGTGAAATACAATGTAATGTAAATTAAAGCCAAGATATCTGGGATAGGAAACATTCTTCTTTACCATCATTATTGCTTGATTTCTAGGAACATCTTTATTTTGTATCTCATTGCTCAGTTTCCTGAAACGTAACACAACTTTCTGTGTATGGTGTAAATCTTCTGGTGATAGAATTAAATTGATTGTTGTTTCCCTTTGCAGCTATAAATACTGTAGTCTTTTTTTAATGGAAATAAAATAGGATTTTTTGCTCCGTAAGCACCCAGTGTATTAAATTGTAACATATATATACTTATCAGGGGATTTTTCTGCTTTTACCTGAATATGAGCCATCTACCGTCGTGGGTCATATCTTAAAGCAACTTCAAAACAACTGTGATGTAATATATGCTCATCTTAGGCTGAAATTTCGAGTGCATTCAAATCTTGCACCCATAATTAGGAATCTAAATATAATGGCCTGATTTTTTAAAGATGTGAGCACATTTAGGTACAGCATCTTGCTAACACTTGCTGTGCTCTGCATTTCTGAAAACCAGGCCATATATGTAGGTAGCCTAAATATAGATTCATGAACTAATTTAAAATTTAAACAGGCTTTAAATTATTGGGCATGTTTCTCAGTTCATGTTATCCTTAAAGGAGAAAACAGTGATTCCTGGCAGTGATCCTTGTCCGACTGGCGTTGGTGACAAAGCACCCACACTTCAGTGGGAAAGGATTGCTCCCTGATTTTAAAAGTACTTTTGAAAGCGATGTAATAGTTCAATGTTGTATTATATTATCCCAGTTTAAGGCAATAGCTCTGTCTTTTGTATTCCAAATTTACTAGAATATGTAATGGAAAATTGTTTAGGTAGAGCACTTTCAGTGGAACTGAATTATGTATGGATAATCTAAAATGCCTGCTCTCTTCAAAGCCAGTATGTTTAAGGAAACACATTACTTGCTTTGAATAAAACACATTTTATATTTAACAGAGCAAACAGTGTGCTGCTTTTTCTTGTTTTATCAGTGGTATTTTCAGGGCTTACGAGAAAACTGTTTCAGAGGTTGTTTTGCTCTTCTAATTAGAAGAAATTTTAATGATTTTTGTTATCATTGTTTTTATCTGTAGATTTAGATTCCTCAAGGAAAAAAAAAAGGTATTTAAAAATATGGTATCACTGTCACAAAATCACAGTGTAATAGTCACTCCTAATACCTTGTAATTGTCACCAGTACTGGCATTGGCAACTAGACAAGAAGGACTGATGGAAAAAAAAAAAAAGGGCAATTATTCTTCATTTAATGAGGGCATTCTTTGTGTAATGTGCAAACCAGTCCAAAAGTCCAAACTCTAGTCTGAACGTATTCATTCTAAATCTTTACCTTTTGTCCAAGTTTTGGTTCGTTCATTCTCTTATATTTAAAATTTGCATCTTTTGTTAATTGAGGCTTCTCATAATGTATATCAGGTTAGGACGTAGATGAATGAAAATGGAACTATAAAAGTGCACTAGCACTAACATTGCTCCTTTCAAGTTTAGTTGTGGGGTTTTGTTTTGTTTCGTTTTTTTTAAAAACACATATAAATTATTTTTTGGTGGACATTTAAAAAAATACAGGCATGGATCTGTGTACATTCTCTAGTAGCTAAAGAAAAATAATTTATTTAAAAAAATAAATTCATGAGTTGTACAGTGTGTACTTTTTTGCATAGGCTATGTTTTATTAGAAAATGGCAGTAACTCAGTATTATTCTCTGTAGAGAAAACTTTCAAATACGGAAAATTGTGCTTGTGACATGGGGTAAGAGAAGAATGGTACGAAGCAAATATTGTGGCTCACTATTTCTCCCAGTGTCCCATCCTCATGGGACATCCCATTTCTCTCCATTCGCATGGAGAGAGATTTTCACAGAGAGAGATTTTCCTGTAAATTTATCTACCCTTTAGAAGAAGATTAAGTTTTCAAAAGTCATCAGAATTATCTCAGTGCTAGCAAAATATTAACAATTAAGCTATTAAAATATTTCCACACTTCATGACCATGCTGGTATGTCTGAACAAGGAATGAAAACAGCTGCCATCTTCTGAAATTTCTGCATTTCCTTGGAAGCTCATGTATCAGACTGGTTGGTACTGAGCCAACCAAGAGTGTGATTTTTAAAAAAAAAAAAAATTCTTTCCAATGATGAATTTAGTGACTTTCTTGCTACCTTGTTTTTTCATGTGACATGAGCAATTCATAAACACTTTGTGGTTTAGGCAGCAAGGTGGGAGCAGAAGTATCTTAAAAAAAAACCACCAACAACAAAAAAAAAAAAAACAACAAAAAAAAACCAAAAACAAAAAAACAAAACACCAAACAAAACCAAAAAAAAAAAAACTCCAAGAAAATCTGTAGCCAGAATGACAAATCCTTAGGCACAGCTATAAAACATACAGATCAGTAGCACAGAGCCATAAGAATATATTGACTGTGGCCCAAACTCATCAGAAGATTGATCAATCCAGCTGACTTGCATTAATTGTGAAATAGAAAGAACGATGCGATCAATGATAGGCATGAAAGTGCAGCGGTAATGATGCCACATCTAGCTAATCCAATAATGGAGAACCTGATGTATAGCATATTGGAATTCCACTGTTCGGGCCCCTGTCACAATAAAGTATATCCTGCAATTATGGGGAAAAATTGAGCAGGCAGCAGTTGAGCCAGCCTAATCGGCCAGTGCCACAGTGGTTTTCCTGATTAAACACTAACTTAAGTGGCATTCAAACACTGCAACTTGTCTGCATTATAAAAGATAATCCTTAAATTAATGTGAAACGTTATATTTTAATCAAAGTAAACTATGAATATTAAGATGTGTGCAAGATAACTAGTTAACTGTGAACATTTTAACAATTTATAAACTGGTCTCTCACTCTTGGCTCCAAGGAGAAAAGACCACATGCTGAATTGAGAGCCTCCAGTTTCCCATGCTGAAAATCAATTAGACTTTATACAGGCTTAAAGACCTGATGGGAAAAATAACTTAACAGACCCACAGAGAATTCAAATTTAGTCAGCTTCTGTAAATGTTTCCCTATGGCCACTGGTCTGCTCAGTGTTACATGTTGATTGGGGGAAGAATAGATTTTTAGAAAATAGTAATATAAGTACAACCAGACCTGCAGCTAAAGTTGGGAATCGGTGGTCATCTACCTATTATAATCAACAACCAAAGTACAGCATTTGTCACATTAATAAGAACTTAAAGACTTTTAGCTCATTAAAGTATTGACTTTTCTACTATTACTTTAATAATGATACTTAACTTTTATTATTACATTTACCCATATGAGCCTACCCATTGTCGTTTTGACCTGACCTTGTTGTTGGCTTCACCTTTTGTTTCAAGACACAGGTTTGTGTGGAGGATGCTACAAGCCTGCACTGACCAAGCAGGAACATGGGGTTGTTCCTGCTTCAGGAAGGCTTTTCGGTCCTGCCCTCTCTCTGGGGCTGAATCATCTGGGGAGCTCGGTTCTTTCTGCTCTGTTTGGAAGGGAATGTTCACAGGAACAGTCGAGCCATGACACTGTTTATTTCACCCTATCCCTTGTCAACAGTGTTTATCAATATTTTAAAATTTGGGAGGGGGGTGAAGGGGCGGGGGGTGTGTGGTGGAGATAAATGACTTCTCAGAGCTGCTCATCGTTCAGTGAGTCCAAGGGCTGTTGTTTATGTGTGGGTTTGAGCAATTACAGAAAGGGGAATGGATGGCTGCCTAACCGCTGAGGAAGCACCTAAACCCATCTGTAGATCGCTCTGCTCTGCCTTCCGGAAACCACTGACTGCTCTAATTCCAATACTGGACGGGTATTGTTGTGTTTCAAGTACATAAATTTACCACTTTTCAGATACGAACGTTTGTGTATAAATTGGACTGAGGTTTTGACACTAAATAGTTCTTGAGACTCCTCAATAAAACCCGGTGCCATTTCTACATGCAAACGTAGAGTTTTTTTCATGAACAAAGTAACTTTGCTACTCTCGCTGTGCTATTTTTCTGCTGATGCAGAGAAGCTTGGGGACAATTATTTAGGGAAATAGCAAGCAAACAAAAAGATTCACATTCCTATGTGTTAAAGTGTACTGGTTACAACTCCTGTGACAGATTAGGAGCTCTGCACATCTTGTTGAAGTGTCTTTGAATCTGGAGCAGTCAGCTCCAGTAGCTGGGCGGGCCTGTGTGATCAGTAATTGTCCAGCCATCTCAGTTCAATGCCCTAGTGCAGCAAAGCCAACTCTTTAGGGTTCAGCTCACATCTTCCATTTCCTTTTCAATGCAGTGCAATTTTCTCCGTATTGTCGGGAAACTCTATCAGCCAGTATTTGCACAGGGCTTTTCTTCTTCCTCTCTAAAGCTGATTACACCTGTGGGGAATAAAATGACTAAAGAAACAAGATTCCTCACATGGTTACAATGGGAATGCAGGGATGAGATTGAGGAGATAATTTATCCTAAAGCTTCTAAATATTTCAAAGTGTTTGTTTTCAATATAAAAATGTAATTAAAAATGAGATTAATAAGTCCCAAAATTGTTTTCAGGCTGCTTAAGTGAGCTGACAGCAAAGACTGTATCTTTTTGTTTCTCTGTAAGAATAAAATAGAATTAATGTTCTTCATATTTTTTTTTTCCTTTAAAAATACCACAGTATAACCAAAAAATAAGAAAAGGTGACTGGGGTATGAATGTAATACTATCATACTAGATTTTAGTAGCATCTGCAGCTGAGAAATGCATGGTATGGTGTATATATTGTAAGCATATTTTTGATTGCATGAAGTGTTAACAGTTAGCTTTACACCTCCCATCATATAAGTAATAATGAAAGGAGAGTTCAAACTCTGTGATGGTAAATAATTGCTGTGGAACAAACCCTTGCCTTCCCCGAGTCTTTGTTCATTTCTTTTTGCCACTAGGGAATTATTTTAATACATGAAAACTGTATTCAAGTTATGGTCCAGCAGTAAATGAGATCTACCAGACTTTACCTCTTTCCAGGACAATTAACTTCAAGCCAGCCTATGTTAAAGAAAGTACCGAGCAGCGTGTTTCGTAATTGCTGGAAAGCTGTACATGCAGTATTAGAATAGAAATATTTGGTTTCTTTTCAAGCTTTGAGTAATCCCAGTAGACCTGCAAGCTACTATGAATAATTCTGCAAAGTCTAACTGAAAGAGTTCAGATATTTTCCTCCCTCTCTTTTAGGTTATTGCAGTTATTTGAGGCAAAAAGTCAAAACACCTCAACATTAAGGAAAATAAAGACACTTTCTGTTAAGACTGAAGGAGTAATGGATCAACCTAAACCAACAAACTGACTACAGCAATACTTTTTTTTTTTTTTTAATGCGTATTCTCTCTCAAAAGAAGTTCTAGATGCCACCAATCGTCTCTGAAGTTAACACCACAGTATCTTCATAACAGAAGAACTTATTCAAATGCTTAATTTTACTGTTAGTATTTTAATATAATTAAATAGGTGAGTATATCTTTGTACATCATTCCTTAATAATGGAATGGCCTTATTTGAGATACCTGGATTTGAAGTATCTTAAGGCCTGTGTTATATGCCACTTTTGGTTTTGTTTTTAATTTTTCACATATAGCTAAAAGCTTCGTGCATAGCAAATAGGACTGGGGAGGTGAAGAAGCATGTTTGGAAACTGCTTCTTCCATGGGAATCTATTTGTTCCACGTAACTGCACTGACAAGATGTTCCTTCTTCTTGCCATACACAGTATGGTTACCTTTGGTGTGATTTCTACCTTGTGCCCTTGAAATAAAATTAGTAACACAGATGGTGACCCTAGAAGGTTTTACAGACTTGCAAGTACTTGAAAAGAAGGTGTTAATGCTTTTCCCCAGGCAAAGAGAGAGGAATTTTGCCCTCCCCCAAAGTATTGTTTCATCTGTAATTAGCAGAGGCAAGATCATCCAAATACAGAAATCAGTGAGCTAATTGAGATAGCCTGGCAATGAGGGACTCTACTGGGATCAATTAACATGATCTTGATATTAAAGGGAAAGCACAGTATTGCCTCTTTTTTTTCCCTCCTATGATTTGCCACATTTGTCTCTTAAATACAGACTCTTGAAAGCAAGAAAACAAAGGGGTGGGGTTTTTTAATGTTTCCAGAGCGATAAAAGTCATCAAAATGATCTTCAGTTATGCTGACAACCTGCTTGTTTCTTTTACAGTCTAGACAAAGTGACATGTACATCTGGGTACCATTGGGAAGGATTGTTGACTGGTGGTCCAACTTTTTTGATACTTAACAGCAGAATTGCTCTCATGTTGAACCTTAGGCTCCAATTCTTCATCTCAGTACGTTATGTTATATATTTATGGGGTTTCTGTACTACTTATTCCTATTGTGGGATGTTCTTAGAAGCGAATATAGGTGGTTAACATATTTTTTTCCCTGGTATTGTGTATCCTAATATTGTATTACAACATATGTGGCTACATTTTACTGGTGGTCACGGGGGACAAACTTTCAGCTTTTTGAAATTTGTACAGTAAATCATGTCAAGACTCTCAACAATAACGTATTAATATTGTAAATGTTCTGTATTCTTCTTCCTATCTAGTGGAAGTCATGCATGTGGCATTTCTCAAGTGCCCCAGATGTGGGCTTCTGAAGCATGTAAGTGAGCTAGCACATAAGCCCTTAAATGTAGTTCACTACTGTGCATCAGCAGTGATGATTACTCCAAATGTACTGAGAATGGACTATACTGCTTTTTAATGTGCAAGTCGAGAGTGCTCATTAAGGGAGAAAAGACAAAACTTCAAGCACCTAGTACTAGGCTGAAAATCATTCCAACTGCACTAAAACGCAGTATTTTCTATTCCATGTGAAATGAGTTTTGTAGCTCTTGTAGGAAGTGACAGGATGCGAACAGTTCATTCAGGAAAACACTTACTACTTAACACTTAATCTGTGTTATCCTGATCAAAGGTGAGGTTTTCTAGCTTAGTAAGACCTGAGTATGAAAGCTAAGTAGGATGGGGTATTTCTAGCATGTCTGGCAAAACACTTTTCATGTGTTCCTCATTGCCCCTAAACAACAGAGGAAAAAATAGGTTTTGAAACTTGGTTATTGGGCACTACAAGGAGTAAAATGCAGTGAAAATGGACTGCAGTACTCTCTTTTTTATTTTTAGAAAATAATTCCAGACATAGGAGTGAGACTTCATATAACCTAGTAATAAAAAATAGTTCTTTTCTTGTTCTCTGGGCCCCAGGCATTCCACATTTCTGAAGCTGGAACATGACATGTACAAGAATGTATGAAATCTTTAAGATTTGTTTTAATACCCAGATAACTGGCAAACTTATTTTCTTCTCAGAAAGAAGAGATTACAGACATACTTCTTATAGAATCGGTTCAGAACTATAAAATAAAACCAAAAGTGACTCTCATCCTCCTTCCCCACTCTCCCTGACCCCCTGTGAAATGCCAAATTTGTCTGTCTTGCTTCTCATGGAGATGGATATTTAATATGATAATGATAGCAAAGCTATTTAAAATGCAGAAGAACTCATTCCTTGGTTTATTTCATGTTTCACTCAATCCATTTTCTGATATAATGCTTATGGACTTGGATTTCCACCCCCACCCTCGTTTTGCTTATCCTTTTGGCTTGCTTTGAGAAAAATCTTTTTTTTTTTCTCTTTTCTTTCTTTTTTTTTTTTATTTTTTTTTCCCAAAGACAGATGGCGGCAACGCTGTTCTCCCTATATAAAAAAGAAAACAGCTGGTAAGGTGCAAGGCGAGACTAGACCAGCAGTGCATGTCTGTTTCCGGTATTGCAAAATCTCCCTTGGTTTTTCAGAGGAGTTGGTGCATAAACTAAGCATACAGTTATCTCCCCCCTAACTGTAACAGGAAAAAAAAAAATCACAAATAAACTAAATTTATGGCATAGTATAGATTCAGTACTTTTCCATCCTGGCTTGCATATTTAAATCCAGATATGATTTAAGAAAAATTTATTGCAGTCTAATAACTATAAAATACTAAGAGGAAATAAAATCAATGTTGGCCCAAATCTTAGAATGCAAACCACACACACACTCGCTATAAAATATGGTGGAATACTGCTTACTCAGTAGATTCAGCTCTAGGAATCAAACAGAACTGAGAACGGCTATAAAATATATGCAGGAAATTAAAAAATCTGTTTAATAGATGCCTGCAAATTGCTGTTTTCATACGATCAAGGCATTTTTATTCCCTTCAGGTAAAAAGAATTCTCACTATTCATATATATCTGACTTGGACAGGTGAAAGGTGGTTGGTTGTTTGGTTTTTTTCTTCATTGCAGAGGTTTTAGTCAAAAGTCTCCAGGCTGCTAAATGTACACATACGAATTACAGGAATCAAGTGAAAGGCTTTGGAAAAAGACAAGACATCTCCATGATGTATTTTGAGTCTGGCTTTATTTACTAAAGAATGCTGTATTTTAACGAGTTCTTGAATCTTACTAGAATGCAAAGCATACACTGAGCAAGAAGTATGCATCTCTTGCCAGTCTGTATCCATAACCTGTCATACTTACACACAGTTGCGAAAGTTAGATTCTAGAAGGTTTCCTCTTTCTTACAGGAGGGCTTTATCTTCATCAAGAACCAGACAGAGGTACAGTGAGAGCTGAGACTGAGGAAAAAGGAAAGAAAAAAGTATCAATTTTATGGAAAACTCTGTGATGTTTCAAAACAGATTTTGCCTTTATTTAGAATGAAGTGATTTTTTTATAACCCTTAAAAAAATGGACAGAGCTTTATTTTGTGGTGGCTCTAGAGCCACAGAATCTCTGTGACTTGGGGTCTCCAGCTCTAACACAGTCCAGGGGCAATGACGCTCTGTGGCTGCAGGTGCTGGGAGCCTTAGTCGGGTTTCTGGATTGCAGGGAAGGCTCGGCTCCCTAAAAACCCACCACATCAGCATCTCAGCAACTGGAGGAGAGGGGAATGAGCTTAGAGGAAGTTGTCAGGGCATTATTAAGTTGAAAACTCTCTCCAGAGCTTTCCATTGTTGTTGATCTGGCAGATCTAATGAACAAATGTCTTTATCACCCTGTTCATAACCAGCTCTAGGTATGCAACAATACCTTTTTAGTTGCCTATTTGGTCACTTAAATAAGATTTTAGCTGTTTCTGAACCTTTGCGGATTTTGACTGAAGCTCTTGTATCTTACCTGTTTTCAGTTTTATCTGTAGTGCTTGGTGTTAGGAAGCAGCACGCCGTTTCCCTTCTGTATTCTCCACTTCCTAGTTGTTTCTAGGCTTTCAGGAGTAGCCCATCATCTTCCTAAACTTTAGAAATTCAGAGACCTTCATGCCATGCAGCAGATGCAAGGCAAAGGCTGTATTTTAACTAGAGGTGCTTAGTTCCTTCAAGATTTATTTCTTTATGTAATGATGAGTGTCAGATACCAAAAATGCCATGGTTTAGACTTATTTGTCCATGAGTGACATTACAGTGTAATTGAGCCCAAGTAAGAATTCTTAAGCAAAATTATCTTTTCACAGTTTTTTATGATGTGCCTGTTTGAAGCACGTTAGGAATTTTTATCTAAATAGTAAGAGACAACCATGTCTCAGAATATGCATAACAGACATGTAAAAGGCCTGAATTCAAGTCTCTAGACATAAGTAGAAATCAAAAAAATTGCTATGATATACTGAAAAACTAGACAACCTAATGCAGAGAAGCATTCCTTACCCTTTTAATTGCTGTTTATCCTGTCTCAGTAAGTGAGGTAATTGACGTTTTACTCTGAAAATTGACTGCAGTGTTTCAGGTAGTTAGCAGGCTAGAATGGCTTTTACATCATAACACTAAAAATCGATTCATCTCATAAACTAATCCCAGGCTTGAAAACTTGCTAAACCTGAAGACTACCTAGCTTAAAAATAATGTGTTTGTTTGGATCTTGAGTCCACTGGACTAGATGGTGATTAATCTGATTTAACCACACAGAACATGATGACACTGTTCCTGCTCTTTTAAATTCTCCCGTTCTCATTTCCCCACAGGGTCATGTACATTAGAGCTTTGAGGAACTCCCTGTTATTTCTGTGTGATACTTTGTTTATTCCTGTTTAAGGAATATCAGAGCAGATGGGCTAAAAAGGGAGCAGTTTTCAGTTTGAACAACTTGACCCAACACCTCTTCGGTGACATATATCCTCTTGCAGATGTGCAACTTACCTCGGGGCTTTGGTTTTACTTTGCTGCTTGGCGGTATCTGCAAATAGCATTTCTGGAAGTAAAAGGGAGGAAAAAAGAAATAATCTGTGGGCCAAAATGACTTTGAGTAATTTTGCAAATTTATCTCGTTGCAAAACTTAGTAAATTCTACAAAATCTATTCAGGTGCAAAAGTAGCAGAGAATCGTTACAAACATTGGAAACAAAGTGAATGAAACACAGTGAGTTAAATGACAACTGGCTTGAGGCTAGGACTCTACTGTATTGAATACAGAGGCTGTACCACCGCGCTGTGAGCATTACTCGCATGCAAATGAGGATGAAATGTACCTTTTGAATTGGGCATGCTCATTATTATATTAAACGTGTACGTTATTATGTGATGTTGAAATTAGTTATTAATATAGTCATTGATTTATACTGTGCTGCAATGAAAACTTATAGATACATATATAGGTAGGAGAGATGCTTGCTGCTCTCTCTCTCCCAGTCTCCCTTGTATATAGAGCTATAGATAGATATCTATAAGAAAACTTATAGATGGAACTCTTTGTCCTCGATGACTTTCAATCTGGATTAAGATATGGCAGGAAAGTGAAGATATGTATAGCTATATGAAGAAGAAAAGAGGTTATATTTATTGTAAAAAGATGATATTTTAGATCTTTCATGTATATATAGTAAAAAAAAATTCTGTCTTCTAAACTGAGAGGGTTTCAGGTCATAGTTTATGTTATCTCAGGGTAGCTCATCACAAAGTTTTTTAGAGATGTTGGGAGCAGCACTTCCATGCATAAGGATCATGTGCAATGCATCATTAAACTTATTTCAAAAGGTATAGATATAGAATTTTGAAGCTACCGTTTCAAGCTTGTTATCATGGAGGTCATCGGAGAACGTGACATTTAGTTTGCAAAGTGAGCATGGGTGTGCATACACATGCATGTACATACACAAGTTTAAATGTTTCCTCCTACTTTTCTATTTTTAGGACAGTAAGGCCATTGTTGTGGTCTCATTAAAAGGTGAAAAGAAATGTTTAACTTTGTCAGCTGCACCTGATTTTTGCCAATGATTGTGCATTTTCTTAACAGAGAAGCAAAGAACATTTTAAATGAGACTTACTTGTTCAAGGCAACCTTACCACTTCTGAGTGAGAAGTATATACTGCCCTAATGGATGCTCTTATATGACAATCTCTAAATGTCTTTCATTACTAAGTGTCTAGGTTTCTTTAGGAAAGCTTTAGAAATTCGTGGGAGGAATGTTTCATTGCAGCAAGCTGTAGCACTGCCACTAAATATATATTGCTAATTAAAGTTTATTGACAGTTTTTGTAATGTGTTCTTAGAACAAGTAAAAGCACTGAGTAGTTATTGAATGTGAGGCACTGCATCTTCTATAGTTAGTTAAGCTGTTTAGGAGGGGAGATTAAGGTACTGTGCCCTTCCCTTCCCTATGTAGGTATTGGATTTGAGTATTGTGCAGAATAAAACACTTTCCCCTCAGGATACCAGTGCAGCAAAGACTCTAAGAAACTTCGGTTTTGTCCCTCGCTTTTTCACTTGCTAGCTGTGGACAAATTGGGAGGTAAGTTAAATACTTCCAAGGCCTAAAATGTACATCTCCCCATGAAGGAAAGAAATTTTGAGTATTCAGAAAACAATTCCTTCAAGGGACAGTTCCTAAGTTGAGCAAGGGTATTCAGAATTACTTCAGGTGTGTGTGAATATAAATACAGAATTTGCAAATGGTACCTCTACAGAGTTCCGGTGTGGGACACTTCTCATCACTAACAGACTTGCACGCATTGAGCCACATTCAGCTATGGCACAACATTACTGTTTTAGAGCCATAGCATCCATGTTTCTAATTCATTGAGCTGCGTGGTCCATGCTGGTGGGTGGGGAAGCTCCTAAAGCATTGCTGTCCTCCACTGCCAGATGGGATTCCTGGGTTTCTATGTTATAGTTGAGCCCAACATATGGCGCAGATTCAGGGCTTCTCTGAAGCTGTGTGGTTGTTGTGCTGTGTAACGCCCTACACTGCCCCAACAGAGGGGTTACTGACACGGGGAAATGGGTGCAGGCTTTGCCAGGCTGCCGTTTTTCCAGAGCAGCAGGTAGGCAACGGTCACAAATTGCAGAGCACGTCTCAGAGGCGGAACTTTAGGAGTCCTAGAAAAATTCCTAGAAAAAATTGGGGCAGTCTAAAGACATGTGTATTATCCCATTAAAAAGAAACCCGGCAAACCATAATTTGAATCTGTCTCTTCTTAGTGGCAGCATGTGAGGCTACATAAAGCCAGTGTTATTACGTGGTAATTCATGCTCCCTTTGTTCTTATTTACTAGTGTGTTTTGTTCTCAATACTGCTCTGTTTTGCACTGCAATTATCTTGGTATCTTTTAAATGAATATTAAAACATAGTAAACTGTTAACTGATAACTCATTTTAATAATGCAGAAAATGGAGAGTAAAGAAAACATTACTGATTTTGCTTACATTACTATTTGGAATCATAGAATGGTTTGGATTGGAAGGGACCTTTAAAAGTTGTATAGTCCACATTGAAACCCATGATTTCTTACCGACATCATGACAACGTGAGAACTGTTGCAAGCGATTCCATAATGATCTTTTAGGTGGTGGCTGTACACATTTTTTCTCTCTGGAACTAAGTCATGCATTCAAAAACAAAGAAAACACACTTCTGTTACTGGGTGTATTTACGAATTATCACACATAGGGTATGAAGTTTTCTCTCTGAACTTCATGAAGGCATAACTCATGTCTTTGGGAAAAAGCAGTATCACTTGAGGGGTCCAAAATTTGATAAATTAGTGCAGTAAAGGCAACCTCTGCTTCGTTCACAAGATTTATTCTAAAACAAACCGATAAGTGTGACAAAGGGTATAATACTGTAGTTTGATTTGTGATTTTGGTGTGTGTGTGCCAGCATAGAAGTTATTGCATTTCCTGTGCAAAACAGGAAAGGATAAATTAAAAAGATATTAATGACGTGTTAGATGCTTACTTCATATTGAAAACGTGTGTGGATTCTAGTGATTAATTTGCATCTTGCATTTATGTCCTTGCAGTTCTCTCCCAAGAGCTAAAGATAAGTAGCACATGTATGTTTCATAAATAATGAATTTAACCACGAAAATTTCAAGCTTTAGGTAGAGCGATACATGAAAACAGACTGTCATTTTTAATGAATTTACTTCATGGTGTTCATTCTTTTTTTTCAATCAGATTTCACAGAATCACAGAATCTTCAGAGTTGGAAGGGACCTCTAGAGATCATCTAGTCCAACTCCCCTGCTAAAGCAGGATTGCCCAGAGCATGTTACTCAGGACTGCATCCAGGCGGGTCTTGAAAATCTCCAGAGAAGGGGACTCCACAACCTCCCTGGGCAGCCTGTTCCAGTGCTCTGTCACCCTAACCATAAAGAAGTTTTTCCGTGTATTTGAACGGAACTTCCTATGTTCCGACTTGTGCCCATTGCCCCTCGTCCTGTCATTGGGAACCATTGAAAAGAGTCTAGCTCCATCCTCCTTAAACCCACCCTTTAGATACTTGTATGCCATAATAAGGTCTCCCCTCAGCCTTCTCTTCTCCAGGCTAAAGAGTCCCAGCTCCCTCAGCCTTTCCTCATAAGGGAGATGCTCCAGTCCCTCAGTCATCTTAGTTGCCCTTCGCTGGACTCGCTCCAGCAGTTCCCTGTCCCTCTTGAATTGGGGAGCCCAAAACTGGACACAGTATTCCAGTTGTGGCCTCACCAGCGCCGAGTAGAGGGGGAGAATGACCTCCCTCGACCTACTGGCCACACTTTCCTATGCAGCCCAGGATTCCATTGGCCTTTTTGGCGACAAGGGCACATTGCTGGCTCATGGATAGTTTACTGTCTACTAAGACCCCCAGATCCTTCTCCTCAGAACTACTTCCCAGCAGGTCCACCCCTAACCTATACTGGTGCTTAGCATTCTTCCTCCCCAGGTGCAGGACCTTGCCCTTGCTTTTGTTGAACCTCATTAGGTTCTTCTCTGCCCAGCTCTCCAGCCTGTCCAGATCACACTGGATGGCAGCACGGCCCTCTGGGGTGTCAGCCACCCCACCCAGTTTGGTATCCTCAGCGAACTTGCTGAGGATACACTCTGTCCCCTCATCCAGGTCATTAATGAATATATTGAACAAAATTGGACCGAGTATTGACCCCTGGGGGACACCACTGGTTACAGGCCTCCAACTAGACTCTGTGCCACTGATCACAACCCTCTGAGTTCTGTCACGCAGCCAGCTCTCAATCCACCTCACTGTCACCTCATCTAGCCCACATTTCCTCAGCTTCCTAATGAGGATGTTATGGGAGACAGTGTCAAAAGCCTTGCTAAAGTCAAGGTAGATGACATCTATGGCTCTCCCCTCATCCAGCCAACCAGTTAGAACATCATAGAAGGCCATCAAATTGGTCAAGCGTGATTTACCCTTGGTAAATCCGTGTTGACCACTTCCAATAACTTCCTGTTCCTCAGTGTGTTTGGAGATGACATCCAGAATGGGTCGCTCCATTACCTTCCCAGGGACAGAGGTGAGACTGATCGGTCTGTAGTTCCCTGGGTCCTCCTTCTTGCCTTTTTTGAAGACTGGAGTGATGTTGGCCTTCTTCCAGTCCTCAGGCACCTCTCCTGTTCCCCATGACCTTTCAAAGACGATGGAGAGTGGTCTAGCAATAACATCTGCCAGCTCATTCAGCACTTGTGGGTGCATCCCGCCAGGGCCCATGGACTTATGAATGTCCAGCTTGGCCAAGTGGTCTCTGACCCAGTCCTCCTCAACTGAGGGAAAATCTTCCTCTCTTGATTTTACTAACAAGAATATCTGTTTAAAGTACATGTAATCATATAGGCATGGATTACTTCTTAGTAAGAAGGTTTAAAATTTGCACACAAATCCTGCTTTTGCCAGTTCTTACCTGTTTAAGAAACAAAACCCAAAACAAAAAAAAAAAAAAGGAAAAAAGAAAAAGAATACCAATAGCTTGACCAGCCAACTAAATTAAACTATAGCACAATACTTTTAATTAACTCAGTTAGAAACAATTGTAGAATTTAAATTGTTGTTAATATTAAAAATTCTAAGGATTTACTATTTTATCTGCATATGAATAAAATAAGTTTTCCCAATAAATTTACTGAGGATTGATATATTAGGTTAATACAGGATGGCATTTTAGTATGTTTTTGATCCCTTCATATTGATCAAATTATTTTCTATATAAAAATATATATTTAGATACATGTACTCTTTAACTTTATAACACTCCAAAGTGTAATTTTTTAATTAGAAAAAGAGTAAGTCTGAGGAAGAGGACAAATCAAAGTTTGGATATCTGGCAGTTCATTGGCTTCTTGCTGACCTGGCAATATCTTGTTTCTCAGACTAATTCCTTCTATATTGGCCTCTTCAGCCAATAATGTGGACCTGCCAGATAAAAGCTGTGTTTGGGGTTTTTTTGTAATTTGTCAAGCATCGTTGACTGAATGAACTTGACTTATTTTTATCAGCACACAAGCACAGCAAGTAGCCTTCCAGATGTTTACTGATAACACGCAGGCAGTGTGTATAGTAGCAATTTGTAACGTAACTAGCTTTGGTAATTGTCTGAAAATCCATGCCTGTCTCCAGTGATATCCTTATTGTCAGTCTTGTGTTCTCTCCTTTTCCTTCAGGTGTCTTTCTGAGTTGTTATTTGCAGGTAGTATAACTCGCACAGTAACAGACTAGTATTATTTTTCTGTTCAAAATAGAAGAAACCATTCTATGTAAAATGGAGTTTGTACTTAAACCCTGTCTTAATTTTATTATACGTTCTTGGCCTATAGTTTTTAGTCATTGTCTCTGTCAATTATATATACTGCAAAAAATCTGCTATGCGTATCAGACTTTATGCCTTCTTTATGTAACGCAGACCCTTAGAATTAATTTCAAAAGCTGGTGGCAGTACCTTGATACTCAGGTAATTAATTAATATATCTGAATTCTTCATTCAATATTTACACTAGCTTTAGACTTTATCACTTAATTGGTATTCATGCGATTATCTGCATTAATATTTTTACTGGATAGAGGCTTCAAGGAAGGAGCCTTAACATCCATTTCCCAAAAGTTACAAGTTTTTACTAGAGTAAATTCTTGTAATAACAATATGCTTATGAAACAAAAATGATTTATGCTGCAGTAAACAGTGTAATACACCAGGCTTGGTCTGGTAGTGTTTGCATTCAAAGATAACATACTTCTAATTCTATACTGGTTCTTCCTTTAACATCACAGTATTTTTAATTACATTTTTCATAGTGTCCATTTATTCTTTTTAGTACAGTGTCTTTGCCTTCTGATTATGCCTTATAATACTTACTGTGTTATGCCGGGAAATTAAATAAAATGCACTATAGCTAGTCTTTTATGTATAAAAGGAGTTTATATGTGAATACTAAGTATAGATAAAGTTTCTCATGGGATTGTTCCATGCAGAATTTTAATACAAGCAGAACAAGCATGCAGAATTTAACTTTGAGGCTTTACCGTACAAGTGTTTTTCTAGAACGGTACTGGCAAAAAATATTTTCTCAGAGACCTTTTTTCCTAGTTTGTATTAAAGTATATGGCAAAGTAGTTTCCAATATAAATGCACCGGTGCCTTAATGTTCAAGGGTTAGTCACATAGTGTCGATGCAGAATAAATATACACCAATTTTTGTCTTCCTGGTACTTTTCACAAAAGCATACCGGAGACTCACAGTTCCTAAACTTTTCATGAAAAAACAGGGAACTACTTATGTAATAGGACACAATGTGGGAGAAGGGGCAAAGCTGCAGTGCTGGCTGGTGTTATGCCACCTTGCAGGTCTTTTACTTCGAGGGGTGTCAGAAAATCAAGAGCTCCCAGACCTCGCTGCAGCACCACAAGTTTCCTTCAGTGCGCTCTGGGAGCCAAAGGCAAAGTCAGTGACACAGGTATTCTTTGTGCCCTGCAGCACGCTTTAGGTGTGTAACTAAGGCTATTTAAAACAAAACAAAACCTCAAAAGAACCCCACAATACCCCCCACACGCTCTCCCCCCAAACCTCAAAAAACTGTATTTGCCAGGTAACAGTGTCGGTCAAACAGTACACATAATCTTGCTGAAATAAACATACCCTAGCCTGGAGCCAAGGAAAGATGAAAATTGGACTTTGGAGTTTCTCGATTGATTAAAGGAGCCATTTTACACAAGGAAATAATTGCCTACAAACTATTTTGAGATATCGATTTTTTTTTTTTTATAGGGTTTCTATTTTATTTTTGGAAATTTTCTCCTTTTTTGTCTCAATAAAATTATCGTGTTTGGAATGTTTTGCTAGTTTGAGGATAAGAAGACAAGGAGAGGGAGAAATGCCTATAAAACCATAGATTATTTTTTATGGAAGATGAGATGGTCCCCATTTGCATTTACAGCTTTACAAGGATTGTAGCACTAGGCTCTTTTTCTTTTTTTTTTTGATGGAAATGCTTAATCTGAGCTCAATGGGCCATAATAATTGCCTGTTTCTTCCAGTAGAAATAAACCCACTTGTATGTGACACTTGAAACCTTAACTCTGCTTAGTATTATGCACAGAATTGTAGACGGTTTTTCACCCAAAGATATTTATGACAGCAGCGCTAGTCGATATACAATACCAAGCCAAGGGCATTTGAGAATAAATCAGTCCCTCTAGCTACTGCTATAGCACAATAACTTATGATTGTAATAAAAGCCTATGAAATTAAAATTCTGTGCATGCAAACACACATACCTAGCCCAGAGAAACCCAAAGCTCTCTGTTCTGGGAAGATTTGCGTATGCATAAACGTATACCCTCTGTACCTCTTTGTGTTAGTAACACAATAGTCTATAGGTTTTCACCACTGTATCTCATTAAACTCTCTTCAACATCTGGGGGCTTTCAGGAGTTGTATGTAGAAAAAAATATAAGCAGCTCATAGAAGAGGAGGAGAATGGTCCCAGTTACTCCTTGAGGAAGAAATATTCTTAAGTGTGAAACCCTCTTGGTGATGCCGTAAGTCACTAACAAAGGCTCCAAGAACCCCATTTCCGGTTCAGATCATCCTATAAGTTTATGCAATTACTGGTATTTTTAATGAGTCTTCTGTATTTGTGCACCTCAGGCTCTACTTTGTGACTCTATGAGCTCTTGGAATGGACATTGTTTCTTCATTTGTGTTTTGGGTTTTCACATGAAGCACTGAGAAGCCATTTTAAATTAATAATCGATATTATTTATATGTTTATTTACGAGCTCATACTCTCTCCACATATTAACTAACTTGAAGTATCATTTCTTCTGAATTCTGTAGGGCAATGAGATAACGAAAACTAGTATGTAATAAAATGATGGAAGGGAAGTGACTGTTTCCACATGAAATACAGCAGACAGCAGTGTATGGTGTGTCTCCTGCAGCACAGCATTTTTGTGCAACGTGGCAAGGAAAAACCCAGGCGTTTAATTTTTGAGAGAAGACTTCTACTGTCAGATGAGTATCTAATGAGAGAAAACAATGATAGATGGATTTTGCAAACAGCATGAAATCGTATGGACTGTCTCACAGTATCTAGTTGAAAAAAAAAACTAGTGTGACTGTAATGGAGTAATTTATGGTTTTATTTCAGCTATTTAATCTATGTATGAATGAGGAGAAATATGAGACTTTAATCAGATAAATAAGCAGTTACTAATTGTGAAGTTACATTCTGGTAAAAGCTCTGTGACTGATTGGTGACAAGCCTTTTGCATCTGTCTCTCGTATTCCGCAGTTCATGCATGGGTACTGGCTGGAAACTATCCTTTCCTAGTGAAAACAGGCATATTGTTACAACTCAGGTAATCATATTTGTGTTGTCCTTTTTGAGGTGGAAGAAGAAAGACAAAAATGTTGTAGGGCTTCTCCTCGAACTACTCTTTGAGTAGACATCTTAAGCTGCACAGAAAATCATGGACAAGTAATTCCAGTGTGAGTACTCAGTAGACACAGGATGGCTTTATATATGCTTTTTTCAGAGTATAAGCTAAGTCCATTTACCACAAACATTTGTTTATGGTAAGTATCTAGAATATAAAAGACTTCAGATGTTCACTGCTTATCCTTCAACCACTGGGACTGGGCTCCACTTCAAATTACCTTCTCAATCCTGAAAGTATTTTGAATTTGTAAATGCAAAACAAATAGTTTAGAATATTGTACTGTAACAATTTTTTTTTTCTTTTACATTTTAAGCACAGTCTTTCTGTAAGTAACCCTGTCACCATCATATTGTTCTCTTTTCCCCATTACTTAAACCCCTTCTTTAAAATGACACTTTAAAAACTTGTCAGCAAGAAAACCTACCTGGGTGGATTGCTGCAACTTGAGTAATACTGTTAACTCTCTCAATCTGTCCATTGCATCCGTAGATGGGTCCTCCTATTTTCTATTTGTGTTTCAGTTTCTTCCTAGGGCTTGTTTTCTACTACATTTTTAAAATGGTAGTATAAGTGCTAAAGTGTTGGTAGTCCTCTCAGTACGTTTTTGGTGGCTACCACTGATAAAATGTTATGCAGTTTCATAGTAACTGTAATAATTCTAAGTTTTGGATTGAGCAGGATGTGATGTGTATCTTACGCGTATCTGCATGCTTGCACCTAGTGTAATGGATTTTGAGGTGGCCTGAAAATGTCAAAATCTGCATCGGGGAAGCATTCCCAAGCATATGCAATGCTGTGCTGAAACTGGTACAGTCTCAGCTAGGCCTATAATGTCTGGATTTGCACGTCCTTATGAAGAATGGATGACCGATAAATACATTTAAAAGAACTTAAGTCTCCCACCTGCTACTGTTATTTAAAGAAAACAAAACACACAACATACTCTCTCATTCTGTTCGCGTTCATGAACTTGCCAGAGAATTACTCCACCAGGTTTGTTTAAAATTATGGAGCCTGACAGCATGAGTGTCTTGTAAGACTTTGTCTTATAAAAAGGCCTGTAGTCTTGAACTGTTGTTCAAATTCTTTAAAAAAATTTCCTTGATGAAATCCTTTAAAGAGAATCAATATTTTAGGCATTCTTCCACTAAACTCTAGTATGTAAGAGCTTGACATAATGACACTTAACATATTGACCAGGTTCTTCATGCAGTCTTGAACTAAAGGAAATAAATAGTTCATTGCATATGGTTCAATCCAGAGACATAAAAAAGTAAATTTAGGATTGAAAAGCACTGTATTTAAAATTGCAGGATGTGCACAAGGGTTGCTTCTAAGGTCTCTTGATCATTAATTAAATATGTTATGGCTTTCAGTTTTTCTCGTTTATCTGTACAGGTTTACATACTGTAACTGCATTATTTATGTTTTTCCTTAAGTGCTTAGTACTGCCAGGATGCTTCTCTTAAACTGGCACAGAGAGCAAAAAAGACAAAATGAGAGAGCAAATTTGGCACTGGTTAGCTGCACAGAAAGCCACTTGTGCCCAAATGAGACCTTCCCAGATTTATTTTAATGAACTGATAAATAGATAGACAGACAGATGGCATCATTGTTTAAATTATGAAAAATATTTTTACATTAGGTAAGTTTGGTTTGTTCCATTTTTTCTTTTTAACCTCATCCTAATAAAGCATAATCACTGAGCCTTGCTGCTTTTGTTCTAGACAGCTTCTAGTATGAAGGGTGATGAGGGAGCTACATGTAAGTTCACTCTCTGAGGGAAGCTATCACTGAAATGGATTTTGTTGTTACAGCTAAAACATGCAGTTTGGAATCAATTGTTTGCTGAACTTTGAACAAAGGAAATTGCTGCCATTGGCGCATCTTGCATATTGCCCCAGTTGTCTTCCTCCATTTCTTCTAGTAAACAGAATGCCATGGATGCGGTCGTAGATTGAGCCAAAATATATTTTAAAATACAACTTTCATATTTATATGGAAGCTGTTTGATTTTAAAATAAACATTGTTCTATTTGTTTTGCTGGCAGATGTGGTGTAGCAGTTCGATGCTAAGATACAGTCGCCCTCTCCTGACTTGTACATCTTTGTTCTTAGTCACTATTTGCCTATTTTATTCTCCCACTGTTCATAAATACGTCTTTTCAATCTTAAATAACATTTCCTGTTCTGGTATCTGTGGTGTTCGATTAGCAGATAGCCTTATAGATGACTAATTAAAACACAGAATTAATTATCTGCTTAAATAGTCAGAAACTATAACCCTTGCTTCACTGTACAAATATTTGATAAACTTTGTTTGTTTGTTTTTTCCAAATTTTGCCATTCTTCTATTCCATTCCCTACCACCACCTTTGGTTTCCAAATACCCAGTGATACTGGAAGTTTGCAGGTTTATATAATTAGCATACATGAAACCAGCTGTTGTGAGTCAGACTGGAGGGCTCTAAGTCCAAGAAACCATCTTTATGCATGCCTATGTTAGAGGGGAACAAAGCGAGCTCCTCCAGAATCCTGGAACTTTACGTGGCAAAGGTGGTGTCTGTGCATTTAATAATTCTCTATAAGTTTTTCTTTGTGTGGTTTTGGTTTTGCCTTTTTTTTTTTTTTTTTTTTAATCCACAGTACCTACTCCTTTATTTACAAATTGTATGAACAATCTTCATTTTACTTAGTTTGGTGTGAACTGGCCACCTATTATTTTCATTTGTTGTCATCCAGTTGGTTTTTTTGGAAGAGAGGAGAAGCAATCATTCTTGCTTTTCCATCTCCATGTAATTTATGATTTCACAGATACCTACTCCCAGCCATCTTTTCTCCAGGCTGAAGTATTCTGGCTTTCCTACCTGTTCCTGTCTAGATATAATTCCTTATCTTTAGCCACCTTAGTCATCTTTCTGTCTGAAGACAGAACGCCTGTAAATCTATGCAGCTAATGTGAGGTCAGAGCCAAAAGTTTCATCCCGTGGCAAAGAGGACAACACGTTCTTTTGAAGGGTGATGTTAAAGGCACAATACAAATATATTTTTCCATATATCTAAATGGAAATAAAATCAGTCTGGTATCTTCAAGTTTTTCAAGTCACGTTGTATGTTCAGTTTTCTTTTTTTTTTAATGCCTGAAGAGTACCTTGAGAAATACTGGAATTAATGGTAGAGATTGAACATTTCTTCCAGGGGGAAAAAAAAAAAAAAGCTGCTACGTCTGGAACACAAATGATAGAATGTTAAGACTGGCAGCCTTATCCAAAGAAGCTGACCAGTAAAGGCAAAAAATAAGGACAAATCATTCTGGATGTTGTTCAGTTTGCTAAATGAAGCTCATGTGCTGTTAGTTTGGCAAATAATTTTCTTCATTTCTTTGTGCACCCTTTTAACTATGAAAAAAACATAGTGATATCTGTCTTGTGTCACGACTGCTCAAGACAAAACTGTGTAAGGTAATAGTAGTGTTGTTAGGCTTATAGAATAGATCCTACAGTCAAAGAGTGGGTAACTTTTGATGGTTATGATTTTACACTTGTTTGTTCTTACATGTGTAAGACCATTGTGTAAACTACAACTCTTCACATTTCAATTAATATTTTTTTTCTGAAAATTGGAGCTAAAATCTCTGGTGTGGAGGCTTACAAAGAGAAAAGCCTAAATAATAATAGTAAAAAGGAAAACGAATGAAAAAAATCCAAACTCACTTCAAATTTGTTTTTTATACTTTTTTAAATAACATGAATAGATGCATCTAGAGCAGATTCGGATCTAAAATTATCTCTTGAGACTTATGTAAGTACACTTATAATGCAAATTAGTATAATCTTAAAGTAATTTATAAATGGTGTGAAGGCATGAACTTTGAAAAATGGAATCATTAGTCTGCAAGAAATAGTCACTTTAGCTGTACTTAATTTACTCTTTAGGGGAAGAGTGTAAATAGATCTATGCTGAATTCCTTTACCTTTTCTTCCCTGCTAGAGAACTTTAAGTAACATATCAGAAGAGCATTTGTTGCTGTTAGGTTTGTATTTTTGTACAGGGACTTTGTTGTAAAACTTACGCTATATATATGGAAAGTTTAGCTTGTAACTTATTTATTAGGACTCACTTTTCTGTGTTGAAAAATGGGCTGTCAGTTTTATTCTTTTGTAGGTAACCATAACCTAACTTTGCCTGAGAAGCTCCCCTTTTCATCATCATAACAGTAAAAATGTCTCATACAAATGGGTATTGGTTCGTGTTTTAACTTTTTGTAAATGCAAAGTAGTGAAAAGGGTACTCTGAACCTCTGAAAATATCCTGAGAAAACATTTAATCAGATCTTTCTCCTGTTCTGTGCACTGTGTTTGCCATGTATGCTAATTACAGAAATGGCAACGCGAATCATATTTACTAGTAATTCTGAAAGTATTATAAAAAACTTTATTTTAAATAAAAAAACCCACAAAACAAAACGGCCCCAAACAAAAACCAAGCAAACAAAATCCCTCTCATGACAGGCTGGACAAATGAACATCTGACTGCCTTCCTGAGCACCTGAGTAGAAAGTTCTAAAGTTTTGTTGCAGAGGTCCTGGTGGCAGGATTAATTTAGAAACCAGGGAGCCAAAAAGCAAACTAGGAACTGCGTGTGTCAGTGCTGCCGTTCGGTTTCTTGAGCTCTTCCTAGAGGAGCCCCTTTCTTTTTGGCAGAGTGGTGACTTCACAAATCGTGCAGCCATTGACTGCTGGCTCACATCTGCTGTTACTTGGTAGTGAGGTCTTGCTCAGCAACCAGCTCTCACACTCTTAAGTGTGTTTCTCGTAAACCTGGCAGAAGATGAAGACAGCAGTATGGGAAAAAATATGCACTGGAATCAGGTCTTCTTCAGAGTTATTTTTACACCAAATCAGAAATGGAAGTTGTCATAGGAGTAGTTTTATCACTTCTTGAAGCTTCTATATCTTTATTTCTAAGGTGTGCTGTGAATATATCTCATGGTATCTTAGTAGCGGGAAAATATTTAGAAATATAACACAGACTTGTGATAGAAGAGAAAAAGGGAAAGCTTGTTCCTGAACTGAACTACCCATGAGATCTTTAAAATCTCAAAAACACTTTTGTACCTTAGACTTGTAGTGGGTTCTGGTGTTAATTTCCTTTTGACCTTTGTAAATTTAAAATAATGAGTGAAAAAAATAATACTTTTTTGCAGTAATGATTCCATCTAGATCCACAGTACAATATTGTGTTTAGACTCATGGCTCTTTCCAATATTTATTTGTGTAAGACAGGTAGACCTCGCAGTTTTGTTGCGGCAAGAATGCTATGCTTTCAAAGTTGTTTTTTCTTTTTTCCTCCTGTAGAGTTCAAAGCAACAGATGAGTTGTGAAAGAGAACAACTAAGGGTAAGTGCAGTGATATGCAAGATGTTCTGTTTCCTTAAAACATAAGCAGAATCTAATTCGTGCTACTGACAGATGGAGTACTTTATTTAAGAAAAACATATTTAGCTCATTTGTTGCTTGTTGGTAAATATTGTACATATCTCAGTATAAAACAGTTACAGTAGATACAGGTTTTCCTTCCATAATTTAGTGAGATTGGGCAGTAAATACCTCTTTACAGGAGCTCTCTTGACATTCAGATTGCTCTTCCTATGCACCATGAGAAACTTTAGTAGTGGTAAAGGTCACTATGTTTCTCAGACTTCCTCCACTACCGGATTGTTTCCAACAAGAAGACACTATCCTTGGGATTTTTTATAGTATGTGCGCTTTCAGAATGTGAAGGAACTGGTAGAAAAGGTCCAAGTATTTTAGTGTGTATATTGATTGTGTACAATCTGTAAACAAGATGGAGTTCCTGAACCCAGATTGCTGGCCTTTACTTTGTTTCCCCCTTTTCCTATGTTAAAGTGACAGTGTTTTAAACAGGTTTTAGTCCCTGCTCCCTTTAAATGTTACATATGCTACATATCTCTGCAAATGCTTTTTCATCACAAGTATTATTTCCTTTTTCAACTGATTGATTCTAGTATTTGTTTGGAAAGGCATTAAGAATTTTTATTAATAAAAAGGGGGGGAAAAAAAGCTTTTGAGTCATCCAAGTGTTGCTTAATAGACCTGCATTTATTGACACCACGTGATGGGTTTTCTTGAAATTCCATGTGCAAGTAGAGAGGAAGAGGCAGGCCTGAAGTAAGTGTAAGTTTTTATGCAAACAAAAATATTACTGGAAATAGAAAAAGCAGCATTTTTTGTTTGCAGTTTACTAAGCATCAGCAGTGTCTGCATGACTTGCAAGTATTAAGAATATACTCTAGTCTTAAAATAAGTTGTGCAGTGTTCTTAAACATTCATCCATTCATTAGATTAGCCTCACTGACATAGCTAGACGCTTCAGCTGGACTTCACCATAGTTGCAATAGGATTTTTGGTAAACAAGTTATGCAAGAATGATGCATCACACGTTGCCCTTGATTCTTCTCTTGCTGATACGTGACTGCATTGCTATTGTACTGAAGCTGGAGTGACAGAGCTTTGTTTTATCAGTAGTAATGTCTCAACAGAGCAGCTGTCAAAGTTAAAATATTGCTATAGCACCTGAAGGACAATCTTTTGAAGAGGCAGCAGTGCCATGAGAACACAGAAAGTTTTAATTTGGTTTTATTGTTTTTATTAAGTTTTCTTTGAATGAAGAAAAACATTGTTTTGAAATATAATGGGAGGAGAACCCCAGTTCTTTCTTCAAGTAAATATGTGTGCTTTTTAAGTCATGAATAAAATGTGATGCAGTAAAACTTTATGTATCTTTCCATTCCAGTATTACACACTTACGTCTAACAATGAGCTCAGTGCTTATGATGCCTTTGTGTCATATCAAAACCTTATTCATAACACCCATATTCATAACAACTTAGGAAAAAAACATGTGTCTAACCTACTAAGATTAGGTACATCTCCTTCCACTACTGCTGTGATGCTCCTGTTACATTAAATATAGTTGTGAGTGTAAACCCTGTTCCTGAGGCTGGGATGCAATGGAAGCCACACACCACCCCACAGAGTTAGAGCTTGTGACTGCAGTACAAGAAGTATAGCCACCAAGGAGTCTTAGATACAGTGAGACCAACAATCACAGTGCCGAGCACAGTAGAGTTGTTCCTTTCCCCTCTCTGGTCTTTAAATGCCCAAACCTTTCCCAGCATCCAGAATCTATTCTAGTTAATAAGAGCTCATCTGCTGTGACAGAAGGTCACAGTGAAATTTCAGTATACTGTGTGGAGATGTTTTGGTCATAGTTCAGTGCTGGCACCTCTGACCCTCCTTAGACATGCTGTGAACAGCCCCCCACTTCCAGGGTCTTGCACCTTCAGTGCTCTCAGTGTGTAACTTGACCATTCTGTCACTTTTAGGTTGGCTCCCTAACTGAGCAGTGCTGTTAAAGAAATGTTTAATTGGCTGAATTAGATTTTTCAGGCCTCCAAGAATACTTGGATGAGAGGCAGGCTCTTTACAACAAAATATTGTTTCATCCCAACTGAAAGAATTGAAATATAACAAGAGAACAGGATTAAAACAACAAAATACCAACATCCATTTCTGTGTGTTAAAGTGAGTTAAAACTAGATTATGCTTATATCACCTAATAATGTAATAAAAAAGACACATTATCTGCCACCTTCCTTGCTAAGTCTAAGATGACAATGTGTCTGCCACTCTCCCTTTTTGGTTCCCTAGTCATTCCTTATTCTACAAGTCCCAAAGAGGTTCCAAAAGAAAGACACTTTAAGAAAGGTTTTTTTAAAGCGTATTAGTGCAAATAAATAATTAGCAAAGAAAGAAAGAAATATCCAAATCTTACTACAATCATTTATTCAGACAAGATTTCTCACCTTTTACCTGTTTCATTGGTGTTTACATTCTAAATGCAAAGCAGAGACTCACTGTCCTGGAATAAAGCATTTAGAGTAATGAAACTCCTATTCATATTGGAGCCTCTGGCTATTATACATTATATTTACAATGAATGATAATTCTAATAATTAAGCAAGTCTGTGTATTTTAACCCTTTTCTGCGTAAGCTTTGACAATGACAGTGACTGCAAGGTTGGTAACTTATTCACCTTGCAAACCTGCTACAAGTCGCAGTTAGACATTAATGTCTATACCAGAATTATTTAAATGAGAATTTGTACAGAAAGCCATGGGAATTTTATCTCTAGCACAGCTGGTTGGGTGGGTTTTTTTTTTTCCATTTGGGTATATAACACAAGCTGACTTTGGTATATTTCCATCTGATTTAAAAAAATAATAATTACAAAGCATTAATGCCATTTTTTATGTTTTCCTTTCTTTTGGAAATGATTTTAATTACCATATGCTGCCTTGATTATATTTTTTTTGTATTTCTGTAATTTCTTTTCTTTTTGCTTTCTAATCTGGCTTCATTTAAATCAAGTTGTACTAAAAACCTAAAGTGTCTTTGAAGGGAAATTGAGTCATCAATATCCCTCTCTCCAGCTTGATCCACACACTGCTCTTTGTCAGTATTTCCTTTAAAGAAAATAATGGTAATGTTTAGTCCTCCTCGTTCTGTTTTGTGCTCTCCAGTCCTGATCTATAAATCTCTTCTTGGATAGATATGCCCTATCCTCTTCTCTGACTCTTTCCTACTGCCACTTGCTGTTTTATGAGTCACTGTGTGGAGCTTAATGTAATTGTCATTCTGATGCATTATAAATGACCTGTAAAGACACAGAACTCACAGCTTGCTCAAAATCATTTAAAAACACTTTTCTTCTCATATTTGGGGCTGAAAAACAGACTTTGAAACATGAATGATACAGGTAATTTAAGGCTGTGAAGAAAATCAGGATACCAGCCCTAGGTAGAAATAAGCTGTAATACATAAAGCTATAAAAAAGTGTTGCGACAGCATCAGAAGTCTGCTGCTTCCACTGCACCTTCCTTACTGTTCTGACTTTAACCTGGGATTATATTTTTTTATCATAGCCTAAGGAATTTTTTTAAAACTTACAGGCTAGCTTAAACCTTATGGAGCTTTACACAACCTTCCTTTCAACTAAGAAATTATTATTTTGCATTATTAACTCAACATAATTGTTTGAAGTAAACTTCTGTATCTGTATTTACACGCATGAGCTTTGCTATATAAAGCTAATACTTCTGGTCCTTATGCAGCAGTACTTGATGAGCTCTCTCAGGTGGGCATAGAGCAACTTTAAACTCTAATGTTAGGAGGGTTTATAAATGTTCCTGTGAATACCAATGAGGTCTAATGGTAAATGGTGTGATTAACTTCCTTGATCTGAAATTTTAAGTGACCTAGTTGTTGCTCTAATTAACAGCTTCTTTCACATTCATTTATTATCCAGGTGCATTCTATGGAGCCAGAGTTCCTTCTCTGGTCTGAAATATGGGAACAGCAGGGTCTTACTATCATCTTGTATTTAATATGAACATATATTTTTTTATAGTACTCTAAGGAAAATAAAAGGAAGTTTTGCATTTGGTATCATTCTATTTATCTTGTATTTTGTACAGTAAATGAATAATCTGTGACATGCAGCCAAAAATGTATTAAAGTTATGCCAGGTAGAGGGAAAACAAAAGCAAGTGCATTTATGTCCAGCATCATTTTTAACCAACCATAATCCTGCAATATTTACCTATTTTTGTGTCTTTGTTCAGTGCATTAATTCATCAGGTTGTAGGGTGCTGAGCTGTGTAGATTGTTTTTTTGGAAAGTTTTTAAAGAAAATTTTGGAATCTCATCATTGTGGTATTAGCTTTCTCCAGTGGTCTAAGAATAATCTGCTGATAATTTTTGTGTACAGTGTTTCTCTGATGCATAAGGAGGTAATTTGTGATTCAGTGGCAGATGCCAATTTTTAAATCCTTTTGAGCTGAGGGGGGAAAATAAAAACGTAAAAGAATAGTAAAGAGGAAGAGAATCAGAGTGGCAGCAACTTGTGAAGTAGACGTTATTTTTGAGCATTTTCTGAAATAATTTCCTATGGTGATAGCGTAGCAGAACTTATGTGGTGGCTGGCCAAAGAACTTGTGCTTTCAATTTCCACCTTTTCCCACGCTGGACTGGGGAAAAGGAAAGGTATATAAGCTTGTTTCATGAGTCAGTGATATCTTACCTTGTTAACAGAAAGCAACACGTAATTTGTAGCATTTCTGCAAAACTGGGCACCTAGTTCTGGCCATTAATAAAAATTTCACTGTTTTTTCTCTTCTTCTGAACATCTCTTCTATGCATTTGCAAACAATGTGTGTACGTTTTGCCTGGACTACCTAGTATTATACATTCCTCTTTTAAAGGAAAACGGGTTAAAAGGGGAAATGCTCGATATTCTAATAGAGTTGGATTACTACGATGCGTGTTTACTACCCATCCTTTTCTTAGGAATTCATGTAGGCTCTGCTGCATTTGACATGCTAGACAAGTGGCTTAAAGTGATCCTTCTTTAATTTCTGTAGTTATTCTTGCAGTGAGCTATGTGTCATCATCTGTGTAGGTGTATGGTGAAGATACAGGTAGGTGAGATTAATAAGAAGGCATCGTATTTTTGGTATTGCACACTGACATGGAATGAAATCAGAGTAAGCTCACTCACCATCTTACAAACTGTTCCCAGTCATTCCATAAAGAATAATTCACAGCACAGTTGGGAAAAAAATTACTGGAACTAAGATGTAAAGAAGAATAAAAGGCTTGTAAATAGCCCACCAAACTTTTGGGGAGGGAGGTTAATTGTAGGGGTGTCAGTCCTGCTGTCAGTTCTGGTATACTTTAGAAGCCTTCCTAAACACAGTAACTTTCTTAAGATAATCACTGGCCTCCAATTTGTTGTTTAATAACCATGGTGATTATTAAAAAAGTAACAATGGCTAAGTAATGAAAATTGTTATGGTTCATGCTTAAAGTGACATAGCCTCCCACCATAAGGATGCTGTTCTCCTCTTAAAATGCTAACTTCTAATAATATGCTCCTTTGCTCAAGAGAAGAACTTTGCAGCACTTCAGTTTCTTGAATAATGATGGTGCCAGTCATGTCAGGTTTCTTTAATTTTTTTCAGAAATAGTAAAAAAGCCTGTAGGTATTTTCCTTGTCTCTGCTGAGGATGGAATGCTATTCAGAAAACCTTCCATTCCTTTCCTGATACTTTGGCATCTCTCCCTGAGAACAGTAGGCAGAGGATTTTCTGTTGTTCAAGTGCCACTTCCTCTTGAATTCAACTTTGATTTTTGCACAATCAGGTATTTTCTCAGTATGGTGCTTCGTGATTGCTGGAACTGAAGAGTTACAGTAATATTTGGTGAGGCTGAAGCAATGTTTTCAGTAACTACCTGTCCATTTAGCATGACAGATTGTGTCTAGAGCTGCAGCACACTATATGGAATTCAGCAGCTACTTGATGTATATTTAAAGTCACTTTTGTATACAGACAGTCAAGGATAGGGATTTGGTTCGTGAGGCAGTTCACTAAAGGTAATCAAAGTTCAGGAAGTGGCAAACTTCTGAAGAGATAGAAGAAAATAGATTTAGATAGTGTAGAGGCTATTGAACCAGCACTCAACGTTAATTCAGTATCCTGGTGCTCTCTTTGTCCTGCTACAAAAACATTAGCAATACACAGTACTGGATCCACACTATTTGGGAACAACTTTTGCACCCAGAACAGCAACTTTTGATACAGGCTTTCTGCAATGACTGCAGCTTCCTTTGCAGACACTTGCTGTGATCAGTGATGCTGTCCCAGAAAAGAAGAAAGATTTTCTTCTTTATTTTGTATTTGTTGAGTGGGAGGTCTTTCTTCACATAGCTTTTATAATTTCTCTTTGATCATCTTGCAAGCAAACCATTAAGTGCACAGCTTTAACGGTGTTTATAGTATCTTGACTTATTATTTCAACCTCTACCGTTGCTTACTCAATTTGACTAGCAAAGATCATAGTCCTCTTCAATGTCACATCTAATTCGAGCAGCAAACACAATCTAATTTACAGTGCAATTTCAGGGTGCTTTTTTTTGGTTGCTTGGTTTGGGTTTTTGCAGGTTTTTATTTGGTTGGTTTTGTTTTTTTCTCCCAGGGTGTTTCCACAAGGCCTTTCTGGCTTGGGTGGGGGTTGTGTGGTTTTGGCTGGGCAGTGCTCTTGGCTCAGAGCATTGGTTGTTTTTTTCACTAGGGTCAAGTAAAAACCTGAAAAAGCTTTTCAGTTGCAGGTAGATTGGCTGGATTTTTAACATACTGTTTGGTCCTTATGCCCGGTGGATTTCTGTTCTCATTTACTTATATATCAAGTAACTGACTGAGCAACTGGATTTTTAAGGGCAACAAGACAGGCACTGAGAGTATTATAATAACTGAAAAAAATAATTTACACCAACAATCTAAATGATGTAGTGTTATAAAGATGCACATTGACTCGGCCACACTGACTCCTCGAACCAGTATTGTTTAAAGTAGAGAGAATGAAGGAATATTGATTATAATATGGAAATCATGTTCTAGTATTGATGGTAATGCCTTTTTATGTTCTGTAAAATCTTTCTAAGCCTTACTTGTTTAAACTGGTCAGGTTTACTTCTCTACTAAACCATTTAATTATGCTTTTTTAAGTAACTGCCAAATTTTTTTAAAGTAGCAAAGTTACAAGGAGGAATAAGTTCATCCTCAACAAAAATGCAGACGCACACATCAATATTTATATGTATATATATACACATACAAACACATATATCTGTATTTTATATATATATATATATTTATATATATATAAATAGTTTCACTATCCAGTCCTACAGCAGACTTGTAGCTGACATGTGACAGAGCATATATACCATCCTGTTCATATAACGGGCGAAATCTTGGCTTCAGATAGACCAGGATTTTAGAAGTACTGTATACTTGTTCTTAGTCTCTTGAAATTTTTTTAAAAGTAAGAGAACCTGGACAGTAATTGTGGTTTGTTCTATCCTGCAGCAAAATCCCAAATTGCCCTGAAAACCAAGTCTTTCTGTGTGTTCAACAGAAATGGTTTTCTTAGTACAGAATCCCAAGCTACTGTATATCATTTCCAGGAAGCAGGATAGAGAAATAAAAATAAGTTACGCTAAACAAACAATAATCATGTTTTATCAAGCTGACATTAGTTTTGAGACATCTTAAAGTTTTGAACTCAAACAGGGAGCTCTTCCTGTTGTTGGAAGACAAATCAAGGTAAGTACAGAATTGAAAAAATACCCTTAGTTCTGCTAATTCTTCTTCTCTTCACAAAGCCTTGCAGCAAAAATTTCGTTAGAAAAAACTGTTAACCAACAGTTCCCCACTTTTCACTGTGTTTGCAGAAGCTATTGGGACAGTAAGATCAGCAAACAAACATCCCTGCTTACATCTATATATATGTTTGATGCTTTCCTAATGTATCCTAATAAAGGGCAGTCCTGGAGAGCATAACCACTGGTTCGGAGACTGGTATATTTAAACACCAAAGCCTGAATTGTATCTTCTGATTTTTAGACTGCAACATGCTGCTGTGCTAAGAACAGACGTATGAATTGCTCAGAATCCCACCTTTTTGCAGTCTTGAGAAACAGCTTTGGAAAAAGTTATTTAATAAAAAAAGAGAAGGTGGCCACAATCTGTCATTGTTATTCACATTTGGGGTTTATTTTACCCCTTTATTTGTCCTGTTCATTTAATCAGGGTGAAAATACTTCTGTAAAAGTAAAGACACATATGCAAGTTGAGAAATCATTGTGAAGTTACTAGCGTTAACTACCTTCATATTGTAAAGTATCTTTTTGATATTTAAGTGAGATTGACAAAACACCACATGGTAAGTAGAGAAAATATGAATGTAAATGCTGGAAGTGTAAGTATGAATGAAAATACATAAAGTACGTACTAGTTGTACCTGAAGGAAAAGAAGTTAGCTTGTTTATAAAACCTTTATATTCTCCCCAAAAGTATAAGTAGATGGATTTTTTTGAATGTATTTAATCTGTAGCAAGTATGGAAAAGTTTGTCGAGTTACACTGGCAGTTCATCAACAGGGCAACACGTGACAATTATGTCAATACGCATGGACCACACAGAGAAAAACATTCAAAGTCAAACTAAAAATTAAAAGCATAAATAAGAGCTGTAAGGAACTGATGTTGAAATCCCTGCAAATCACCATCCTAATATCCTCAGTCTCTGTCACTGAAGTGGGGTGACTCCCTTGCTCAATCTGTTGAATATGTGCTTAAGAGAGATCTTGTGTTTTAGATGCCACAGTCTTCAAAGAGGAAAGAGAAAATAAAACCAAAACAAGTGGTAGGTCCTCAAAGATGATGATGAGATTGTGATGAGAAAGGCTTAGGCCTCTGCTGGGACCAATACCATTTAATGTCTTCCTCAACGACGTGGTGGGATCAAGTGCACCCTCAGCAAGTTTGTGGATGACACCAAGCTGAGTGGTGCTGCTAATACACTAGAGAGAAGGGATGCCGTCCAGGACCTTGACAGGCTTGAAGAGTGGGGCCCGGTGAACCTCATGAAGTTCAACAAAGCCAAGTACAGGGTCCTGCGCCTGGGTTGGGGCAATCACCATCAGTACAGACTGGGGGCGAATTGATTGAGATGGAAGAAACAGTACAGTGGGTATTCTTATATTTGTTGCATGATAACTAGAGGATCTATTTTATAAACCAGGAAGTTGAGAAAGGTAAAAATGCTTTGCTGATTTGTAACGTCTTTGTGGTTTCTCACCCCTGGGAGAAGTTGACCTTGACTTAGGAATGTTTTCTCCACCACATCTGTCTGCCGTTGTGCGTTTTGAAGCTTTGATCACCTCTGTTATCTTTAAAAGACAGTGTGGCTTGGGTGGGGAGGCGGGAAGAGATATAAAAACCAAGTACAGCGTATCACAGGCATTTTTCATGCTCAACTAATATTGGAAATTTAAGCCCTTAAGTAAAGGGGTGGCTATAGATGCATTCTAAATATGTAACCAAATGCCATGTAGACTATTATTCCATAGGTAATGGGCAAAAAAACAGATATAATCTGTGCTCACAGGTTCACTGGGGCAATTTATAGCATTTCTCTTTCATACGGTAGTTGTCTTTTCCTTTGGATTCTTAAGATCTCTTTAAATACAATACTGAAAGTAGAAAAAAAGTGGCCTTCGTCTCAAGGTCACTTTCCTACTTGATAGCAGCTGCCCTCCAAAGAGCACATAATTAATAGTTTTATTACCTTGATTTAGTCATTTCCTTTGGTTGGTTTTCCATACATGCTATAGGTTACTTCATATGCTATCGGCTCGTTTCTCCTTTTTTCCCCATTCTCTAAACTACTGCTTTCTACAACTGTTTTCATCATTGTTAAAAATCATTTATATAGCACCATAAATTACAGGCACTTTACAAGCACAGAGTAAGACACCACCTTTGCCCCAAATAGTTTCTGGTTCAGGTACATCCTTGATTTCTGGTGTACCATTTTTACTTAACACAATGGCCTGGGAATTTTAAGGTAGATTGCATTAATCTCCTGTTTTATTCCAGCAGTTTTTCATGATCAAATGATGGCTATCACACCTGTATGCCTCAGTTTATGTGATGTAGATAACTAATCATTTGTTTGCTACTTAGCATGAAGGTATTGTGAACAATTCTTCGTACTAATAATTTCAGGCACACATTTTTGTGCATGCACATTTACAACTAAAAGATGCAGGTGCTGGAAAAAATCTGGACTTTTGGTCATTCAGCTCTCGCACCTCCCACACTGCCTGCCTCTCCCCTCCCCTCCCTACTGTAACTGGCATTTCCATTTTTTGTAATGAAAACGCCTAGGACTTTTCATGTGATATTGCCACAGTGCATAAGTAAAAATCTGACAGCATATTCTGCAATGATGCCTTTGAAAAGGTAGTTTATTTTTTGGAGTTTGGCTCATTTTCTAGGCTCCCAACTCAAGGATATCTTTTACCTGGCCTGTTTACTGATATTTGCCTGAAAAGTAGCAATCTAAAATACAGCAAAGGAGTGTTACTGTAGTTATTTACTTTTCTTCCTTCACCTTTAAATATAGATAAAAAAAAAAAACCAAAAACAACCTGTAAATCTAGGAAAGACTATAAACTCACTTACCAGCTCAATTTACCCCAAGCCTCTGGAATGTCCAGGTGTGGGGTGCTTGTCATCTTCCAAGTCATGTGCTCAGATGGAAATGTGGAGTCCAGTATAGGATTGTGGGGTTTTCTTTCAGTTGTGATAATCTTGTATCCAAAGTATCTATTTTATAGGGAGAGACAGGAAAATATTTGAATGTTCATCAGTGACTAAAATATAACAAAAATTTTCAAAACTCACATGTATCCAAACTTAATACTTTTTTCACGCATTGACATGAGAGCAGAGTAACCATGGTGTGCTGACAAAGCCATGCAGTTCTTTCTGTTTTGAAAATAGTAAACAATGCATACTATAGAGTTTTCAAATCTAATGGCTGCAAAATATAATAGTTTACATACTCTATTCAGTACATTAACGTAATACCTCTGACTGACCCAAAATAATAAAAAATGTTTTTTAATTATTTCTTATTTTGAAAAGGTATTAGAGACTTATCCTAAATAATACATAATGATATTAGGGAGATATTAAACTATCAGAAAGACTTTAAACATTTTAGTGGACTTTGTGAATTATCAGATATGAAAAACCTTGTCTTTTATTTGTATTCACACAAGTTTTCTGATGGTTTTTAACTTTCTCTCCACAATAAATGTGTGCTTCTTTTAGGGTGGGTAAGCAAAACATATAAAGGTCACCAAAAATAACCCACTTGATCTCAATGTAATAAACATGTCCCCTCACATTCTTCTGAATTCTTAAACTTCAATCTTATCTGTTGTTGCTGGGTTTTTTTCATTTCTTACTTTACTCTCCAGGAAGTGTAGCTAAGAATAATGGAAAATTACTATATAGACCAGAAATGATTTATGTAGATGAAACCAAAGGTGACATGAAAGGGCCACAGTGTTCATGAATCAGTGAACAGCAGTCAGTTCAAAAGGCTGATAAAAAAAAATTATAAATAAATTCTACTAAAATGCTCCTGGGATAAATTCTTCATTGCATTAGTTAGATCTTCACTGTCTCCCAGCTACTGCTTTGTGCTCCTGATGGCACTGAACAGTCTCCTTGAGCAGCTACACACTTAAAGGACTGGGAAGAGAAAATGGGAACGATGTGGAAATTTTTGGGAGAAGGCTGAAGTGAAAACAAGTCTCTTTCCACAGCTTCCATGAGGAGTAAATGTGGGGAATGAGAAACTTGCTATGAAAAGATGCTCCTCCACCAAAGCCAAACGCCAATGATAACAGATGCACCCGAAAACCGTAATAAAATCAGTCAACAGAGTTGGTTTTAGTCCCATGCAAACAAAACCTCAGTAACCTACCATAACAATACAGCGACGTAGATGGAGATGCATTTAATATACAATAATTAATGGCTGAAATTGTAAAAGCAGAAGAATTTCTGGAAATCATATTAACATTTCTGGAATTATTTATTTCAAAAGTTCTATCAGTGACATGACTGCTGTAGTTGGTCAAGTTCTCATTTAAAATATTTCAGAATTGTTAAAAGTTGTTAATAAATAAATGTATGCATAGAAAACAGCATTGTAAAAATTACAGCTAAGTGGTCACACGCAAATCTGAGTATTTGTATTCAGAAAAGCAAAGATATATGGTGCATATATCTTTGTGTTAAAGGGGTGTTAATGATCTCACCTAAATACAGACCCATTGCCAGCTGCGAGGAGAAAGCTTCTTTGTTATTAGACACTTTCCCAGAAGACTGTCTAGGAACCACCAGCTGGAATCATTACAAATACAACTGGTCTGAAAACAGAATTTATATTCCGTATGCTACTAGATATTGCCCAGGATGTTGTCATTCCTAATCTGAAGACTCGTAGAGGAACCCAGGTTGGAAGGGACCTTGAAAGATCATCTGGTCCAACCTTTAGAAAAAGTTGAAAGAAAAAAATAAAATCTCTTCATAATAAATAAAGTATTAAAATAAAACAGTATTTTTGCATTTGATTCAGAATAATCCAAGCTTTATTTTGAAAGCATTGGAAAAGAGTGAAGTTATTAAAAATAGAAAAAAAACTTTATTAGGTATGCAAGTGTAATCATACTACAATTAATATAATGTGGAGAAAACTCAGTTGAAACAAACAGTTTTGATATTATTACAGTAAATAGCAAAAGCAGATTTATGTTCGTGAATATTTTTCTAAACTAAATTCCACCCAAATACTCACCATGTTTCTGCATTGTTTGTTTTGTTCTCTTGCTGAAACTAAAGCACAGTATTGATGCATTGCTCTGCACTTCCAATAGTGCGTTATATGGAGCACTCAGTTGTACGTCTGGGCCTTTTGCCTGCTTAGGTTAGTGCTGGCGGCACAGGGAGCGCATGTTCGTTCCTTTGCCAGCTGGTGTAAAGAATGTAAACAGTATTGGAATTTGTAATATAGAAATAGTCTTAAAAGATGTATCTTAGGCTAAGAAAATTTTAGCATATGTTTAATTAAGTGTTCGTGCTCTCTGACTCACATGTTTGAATATCCATAATCATGGAAGACCTTAATGCAGACCATTTAGCTAATGTGGAGACTGGCTTACTGTACAGAGAGCATTTGAGTTTAATGCTCAGAGGGAAACAATGCAAAATATCACCACTGAGCGGCCATATGGGCTCTTACGCAATCTGATCCTGCAGTCTGGGAGTCTCTCTGCCTGTAAAGAATTGCATTAATGAGCTCTACTCGCTTAGAATTTCCTTGTTTGAAGTGCAGGTTATAATGGAAAACAAGCCTTGCTAGCTCCACTTTGCTCTGTATGTAACATGTACTTTGGATACACTAACTAAATAGAAGCAGGGTGCACGTTTCTGAATGTTCTTTGCAGTTTTTTCTGTATTGGCACACTAAATTTCATATGTCAAAAAATCAAAGTATCCTTTGAAATGCTTTAGTATTGTTTATTTACAATGATTGCTTTGCAAAGATACTGTGGTTTAGCAAGGTCTTGCTTGGTGAAAAGCAGTAAGAGATGGTGATGCCTTTGATCAGCATTTTGTAATTTACTCTGCATGCAGAGCCGAACTGAGACTAATGTAGTTCTAGACAGAAGTGATAGTGATATTGTTACCTAAGAGATGCTGCTCCTTTTTCTTATGTGCACAGTTTTCTTTGAAGACAAAAGCAGCAGATGTTTGCTCTACCACTTGCTGATGCCCTCTTTTAGTTCAACTCAAAGTATCAACAGCCTTTTGTCACGGGGAGTGCTTCAGAACTGTGGAGTAATCTCGGGCTGCATCAAAATGTTGCCACCACATTAGTGATTTATCTGTGATCAAAGATCATAGTGTAAAGTGAAGAACAGTCACTCCTTGTGATGCTACTGGAGAATTTCCCTCCTGAGGAAAAAAGTTAATCTAAGTTTTCACACATACTCGAAAATGAGTATTTCCAGTCTATACTACCCGAAGAATCTACATTTTTATTTGAGAGTGAGATTGTATTTCTTCAGTTTCACTGTCTTCAGAATAAGGTGTAATTTGTTTTATTTTGTTTTATTTCAGTGTCGGTACGTGTGCATTTGCTGTTGGCAATAGTTAACTTTGCATTTTGTTGCTGGGAAAGAAGTATCCAACTGATGTGAACCATAAGCCCCTTAGGAAAATAGAAAATACATAAAATTCAGAGCATCTCAGAACACAAATTAAATATTTAGTGTACAGGCTGGATCCCTCCTAATGGAGAGACTGTCTGAGGTAAGCATGGCATCTCTAATGTACAGTCAATTTAATAACTGAAAAAATGGGCTGCTAATGTAAGGAGACAATGCGGTGAATATTTTGATTTCAGACAACAATTGTACAATAAGTGAACTTTATAATTGTGAGAATGTATGGTCAGGGAATACAACCTCACTTTGCTGAAGGTATTTCTGATAGTACCAGAAGGCAGTGGGGTGGACTGAAGTATGCACAGGTTTGTTTGCTTATTGACTGGTTTATTGGCTGTTTGGTGGCTGTGCAAGTGGGTATACAATCAGAGAACTGACCTGTTTTGTAACACTTGGTACACGCAGGCGAAAGTATTCCACATCTGACTTTTTGCAACTCCCAAAATTTTTATGACTAGGGAAAAAAATCATTCCTACTATGGGGCTGTTGGAGGGGGTATAGTGACCTAGTTATCATCCGCTAGCACTGTGGGCAAAGCAATGCAGAAGTCTGTTGTCTCAGTACGTTGTATGCTTTCACCTGCAGTATGGATTTATAGCTACTTAACTATGCAGTCCTACTGTAAATACAAGTACTTCTTTACCAGGAGTTGCATGTTGCACTTTATTTTAGAAATACCTGTTCTTTAAAAACAACCGTGTCCTGTTTAAAGAAATCCAAAATCTAGAGATGAGTCTTTGTACTTTTAAGCATTTAATGTGAACAAGAGCAGACCATGGATAACTGCGTGCAGGTCAATTCACAGATACGTTGTACACTGAGATGACAGGAAGACATTCCCTCTGCTAGACTCCCAACAGGCACTCTTCATCTCTTTTTGTCTCTTGACATTTCCTGGGTTCCCTCACATAGTTTGGACTGATGTGCAGAAGTTTCCCAATATATTTGAAGTAATCTCAAAATAATTTGGTATCACTTCTGAAAGTCAGAACCATGTACATACATACAGCACATTATACATATTAAGGAAACACTGATGCATCCCTAACTATTGCCTCACTACTGATTTGTCATTAATACACAAATGGTTCCAGGAAATGTCATGGGTTTCTGGAAAAACATGATCTGAGACCATTAAAGGGGAATGTTCATTGAGTCTCAAGGCAGAAGCCAAAAAAAAGAAAGGGCTGTGGAGAATATATGCAGACATAAAGATGATGGAGAGAGTCCTACAAGACACAAAATGAAAGGCAGGCAAAGATGCCCAAAGTGTTTTTGTGGTCTGGAAGGCAGCCAAAGAGGCATTGATTTATTAAGGAGCAGCATCACAGCTTCCTTTTCTCAATGTGATGGTGCCATTAGAGCTCCTCAAGCAGTCTCTGATTTCCTTGAGAATGAGGAATAGGAATTTCAAACAAAACACCAAAAGAAGATCCTGAAGCCAGTTATTTCCCAGACCTATGCCACTGCCAGACCATCACTTCAGCTGTGTACCTGACTGCAGAACTCAGTATGTAAAGTATCTGCTGGGGATTGCACATACAAGTTCCCCGCTTATTAAAGCACAGTGCCAACTTGTGTAAAAAGTACCCTAGTAATTGTGCACATAGGTTTTTGCACTCTTCAGTCATGACATGTATACAAAAACTAGCTTTAATGAGACAGGTATCTCATCTAGATCTAGAAATCGTGAGTCACCAGGTAAAAATGACACATTCATCTGTTTTGTTAACTGAGTTAACTCAGTGCTGTTCTTGCGGACTGGTAATATGCTGGGAGTGATTAGCACCTCTAGCATAATCTTTTTTTCTATCTCCGTAGATATCCAAATTCTCCTATGTCTTTTCTGTTCCACGTTTACTTTCTGAATGTCCATGTCTTTTAGTTTTGTACTTTTCCATTTTTGCCTCCCTAAAGCGCCTCCCTAAAATAATGTCTACTTGTCACTTTACATGCCTGGAGGTGGGTAGTATCTGCCTTCACCGGGACTTTGTTGTAGAGGCCTTTCTGATATTGTGAGGAAAACTGTGGAGATCCTGGGCAGCTTAATGGTAGGGCTAAATCTGGCGTTTTTCCCAAGAAGACAAGATTTCAGATGGCAGAGGAGCAGACTTTCGCCTTGGTCTGATGGCTGTTGTAACAGTGCTGCTGTCATCAGCACTGGTCCTGTTGGCAGCCTCAGAGGAGGTAGCGTGCTCTTAGCACACACTGTCCTGTAGATATGCATCTCCCTCACCAAATCAAAACAGTGATATAACTAACCCTCGGTTACGAGGCTGTTCTCACCTTGTTAAAAAACAAGTGTGACAAGGAGACAGAGCTGAATTTGTTTTGTCAGATATATAGTCAGAAATAACAACTGATGGGTTTGCCATGATAAGTTCTGTATGATGGCTTTGCTGAAAGGTACGCTGTTTCATGATTTACTGAACTATTATAAGTGATAAAACTGGTCCATTTGTTATCATCCAGTGCATAAAGACTTCAGGATTTAAGGAGCCTGCACTAAATAACAAAGCAATTTATAAACTCATAAACTGAAAATTACAAGGAAGTAGTCCTTAAGTCATTGGTAATAGCAACCTTTTATCATATTAGTGATGATTATCAAACGTTAACCCCTACTCCCCTTTTTAAAACAAAATCTTACCTTAGGAAAATAAAGAAGTCACGGACATAACTTTGTATTAATTTATTGTGCAAGTGAGGCAAGTTTTATTTTTTTATGTCGTTGTCATCCCTTCCCCCTCACCCCATCAGGTTCCTACATCAGCTGATGTGAACTGATTTATGCTTCTGCTAGCAGAAGCATGTTGGCTGATGTTAGCCGAGGAATGATACTAGTTGGCTCTACTACTGGGTAAAAGATCTTAATCCAAAGCAAATTTGAGTGTGGTATCTTGAAAACAGAATCTTCCTGTGTTTCAGTAAACAGATAATAGTTAGCAATAGTTGGTTTCAGATTAGCCTGTCCAAAGGACAATATAATTATGCGTCCTACTGTGAAAATGGAAATACCCTGTACTGGATTTTAAAAAATGCATTATGGTTATAAGATTTTAAGTCTTTGTGTTAGCTTGAATCAAAAATTATATGGGCAGTGGAAAGAAGGTGTTGCCTAGACTAAGCAAACCTTTGCCTGGAGATAATTTTTCTGATTATATCAGTTTCTTTTTCTGCTCAAGAGTATCCTGAGTTAGTTCCTTCATTCAATTTTATTCAAGCAATGTAAGTTCTCAAAGAACAGACAAATTGAGAGCCACTTGTTACCGGTACTCAATATTTGATATCCAACTTACTTTGTTCAAGTGTGAATGATTACATGCTGAAACAGATTTGTTTCTTTTTGTTAACTCCATAAGCATAATTTCTAAAATCAAGATGAAGATTTACAAAAACACCTGGGCATTACCTAGGAGAAGAAAATTGGACAAACACACTAACATTTCAGGAAATTTAGTTGAAACGCTGCTTGTAATAGCCAGTACGTTCTGATCCCACTGTGTTAATTCTCTGGGAAAGGATTTTTTAAGCCTTTATTTTCCTTTCACAGACCTTATTCTAAAATAAAGTCAAGTTCATCATCATCCCATAGTTGACACCCTCCCTTATCAGGACCGAAGCTGGAGCCCGGTTATGACAGTGTACAAACAGGAGAGAGTATGTGAGGTTTTCCTACGGCTGCCAGGGTTTTCCTTGTCAGAACTATTGAGTGAGTCTATTCTCACTAATAGCAATGGAGAAGCAGCAACAATATAGCACCTGGCATTGAAATTACGGATGGGGGCTTGAGCTGTTAGCAATCGAACAATGATCACTAATAACTTGACTTAATTATAGTCTGAGTTACCCTAGAAGTCTTGTCAGGATAGAACATTTGAATGTTGGGAGAAATAAGCAGCTCCCTTCCTTACAGAAACAGCACAAAATAACTGTACACACCAGACAAAGGGTCAGACCCCTCACATTTTTTCCCATCACCTTGCTATGCTAAGAAAAGGGAAAGCAAGTTTCATATTCCTGGTTCTAAGGGAAGCTATGAACTGTGTAAATCCCATGCAGGTGTCACAAAGTCTAGGATGAGAGGAAGCTCCCATCTGTCTCCATCCTGCTTCTCACTCCTGGGACTAAACACTGACCACAAGTCATCAGAGAGCCAAGAAATCCTGACTCAGTATTTTTCGAATGACCACATTGTTGGCTGGTTGCTCCTCAGGCTTTCCTGGGATAATATTCTAACCTTGCTGTACAGCAAATGAACACAGAAACTAATTTCTTGCATCAAAAGCAAGGGAAGTGCTAAAGTAATAGAAATTAATTAAAAATGGGAAGGAAAAAAAGTATGTGAGGTGAAAAAACAGAAGTTTATAAACCAACTGAACTATATGTGAAGTTCGACTTCAGTTGTTCTTCTACAGTTATGCTGAAATCCAAAAGCAAAAGCCAAAAAAAACGAGCAAAACTGGCAACAACAACCCCCTTAAAACTGCAGTGAATTAAGAGCTGATTAAGGGCTTGTTTTGTTACCATACATCGTAAACATTTGCAGCTTTTCATTTCATAAATAGCAATGATAGATGAGGCTGTAAGGTGTGGAAATTAAGCACAAACACAAATATTTCTAGCTCTCTAAATGTTTCAAATTATTTTTGGTACTCTGTAAATTATGTGAGATTTCAGTGTTGCAGCTCATGTATCATGTGCCGGGTTGGGATCGTCTTCTTTGTGGAGAAGCATAAGTGAAAACAAACAAACAAACAAAAACAGTTAATCACCAGTAATATCAGCATAATCATTACCATCTCGCTCCCTCCCTCCTTTATTAAGCATTTAAAGAAAACATATTATTACCCACACGCCAGTTTAAATTTTGAAGTACAGAGATTTTAGTTGAAAACATGGACTCATTAAAATCAATACAGTTTTTGTCTCTGTAATCCATGAGTCAAATATACGATATCAATATCCTTCTGTACATTTAACACGTAGCCAAATCGGGATTGTACCATTTAGTACTGAGAATACTTTAATATTCTTGCAGTTCCTAGGAATCTTACATACCCTGCAAGACGAGAAACTTAGTCTGCATTTTCTTATCTTCCAATGCAGTAAGCAGCAATATTGATGCTATTTCCAATCTTCTGTGTCATTAATAAATATGCCAAGATATGTCCATGAATTATGCCCCTTTAATAACGTAATGGAACTCCTAGAATCTAGAGCTTGGTTATTTTTAATCTGAGTTGTTTAGGTGCCAATAAGAATGCGCTGATCATGTATATAACTAGTATTGATTAATTATGATTACACAATTCATTATTTCATTTTTGCTATTATCAACTATTTTTATCTGCCTTTAATATTTCACCAATCCTTTGTGATTCTATAGGCAAAATATTTGATATTCAGATTGACTGTAAGAGTTAAGGCTGTAGTACAAGCTGGTACAGAAATGTCATGCTCTGAAGCTAAAATAATGCCCCTGTAGAGGAGCCTCATGTGAACGTTTTTGGTAGCATCAGAGAAAATGGGCCATCCTTTCACAGCAAATAGAATATACTCATATTTTGAATAGAGTTTCCGATTGCCTGTTCTTTTAAAGAACACCAAATTTGTCACTGATTTTAATAACCTTTGACCTGAACCCAATGTCAGCTCTTTTGGACCAGCCTTAGTTAAAATGATCGTGGTCAGTACCTTCTATTTACTTTTTTTGACACTGCTTGCAAATCCAGAACATGTGAGAACTAACCTTAGCAAAAAGGGTTTGGTTTAAACTTTAGTCATAGGTGCAAAAAACAGAGTAATACACCTGTTCTCAATCTTATTTTTATCCACATTTTTCTACCTGTGCAGAAACTAGAGATGATCTAATGAACAAAGCATTTAATAATAGCTGCACTAAAAATAAAACACTTCAAATGAATGGTTTTGTGTAGCAGCATTAGAAATTGTTCCACTTGTTTGAAAGAATAAGATATGAAGAATTGATTGAGTAACAAATTTAATAATGAAGAGAATTTAGAATATTGAAAGATTAGTTGAGAGCCTTGGGACACAATTCACTGAAGTTTTATATGCTCAAAACCAGGGAAATTTTGATATAAAAGTGATTTATAGGCAATAGCTGTGCACAGTCTTTTATCATATTAATAAAATCTTTAACCAGTCTTTGAAAATTCTAGAGACTCGTGTGTTCAGTTCAGATGCACAGATCAGAAAGAACTGCTGGCTGGCAGATGTGCAGATACATTATCAGAAAATGTATTTTCAGCTTAACCAGTATAATCTAATTCATTCTAACGTGGTATTTCAAGTTTATTATAGTGTAATTGAATACAGAAGAACACAGTGCACTATACAGTAGACAAAATGAGGTGAAAGTGTACAGCTTAAAGGTGACCAGGTCAGGCCTGTTAGATTGCTGAATGTTGGTGGTTAAATTGGCAGATGATTTAAACCACCCGAAACTGCAAACAAAAGGCTGTTCTTTTCAAGACTACCTTTGTGAAGTAAGTGTCTTTACTTTATGAAATTGCACTAAACTTATTTAAAATTATGTTGTCCTTGCCCATTACTGTAAAAGTTATCACTTTAGTAATTGGTACATTAAATATTTCTCTTCTCCTTCCACTAAAACAGGCAACAACCTTTTATCTGGACATAGTATTTAGTGAATCAAACATAAGTATTTCTGTGCATATATGTATCTGTTTATCTGTATGAGCTTCTCTATATACATCTTAGAATTGTCATATTTTTCTGTCTTAAATCAGCTTTGAAATGTTAGTGATATCACAGTTATTTTTAATTTGAATTCACCCCAGTGGCAGGAATCTGTAACACTCTCCTGATTACCATTTTTTTTAATGGTATGGATTTTAGTTTGCTCCCCCCGATCCTGCTTTGCCATTATGTTTCCTTGTTATAGGCTGTTTCAGCAGGTGCCTATCCATTTGCCACCTGCCCTGGTGCAGTGAATGATTATGCAATTTAGTTAATGCATTTTAATTATTTAGGTGACATTTTACCTTGTATGGTTAGGCTGAATATGTAAATTGACTGGAGTCTTTAGTTAAAAAGAACGACAGTTTTTTGCCTGAAAAAGTGTACAGTCTGTGACCAAAGATAATGAATAAGTAACCAAACATAAAAATAAGACAAAAGTTCTGCTTAATCTCATTCCCATGGCCATTTTTATACCTCCTCTTTTTATTTATTCATTGATTTATAATTGTTACGTATATATTATAGTAGTTGATGCACTTAGTACACAGACTGTAGCTTTCTACATCAATACCCAAAGCATATTATGGTAACAGTGTGATATACTGCCAGTTCACAAGGTCAGGGATGATTTTCAAGACCAACAACACAGCCTAAAAAGTGACCACGGCTTGCTTCCTTTACATTGTAAAATTGTTTCTCATCTGAAGATGCTGTTGATTGATTTACTAAATAGAGACAGGTTAAATGAGTTAAAAATACTTCATTATAGCAAATGATAAAAGTCTAAGCTGCAATCAAAAAATCGCTATCCCTTGCATACTTATTCATTTGCATAAAGTACTTTAAACTTAACAAAAAAAAGACCAAATCCACTTCTTATTAGCCTTTGTTAAATACACAAATCGAAATTCTGATTTTGATTTTAAAATACATATTACAGCAAGAAAAAGACACTATCAAAAATAAATTAAATTAGCACAAACACTTCTATTATTGTCTGATTTACTGTTTGTATTTCCCTGCTCCTCATATTGACAGTTACCTCCCAGCAGTACTAACAGCAGCAGCAATAACACCATGAAGTCAGTAGATGGCTGTAGAAAAGTATGTTGAACACTCTTGTGTTAGCGTAATAAGATTGGGAAAGGCCTTGACCTGACTGGATGCGGCTTTTATCTGAAGTACATTTAAAGAGATAAAGGAGAAGCAGGGTGTAGTACATGTTCCTTTCTTTTCTGTAGGAGCTTTGCTTTGAGTTTAAAAATTTCTCAAATGCAGGATTTGTGAACTGGGTCCTTTAGCAAGGGGAGGTAATGGCTTGAGTGCCACTGGAGTCACCTGCTATTCTCTGATGATTTTTCTTCCCCCCCCCCCCCTCAAGACATCTTAGAAATCCTCCTATAAATTCCTACAGAGGGGGCGTCTGTAGATCCCATAATAACAATCAGGAAGTGGTATATTCCCATTTATTTATTTATTATTACTATTTTTTCTTTTTTTTTTGCTTTCTCTCCAATGTAGTTGGCTGCCTTTAGTGCACGGACCTGCTCATTAAATAGATACACCAAGAACTGTTACCTAAGCAAGCCTGACAGTAAAGAAAGGACAGACTGAGTTAGGGAGAAAAAAGGAAGAAAAAAGACAGCCTGAAGCAAGTCACTTCACACGCAGAAAGAGCCACTGAACGAATGCTATTCTCATAAACAAACAAACAAAAATACCTTGTATAAGAAAAGAAGAGAACTGTGAACTGTGAGGACTTGACAGAAAAAGGCAAGATTTTCTACCCACTGTTTTCAGTTTTCCTTCCAGACATACTTGGTGAAGTAAGGAGACTTCTGTTTGCTGACAGAGCCCTTGATTTCTTTCAAGATGATGATGTATTTGTGGGTAGGTAGTGTCTCTCTCCATGTCAATCTTTTATTAATACATTGACTTCGGGACTGTCGATTTTAGCCTATAGTTACAGCATGTTTTCTAATATGTAAAGGCGTGTATACTGCAGGATAGTTTAGCGTAGCTAGTGTACAGTACATGTGCTTGCATTTCCAATGAGAGTTTAAACAAACCGGTTCATTAACATTAAGCTGCAATTTATTTTCAGGGTTTGCAGGATGTGGCATAGTGCACTGCTTTCTTTTCATTGCCTTAGAAAATGCTACAATTGTATCTGTTAAGATTCACTGTGTGGTTCAGTCATAAAACGAATGCTGCATCACTTGTGGCTGTTCAGAATTTGCTTTCTTTCTAGAAAATGAAATAATCTTAATGTGATTAAAACTTCTAATATGTGTTACCTGACCTAGTTGTGTTTATATTAGTTGTCACAGTCTTTCTTGGCTTTTGAAGTTTCTGGCAATTGACAACTGCAGATAAAGAAATAGATAAAATGTACTTATTCCTGTGATTCCTATATTCAGCATTGTTCAGATTCCTTGCAGCAAAATCTGCTCACCTTAAAAATAATGCTGTGCTGTGACATGTATGTTGTGAATTAGTGAAATTATTAACCTGTTAATTCATCCAGCTCTAGGTACGAAACATTTTTTATTCAAAACAAAACAAAACAAAAACAAACAAACCCCACAAATCAGTGAGTGAATATGCATACTTAAAAAGCATTTCTGTGTTCCTCTTCAAAGCCTGTACATCATCTGGGAAAATATTTTAAACTAATCTCATTTGACAATCTATTTACTTATTTAATTTAAATGTATGTAAAAACAGACAGACTTGCAGCTAATCTGGGCCACCTCTGCAAACAGGCTGCACATGAGCAACATTTAAATCTTAGAGATATTACCAGTAAATCACTACTGCTCTTTTAAATTGCTTGTAGTTCATGCTGTAAATCTGCCTTTATGGCTCCCTCTAATTTCTGTTGACCCTCCAGTGTACTGTAGTAACTTTTGTCATCTGTGCAAAAGGCACTGGATGCAGACTTTTAAGTTTCTTATTTCAGTTGTTTGACCTGTGCTATCATTTCAGGAGCTCACCAATCACCGAGCCTTATGATTTTGTCTTTTTCTTTTTTTTCTGTGTTCTGTAGTACAAGTCACTTTAATTTTCACAAGCAAATATCTGTGCATGTAACAGCAACCCCGACTGTTATTTTTAACCCTTACCATGATTCTTTATTAAAGCTGTATTTTTGCTAATGCAAGGATTAATTTCATTCTATTTTTAGATTTATAAATCAGATCACTTAACTGCAGTAGTCTATTTTTCATTCAACACTCTTGTATTCTGCTGCTGTAGTTAACATCATCCAAAAGAGGTACATAGTAAATATTTGAGGATAAATGTTTTTTTCTGATGTGCACAATAAATGCACGTCAGAAAAATATGTATTATTCTGTTTCTTTGTGGCACTAGCTCAAAAGGTTTAAAAGCTAGGGATGCTTCCCTCCCCCCAGCCCTTTCCTCCCCCAAGCGTATGAATCTTTTGTTAATTGGAAAACCTAAAAAAATACATTGTCTTACAGGTAGCTATGCAGATTTCTATTATTGCCAGTGTGTTGTATTGTATTCTGTATTATTTATGAACTTTTGTAGTTATTCCTTTTAGATACATATATATTTATGCTTTAAGTAAGAAGTACAGTATAAGCAGTTTCTGATGGTACCACTTCCTGGTTTTCAAAGCTTCCAGTAATTAGTATTTGACATTTAAAATTCTATTCCTTCCATTTTTATTTTGTCCTTTTTACTTATATTTTATGATGTCTCGTTTTGGTTTTTGGTTTTGTTTTTTTTGTTTGTTTGTTTTATTAGCAGAACTCATGAAACAGGAGAATGCCTGTCTCTCTTTTGGCACTACACCTTAAGTATTGAGCATTCTTCCCATTTTTAATTGAACTTTCCTAGTCTAAATTATTTGAATAAAATCTCAAAATAAGATTAGAAGGAAGAAGCAGAGAATTAACTTTTTTTATTATTTTAGCAGAACACTATTACTTTCTTTTGTTCTGGAAATAAAGATGAGTTGTATTCATAGAAAACTTACTTCTGAAGTTGTATGATTTTTAAACAAGTGCACGTGTATGTATCTGCAGGTAAAACATGCAGTAGGTAAACAAAAGGCTTTTAACATACGCAGGTGCAATGTATAAACTCACCGCAGCATTTGAAACGCTTTCTTCTGGCACCACATCAGTATTTTATATAATTATATAAAAGCTCCTCAGCAACATTATTAAAATTTAAAGTAGACAACTTGTGTGAAAATGTAGTCTTTCCTTTTTTAAAAGGTGTGTAAAATAAATTTATTTCCTTTCATTGATAGAGATTTTTTCATACTATTCACTCCTTTATATGGCAGTGCTTACCTGTTGTTTCATTCTGTGTATAATGTAGAAATATTTTGCAATATTTACAAAGAAAAAGGAAAATTGCAGTTTCTTCACATTTTATTACGTCTTACTAACTAGTATCCTGTGAGAGAGGCTGGTTTTTTTAAATTCTGCTGCTGCTGTCAAGTTCCTTTTATGGGAAGCAAACTGTGAACACGTTCAGCTAACTAAATCAAAACATTCTGCAGGAATGCAGTATACAGCCAGTAATTCAGTCTGTTGAATGGAACAGTCTTGATTAGTTGTTGGTTTTAAATGCTTATTTCATGATTTCAGAAAGTAAAGAAAGATTTTAGTACTGTTAACCCTGTCAAAGAAAATCCATATTTGTTGACAGCCCAAGCAATTTAATGATGCTTATACTCTCCTCCTCCCCTAGAAAAAGGAGAACTTGTTTTGGTCTGGTACTTTTATGTAGAGACACCTGTGCTGTAGGAATCAGAGTTTTTCAATATCCAATTTCATATTGACCAATAAACTTTGAGGAATTTCAAGTATTACTGATTTAGGGACTACAGCTAAATTCTGAAGTCAAAAGAACCTATATCCTCTCTAACTTTAAAAGGGTATAGATATAGACCCTTTATATCCTAATTCTGCTGCAGTATAATACACTTCCTCTCTAACACAAGATTGTGGCAGTGATGATGCAAGGCGTTCTTGATCACTGCAGATCATCCTTCTCATTTTATAGTGCAGCTCACCTCCCGAAAGAAGTTGCGATTTTCCCAGAATGTAACAAGTGAATATTCTTTCAGAGTGCTGTGAAGTTGCTGACCTCCACTTACCTTGGAAATAGAAGCCTAACTCTCAGTGGGTGAAATGAATGTTGATGGTTGAAAGCTGAGACTCCTCAGAATCTTTCGTAGAATCCACACTTTTCCAAACCTGCCCTTTCTGTATAGTATTCCTCCTATTCTTTTTAATATTTTGAAAAATAAGCATAGTTTGTCTACTTGACAGCACAAGCAACTGCTTGTTTCACAAGGAAACAGTTCCATGATTGCTTGTTTTCCATGTGGTAGTTCAGACTGGACTATTTTGAGTTCCCATAGACCTTATGTTCAATTTACCTATTCTGAGTCAGAAGATGAAAGTTTAAAGTTACTGCATCTCATTAAAAAGTTATTTGTAAGCAATTACATATTGTTGTAAGGAAAACTGGAACAAAATCATTGTTAAATGCATTTTAAAATATACAAATTATTGGGTTTCCATCTTTTGTTACAGGCTATGAAAATGCTGGACTAAAATTACTTCAATATACCATAATAAAATTTTATAAATTTTGTAAGTATCTAATTAATGTCTGTTTAGTCAGAGATGTGCTTCATTCCTGTCAGTCTGCTATTCTTTTTAATAACAGGGAATGAGTTTTCTGAAATTTTGCATATATTTAGCAGAGATTTTCAGCAGCAGCTTCAGAATAATACTCGATCAAATAAGGCAGAAAGCATGTCAGCAGAAGAAATTTGGTTTTGCCCAAAACTAAAGTAGGCAGATACAGAGAAACAAATTGAAAAACATCAAATGCAATAGCAACAAGATAATTTTGTCTGGCAATAGAACATTGTTTTGAGAGCTCTGAAGAATAAAGCTTTTGGGTCCAATAGAGAGAACTGTATGTTGTACTTGCCTGCATTAGCAAAACATACCTCAGATGAACATTTGGGGAGAAGACTGGAGGAACAGGGATTAACAGAAAGACTGTATCAGAAATTTAATCTGGGTAAGTATTTAGGAGTTTAAACTATTTTATGGTAGCAATTCCGGTGCTTTAGTCAGTAAGCTTCTCCTGTTTAGAGACATCTTAATACATATATAGGAGTCAGTGTCAGTTCACATATTCAAAGGCAGAAGGTATTTCATTCAGCTGAACAAAAGTCTTACTGCTTCTTGTGCACTACCAAATATATGCAGGCATAGAGTACGCCTTTCTCCTGAATTAGGCAAGTGTGTAATTTCAAACCTAGCGTGTGCTCTTTGTGTAGGGAGTGCTACAGGACAAGTTTACAAGTGAAGCAATGCAAAGGCTTTTTATCTGAAGGAAATGAGAACCCTAAACAAATGTGAAGATTACTAAAAAAAAATAAAATAAATCTTAGGCTTTTTAAAACTGGATTAAGGAGCTACAATATCCTTTGGGCAATACAATTCTTCTCATTTTTTGAGTAACTTGCTGAGTATTTTGCAGCATTGACATTGTGTGCATTAAGCAAGGTATTTCTCTCTTAAATGAGGGCTTCCCAGTAACACCACGGACTAAGACAAAAATGTGCTACTTACTGTGTTTAAAGAGCTACAGACAGTTGAGATACAGTATGAAGTAAATTGAAAGACTAAATGAGTATGTTGAAAACATTGCCAGTGGAACATTTCAGCAGTATAGATTTTCTTGCATAGAATTATCGAGTAATCAAAATATTTAGATCCTTTTAGTTAAGAAAAATCAAACATATTAGCTGAAAAGCTGCAGGTACCCTCAGTCAAAATGATCCTCATGCTGCTTTCCACTGAGACCTTGAATAAAACATGTAGCTTCATACTCTGTATCTGACTGTCTGACCGCTGATGTTGAATAAATATGTACCTTTTATTATTAACACAGAAAAATACAAAATGATTTAATAATAGAGTATGCCGATATGAATATTAAGGATCTTCAAGGGTATCTGACTCAATAAAGCTGAATAATGTAGTATTACAATTTATAAATCTGCAATTTTGATTGCTGAAATGAAAGGTCTGATAGAGATGTTGAATGACAACAGGATTACAATTAATTAAGGTAGAATCTAAGACAACTCTCGGTAGGTTATCTTTTTCTATCTGTTGGCACATTCACAAAAGTTGGTTTAAACATCGTATATATAATAATTCATTTTGGAATGATAGAAGCTAAAATCACACTAACATTCAAAGCATGACAAGATTCTGCAAAATCACCTTTTTTAATATGAAGAAGAGAAATGAAATAGAAGGGTAGTTTCCATTGAGTATATTTGACAGCAACATTTATTCATCCAATATGTTCAGTCTTGAAAGGTTTTTTGACCTGCTATAGTATTTTGTAAATTAAGATTCTATTATTCATATAAGGTAACAATATGAACAAGAGAAAAAAATCAGTATTATGCTCCATTATATCGCAGTGTTGCATAATGGTGGCTTAAGCAAACAAGGCAGTTTTGGTTTATAACAATATCCATCCCTTTAGAAACAGACACACGTACAGACATGCATACATGTAAGTGCTAATGTGTGATGAAACTGAGTTAAAGTAGGACATTAAGAATGTATGTATTGTTATTCTTTCAGTAGAATTTGTGCATTTTGTATAAAGCTACATGATACACTTACTCTGTTCTTTTTTGAAGTTGCGTTATATATTCTATATACTTTAATTACCAAATCTATTTCCCCCCCTTTACTTTAGCAAGAAGTTACGTTCGTCCAATTAACCTTATCTTCCTCTTGTCCCTCTTAATCGCACTGGTTTCCATCACAGCTTAGAATGAACTGGGTGTATATCTTTTTATCAGTACAGGGATGTTTATGTGAGGAAAGAACTGAACAAAGACCGCATGAAATGTGGCTGGGTGAGCAGTCTAGAGTTCTCCTGTTGTCCTACTCTGATTTTCTCTTAGTGGAAATCCTTTCTAAATACCACCTCTGTGACAATCTGGGATTTTGTATGCTACTACATGTACAATTGTAGAACCTTAGCTACTGTTTGAATGGTCTTGGTCGGTGAGTCAGAAGGATGAACAAGTCCTGAAGACTTCTCTGGGCAATTGAAAAACCTTTTTCATGTCTTGAGATTAATTTCTTGTCTGGTTGCTTTTGGATATTTATTCCAGTGAAGTATGCCTGTTTGAGAAGCTGAACAAGACTGGGACAGTCTCTAAGCCAAGATTTTGCTTGTAGTTTCTCACTTATATTTCTAAATGCCGTTAGACTTTATTTACCTTGTGTAACTAGTTTGACTGTCTCACAGTTTAATCAACCAAAGAGGATGTTTAGTAATGGAAGTCTAGGTATCTGTTCACATCTTCTTTTCCCATTTTTCCGTATTGGCTTCCTGGTTTCCTTCTGCTCCTGGATTGATATTCCTTCCTTGCCAAACAGATGATCCTTCTAATAGCTTAGTATATAAATATACCTGTTCTTACTGCAATCAGAAAACTGAAGTCCAACATATCTGCAGAAGTGACCGCTTTCCACATACGGATATAATACACTATATATTCTTTCCACTCCAGAATTGTAATTGTCGTGGGTTTGCCCTAGCTAGCAGCCAAACTCCATCCCATCTGCTCGCTCACTCCCTACCTCAGCGGGACAGGGAGGGAGGAGAACAGGAGTGAGAAAGCTTGTGGGACAGCATAAAGACAGGGAGATCACTTACAGATTACTGTCACAGACAAAACAGACTTTCCTTGGAGGAAATGAAATTATTTCTTGCCAACTGTAGTTTCTGTCAATTAAATTTGTCAATTTAATTTCTGATTTAGGTAGTAGGAAATAAAACCAGCCACCCCTCTTCTTATCACCACAAGTTAAATTTGCTTCCTTTAGTGAGGCAATGGGTGGCACGGAGGGACTGCACTCATGACAACAGTAGTTTCTCTCTGCAGCTCCTTCCTTCTCAATCTTTTCCAGCGTGGGTTCCTCCATGGGCTGCAGTCCCCTTGGGGGTGTGCTTGCTCCACTATGGACCACCTCCTTCTCTGACTTTGGCGTTTCCTCAGCTGTTTCTCTTCTTGTTTCCTCCTCCTCTCTCTTTCCAACATCTCTGCCCTTTCTTTAAGTATGTTTTCACAGCAGCATCCCCGAACTGGCTGATGGGCTTGACTGTGGCCTGTGGTGAGTCCATTGCCAAGCCATCTGGAACCAGCTGTGTCCGGCAAAGGGCAGCCCCTGTCCTCCTCCCACAGAGGCCACCCTGGCAGTCCCCTACCTACCATAACCTTGCCACCTACATCCAATACACATTTTAAGTCAGGTAAATGTGTTAGTCTGAGTCTGATTATTGACATTTCAGGTTTTCTTCATAGATCGTTCTGCGTTTGTCTTTGACTCTCTTGGCCTTTTATTTGATAAGTAGTGTTTTGTGAATTTAATTTTTGTAGTCTATGTATAAAACAGTTAAGTACTCCTTTTATCGAGGAAAACCTGATATATATTTGAACTTTACTTTTCAGTTAGCTCTCCTCAAATATAATTACAGGAATTCAAAGAAGAATAAAATGTGACAACATATTTATGAATCATGAGATTTAACAGAGACTGAAGTAGATCTTATTATTGATGTGCTTACTGCTTCATTAAATTCCCCTTAAGGTTTGCAGCATGGATATGGATCATTTGCAATAATAATTATGCAGTGATCGATTGATTGTGTCTGACATTGTACTTGTCACCTTGAAATGCAAAACCCATTCATTTTCAACTGTGTGAACATTTTTCTCTCATGTTAGGCACCAGTATGCAATGGTTTACTTTATAGAGTGCATTTTATAAAGCTGGGAACTTAACATTAACCTTTACCTAAAAATGAAGTATCACTTGTCATTTTACAGAAATGAAAATTGCCCAACCAGCAATGTTTTGAGATTAGAAAACATGGTCTAATTTCAAGAAGATTCATCAAATTAGAATGCATGTATTTCAGTTGATTCATGGATGTGTACATGTACATTTTTCGATAGGTCTGAGATACAGTGTAATGAGCGTACTTGATAAAATTTCAAGCTTGAGAGCTCCACTTTTCAAACGGGTATGTGTTCTTTGGAAAGTCTATCTCCCTTTCCCACTGAGACTTTGATTCATGGCAGTATTAGTTAATCGGAAAATCAGTATAAAAAGCTTTGACTTTAGTCATTCTTTGAGGTAAATACTGTACATTTCATGTTTTGAGTGGTGTAATCGTCATGACAATTTAATCTTCCTTTTATTAAGAATGTTTGTAGTAATGAATGAAACCCTTTTATCTTGTTTGTTTGGGCCTTCAGAATTTTGAACAAAGTGTTTCTATTGAAATTATAGTGAAATGACTAGTTAGTGGCTGCAGTTAGTTAAGTGCATCTATGCTTTCCGAACTAACATAAAAACAACAGTCAAAAGAAATGTTGCATTTGTAGGTACTCCACTTGCAGCTTTTCCCAAGCATCCATTGCTGTGGGATAGGAAGTGAAGACCGGAGTTATGTCTGGTGAGATGTGATTTGATTCAAAAGTGACTTTTCCAAAGCTAAAAGCCAATTATATCAGACCAAATATTTATAATTTTATTCAAGGTTTAAACTTTTATTCAAAGGTCTATTTTTTGGAGGTTTTGTTTGTTTTAATCAGTATTCTGAAAATATACGTATGTTCCGAAAATATACGTATGTTCCTTCTATTCAAAAAGCACATTTTAAAATTGTTGACATTCTTTACAGTGAAACGTTCTGTGTAGATAGATTTTTATTTTTTTCCTCCAAGGGTGGGCATAGGCAAATGTATACATTTGAATATTGAAATGTTTAATATGTTGGTGTTCATAAAATCCATTTGAAGAGTAACTTGCAACCAATTTGAAGAGTAACTGCAGGGGTAATGCTGATAATATTAAAATGGCAAAGCTAATTGTACCGTTGATTTCAAAATTAGCAACCTATGTAATTTCTACCACAGCATGAATACTGAATAAAGCTTACAAAACTGCTTTAAAACTGTGACATAAGTAAAAATTACAAAATTTTTAAAGCAACTGGTTTTATCAGCACACATGTAAGATAACTGAAATACCTAACCTGAAAAGAAAGACTGTTACTGATTGTGCTGCAGTGTTTTCAGCAGTTGCACTGTTTTAGCTTGCAAGTTTTCAGAAAATATCCCAGGTTGATGGTATTAAGTTCTAGAAGGATCCCAGATAAATTGCACCGTGTGGGAACATACCCAATGTATTTCATTCCTGTGAACTAAGTTGTAATTGTCATATTACATTACTTTATTATCTTTTCAGGTATTTGATTCTGATGTTAACCTACATAGCCATGACAAACTCCTAATTTTCAGCGCAAAGCCCAGTTATATTTTCTTACGTAACTCTCGTGTTCATTATCCAGTGGAAGTGTTGAGAAAATTGAGGTAACTTCCTTTTGTGAAGTAACAGTCACAAGGGTCATGATTGTTTTTCCAGCTGTACCTGCGTACTCCAATCTTGGTAGCAATGTCTGGCAAATACTACATCCCAATAACAACAGGAACAATGTAGGAAGAAGGATAAAACAACATGTATCACTGAAAGGGAAGGAAAATGAAGAAGAGAGCCTGAGATAAAAGGAGTATATTTAAGATCACAATAGTCAATACTGTTTTGAGTTAAATATGAAGAAGTCATGTCCTGCTGATATCACCAAGGTTCTACTCTTAAAGCACCTCACAGGGTGAACTTCATTTTTTGTCTTCATGTATTTCAAACTGTATTTACTACCACAGCATCTGAGAGCAGCATGAAACATGCAACAATGGGAAACTTGAGATCTTTGAGCATTTGTTTCTACCTAGAGTAAATTGGTAATTATGCTAATAATAATGCTCTTACTTTGCTATGCTTTGCTTGACATATGTAGATGTCTAAGGCACTACCCTCTCAAATAGGAAAAATTAATTCCAACAGGAGCGTTTGTAAAAAATCTTTAGCTTTTTAGGGCAATTGTGACTGAAAGGCAATTAAAATCTTTCTTTAGAGAAGAAGGATCTAATTTGGCCTCCCTGGTGTGACTTTACCTGCAATCCTTTGAATTGGATGGTTAAAGTCAGAGTATTTCTGTTGCATTTTTTTTCTGCTGGAGAGCGGTAATATACGGTAATCAGTCTTCAAAGCATAAGAACACCTATGTTACTTCAGAACTATTCAGAGACTTGGGGGTATGTGTACCAACTTGCCGGCCTAACACTTCATAGTGTGTGACTTCCACATCTCTCCATAGTCTGCCTGCATTAGCAAATATCTTACTTTGTTCTACCTATGTTCACTGTTGTTAACACATATTAAGATTGTTAAGACTTGTCTTCTGAAAATGGTAAAAATGAATATACGTGGCAACTGCATACTAATGTTCATCAAGAAGAGCAGAGCCTATTGCGTTATTCATAAAAACCTTAGTGCCTCATAGACAAAGTGGTTGGATCGTTTTCTTGCAGCATTAGATGTTTACATTTATAGAATTTGGATATTCATATTAGAACCATATTAGAGTTAAATAATACCCAGAAAAGAATCTCACACAGCAGTGATATAATCACGCATTATCAAAAAGTGCTGCTTTATCAGAAAAAGCATCAATAAGGTCTTGCCCGGCAATGTGTTTGACTCTACGGGAAACAAAAGAATAATAATAGGATGCAAATTTTGATTTGTATATTGGGTAATTCCTCCTGATAGCTAGGAAGAGTAGAAGAGTTTACTCTCAAACAAGAGAAGAAAGCTGATCTAAGAGGAAGACAAAATTACAAATACTATACAAAAAAATATGATGGAAACATATGGGGAATGCGGAATTAAGGCCTGTAAAGATGAGGAAAATAATTTAATAATGCATACAGGCCTAGCCAGGCTTATTCTTCTTATTTTAGAAGGTTATCATGTGCTATTGATGCAAAACTACACAGTGCAACCTAAGATAACAATCCTGTTTTAAGTTAATATATGGATATTCACAGCCTGTGAACAAATTCTTAATTTAAATTGGTTTATAAAAAGCAATTATAAGCAGACAAGTCAAATTTATGTCTTAGCTATAAAATACATGCAAGTGAGCCACAAGTCTAATCAGAATCTTTCCTGCTGAAAAGCAAGCCTGTTCATGTCTTATTCAGTTGGACATGGAGAAATGAATATTTACTCATGTTTTGCAGCAGCCTTTTACACACTGAAATTTTTCTTTGGTCATGACACTACTGAAGTAGTACCAGTAGTACTGAAGTAGTACAACTACTTCAGTCATCTTTTAAGTGAAGTGACTCCAATTTATATTGGCGGTATGTCTTATTAGGGAACAAATTTCATCACGTTAACAAAGTCAAATAAGCTAAATATTACCAAGCAGTCTTGTTCCTGTTTTTCTAAGATGCAAATTAATTAGCTGGCTAAATGTTTTAGCTCAGGTTGCCCTGTAGAAAAGTCAGCGTACACAGCTTGACATACGCTAGTATGTACTTTAACCAGTCCTTTCAGTCATGTTACACTGATTTAGTTCAATTCAAAAACACCATTTCACACGTCAAGACAGGTCTGTAGAATGATAATGTACCACACTATTGACTATGTTATTGCTAGTTATTGAATGGTATCTGAAAATGCATCATCAAAAGCGGTAGTAAGGAGAAAATGAGAGAGGATCGAGTTAATAAATGATTCATGGAGAGATCATATGGTTCTGTCTTGATATTCATGGGATGAGTTGTTTTCTATATTATTTGCTGTATAGGAATCTTGCTATCAGATAGATTTTATACACATTAATTTTGAACAATGTTATGTGAACACCATCATGCTGTTAGTTGTCAGATGAGTACCTCTTCGATAGAATAGTCTCTAAACAGTACAGTTTATTGGAATTTAATTGGGGCAGCTATAGGAATTACAGCTATTTTTCTCAACAGTTTATCACTGAATTATGATTGTGTACTGGAAAAATTACTGGACCATATGAATTGGCAAGGAGTGGTAGTATAGACTTGAATGAGAAGAATGATTTTGTAGGGTCACATGATCACAGTAGAACATGCTGATTTTTTCAAACATGTAGCTACCCTAAAGAAACTGAATGTGTTGGGTAAAAGATAATTGACGTGACATAGGAGGAGTTGCCTCTTGGACACCCCATTCAGAAATCACATTGAAGGGAGCTTATAACTTGATTTCTTTAATTTTCCCTTACCTTTGCTCAGGAAGCATTTCAGTTAAAAAACATAAATCCCTGTACTGGGTCTAGCTGTGATAGAATTTATTTTCTTCATAGAAGCTATATGGTTCTGTGTTTTAGATTTAAGGATAGAACAGTGCGTATAACACACCTGTATTTTGGCTACTGCTGAACAGTGCTGGCACAGCATCAAGGCTTTCTCTTTTTCCCACTCTGCTTCCCCCAGTGAGTAGGATGAAGATGGGCAAGAGGCTAGGAGGGGACACAGCTGACCCTAGCGGACCAAAGGTATATTTATGCTCAACAATAAAAGCAGAGGGGAGGTGGTTTTGGGGGTAAGTAGTAGTTGCTTGGAGACTGGCTGGTCTACTTTTGAGAGATCGTGAGTGATTATCTTTGCACCACTGCTGGGGTACGCTGCAAGTTACTGGCTTCCAACTAGATTTCACAGCGCTGTTCGCCACCCTCTGGGGACAGTCATGCCACCAGTTTTTTCAATCCACTTCACTGTCTGCTCACCCAGCTCATACTGCATTAGCTTCCCTATGAGGATCTGATGGGAGAAAGTGTTAAAAACCTTCCTGAAGTCAAGGTAGGCAGTATTTTCAGCTCTTCCCTTGTCTACCAAGCTAGTCCTTTCCTTATAGGAAGTCACCAGGTTAGTTAAGCCTGGAAGTCGTTCCCAGGATTATTTGCCCCATTGCCTTCCCAGGGATTGAGGTGAGGGTTGATGAGCCTGTAGTTCCCTGCGTCCTTCTTCTTGCCCTTTTTGAAGAGAGGAGTCACATTTGCTTTGCTCCAGTCTTCAGGCACCTCTCCCACTTGCCACGATTGTTCAAAGATTGCAGAGAACGGCCTTGCTATGACATCAGCTAGCCCCCTCAGCATGCGTGAGTGTATCCCATGAGGGCCCATGGACTCACATAGGTCCAGTTTGCTTACGCGTTCTCTAACTTCATCCTCTTCCACCAATGGTATATCTTCCCTTCTCCAGACTTTCCCTGGAGCTTCTGAGGCCCTGAATTCCTGGACTGGTCATACTAGTGAAGAAGGCATTCAGTACCTCAGCTTTCTCTGTGTCCCGTATCACCAGGCCTCCTGCCCTACTTGGCTGTGGGCCCACACTTGCCCTAGTTGTCCTTTCACCACTTAAGTACTTACAGAAGCCCTTCTTGTTGCGTTTGACATCCCTTGCCAGATTCAGCTACAGGTGGGTTTCGGCTTTCCTAACTATATCTTTGCATGCCTGGAGAGTGCCTCTGTATTATTCCCAGGTTACTTGTCTCGGCTCCCCTGCTTCTCTATATTTCCTTCTTGGTTTTGAGTTTTGCTAGGAGCTCCTTGCTCATCCGTAAAGGCCTCTTGGCATTTTTGCATTACTTCTTGCACATTGGGATGGAACACTCTTGAGCTTGGCAGAGGTGATTCTTGAAGCACTTTTCCTGGGTCACTCCTCCTTCCAGGGCCTATTCCCTTCCAAGCACCCTGGGACTCTTCCAAGCAGATGCTTCTTTGGAAAAGGCCAAAGTCTCCTGAAGTCCAGGATGTTTTTTACTTTGCTCTCTCTTCTCAGGATCTATCATCCACCATCTGTCCTGGCCTCAGGGGGAGTCCCCAGGTGCTCCCTGCATCCTGGGACTTGGAGGACTCTCTACCATCCAAAACTCTCTGGATCAAAGCCTCTGTCCTGGCAGGGACAGCAGCTCCAACACTTTCTGGGGAATGTGGCGAGTGGCATGTCATATCTGAGAATCTTTAGGCTGGACTGAACTCAGATGAGGACCTCATCTTTGTGCCCCTCTGTACCAGTTAGTGCCATCTGTTGGCTGCCTATGTAAGCTGTCCTCTCTTAAGCAACAAAGGTATATATTTTTAACATAATCTGCCTCTGGAGTTAAATTCGTGCTGCGACGTGTCCGAATAAATGTTATATGTCATATATGATTCAAGAGATGACTTAAATATTTTGCAATTCTATTGTTGACGTGCTGTTCTTGGTTTCTTGCACTGGAAAATGGTCAACTTGCACAACAGGGCATTGCATTCTAAATTCTTGTGTAAAAAAAGTACACTAGGTAAACGATGTGATCATCTGCTCACATTCTACCTCAATTTCCATTTATACAGCACAAAGAGGAGCACCAAATTAAGGTTTCTAAAATACCTGTATTATTTTTTTGGTTCTGATTCCCTTTATTGTCTAGTAATTCAAGCTATTAAATAAGAAAGCTTGTTGATAATTGAAACTGGTTTGGTTTTTTTGTTGATGTAGTGCTATGTTTTTCTGGAGACACTTTTCCAGGTTTTGAAATGCTGTTAGAAAGAAATGCAGGCAGAAAAAGTAAACCTAAAAATAAAATCAAGTTAAATTAGACTTAATATAATAAAATAATATTTTTTGTGCGTTAGGAGTTAATTAATCCTTTAATTCTCTGAACTTGAGAGAAGGAGAAATAAGTTTGTAAAGCAAATACCGTCAATCTAGTCAGTACTGCTGCAGTTTTTTCTAAATAATTCCAGGAACTAGCAAAAGAATGTTCCCAACCAGCATCACTGGGCTAGCAGGACTGCCAGTCCAGACACTTCAAAATAGCAGATTTCTACAAGAGTGTTCTTTTTATTCTAGGTTGCAAATATTCGGTGTTTGCAGTGGATGGTGTTAATATTTAATGTAAAAGCTGATACTAAACCACCCAATAATCCTGGGGTTTTAAGTAACATAATACTACTTTTAGGGTTATTACTACAGATTTTCAATGCTGGGTGAAGAACAGACGTCCTTCAGCTAACAAAATTCTAAGCAATTCTGAGTTTTCAACACTCTCTGAACAATGTTTGTAAACTATTACTGAACATAGTTGACTGTGTTGCTTCTCAGAGCTGTCCATCCTGTTCAGGAAGCTCATTGTTAATCATCAAAACTCTGTTAATGTTCTTCAATGTTGCAATATTGGAAGGGTGACAGTGAAGGCATATGTAGTCATCAGGAAGTCTGAATACTAGAAAGATCATCACGGGCTATTGTAGTGGCTTCTAGAGAACTCGGGAACAATGGCAAATGCTGCCCATTTGCCACATAAACTCTCTTGGCAAAAAGCACTCTAAGTTATGGTAGTCATTTAAGTCTTGAAATCTGTGATTCCACCTCACAAGCAGGCTTCCCTCGTGTTCTCCCTGATAAGGAGAAAACCTAGAATATACAGTCTTCAGGGTTGTAGAACTGCACACTATCAGTATCCTGATGAAAGAGGGAATCCAGAATCCCCTCACCCAAGTATTGCTTCAAAAAGGGAAAATCAAAGAACATAATCTTGTGCAATCTTGCAGGTGAGTTATACGAGAATAAGAAAAAATCTTCCTTGACAACTGGGGAAAATAAAAGAATGAACTGATGCAAGGATCAGTTATCAAGTTTAAGATCAAAACAACACAGGGTCCCTTTGTTTTACTCTGATAAAATCTACACAGAATCTTTACCTTATTATCTAGCAAACCAATTCTTCCACCCTTCTTGTAGTTGTTTTCTTTTCAGATTTTGAGATTCTGCTAGGTGATTATTTGCATCCTTTTCAGTTTCTCAAAGGTCTCCCCAGTGTTTCCAGTTCAGTGCGATGATTTTATTATTTTGTCATTCACATCCGGTTTCTTTGTCAGGATGACATACTTCTTGAGACATTCAGGTCACAAACGGGGAAAAATAGTTTCAAATTGGCTACGTCCTTGACAAATCTAGATTAAATGTATTGCAATGTAATTAAAGGTTGGAATTAAAGCATATCAAGTTTGTGGAATTTCTTTTATGTTTCAAACAACTCTTGCAAGTCATAGAGATAGCTCTTACAAAATTCAAAATGCAAAGTGCTTAAAATGGATAGTACTCAGCCATGTGAATAAGGGAATTCTTTGTAATAATGTATTGTGTTTTCTCTTGTAGAACACAGTTTAGAATAATGATTTCTATATTCAGTAATACATCTAGATTTGCTATTGTAATTCTTAAGTTACATGTAGTACTCCATGAAAATAAATATTTCATTGCCAAGTGTCAGATTTATGAGCTGATTAACATTTCCGGAATTATAGTAATGCCATTAGCTCTACTCAGAGAACTATGAAGGGTGTTGCTCCTCACTACTCATGTGGAATTTCCACAATGGAACTGAATAGACAGGCTTATTAACAGCTGAATGTTGGTTTTGAATGAGAGGAGTCCAATTTATGATGACATTACAGAAGACAAAGAAAATTCTATAAAGTCAGCTCAGGGACCTACATGGTCCAAGTACTCAGTGGTGCATATGTGGGGAGTCTCCTAATGGCAAGAGCATTTTTTCAGTCCGATTCGCAAAATAATACCTGACCTTCTTTCAGTGACAAGGAAGAACTCTGGTAGTGTATGAGATTATGAGATGTTTGAGTGCCAGTTTATGTTAAATGGTTTATCTTTCAAGGAAAGGGTTTGCAACTAAAGCACCAGTGGCCTAACTTCAAAAGCACAGTACTTCCAAGTTTAAATATTTAATGCTTGTTTTTCGGCATTCATTCTGTTTGCTTATTTGTTTGCTTACAGCCAGCTAGTGTTGCAGTAAGTTTCTAAGAAGGATTGAGACAGGTGTACAAGCCATTTGACAATATAAAGCATCTAGCTAAACTGTTTAATGATCGATTTGGACACTATAGTATCCAACATGGTTGTTGGGGAAAAAATATCTGCACCAATGAAACGTACAAAGTGAAAGACTGCAGATTATCAGGCCCTTCCTAGAGAATTGAACTAAGTTGTATGATTTATCCTTAAAAAAAAAAAAAAAAAGTTTACAGGGGAGAGGTGAGGGGAAGTCTTTCCTTTCATTTGGAGATTTTCCTTTATATTTGGAATGTTGCACAAATCTATTAATGTCATTATCTTTCTGTGTTCCAAACTGGCAGTATAATTCACATTAAAGATGGAGGTTTCCGGAGAAAAAGTTATAGGAATCCTCGCTGGAGTTTTCCCATGAGGATAGATAGTTCTGTCTTGAGATCTACTGTGAGCTATTTTGAATAGCGCAGTTTAATAGTTGCACAATTAGACCACAGTAGTAAAAAACTGCAGAACTGTCAGGATGCAAAGTCATTTACAAAAGGGCTCATAATCCACTTCTAAAAGCTAGAAAACTGCCATTCCTAAAATAACAGATAGCAATGCAGAATTTGTCTTTCCTCAAAGCCTTGTAGCTCTAGCTTTTACCACAGAGGAGGATCATTTGGATTATTTCAGGTGAGCGAAGTATTGTCTGCTTCTCCTCAGTTTTTTATCTGAAATATTTGTTATTTACTGAAGAAAAAAAATTAGAGAAAGCTTTATTTGCATTAATGTAAGCAATCAGTTACTTAAGAATACTTCATTAAGTATTAGTGACAAGTATTTGAAATTGTTGATTGAATTATTCAGGATACATCAGTTCTTCCAGGAGGACATGGTGTACGTTAGAACAGGCATATTTCAGCAAGAACTAGATTTCAAATAGCATCTGCAAATTTAAAAACCCACTGTTCTGGAATATTTTAGACTGGAGGAAAATTAATGGTATAGGGGAAAAAGGAGTTCAAAATGAAACTTCATCTGAGAATTTAAGCTTTTTATTTGACTGTAACATGAAGTATCTGAAGTGCTCATCACCAATCATTGAAAAGGGTTAAAGTATTTGCAGCCTAAATCTGCATTATGCGAAGTAATTTATTAATTTACATGTATTTATATGTGATAACAATATATAATATATATTGAGGCATATTTCTCTGATGTACAGTGCATAATAAGAATATGAAATATATATTCCACAGTGCCTTTGGACTTCACAGTAATAGTTACATTTTGAAATATTGTGGCTAATCTAAAACTATACAGCTGAATAGAAAAACAAAACCAGTTCCAAATATGAATAAATGATCTGCTACTTAATATGTCAGTGTATTTGTCAGGTTGATAACATTAGGCTCAGCTGCATTCAATTCTAAACCCTGCAATATTTGAAGTTTGGTATTGTGCCTCACTAAATTTAATACATGGACCTCAGTAATAGAGGAAATCACTTTACACTTGGCAGTTTGTTACGCTGTATAAAATTGACTGCCCTGCAAACACAATAGCGATAATAAAAATTGTGGTCAGTAGGGGGGTGTAATGCATTTTCTAGCTTCAGCAAAGGTCCAGATGAGATTTATTGAGATTTTTCCGTTTGGGTGAAGATCAATACAGCTTCGTTAATAATTTGTTGTAAGGGCACCCTTCAGGGATATGACATTTTACTTTAAAACTTTGGTAATTTTGAAAGCATGCCTAGTGATAACAATGTCAAGTCCCTATGTTGTGCAAGCATGGATTTTTGCATTCAACTTGTGGGAGCATTTACTTTCACAGCAGTTACATTTGAAATCATTCAATATATGATGCAGTCCGGTATTGATAACAAGATTCCACATCTTCTGTAAGAGTTCTAATGCAACTCTTCAGAAAACGAATCACAAACACATTCTTAAGTCATCCATTTTCTCTCTTGTTTTCTTCTCTAATCGAAGAACTTTCATTTAAATGTCAGTCTGCAATTTCTTACTGGTATATAATTTTCATGAATAATGTGGAACTACATTTTTATTGTCATCACTGTAGAATTAGGAGGTTTCGTAAGAAACTTATCCCTATATCCTCCTATTGCCAGTAGTACTTTGCATAATAACTCTTAGCTTGAGTTAGATATCTGTATTTCTTTTACATTTTCATAAAAGAAACTTCACTTTATGTGCCAAGCAGGCCTTCCTTTTCTGCCACCAAAATTTGATGGACATTACTGACTGTTTGTAAGGAAACAGAAATTTGTCAGCACTTCGCAGTTTCAACACAGGGACTAGGTACGGCAGAACAATTTATTTTCAATGAGCGTGCACAAAGTAAGATTTATGACTTTTGCAGCTTAGATGACATTCCTTACATAGTTGCCGAGCTACAGCAAATTAAAGGGATCCATGAATACTAAGGGGTGTGTTTTTGTAATGAGGGAGAAGAGACAGAAGCAATAAGAAGATAATTAAGGTAACAACTTGTGAAAAATTAAAGTGTTTCTGTCTTTCATTTTTGAATCTCTGAGCATAAACTTTGTAGTTGTTAATTTAATTGCTGATGTTCTCTGTATCCCTGAAGAATATTAAGGATTAATCATCTGGTTCATTCTAACAAGAGATAAGGCCTAAGTGAATTGAAATTTTACCAATTTAACCCTGTCTCCCTCCTAATATGACATGATTAACATTCTTCAATTAACAACACATAATTATTCTAAAGGCCTCATTGCACTTACTCCATTTTTCAGTTATAGGTTGCCCTTTGCAGGTATTTCAAAATTGACTAAAAGGAAGGCTATATTTTTGTTCCGTGTTATTGGTCACCTATGTTCATTCAAATAACAAGAATTTAGAATTTTAACTCTTTTACTTCTTTTTACTGCTTTTTCTTCCTAATAATCTCTATGTGTACATCCTGAAAATTGGTTCTGATTAGCTAAACATTTTTTTTGCCTCCCTTTAAGGACACACATATTTCTTTTCCAACCAAAATGTGCCAATCTGATTAAATTTTCTTAATTATTTGTGGCTGAATACGGATTTACAGAACTAGCAATTTAATTGAGCCCTAGAATGTATAGTTGTTCATCTGAATATTAATGCATAATGTATTGTTTCGTTTTAGAATAAAAGATAATGAAATTATTTACATTTTTAAGAGACTTTCGTTTAGAGCTACACTCAATTTACTGAAGTGCTTTCCTAGAATCTTTCTCTGGGCAAATACAGTACATAGTTGCCTTTGTGTCTGATGGATAATCATAGTAGCTATTAACGGTAAAGAATCATTAATTTATGGTAAATTGAGAGAAAACAAAATAAAACTAGACATGAAAAAATACACCTGTTTTTCCTCTGAAACCTCGGAGGTAACTGACATTTGCTGATTTGTAGTTTTAAAAGGAAAACAGTAACATTTCCATGTCTAGTGCTCAAAATATTCCATATTTCTTACTCTTTTTTTTTTAGGTCATTGCAACCTTTAAAGAGCAATTAATCAACATTAGAATTGTTATGATAATGAAACAGATTTAAATATCTATATACGAAGCTAAAATTTTGTGTGTGTGTAGCATAAACACTTGATATGAGACTGCCTTAAAATTGCATGGGATTATTTTGACACTGCCTTTGACACTGTCCCGCATGACATCCTGGTCTCCAAGCTGATAGAATATAGCTTTGATGGATGGACAGTTCAGTGGATAAAGAACTGGCTTGATGGCTGCACCCAAAGAGTGGCTGTCAATGGGTCCATGTCCAAGTGGAGGCCAGTGACAAGTGGAGTCCTCAAGGATCAGTACTGGAACTGGTCTTGTTTAACATCTTCGTCAGCAACATGGACAGTGGCATTGAGTGCACCCTCAGCAAGTTTGCCTATGACACCAAGCTGTGTGGGGCGGCTGACACACTGGAGGGAAGGGATGCCATCCAGAGGGACCTTGACAGGCTGGAGAGGTGGGCCCATGCCAACCTCATGAAGTTCAACAAGACCAAGTGCAGGGTCCTCCATCTGGGTCGGGGCAATCCCAAGAACCAATATAGGCTGGGCAGTGACTGGCTTGAGAGCAGCCCTGAAGAAAAGGACTTGGGGGTACTGGTGGACAAGAGGCTCAACATGAGCCGTCAGTGCGCACTAGCAGCCCAGAAAGCCAGTCGTATCCTGGGCTGCATCAGGAAAAGCGTGGCCAGCAGGTTGAGGGAGGTGATTCTCCCCCTCTACTCCACTCTTGTGACACCCCACCTGGAGTACCGCATCCAGTTCTGGAGCCCCTACTACAAGAAAGATATGGACGTGCTGGAGTGTGTCCAGAGAAGGGCCACGAAGGATGATCGGAGGGCTGGAGCACCTCTCCTATGGGGACAGACTGAGAGAGTTGGGGTTGTTCAGTCTGGAGAAAAGAAGGCTCCAAGGAGACCTTATTGTGGCCTACCAGTATCTTAAGGGAGCCTACAAGAAAGCCGGTGAGGGACTTTTTAGGATGTCGGGTAATGGTAGGACTAGAGGGAATGGATTAAAACTAGAGATGGGTCGATTCAGACTGGACGTTAGGAAGAAGTTCTTCACCATGAGGGTGGTGAGACACTGGAACAGGTTACCCAGAGAGGTGGTGGAAGCCCCATCCCTGGAAGTTTTTAAGGCCAGGCTGGACGGGGCTCTGAGCAACCTGATCTAGTGGGAGATGTCCCTGCCCATGGCAGGGGGGTTGGAACTAGATGATCTTCGAGGTCCCTTCCAACCCTGACAATTCTATGATTCTATGATTTTCTGAGAACAGATCCTGAGTTGGATAGCATCCTACTGAGAGACCTACAGTCGGGTCACCACTGTAGAGATCTACTGGGGCATCTCGACATCCAGATGCCCATTTGGGTTTCATCAGGGCTTTTCAAACAGCAGTTTTCTAAGGATCACCTGGTACTAGATACAAGAAGCTCCATTTGTTTGAGGCCTGAGTAATTCTGCACTTATGAGGTGTAAGCATGGAGACCTAGAATATATTATAAAGACTTTTGTAAGGAGCATGTTAGTTGTTACCTCCATTTTCAAAGGTAGAAAACTCAGTGAATATTACCTTTTCATTGAATGCCAATTAGGTCATTAATCCATATTCAAGGTTTTGAACAATTGGAGATGCAATGTGGCTATAGAAAGCACTATTTTCATATCTGATTTTTGGAACAGCAGCAATCAGTTCTGCTCTGTAGGAAACAATCCTAAATCAATGTTACTTCAGCTTTTAGATACAAGAAGATACTATTTAATTTTCAATTTCAGTGGTTAAGTGCATTTTATGGCATGTCTTCCAATTTCACTAGACACAACATATTTTTCTGTGTAGTAGTTTTGTCTCAATTGATGAAAGAGGAATTTGGCCATTTGTCCAGATTTTTCCAACGGAATGATGATGATGTTGTTAGTAAATTTCAAATACAATGGAATTGTGCCTACCTTTTCAGAAACTGAGATTTTCTTCAGGATTACCGGATAATTACAATTAAATTGCTTTCAAAGGTAGTGCTGTTACTTTGATTATTGCAGTTTGAACGAACAGAAGTTTTCTAGCTCATGCAGAATATTTTCTCATTGTTTGGAATTTTTCACACGAGCAGATTTATATGGCTGTTGCTTTAGCCTTGGCTACTTTAAAAACATGTATTTGTGAGAAATGCATTAGTTTATTAGCATAATATTAATGAGGCCATTTGGGTTGTCGTTCTAAAGGCACTTCTACCTAGTGGCTATGGCCTGTCCCACAGTGGGCCTGACATTTTGTGAAAGGCAAAAAGATTCACTGAAGTCAAAGCAGCAACATTTGAGAACAAACTGAACATTTAGAAATCTATGGGATCTGAGGAGATGCATCCCAGAGTCCTGAGGGAACTGACTGATGTAGTTGTCAAGTCACTGTCCATATTTGAAAAGTCATGGCAGTCAGGTGAAGTCCCCAGTGACTGGAAAAGGGGAAACATTGCACCCATTTTTAAAAAGGTAGAAAGGAGGACCCTGGGAACTACCCATCTGTCAGCCTCACCTGTGTGCCTGGGAAGATCATGGATCAGATCCTCCTAGAAGCTATGCTAAGGCACACAGAGGGCAGCATGTACTTTTTAGGTGATAAAAGATTATCTTTCCCATAGGAGAGGGAGAAGATTTTCTTGCATGTTTCTAAGAAATACCAAGTAAAGATTGTTGCTGAAATTAGGAGGTAGTACCAGAAAAACCGTAAATCATGGGCTTGGTCCAGTTTGATCGTTCCTTTGCAAACTAGATACGTAAATGTATAGGACCAGTGACTGTGAACACGAAATTATATGGATTTAATTTTAAGAAACTAAAGAACAGGAAAGAAAGAAAGAAAAAGGAAAGAATTGGTAAAAAATATTCCATGTCCCTCCATAATGAGTACATTGTAAGGCTGGACATCTCCAGTTGTCAATATGTCACCAAGTACCAACCTAAAGTGACAAGTCTTCCTACTAGACATCAAACAAAATTGCATTAGGGAAGAAATTAATCAAGGCCTCTTTCATGCAATAAAGTTGCAGGGCTTTATTGAAATCTACTTAAATCAACTATGATATACAGGGCTACAGAAACATGAGAAATCTTACTAGAAAATACAGTTAAGTATGGTAGATATAGATAGATGATCACAGAGATGTTTTTGTGTATGTACACATACATATGTGTTTTTATATATATATACATACACACTTAAAAGACATACAGATTTTTGTCTTTTGGAAACAAACTAAAAAATCAGCCTCCCTGCTTTCACAAAAAGATTGACATCAATAGGAAACAGAAATGTGGTATCTTTTCTTAGGTCAGAATTTTTTTTCCTTTCACAACAATTAAACATACTTGTTATTTTTATTATTTATTGAGGTTCGTGTTTATTTGATGATCATGTCAGGTGGAGCAGGGAAGGATGCCCACAGACAGCAACTGTTCTTGTCACTATTGCATTTTTGAAAATGTGTCAGGGCTGAACTGTTTGAAATTTTGCTTGAGTAAAAATACTATCAATGTAGTAATCACCAAGTGAAATGACTTAACCCCAGGCGCTACCTGTCTTTGTAAATTTCTGCCCTGGGTCCATCCTTCCAGCAGGCAGGCAGGAGTCTTATTAATGTTAAATGTAAGAAGTGCCTTAGATGATGTTGTTCATGCATCTGTGCATGCAATTGTGCTTTCTGAGATCAGCCACCTGTTCACTAAGGTTGTCTCAGAAGCACAGCTTGAGCACCGTTAGCACTTTGGGAAAAACCTTAAATCAGGATGGCAGTTAACACCTGTACAGCAATCATCTTGCCCCATTTTGTTCTCCTTTTGTGGATACATTTCCTTTAACACAACAAAACCCCATCTTTTTTCTGTTTCTTTCACCTACCTTCTGCATTAGTCATTTTCTGGGGGGTCATCACTGTTTATCCCCTTGCTTAAAAGCACTGATGAGCACCATCTCTGAATATGCTGACTGGAGATGTGCCAGTAAAACTCTTCTGGAGGTTTCAAAGCCTTATTCAGAATGTTTACTTCTTTTAATCATCTAATCTTCTCCACAGCGTAACCAAATCTGCTTTTTGGAATTAGCAAAGGATTTTTTTTTTTTTTCCCCTCAATAAAACCCAAAACAATTCTTTGTTTCTGCAAAGGATGGCAAACAGAAATGTTTCACCAATTTTGACAGCTGTGATACACTAATATGTGACCCTAGTCAAGGCAATGATACTGTATTTAAAAATTAGCCAATATTACAGAAGTAACTAGGATGAGAGAGAGCTCATTATTTGAAATTATTTAGCAGGAAGAATGAGATATGAATTAGGAACTTGTGTCATTCTGTAACATTTGAGCACTAATGACGTGCACAGGGAGAAATACTTCAGAGGACAGTAACTTCTGATTATTTTGTTTACTTGTTACATAGGTGGGTATAGTTTCAGATTTATCAGTGAAAAGTTATAGGAAAACCACTAAATCACAGACTTAATTACAGTATCTTCCTGTGTCAGCTTTTGGGGAGCCAGCTGGTCTGTGGTGTGAGTAATGCTGAATACATCCATTAGCAAGACAGCTGAGGGGAAGCATCTCAGAGGGCTGCTACTGGCCTGTAGCTTCCACCAAGACCTACAGCATTAGCTCTATACCATTCTTAGATATTTTACACTTGTACAAAAATCTTGTACAAAAGACCCTAGTCTTGCGTATTTACTGTAATACTTATCATGAATGCAGCTGCTTTGCTGTGGAAGGACTGCTGAAAATTTTCATCATAGAAGCAACCTTTGAGATTTGGTTTAATTTATTCTGAGAAGCTCTACAGAGAAATATACTAGTTAGTGAAAAAAAACCCAGTTATTGTATGCTCTGTAATGTACTGTATGCTGGGGGAAAAGAGTGGAAAAAATCTGTACTGTTCAACTGTTTGGCTTCGTTAAAAAAGAAGAGGAAAGAAAACAAGGTAGATGACTGGACATAAAAAGCTCTGATGGTGTTCTGTATGTCTCAGCACACTTCTTCAGTTTTAGTCACTATTTCTGCTGAAACAATCTCTGCAGCGCCAAAATCGTATTTAGGCTCCTGGACTTTGGTAAGCATATTTGTGGTTAACATTTATCATGTGGGGTAAAAATAAGCATAAAACTGTAATATGCAGTTGAAATATGGGTTCTCAAACCTGGCCCTCAAACCCAGGGCTTCTTCAGCCACTGCCCTCGCTAGTTGTACTGTATAGAGAACATCCACGTGACCATATAACAGGAGGTACAGTGTGTGAAGAGTGTATCCTTAGCACTGACAGCCTTCAGATGTAAATCTTTCACAATTCATTGACTGCAGAGCTATTCGTAGTGGAAGTCTAGGATGAATATAATCTACTTCTATGATAAGTTTTGATACGAGTACAGTTTATTCCAAAAGTTTGGAATATATACTGACTGAAAAAAAACATAGTCATGTTCATTTCTGCCCCAGCCCACAGCAGGGGTGGTATGCTTCAGTAACGGCTTTGGCAAAAAACTGAAGGTAAAAGTGTCTGTAATGACTGCTATTAAATTTAATAAAGCCTGCGTACAGATCTTTTAGACTGTGGGAGCTGCTACAGGCCATTCATGTTACTCAGATTCCTTATTTGTTAGACTACAGAGCAAGCAAGCTTTGAGGCGAGAATAATTTATTTCTTAAATGCGTGCTGCTAGCTAGATTTAATAATTTGTCAGATAAAACATTACTAATTTTTCCTCTAGTAATTAATATGCATTTCTAGAGCAGTTTATTATTTTGCATAAAACAGTGGTGCATATAGTTCAAAAACATATCAACAGTAATAGTTGTTTCAACTGACCAACAATATGGATAAATACATAAAAATGGGAATGGAAAAAAGAGTGTGAAAATAAAAAGCATTCTGTGAATGCTAGAAAATATAACATAGTATTCAATTCATGTGCTTGCCTTACAGAATTGTCTTTTTCCCACTTAACATGGTAACTCATGTTTTGAATAGAAATTAAGGTATGCAGTTCCTGGGTTTTGAATCTAGTGTTTGTAGGGCTTTTTTTTGTTGTTTTGGGTTTTGGTGGTTTTTGTTTGTTTGTTGGGTTTTGTTAACCAATTTGGATATAAGAATTCTGTCTTTACTTTTGGCCAGGGTCTTTTGTTCTTTTATAAAAGTTTCAGTCAAAGTTATCAAGACTAAGAAGCAGCAATTTTATATTGATTCCAATTTCTAGATTTTCACTGCAGTAGGCAACCAGCACTGTTAAATAAGTACTTCATTAGGATGTTAGAGAAAAAAAAAAATTGAGTAAAGTCTTTATAACATGTAAGTCAGTAACCAAACTAATGATATCACTGCATAAATACACATAACAGTACCACAAGGTTAACTAACAAGGGGGAAATGAAATACACACCAAAGTCATTAAATGCTCACTTACGACCTATTCTAAAGAAGTAGCAAAAGACTTTTGAAGTGGGAATGCTATAGAAACATTATCTTATTTTCATTGTTACCCTATTTGTAGATATATATCTGAGGTTGCTGCAGCATGCGGAATATAACAATGTGGCGAAAAGTTGTACTCACTGGCAGTATAATTGAAGGGATAAGATTGAAGTAATTCTTTTGACTTGTACTATATTTGGGTTGAGTAACTTACTAGCATTGGGTTGCTGAACTGAGTGATCGTATCCCTGCAGTGGCAAAATAGCTGCAAGATTATTCACTTGTCAACATTTACATTTTTTAAATGTCTAGATTTTTCACTTTCATCTGCAAAATCCAGTTAGGTACCTACGTTCATCGAACAATGCATAATTAGAACTATGTTGCTCAGAACACACAAAAATTTGCGTGATAAACAATGTCAACTGTGTTTAGTAACAGTATACATAAAGGGTGTCTCAAGTTCTGCCCCTATAGTGTAAAGATTAATTAGGAGCACTTAATGTCTGTGATCAATCCAGTGCTAAGAATCTGTTCCTGAGGACAGAAGCCTTTATGTAGTCTTTAAATTATGAGCTGTGCTCATTCTTTTCAAGGTATAGCCACTGGATTCCAAAACAGTAATCTAGAGAGAGACCTGTTAGCTATCTTTCTGGCTTACGCTGTTTTAAGATGTCTCCTCTTTAGTAGGAGGCAGAATAGCCTACAGGTCTTTTTTTGGGAGGTAGGAGACAAGGTTTTTAACTTAGAATAAGAAAGTTCATATAATTAAAAAAGATACACAGTATACTTTAACTGTCTAATTCACTGTCACAGTGTATGTCAAAAGCTTACTTAGTTGAAAATCAATTTGATAAACATTGAAAATAAATTCATAAGGATTATTTAAGCAGAAGTGCCTGACAGTTCAGTGGAAGTAAAGGAGCACAGCAGGGAAGTACCATTATATGGTTGCCTTATTTCTCTTTCATGTTCCAATGTTCAGACAACTCTGAAGACAGAATCTTGGGGCAGACAGACCTTTGATACAAGCTAGTACAACTGCTCATATGTTATATCCTTATGTTTGGCAGTGCATTTCTGAAAGGTATTGTCTATCAGTTTTTACTAGCAGACTGACCAGATGAAGAAACTTCAGGAGCTCTGGGAAGTGCTACCTCTTTCTGGTGCTATGAATTTGCTATACAGGGAGCTTTCAGATCAAAAAGGGAGACACTGTGGTATATTTTTGGATTTCATCATTAAACCTTTATTGTTATATATTTTTAACATCAAGTTAGTAAACCTAAAATTGAGTTACTAGCCAATCACTGCATTATAGAACTGCACCATCTCTCTTATTCTAAGCACATTGATGCTTACTAGCAAAAATAGCATAATCTTCAGAATTACTGAAGAACATCATCATGCTCCTGTGTTGGTCTGAAAAGATTTATGTAAAGTAGTGGTGCAGCTATATGCTTAACATTAAAAATACAACCTATCAAAGAAACAGATTCCACATTGTGCCATATCAAGCCATTTAATCTGTTTCAAATAATCTGCCTTCTGGAATCTTAGGGGCAAAGAGGAGAGAATCTGATTTGGTCACAAAACCAGGAGTCATTAACCTTGAACACTGAGTCACTGAACTTCTCATGGAGAGCAATACCACTTAATAACCCATAATCTAACAGATTCTGTCTTGGCAGTATCTGTAGGTGATTTCCCCAAACACCAATGAAGCCACGAAGAAAAATATTGCAAAAGAAGAGATAAGGCATAAAGATACAGGAATCAAATCTTATATTGCTGATATGCACAGCTTTTACATCTAACACTAGTTCATCTCTAAAACACACCATAATACCTGATTCACTTGTGATAAATTAAGAATAGATACAAGAATCAGGTTCATGGTTCTGAAATGCATTCTGTATTTATTCCAGTTATGCTGGTGAGTGCTAATAAATACATAAAATACCTACTAATATGAAAAGATAATTTGAACAGCAAGCTGTTACGTTTAACAAGAAAAACATGTATAGCAAAAAGTACATATATACTAGGTGATATACACTTATATGTGGAGTCAGTTTTTCAGAATGATTTCTGAGAATACTGAACGTGAACTCTAATTCAAAGCTGTACAAGAAGAAAAACAGCCAGCTAGCATTCTGGTGAAAGTCACTAATCCCCCCAAATAAAATGCATAACAACATGTTTTATCATACAAGCATCTTTTCTTCAAAGTCAAAATGTCTTGACCTTTTAGAGACAGCAGAGAAATCTACGTGTATTGTCACGTAGTTCATAGTTCAAAAATACAAACTGTTTATGCTACAACTGCAGGGCATATTATTCTGGCAAACTATGCGTGCATTAGGTCATACAGTGATACAGCTTGTTTATACCTGGCTGCAACACTCTTCTAAATACAGAGAAATTCAAAGCAATTCCTTGCATTCAGTGTTATTATAGTTGATTATACACTAAGTATTCAGAGGTTTCAGTGTCATTAAGAGTATATAACTGAAATGACATGGGCATGTGTAGGTTAATGGAAGGAAACTCATCTGATCATCTTTTCAGCACTAGTCTTCTATGTTGAAAAGCTTTTCCTCATGCATATGCACAATGTGACAGTCTGCGCTGAAGAAGCCTGGGCTCCAGAAATGGGAAGCTGGACCATATGCTTAGTTATTAAATACATTCATAGGACAAACTCTATCACTGAAAACATGTGTAGTACAAGATACCATTTCAATTTGAAAATGAATTTAGGGTAAATAGAAGGTTGTATCCCATGCACAATGTTGTTATAATATGGTGTTGCTATGGAATCAAAAGAAATTTTATGCAAACTGCTAGATGGTATTTTCTTTCGGAGTACTTGTATGTTGCATTTTTGTTAGGGATGGTAAAATCGTGCTGAATGTGAATGAACCCAAATGGCAGGGATTCACAGCACTTCTGCCAAACTGAGATCAGATGGAAATTTATGGGAGTTGGATCAAAAGACTTCTACTTCTTACCACTAACGTCATGCACCTGATCAAGAATCAGAACAAAAATTTACTATGAATGTTTTTCCATTAAGGATGTGTATCTTTAGAAACATCTTCCTACTTGGAAGAAACAGTTGTGTGAGTGAATCTATACTCACTCTTAGCCATGTACCATGTTAAACCTTCTTAAATACTTTTTTTTGTTCTTTTAACGCATGTATTTTAAGCAGGGATATTTATGTTCTCTGGAAGAAGCAGACTCATCTAAAACCTCCATCAACACTCTCGTCTCAGTGAAATACAGTTGGAAGAGATAAAATTTAATCTATATTTTAAGTGCAATTTGGTAGCGTTTAAAATGTCATATCTCACGTTCCTCCTTTAGCTTAGACCTTTTTCTATCCCGTTATTCAAGCGAACAAGTCACACTTTTTCTTTTCAAAGCTTACATGAAACGTAAGTAGGGGACAGCACAAAGTGTAATCCATTTCCTTCATTGGCTATAGCTGAAAGTCACGTAACGGTGTCTCGTGTTCTGTACTGATAACTCAAGATTATGAAGTATCAGCCCTAACTACTTCATTTTAGAAAGCAACTGTGGTAGAACTTGACCGGGAATTACTTTGTCTTTTCACAAGACAAGTGAACCGAGAGATACAAAGACTTAGACCCTCTTAGATATTTTGCTAAAAGCAAAAATGGGACAGCACCTTAAACATGGAAGACTCGCAACTGTTAGGTAAACCTTATGAAACACAGAAATTGTTAACCACCTACCTGAGCGCTCGTGCCCTGCCGGGAAGGTCTCTCAGGGCCCGGGGGGGCAGCCGGGCCCCTCGCCCCACTCCCTCCTGAGGCGCCGCGCGGGGGGCGCCCGCGCGCTTCCCGCCCGGCGGGGCCGCGCGCCCACTCCCTGCCAGAAGGTTCTGCCGAGGCCGCCGGCTGTCTCCGGGCGGAGGTAGGTTTTCCCCGCTCCTTCTCTCTCACACACAAATACATGCATACATACACACACACAGCGCGTCTGTAAACACAACTTTGAAATCGGACTGACAGTACCCACGCAGTAAGCCCTGAATGAAAGAAATTTGCCATAAACTGACTAGGTTCTGTCACAGTAGGGGTGGTGTGCTCAATCTCCTGTGTAAGTCTGACTGCAATGTAATCCATAACATTAAGAAGAGGGAGGTTGTGAAGCGCAATTGGAATCTGGTAGGAAGTGACAAAACATAGCAAAAGCAAAATGGCTCAAACTCTTGCACGTTGGGTTAAAGCTCCTCAGTGCTCCCTCAGCTGTCAAAAAGGTCACCCTACTTTTTAAAAGTATAGATCCTTACAAAATGGCAATAGCTATTTTGACATTGATACGGCAGCAGTGACCTAGATGCTGAATTTGACCTAAAGAACAATTAAATAAACTTAAATTTCAGTATTAGCATATAGCTTAATAAAGGTGTTTAAATTATGTTGTGACAAATATGTTACTAAGGCTGGGTTTTTACTATCTCTTGACTAATGAAGATTTTTATTGTTTGCATCTAATGATACACATTAATTTTCTTCTTTTCAAATCTAGTTACTGCATTTAGGTGTATGAATTCTAAGTTCTTAAAAAAAAATAAAGTAAAAATCCAGCTACCTCAGCGTTTGGCATGTATAGAGGCATTACAGGAATGCTTTCTATTGCTGTTCAGCAAAAGAACACCAGAGAATTGTTACCTTTCTAACGTGATTTCAGTAAGGACAGGTTAACCAGCTGTCAAACAACCACAATTTTTCTTGAGAGCATTTCAGAAATAGCTTGGGAATAGGGCAGTGTTTCAGGGCACCTCTTTTTGTCACGTGGAGAGGCTTGACCGTATCTTGGTTGTCTGTTGCTTAGCTTTGTTAACAGCCAGAAAGTAGATCCTAGCTTTTCTCCTCTCTTACTAGAAATGTCTTCAGAATATGTTGTGTTTAAGAACATTTTTAAGATTTCACATAGGTGGTTTGGTGTTTTTTTTAATTGTTTTGAACGGTAAAGAATAATGTTTCTCTTATAAGAGGAGTAGGGGAATTCCCATTTTGTGGTCTAGCAGAAAAAGAATTTGATGTGACATACTTTATAGTTGGCAAAAGTGGTGGAAGTAAAACATTTGTGCATGGGGAGCAGTTTTGAGGAGGTGCCTAAATTCATAGCAGGTAGTAATTAATGTGGCTGAAGTCCATTTTTAGTCAGTTTATATTACATATAACATTTATGAGGAGTGTCAGTTGGTGTTTCTGCAGACCATTACTGCCTGTTTCATTTCCTAAAAAGCTATCAAGTAATTAATTAAGATGGTACCACTCTCATTTATTCTTATTAGAAATAATAAGACTTTTGGAGTCCAGTCCTGTGGCTGTGCCATCCCATTCCTTAAGGTGAAACTGGTAACACCTGTTAATAACTGAAAGTGATGTCGTTATTTTAGGTGAAACTGACAGCAGCTGTTTGACACTATCAGGCAGATTTGGTTGCTTAAAACATTGTCTGATGTTAACTGTTCATGTTGAAAATTTACGATAGGTATCTGCCTTAGAGGCCTGTTTATCTTTTTTTTTACTTGAAAATTGCAACTGTGAAAATTGAAACACTTATGAAACTGAGTATACAAAAAATACTGGTTTGCCTCCAGTGAAATTTGTCATAGTCATTTTAGGAAATATTCTTATTTCATAGGCTTTGGAATAGTAACCTGAAAGAGAGGTCAGCTTTTGTCACAGTGCATCAAAGGACATGACTTTGTCAAACCGTAGACCTTTTGAGTATTTGCGTTTTGTGCACGTTTCCCATAGTTTTGGTAGAGCTCTGCACCTGAATTCCTAAACAATGTTGCTAAAAGGAGTACATTGCAGCCCAGGAATGCACAGAACATTCCTTGCACCGGTAGCTCTTGAGTTAATACAGACGGGCTGCAGCTGGGTCTAAGAGCGGGATCTTGGCACTCCCTTGGTTTCTTTAAATACTTTCCTTGCTTTACACCAGCAGATTTGTTGGAAGGAGGTAGTCCATACGAATACAGATAGGAGTGTATATCATATATGTGTACTGGTTATGTGGCTGGTATATTGGTGTCGAAAGAGTTCACTACTAATGCAGTGAGTCTGAAGGGAAGGAAGGGAATTTTGTCAAAAGAAAATTGGAAAGCCAAGACTGTGATAGGTAAGGCAAAATGGAGCTCTGCAGAGGATAATTTAACTTTTTTTTTTTTTTTTTTAAATATAGCAGTATGTTCCAGGCATTCATGGATGCAGGAACTTACAGATATTTATTAAAAAAAAATACTTGTTAAGTATTCCACATCCTAAAATTTATGTCTTAATTTTGCAAGTAAGTACTTTGTCTGTGACAATACATATAAATTACTTTTTTTGTGCTATCCCCATGCCTGATTTCTTGGCTTAAAAAGAACAACCCCCATGTTAAAACTCAGTAGATACCTATTTGTTTATGTATTTTAGAAATATTGCCCGCTATGTATGTATTTATACTGGGTTGGAGAAAAAACAATGCATCAAAATTACTCTAGGAGCTAAGCCCTTTTGTACTTTGCTTTCTGTTCTGACATTTCCTATAGTTGTTTTTTCCTTTCCAAAGCAATTGGAAAAAGTTGGTAAATCTCAGCCACCTGTTTGAATATTTCATAATGGTAAGGGCGAAACATGGCCTAGCTGTTTCAGTTGGTAACTGACAATTATAAGATGCTGGAAAGTGTCTCTTAGATTTTGTACCTGTGGCAGCTAATTGAATGAGTTAATTCTGCCCTGTAGATGTTGGACGTTCTTACGTACACAAATCAATTTGTTAGAGTACTGTATCAGTCATTAGGAAATACTTGATTGTATACGGTCTTTATAGTACTGTGCTTAAAAGGTGCAGCACTTTTCTGTTCCTTCCAGAAGCTGATGGAGGATGTTCCATTGCCCTACAACACCCAAGGAGCTTATCAAACAGATGCTCCCATTATTCTATGTGAAAAATCAGCTTAAAAGATAAAATACAGAAACTGTTTGGTTGTTGGGGTTTTTTTTTCAAGAATTAGGTATACAAATTTCTTCTGATTTGTCAGAACAAGAAAAGCTAGGAGCTGCACTTTCTGCAGAGTACTTTACTGAGCAAAGCTGAAAGCAGTGAAGTTTGAAGATTAAGCCCTCTTGAAATTTCATTGCTGCCAATATGAGTAGATAGATCATTGTCTTGGTTTTCCAATATTAAAGCTGTGCTGCTGCTTTTTGATGTACATATTGCTGTGGAAGAAAGGAGATGACTTTTTATTTAAGTAGGTTAATAGGTCCCATGGTTTCAAAAGCTGAATTTGTTTGGGTTTGGGGGTTGAACCTGTAAAGGCTTACTTGTTTCAACAGCACAGCAGGCTAGACAGGTTTTCCCAATGGCGCTGACATTTACTATAACTTGTATGTGCGTATCTATCTTACGGTTTTTGTGTTCTGTTCACCAGAGAGTTCAGCTCCACTAAATGAGTCTTCTAGGTTTGGTTGGAAGGCTTGGGATGTTGTGGATAAACACACTTGCTTGGCTGAAGGTAAAAATCTAATGAGAGACAGAGGGAGTTTTGTGTGTGTGTGTATGTAGAAAATTTAGATCTGAGAGTTTTTCTACTTTATCTGGGAAAACGTGTTTTTCTTCAAAGCCCATATGAAAACTGGAACTGATTGTTTCATATGCCCAAACTATTGACTACATGATCTTGTTCTTTCACAGTGAATGGGAAACTAGGTTTTATTCTAAATTTTACAAACCATGCTCAAATTCCTATGTGTACGTTCTTACACAAAATTGTATGTGTGCTAAGCTTTTAAAAACAATAGGGAAAGATGCTCTGCCCTTTGTTTATTACATGCACTAGGTAGGCAGATAGTGTATATGTAATGTGAGAGAAAATTTGTATTTAGACACATGTATGCGTACATACAGGTTTATTATTGGTTGCAGATGTTTTCTTATGTTGCTACTATGTATCTTTCTGATACATAGTATCTGATACATTGGTATCTGATATCTTTGTATTTTAGTGGTTTTGAATCATTTTTTTATGTACAAAAAGTTCAGTGAAGTTATTAGCCTTGTATGTTTTTGAAACAGTAATAATAATATCCTCTATGTGTGCTTTCAGAAATAGAATCATGGGAATGATTTGTAAAAGTATTTGAGAGAGAAATTCAGTTTGTGTCTACAAACTGCAAATTACATCTGAGTAGAGTTTTTATACAGTGAGAGTCATTAAAGTTCAGAGAAAATGCAATGTCAATATTAAGATACAGAAAAGCTTTATTATGAAAACTTGAAATTTCTTATGTAATTTCAGTAGTGATGTAGTGATTTTTACTCTTTTATACTCTGATTGGTTTTAGAACCGTGACCATGTCCCCATTAAATTCCTTTAAAATGAAATTAAACCTTCAGTTTTCTCTTTGATAATGTTTTAGGGTACTGTTTGGATTGAGCAATTAGTTTAAAAGATGATAAGAACTAGAACAGTATCCAAAAGTGCTTCTGTTACATTATGGATTTAAGACAATGCCCTTAATACCATGCTTTAATTTTTGGTCAGCCCTGAGTTGGTCAGTCAGTTACGCTAATGGTTATTTTAGGTCCCTTCCAACTGAAATATTCCATTCCATTCCATCCCATGACCTGCCAGACATTCCATTTTGCTTGTTTTTACTATTCTTGCAGAGGAATTAGCATGCTGTGTAACTTGAACAATAGGCTAAGCAGCAGCAACTTAAACATTTGACTTGCTGCAGAAAAACGTGTTTGCATCATTATAACAGTTATGGTGCTGCTTGTTGCAGTTTATCCTGTCAACAAATTATGGATGTTTCTCTGAGCAGAGCTACTTTCAGGTTCTAAAATGAAACCAGAGACCTCTCCCTTGCTGGCCAAGCAAGCAAAAGCAGAATAAATTAAGAAAATAATGAATCCTTCATTTTTCTGAAAACCAAGCAGCTTTTTTTTACTGTTTTGTAAAGAAGAGTGTCGTCATTGATTTTAAAATAAAACAAGTTGGGTCTTTTGAATGGGGTATTTGGGAGCAATTAGTTGAGAGCTCAGAGGTCAGGTGTGAAGGGGTTTGGAGCTTAAAGAAGTTGTGGAAAGACCACAGCTTCGAAACATCGTCCTGCTAAATTTGTAAAATTTACAGGAACCTGGTTCCATACATCCATTCGTTAAGGATCCCTGACAACAACAATGCTTTGTCACATGTTTTTAGCCCTCCTTCTGTTCCGTGCCTATCAGCATCATATTCAGAAGCTATGAAGCAGGTTTAGATCTAAGTCTCCAGATTTCTTGTCAGCCTGTCTGGGAAGCAGCAAAGGTTGAGGGAGCATTTAAAATAATCCATCTCTGGATGACAGCAGAATAAAGAAGAGATTGAATGAGTAGAGAAAGGTGTAGACTAAAGGAGAACAGTAATACGGCACTTGGAAAGAGGAGGGGAAAGGATAGACAGGATGAGAAAGAAAGCAAGGAGGGAATAAAAGCAAAACAAAAAAGGATATGTCAGATTTAAGAGTAGAAGATATTGCAGGAGGACAGAAAATGTTACAGGGGGAACGTACAGAAAGGTACCTTGGAAAAACAAGTAGGAAGTGTTACAGTTGGCCTTGTATCTCCCTGCTGAAAAAATGAAAATGATGCAGCATTTCCGTACACACACAAAAAAGCTGTATTTATTGCAACTGGATTCTATCCCCAACTTTCTCTTTTAAATGAGCTGTGTGAAGTGAAGAGAACATAGAAAGGAGGGCATTAATTCTCTAATGAGGGAGAAAATGTTTTTTGGAAATCCTTACTTCTACCTCACCTTCATGTGTCAAACTTCGTATTTCTGCTGTTCTCCAAGGAGCTTCTATGGAGTTTTGCTTCTGTATAATAAATGTTCTCTTTATTAATTCTAGAAGTTGAATGGTGGAGATTGGAAAATGAGATGATAGGAATAGTATTTTACTTGTTGTGTGTGTTTTCTCTTATTATTCTTTAACTACCTCTTAAAAAAAAAAAAGCAGTGTTTTTAAAAGTATTGGCATTAGTGTTCCTTGTTAACATGGGATATATGTATGCCATATACTTGGAATTAATACTGTGCTTTGTAAAAATTGGATCAGGGAGTATATTTTCAGTTGTGCTGTAAGTCTCAGACAGGTCACTTTTTATTCTTTAGATCTCTTATCATTTTGAGTGAGATGATTTCCTTGTAATGTAGTTTACAGTTTCGGTAAAGTATTTTGAGGTTCTAAGATTAAAAAAATAATACCGAGGAATTTTGATTTTTTTTTTTCTTTCCCCTTTAGCAGGAATCCATACATTCACCTCTGTAATTCCTTGGAAAGGTAACGTGAAAATACTTACCTCTGAATTTAACCTGATTATTAAAGGAAATGTCTACATTATGACAGGGTTAGTAGTTCCCAGTAAATTATGTAACATTACTAATGGCAAGCAAAGGCACTATTATACTAGCCAAAACATAAATACAAAAGCATCAAAAATAATGACAGCTGTTATCTTTTTGTGATGTTAATGCATCACATGTGACTGGGGCCAGCTAAACAAGACCAAACATCAGTGTTACGCATCAGATTCTTCACAAAAGAATTAAAGAAATCCAAGAGCACAGAAGATGGAAAGATCAGCTCTACGGATCATGTCAAGTACACATTTTGCTAAGATCTCATCACAGACCTTTCCTAAGCAGTAATCTGTCATCTCCTGTTTAAGATACTACTGAGTATTGGAGATATTCAGGCATCTCTGAGATACTTAGGTTTGTATTCTTTATGTATGTCAGGATTCATTAATCTTAAAAAAGGATCAGTTTGTCTCTTTCTGCTGGCAGATTTGTGGTTTTGGGATTTACTTGCTAACCTTATTTTTCAACATAGTTGCTCAGAGATCTTAAAATCAAGCCTGCGTATCTTCAGCTTGGTTTTTTAAATGTGTTAAAAATGTGCAGTTGTTCAAATCATCACAAGTTTGCTATGGCATAATTTCGGTGTGCTTGTTTAAAGATGCAGATATGTATTTTATATAGGACAATACTTGATTATGAAATGGCATGCTGGAATGTACTGGAATTTGAAAGTCTGTCCCAGTAGTTTTGTTCTTTTAAAAGGCATTGACGAGAGAAGGAATAGTTTCATATTTGGCTATGAAATATTACCATCCAAGAACCAGTATTACACATTTCAGTTTAGAGTGGATAAAGGACATTTTCTTTTCTTTCATAGTTTGAAAATTAAAATCCCTTGGAATATTTTAAAACATTAACTGTGGTTAAGGGATTAAATGAAGCAAAATGGTTTGCTGTATGTTGAATCAATCAGAATTAAAGTTAATTTATAAGTGACAGGTTTTCTATGCACAGCAACTTTCTTTCAAAACCTCTGGTGTAAATGACTCTTCTTTTTAATATGCCGTGTTACCTGTGCTTAATGAAGTGATTTAGGTATTCTGGGTGAGTTATTTGTGAATTTAAATTCTAAATAAGATGAAAATTGCTTTTCAATAGTAGGGCTAGCTTTCCTGAGATGAGCTAGGTGGCAGAATTGACTAAGAAAGTGGTGCTTAGTTATTCCGTAAGCTCTGAATGCCAGTTTGTTCACTGAATCATGTAAAGTGCAGTCCATTTTGACTTTATACCTTACAAAAAGGAATTATCTGTTTATATCAAATACATTTTGTAATATTTTATGCAGAATACCTTAAAGCAGGTGTATGCTAATTTCTGAAAAGCTACAGGCTGTCAGTGAGATGGGAAGGTGCATCTTGTTTTGCAAATACAGTATGGTTATTTAACAGTTCTAGTGATACAATTATTTTTCATGTGTATTACACAATGCAAGGTCTACAGAAGGATTCTGCTGATAGCATATTTCCCTGAGGTTCTCTGCACTGCCTGCCCAAGTTTGACTGCTTTATACCCTCAATTTTTACTGAGGACAAAGGTGAAGAGTGGATAGGAAAACAAGGATGACAGATGTTTGTCATTACTGTTTAATGCTCTACTGGTCAGTTCTTGGATACTAAGATGGAGAGCGTGGTGTGAGAACAGACAGAGGTTTTTAACATTGTTGAGTGGGTGGCTTTAAATACAAGTATGTAGCTATTAAATATGAAGCAGTGGTTTACTTGTAGTTTTGAACATTAGTGAAAGAAGGTATGTTTCCCATGAAGCATTCCTATTGGCAATTGTTACACTTTAATCTAGGGAAAACATTGCATCCTAACTCCCTTCAGGTCTGTCTTTTTCAAATTGGTTAAAAAGGGCTCTGGTCTTGTTATATTGGTGGAAGGCTGGTCACAAAACATATTCTGGCTTTTCTTTTTTTTTTTTTTTTTTTTTTAACCTATCTCCTGTCTCTTTTCCTTAATTTCTTTCTGATGTAGTAATGCAGCTTTGAAGGCATAGAGAGATAATGTTGTGTGGAGGACACATGCATAGCTGGGAAACAGGAACTCTGGAGTTTTTACCTCTATTGCTCAATTGTTTCATTTTATGACATTTGTTGTGTCACTCAAGTTCTGACTCATTTTTTGTTACATAAAGTTGATGATAATAGTGGTGGTGATAACAGTCATTGTTACTGTACTGGCTCATTAATTTTTTTGTAAGACCCTGTTCTGTGAATGACTGTTTTTAGTAGTCTGTGTATGTATGAGATTCCATGTATCAAACGTGTGGTGTGATTCATTCTCAAATACCAGTTTCAGTCCGTGATAGCAAACAGGGTAAAGTAGAAAGAAATACAATAATTAAAAGAAAATTATACTGGTAGATGATGGTAGAGCAGAATGTGTATTGTCTTCATCCCAAAGGCCTAGAAGGATGTACCAGGTAGAATGACTTGGCATGGATTGTTAAGCAGAATAACTTTTGAGAAACAGCAGCCTTTTTGTCAACTTCTCAAAGGGCTTACTTAAAAATAATCTAACTCTGCATAAGCACAAAGATTTTTATTGGGATACTATAATGGAATCACTACTATACCTAGAACAGAGATTAGAAAGTGCTTCAATGCTGAATTCCAGAATTTAAGGTACCTGATATAGAGTCTTTGCATTCGTTTGTAAATATATATTCTGTTACTGAAGTAACACAGCATGTTTAATGGAATTGGCTTTCCAATAAAAGGGAAACATTATTGAATTTATTAATCTGAGAGCTATTCCAAGAAAGAATTTTGCTTTATACAAATGTCCTGCGAGGGAAACAATTGTTACCCAAATAAGTTTGGGTATAATCTTCATTAGTCAATATGTGATTTTAAGATTAAATTTGCAGTTGTACTGTATCTTGTTCCTACTTTAAAAGTACTCATGTATTTCTGTTCTTTCTGTTCTGTACAGTATGCTTGTTGAACACAGATCATGTTCCCTATGATCATGACCCAGTTATGTTGAGTTTACTAACTTGGTTAATAAGACTATAAATAATAATTCATAGTCTTCTTTTGTAGTTAGCAGTGGTAGCCTATTATAATTTTACTTGGCAGCACATATGGTGGGTAATAAACTAACTAATAAAAGTGCCACATGGAGCATAGCTCTGCTTTTATTTTTTTATGACTATTTCTTTCATCTGATACATAATTAATGTGCAAGGTTCAAAATTGTTTTGTCTGTAATTTTGGCTTCTGCTGATGTATTCTAAGCTGTAAATGTTGTGTGAAAACAATTCCCTTACTTAATCAGCTGCATTTTCAATGACCATTGTATAAAAACAGCAAATGAGGCTGTCAGAACACTTTTCTAAGAATTTTTGGATTCACTCTTTGGATCTTATTACTAGTTCTTTTAACTGAGATTCAAAGTAACTGTAAATTCCACGATAGGTCTTCTAGCGAAGCAAATGCGTTAACCTTTTTTTCTTTCATTTGCTGTTCAGAAGTTCATGCTCTTTAGTTGGCTTCTTAATCCCATCTTCATGAAGGATGAGATGCATCTTGCAGTCTTCTGCTCGTAAGTTGGCTTTTCCAGTGTCCCTGCTATAGTAGTAGCAACGGCAGCTCTTCTGCTAGTTTGAGAACTTTAGTGGAATCCCAGGTTGACCTTGGACAAAGATGAGAAAAGGGACATCCATTTTGTACATCCCATTTATTCTCTCTCCTGTTGTGGGAAGAAGTCTTTGTAGTGGTATTGCTTCGCATTAAAGTGATATAACTTTCCACCCCAACCCTCATCCTGTAAATCTGATACTTTATGGTGCCTCAAGTGAAAATAGGTGACGGAGTACATCCCAGATTGCATTTGTAGAGTTTCAGCCTTTCATCTTAATCAGAAGATATCTGTATTACAGTCAACATGTTAGTGCTAGTTTTCTGAGGCTGCTGGTCTCTCCCTTCTGTCCCCTTCCATAATTAAGTAAATCTACGTTTCCTGAATCAAACTCCCATGTATGAACCCTTCTGTTGTGTAGTTTCAAAATTCTGGTAGTCCAGAGACATCTTATATGGTATGTATCCACCATATCAAAGAGAAATCTTCAGCTTCACTATAAGTACTCATCATATATTTGGTACAATGCAGGGAGTCTGAACAAACTCTGACAGGCTCTAACCTACTGCTTGCTGTTGTCTTTTGAATTACACCTGGCTGGATTTAGGTGAACCACTTGTTGCAAGATAGATTCAATAATTTTTCAGTGAAATTTCTTCTGAAAGAGGAAGCGCATTTCTAGATTAACAAGGAGAAGTTCTTGAACTTTGACTGTTTTCTCCTTTTGCTTCCAGCCTGTTTGTCCTCAGTTTTGCTCCCTGCATGTAAAACCTTCTGCTTGGAAACTTCCATCCAGCTGAATAGATACCACTGCTTAGAAAAACCTCCATTTCCTGAGTGGTTGTTCAGTATGAACAACCTTTCAGGATACTTGGTGAGCAGGTATCTGTAGTGATGCAACAGGTTTAGAGTCTTTACAGTACATTTTTTTTCCCCCTCCCTATGAGTAATTAGGGGATACATGCTGGATTGCAGTGAGAGAGCTAAGTGTGAGGTTTGCCATTATTGATTGCCATTTACTTATCTGATAGAGAAAAAATTCCCACCAGTTTGTCACCACGGGAAAATTTTCATTGTATGATATAGATTTCAATTTTGGAGTTAGAATTAAGTCCAAAATTAATAGATATGTTAAATATTCTTACTGGCTTAGAGTTCTTCATGTTTTCTTTTGTAATCATTCTTCAAAATATACCATTCTTGAACACTGTAGCTCCAAAAAAGCTTCCTTAAGCAAATAACTAGCCTGTGTTATGATGAAAAGGGAAGAGTAGTGGATGTTCAATACCTTGATTTTATCAAGGCTTTTAACACATTCTGCCCTAATATTCTTACAGCCATATTGGTGAGATGTGGAGTGGATAAATGGATGGATGATAAGTCAATTGAAAAATTGTCTTGACTGCTGGATTTAAAGGGCTGTGTTCAGTGGTTCAGAGATCACTTGGTGGCTCAGTGGTCATGTGCCTCTGGGTTTGATACAAGGGGCAATACTGTTTAATAACAACGTGGAGAGTGGGGTGAAGTGCACTGTCAGGAAGGTTGTGGATGATACCAAACTGGAGCAAGCAGTATGTATAGTAGAAGACAGGGCTACTCTTCAGAGGGAATTGGATTAGTTGGAAAAGAGGATTCATAGAATCATAAAATGGTTGTGGTTGGGACTCTGGAGGTCATCTGGTCCAAAGCCACTTCTCAAGCAGGGACACCTAGAGGCAGTTGCCCAGGACCACATCCAGATGGCTTTTGAATACCTCCAAGGTGGGAGACTCCCCAGCCTCCCTGGGCAACCTGTGCCAGTGCTCAGTCACCCTCACAGTGCAAAAGTGTTTCCTGGTGTTCAGACAGAACCTACTGTGTTTCAGTTTGTGCCCCGTTGCCTCTGGTCCTGTCACTGGGCACCACTGAAAAGAGACTGGCTCCATCTTCTTTTCACCCTCTCTCAGGTATTTGTATATTTTGACAAGATCCCCTTGAGTCTTCTCTTTTCTAGGCTGAACAGGTCCAGCCTTCTCAGCCTTTCCTTGCACGAGAGATGTGCCAGTCCATTAATCATCTTAGTGGCCCTTTGTTAGACTCTCTCCAGTATGTCCATGTCTTTCTTGTACTGGGTCTATTAATCAATATTACTAAATATTAATAATGTTCCCCTCCCCCCCCTTTGATTTCTTTAGGGCACATTGGGTATTTTAGAATAGAGGATTCTTCAATGGTGAATACTTTATATTCAAAACTGTTAAGCTGTAGAATTGTGGGTTAAGCTGGGTTTTTTTACTTTTCTTATGTTCATTTCTCTGACACAGAGCCAGGATATTCACAGTTAATAGTGCATTTATGTCCAAATAACACATACATGTGATTGCTCTGTCCATTTTATAGAAAGATGCCCAAGGAAAAGATCTGAGTTGTTGATGGAGGAAGGTGTTGGACCTGAGTGACCTGAGGTGTAGGACTGTGCTTTTAGCCATGCAAACTTGTTACAAATAATCCTTAAATGGTAAAGTTCGCAAAGACAAAGTACTATAAAGGAAAAAAAATCGGTATTAGGATGGTGAATCTGAAGGTTTAGACATTTCTGTGCTTCATCAGCAATAGTAATTTCCCTTCTTGGGGAAAAAAAATAAAAATTAAAAAAAACTGATGTGCTTTTTAGTTCTTCAGATATCTTGAAAGATTTTTTTGTTTTTTAAATGTTACTGTCTTAATAAAAAAAAGCAACTTCATGGAATTATGACAAATTTAAAAACCTGCTTTGTTTCCTTTGGCAATGTAATAATTAGTTGATAAATTACTTGGTTCTTTACGTTGTTCAAATGCTTCTGGACACAACGTTAACATAAGGAAAACTAAACTGAAAGCAATTTTATGCAGCTTTTTTTACTATACCCTTGAGCATTTTCTAAGTTTGCATTTAATCACAGAATCTTGGCCATGATATTTCTGACAGGTAATTTCCTTAATGCAGTTGACAGAGATGGATTACATGTAAGCCTATTGGATCCAATGCTTTTGTGTGCAAGTGATAAGACTAGATTAGGGTTATCTTACTCTGAGTGCCTGGAAAGATACAGCCACCTAATAATTCCCCTGGTAATATGGATGGTTTTGTGAGAGCAGAAATTCATGGCTAGATACTGGCCTGCAAAAGTATTACCAGATTTTATTGCACCTTGAGAACATCTGGGGTGATGTGTATTTTTCTGTTACATGATATCAAAATTATATGTCAGAGAAAGACAAATGTATTAAATGTTTGGCAGATTAGAAAAGTGATAAGGCAAGAGGCAGGCACACATCTTAGAAATATTAATGGGATTTTAAAATAAAATTATGTTTTTTGTAACTATGAATATTCTTCTTATTTTGCAGAGAAATAACAAAATAAGTATCATTTAGCTTTTTAGCTGCTCTAAAGGTTCATGTAAGAAAATTGCTGTTGTCTTGCTGCCTTATTAAAAGAATATAAGCCTGAACATTCATGGCCATGATGGTTTTTGAAATAGGAGTTAATTATAAATAGCGGTCTGAATAAATTTTAGATTTCAATAATATTCTTCTGCAGTCGAGGTTTTTTGAACACTTGAGTAGGAAGTGCATACAAAATCTTAGGTGAAATAATTAAGAGCCATCAATGTACAGCTTATTTTGATTTACTTGTAGCACTCATTCAGTTCAGTTGAAATAAATTTTTTGCATTATCTCCAAGATCATGACAATTTTATAACTTCTTCAAATGTGCTAGACGAAGAAAATAATTTTGATGGGCTAGTAGCTAACAATAGTGCAGTCAAAGCACCTGTCTCATTTGGAAACAGACTTACTGGAAAGATGAAGGTTGGAGAAAAGAGAGGGTAGTGTTCCTAAAACATGGACTTCTGGCTCTATCTATGCTCAGTAAAGGAAGAGAGATCCACCTTCAGGAGGCAGTTCAGAGTAAGAATATAATTTAGATGGTCTGACTCGCGTCCTGTGGGATCCTCTTTGTATCTCTTGACTGATTAATGAGAGGGCTAAAAGGAGCGCCTTCCCTAAGCAGAAGTTAGCTTTTGTGAGTATTTTCTGGAATAGTGAGTTGCATAGACTGAAGATACAGAATGTTTTTTCAGGTTTTGCAACTTTCTAGGCGATAGGAATTTGCTACAGTCTGTATAAAATGTTCAGAGGCTTTTTGTGGGGACTTGGAGGAGGAGATACACATCCTGTATTTGTTGGCATAAAGGCTTTTAGCTTCTTTCTAAGTCATGGTGTAAAAATGTTGTCATACGTTATTTCTGGAAAACACGGCAAATAGAAAAGACCATCCCTAGATTGCAGTTAAAAACCAACCAAACCCCAGACTGCTGGAGAATATTTGGGTTTGGTGTGGTGGGGAAGCTTTCTGTCCTTTATGTCCTGAAAGATTCTGTACCTTACATCTTGACCTATTAAAATATATTACCTATCTTTTCCTTGTTTTATTTCCAAAGGAAAAAAAGGCGTTTTATACTGTGTCATGAAAAAGGATCATGTACATGTTTAATATATGCTGTGATGAGTAATTTTGGTCATGGTACATCAGAAAGCTATTTTCCCCCACCTTCTTTCTAATAAGAATTTTAATCCATTGATGACAAAACCTCTAAAGTATTTCCTTGCTGCATTGTAATACACTGTGACGAATTATGTCTCAGGAGTTGTAAAATTTTCTCATAGCTTGTAATACCTCATTTAATGAATTGATCACGCTGAAATGTAAAGACGAAGCAGCATTTATTTTGTATGTTATATTGCATATAATTTTTAGACTTGACATTTATAGCTATGGAAGTTGTTATTTTACATATCATTTTCAAACCATATCAGCCTTAAACACATTTAAATTTAATAAGCAAGTAGATTAGATTTGCTTTTAAGCTAGGCATGTCATTATAGTTTGTGTTCCCTTCAGTAGGGCACATGCTTACTATTAAATGCAGTATTTAGTTGTCTTTTAAAACCTAAAAACAATAAAAGATTAAGGGGATATATTTTCAAAACTAATTGAATATACAGCTGCTTTTGTGGACAGTGCCCCAGTCATGATTTTTGCAGCATGTAGACGCTGAAGTAGTTTTTGTTTTTTTATTAAAAATTGCCCTGTTTTGAGGAAATATCAATGTAGGAACTATATGTGTTTCAGTTACGAAACTGTCATATGTCATAGTAACATATGGCCTGATCATCATCTCATGCAGAAAAAAATCCATGGGAGGGGAGAGCTTATTTGGAAACTCTGCATGATTTACCAGGCAGATTTTCTGATGCCTCATCTTTCTCATCAGAAAGAATTTGTAGCTAAGGAGGTGGATTCTTACAGCCTTCTAACTATTTAAATGCCTTACCATCCATGAAAATATGTTGTTAGTAGTGTGAAAAAAAGGCAGCCCTTCTTTCTTTGATCCTGGCTTCTTTCACTGCTAAAGAAACTTTACAGAACATCATATAGAGAACCTCTGCTGTGACCTGGTTGTGACTCCCACCTCGGAGTCTTGGTGGATGTAGAAGCAGCTGAGGGAAACCTAATGAAAATCTGAACTTTATAAAATCCCAGTGGACTCTTCTCTGGAGATTACATTGCTTTTCCTAGTGTGTCTGCTAAAAGACAATTCCAGCATTATACTTGTTACTCTGGCACAAAATTGGACATGATGCAAATAAGAGGTCTTTCATCTTAACTCAGAGGGAAGAATGATTTTTCTTCATATTTTTTCATTCTTTTTTAAAGACCAGTTTGGAAATATGGTACAGAGTTTTCCAGACTTTATGAAAGTATTTTTCACATTTTATCAAAATAAGGCTGTTGTCTGTTTTTCAAAGTCCTTTCACTAAAGTGGAAAACTTAAGCAGAAGACCTTGTCTTAGAATCAGTCTTTGAAGAATATAATTTTAAAATTACATTTAGAGGGTTTTGTTTTGGGGTTTTTGTTGTGGTTCCCCCTTCTGCCCTTAAATATATTGTTTCACATTATGTTCATAGAGTAGTTCTTTGAGTTGTATGTAGCTTTTGGCTTTTCTGGCCTATCTGCATTCATAGGCCTAGTCAGCAAATTAGTAGGTCTTTCCAAATCCAAACCTCTTCCTATATATTTCTCTAGGGAATTTTGTGTGTGAGCCAGCCATACAAGCCAATATTTAATGAACCAGAGTACAACAGACAAGTAATCTGAAACATACGATCTTGTTCAAGTAGTAGCTTCACATAAAACCAACACCAGACACCCTTCTGTTCTTTGTACACTTGATTAATGGAAGGGAAATCAGATGGATTGCATCAATACTAGTAAAAAAAAAAAGGGAGACAGACCAAAGATTCGTGTATGTTGATTTATTCTTAACATGCAACGTGGCATGCTTTTGGCCTGAGCCAAACAGTAGTGTCTCTCAGGCCCTGGCATGCTTCTAGAGATGGCAGATGATAGCAACTTTTCCGAACAGGCAGACAGAATGTAGCTACCAGTTCTGGTGAGGCAGCATTTTGTTCACAAGGATATCGTCTGCAGTGCCGTAAGACAGGTGCCTATTCTGATTTGTTGCATAGCCATGAAGACCACCTTTCATAATGGTATGATGGTACAAAATAGGCAGAATGCTTATAGCCAAGGAACAATGTCTAACAGAACTTAAGAGAACTGCTAAATTCCTTGTCTTGGCTGTTCCTCTTATTTGTGCCTCGTCCATGAAGTTGGTGAAAGGGTTAAAGGAACTGTGACTGCATTGAAATGGAGTGTGTGAGGCAAAGGAGGGGAAAATGTGCTTCTTAAATTAAACCATCTCCCTCATTTAACTATTATTTACTATTTATTTAATGTCCTTGCATATAAACATATATGACTATCCACATTGTAAAAACTAAGCTATAGTGAAAGCAGATTTCACAGCTACATTAGAAGATGGGTGAGGTGACTGCAGAAGGTTTATGATTAGTTGGCTGATAATCTTTCAAGGAAGTACAAGACATAGTAATCAACAGGGTAACATAGAAAAGGCATCAGAAGAATTAGTTATTTGCCATGGGGTTTATAAGAGTGTTATTTTAGGTGTAAAAATTAGGTACATAGTTACTGTTCATACTAATGCATCTAAATCTCCGTGAATTTCATTCTGTGCATTTCACTAGATTATGTGATCTTTGAACTCCTGTTGATAATTTTTTTAGTGTAGAAGATTGACAATGTATGGTGTCAGCAAAATATGTCACATAGTCATGAGGCGTAACTGAAGAATTGAATAATTTGTATCATGTCTTTCTCAAAAAGATAATTAAATGGAATGGCATTTAAGCTGATGGAACTAGAGGGGTGACCAGCGGCTAAAATGCTGTCTCCCAGGGTTTTTTTGGTAAAATGATTATCAATATGTTGTTAATTTCTCCCCCTTGTAAGTGTGTGTTTTAATATGCTTATTTTCCCTAGTACTTCAGAAGGAGTAACTTGATTTCAGGGAGTAGAAAATAATTCTAAAGCAAAATCTTTTAAATAAGAAATCATATATTTATTGAATCTAACATCTTGTATCTTTCACTTAAATACAACTTATTCTTTTATTCAAAGAAAATGTGCTGCACAGTGAAATTACACTTAATAACATCAAAAAATAGTGTTTTTTTTTTTAAAAAAAGAAGTAATTTCTGGAGGTTTTTAGCAATGTATCTTTAAGTTTACCTCAGCATTGAAAGGACCATTTAAAAAGATAAGAGCTTAATCCAGACATCAATGATGATGATTTCCTTCAATATGATAATAAATATACCAAAGTACCCTTTTATCTTTAATAATTCAGGATTCATTGAGCATTTAAAGGTTTTCCTGTTCTGTCATTTAATGAATCTGATAGCAATTTGTTAAAAATAATGAGACATGTCTTGACAATAGACAAAAAAATTGTGCAATATGTAAGGGATGCTATTTCAAAATGAAACTTGGTGTTCTCTACAGCACTTGCATAAAGATTTAAAGCTTTTCACCTTAACTTTCTTATCTTCTTGAAAACTGTAACCATTAGGATGACTTCACATAAATTATTTGGAGGATATCCCCATAAATCAGTTATTTTTATAAGAAACTCCTCAATCCTCCCCTTGAAATTATGTTTAAGTCTACAAAGGAAGCTTTGTATAAAAGTAATATATATTGCTATGCTTTATCGGGGCTGGGGGCGGGGGGGAAGAATAGCTGTTTCTGAGCAATAAAGTGCTTCTCAGTTGAGATTTACAATTTGTACCACCATGACTTTCCAAAAGGTATGCATTTGTGTTTGTAGTATAGTTAACAGAATTGATAATGATGTTAAAGTAATTCTAACATTTACATGTTGTTACACGGTTTCCCCTGAAGTGTGAAGGACAGGGTATAATTCTTTGTACTGGGAACATTTTTTGCCCTGAAGGATAGTTTTTAAGCTGAATGTTATTTTATTTTTCATAGTCAAAACGTTCTCAAGCAAGTTACTCTGTTACAGATTATTGTATTAGTTTTGAGTATATTCACTTACATGTAGAGACCAATGTGGATATGAACTATGAGAGCAAAGATGCCTACTGTAATCTGAGAGAAGAATCTGAACTGAGATTTCACACTTTGAAGAAAAAATGAATATATGTCTGAAATGGAATGAATTAAATATGCATATTCAGTAATTATGATGTTAATTAAAACTAGTTAGAGATTACACAGTGGACTTCCTTTAAGAACTCTAATAATCCAGATCCAGTTGCTGACTAGTAAATAGTGTAAAGTGTGCCTGCAAAGCCAAATAACATTGACTGAAGCAGCACGGTAATTTCTGAGATTTCTTAGGCGTTAGCTCCAGTTTCAGGGGCTTGGTTAGAAATCTTCTCAGAGTTCTAGGATTTCTGTTTGTGGAAAATATTTTTTTGCAGTAGATGAGCAGAGAGCTAAGCATTGGATCTGAGTTATGCATTGCACTACCCTAAGTTGCTACTGGTTGTCATGGTAACATTTTAAAATGGTGGTGGCTGTGGCTTGAGATCATAACATTTTCTGTTAAGTGAAGATTTTTCTGAGATTATAATGGAGTGTTTTAAGTGAGTGGACCTTTTGTACTCAATAAAATATTTAGTAGCTTGTAGTAAATATTAATTTGTCCTCCCTTCAAGATAATACACCATGCTGTGTATTTACAGTTCTGTGCTAATAGAATGGTATTTCTGGAAAAGAGTTAATCCATTCTTAAGAGTCAAACTTGCTAAAAATAAATTTTCTAGTAACACTTTAAATAGTAATTGTTGAAGTTGTTTCATTTTATCCTTTCAAAATGCCCTGTGGCAAATAGGTTAAATTTGCTTCAGCTTTTTTATGCATTTAATGAAGTAATGATTTTAGTACTGATTTGTATTTAAAGCTGAACTTAAACATCTTTATGCTGGGACTTTTTTGTTCTGAGTGACTGAAAATAAATGTGTATATAGTAGCTTATATTTTGGGAGGGCAGTGGTAGAAATGGCTTAACTGAAAAGCTAGGAATGGAACATCTCTCTGTCAATCATATGTTAACATACTTTGTTACTGACCACATTGTATTTGAGATGAAGCAATGTAGAATGCTGTCGTATTCCTCACATAGATAAGCTTTCAAAGGTGATCTCCAAATCATGTCTGTCACAGGGCAAGGATTTGCTGAGAGTGACAAACACATGCCCACTACATTTCCCGTATGCTTTTCAGTAACTGAATTCCAGGCTCCTGACAGAAAGGAAATGTCTTAGAAAACTCTCAGTAGTACACTTCAGTACAGCAGGATACATTGAGTGAAAAGCAGAACTGTTTTTGCAAGTCAGGATTTATAAACTTTAATAATAAACTTATCAGGAAGAAACGGAAATTCAGTTTAGAGCGTTAGGAGAAATCATCTTGACGGGTAATACTAATTCATTTCTTCTTGCTATTGCACTGCTTCATTGATAGTTCACAGGGTTTGATGGCCTTTTGGAGCCTATTTAGCCCTTTGTGGCTCATCATAATCTCATCCTTCATCCCTGTGATTTCAGAGGCTTTATGGAAATACCATGCAGATGTGTATGTGCTTTAGCACAGCTGATAACAGTGTCTTAGATGACCCCATCAATCTTCATGACATTTTCTACTAATCGGAAAGAGGCTTGCAATTTATTTTTCTTTTTAGTTTCTTCATTACCTTTCCCTCTTATCTATCTATCCATCTATCTATCTACAAAAAAAAGTAATCAAATGGTGCTTTAGCCTTGCCATACTAAACTCAGTCTTCTATATACCCACCAAGTGTTCTTTAACTGTGTGCAGTTTTCCTTCCTTATGGTCACTTAGCTGTTTTCCTCATAGTTACTCTTTGCAGATTTAATTCCTTTGTCCCTACTATTTCCCTACATAAGGTTAATACATGAGGGGTTGCCCTGCAGCCAACTCATAGATCTAAAAGTTGCAAGACACTCAGAGAAACCTACTTTAAACCACACCTTTCAGCATTACCTTTCTTGGAGTTAGGTGGAGGATCCTCAGAAAACAAATATATGACATAAGAAGAAGAAAAGTACAACAATTTTTATACATGTAGGGAAATACAGAATTTGTATTTAGCTGTGATTGGTGTATAATAATTAATGACTGTTTTTTTCTTTTTGTTTTACCATTAACAATATGAATTTGTAATTTTGCAATGACTGGCTTTCCTAACTTGAGCAACTTGTACTTTGCATTTTTCTCACGTTAATGTTATTTCAAAAGGACACTGCAATGCATACTTTTATTGAGCAATAAGAGTAACTCTTCTCAATGAAGCATTAAGGTTGGATGTATTTATTTTTGTTTCTGCATTTTAAAAAATGTCATTTATGGAGAAGCAGCTTGAGTTTTAGAAAACAATTTTCATTGTATCAAAGTGAGCCATGGACTCACTGTGGATTGGAATTTTGGCCAAAGTGGGGAGAACATAGTCTTTTTAACTATATTATCATGTAGAGTTGCCATGAAACATCATGGGAAGTTAGAGAGAATACAAGGAACAGAATAATAATAGAACATTACATTTCCATGTGTGGCGTGTGAAAATATATCAACAACTGCTTTTTAGACATTTTACTTTTTAATGTCTTAAAACCCCACAAAATTTGATTTAGCCCAAAGCACTGTACATAACAGTTCAAAATAAAAGTAAGAATCAGTTTTTACTGTAACAATTGAGCATCTCTGTGGGGAAGAAAAAGACAAAATAACAGGAACATTAATCTACACATACAATGTACAAAAACTGTTCCATAAAGCAAAAAAAAAAAAAAAAAAAAAAAAACCATGAAATTTAATTCTCATCTCATGTCATTATTTATAAACTTGCCTGATAGTTGTCTGAATACAAAATACATTTGCTCTGACCTCTGTGAAAACTGACCCCCAGTCTGGCCAGCCAACTTTTGTGGTAGCATGGAAGCGGCCTTATATTCAGCTGTGTGTAAATACTTTCTTGTTGCATCGTGCTGTAGTTCTTGTTTTCTTACTTTCCTTGCATCTTACGTTGTTCATCTCAGTGCTGATATGTTCTGGTGCAGCATAGCAACTTGCCTGTATGTTCTTTTGGAGTCCTTTGCAGCTTCAATCTTTCTTCGAAAACTAGTCGCTAATTACTCAGGGTACAGTCTTGATGCATCTACCATTAAATAAAAGATTACTTCAGTTCTTTGGAGGTGTAAATGCCATTCTGTCAAATCACAGGCCTTTCGTGCACCTGACTTCAGTGAGGGTAAAGCTTCCCCCTTCTTTTTTGACTTAAGATATATGTTTTGGTTGATTGTTTGGGGTTTTTTTGTTGGTTTTTTTTGTGTTTTTTTTTTTTTTTCAAAATCCACATCATGGTATGTACTTGGCCAAACACACCTACTATTGACAGTTAAGAATGGCTAATGCAGTTAGCTCATTACTGTCTTTTCATTGAGAAAAGCATTAAGCAACCATTCTGGGGTTAAAATGAGCTTAATGGGATAGGCACAGACCCTCACCCCCATTCTCCAGGTCTAATTTTGAATTATGTGGTGAAAGATACGTATAACTGTTTTTTTGCAGTTCCTTCTCTCCATTCTGACAGGAGGACCTACTAGATCAAATACAGGACTATGCTAGTCTGCTTTCCATTTTGTGTCTGGTTTGGAGTTTGGCACAGTGACCTTAGATCCGAACTTAACAGTCAGCGTAGAGGTATTTCAGTAGCAAAATTCTGCCTTGCAAGGTCCAATAAGTAAGTGTGGTGTTCCTTTTTCAGAAAGGATCTAAGCATCTTGTTAAAAAAAAAAAAAAAAAAAAAACAAACAAACAAAAAAAAAACAACAAACAAAAAAACCCCAACACCCCACCCCCCAAACATGATGTTACACTCCAAGAGTAGCTTTAAATAGCTTTCTGTGAAGGTGGAAGAATGTTTTGGGAACAATTTTGCAAAATGCTGTTTTAGGAATACTACTAAGTATTCTCATTAATGACACGAATACAAAATACATTTTAAAAATTCCCAAAGAATATCAATCTGAAAGGACCTGCAAGGCTACCTTTAGAATTAAAAATTACCTTGATGAGCTGGAGACTGAACAGAATGCAGTTTACAAAGGGCAAATTAAAAGGTCTATATTTAAAAATATTGAGCTGTTAAAACAGAAATGCATAACGACTGCGTAGGTAAAAAATTTGCAGTACAGTGATTTTAGCTTCTAGTAAATGAGAAGTTAAACATATTAAAGATATGCTATTGCAGAAAAGGCATACACATGCCATAATTTTTATATAAAAACAGAATAAACATCAGTAAGGCCTATGAAACCATACTCTTGAAAAATTCAGCATTTGTAAAGCTTCAGCTGCAAGGCAATATTCTGGGAACAATGGTTCAAGAATCATCTTAATCAGTGGAAGTACTGAGAAGAGTAATATGAAGCATCAGAACTCTGGAATGTGTGACCTATCGGAAAAAGCTGGGGAAAAGAAGCCTGAGCAAGGCTCACGTGTCCTCACATACATAAAAAGCAGCTGCAAATAAGGAAGTAATCAACTTTTTCTCTATTCACTGTGCAGTAGTCTTACTTTGCTGCAATGTCAGTTTAGGATCATCAGCAGGAGGAAATCAGTAATGGAAGAGCCATTGAAAACTGGACAGTTGCTTAGAAAGTCAGTGAAATCTCTAGTGCTCAAAGTTTACAGAAACATTTTAGACAAAAATGCAGGTATAACTTATCCTGGGAGCTGGGGTAGAGAAAGGCATTGAACAGCCTGGTCTGGTGGGAGGTGTCCCTCCCCAGGGCAGGGGGGTTGGAACTAGATGATCTTTAAGGTCCCTTCCAACCCAAACCATTCTCTGATTCTGTGTGAGTGAGAGGGGCAACCAAATGGTCTGTCTAGATTAGTTGTGTTTCTGTATTATTTTCATAGCTAGCTCACACATGTTGAGGACACTAATGATTTTTAACTGCTCTTGAGAAAGTATTCTTGTGCTTGATAAGCTTGTTTTGTTTTGTCTATTGCTAACACATTTTGCAATAAATAAAAATAACTTGACGTGATCTCTTTTCAAATATAGTAGCAATTAATTGCTTTTATTACATATATTTCTTTCAATTTAGAAACTAAAAGGTAAAAAGCTTATTTAGAGGTCTGGTTATTTCATACAGTATATTAATTTATTAATAACAAGCAAGAAGATGTATGAGTTCTTGGAACAAGAATCAGAATCCCAACTTCGAGCAGTGTTTCATAGGCATGAACTGTTTAGTCCCTAGGGCACGCTTGCAGAGGGTCTTTATTCATTTAGCACTTCCTGTTGGTTCTTTCCCAAAATCCAGAGCACTTTGTTCTCCTTCCCTCCAAGTTGGAAATAAAATTTTATGGTCATAGTTGAGGAAGGGGGTATGGCACAGTACAAATAGGCACAACTTAGTGTCTGTTGCATACTTAGTATGTCCAAATACAGGGTATTGCTTTAGGCTTTTAGACTTGTGGGGGCTTAACAGAGAGTGCCAGATGCAACCCAGTTATGTGCTATTGAAGACATCATTTAGAAGGAAAACAGGAGTGGATGTGAGAGAGGTGATCTGTCCAAATTAAAATGTGTAGTCTTAGCACAATAATTGAAATGCACTAGAAGTAGTATTCCTTTTGTGGTGCTGATGTCCATGTAGCATTTTTCTTTCACTTATATTGAACAGAAGATATATCACTGTTTAAACCTTTTTATATCTCTGTAGGAAGAAAAATTGCTTAGGCACGTTGTGCATGAATGACGTTAATCCGAATGACTGCATGTGTAATACTGGGGCTTTGCTTTCACTCAGCCTTGGTGACCAGATAAATCTGCAACTATGTACTAACTTTGATTCCAGCCCACTGCTTACTAACACAATGAATATGAACTAGTTTTGAATCCTTTCCAGTCTGTACAGTACCACAGCTAATACTAACTTTGACTCTATTCTAGGACTGAGAAGTGGGGTGTCTGTGTACCTACTGCCCACAGTCCAGTGTTGGACTGTGGAATTGGGTTAGTATGTGCAACGTTTTTTGTCACTGACCAAGATACAAACATAGTATCACAAACTGAAGTTTTTACATGATAAAAAGAGCAGAGAAGGGGAAATAGTGGAGAAGTGCCTGAGTCATAACAAACTGTATCACTTGGCTGCAAGCAAGTAATTATTGAAAAAAATTATAACTTAAAATCATATATGTAGCAAAAAAGAATGTAGCCCATCAGTGGGGACTTTCACCATTTCAATAGAGCCTTGCAATGTGAGTTCCATGTAATGTGGTCCAGAAGGGATAATGCAGTTCTTGGGTATGTAAGCAACTGGCTTCTTACATAGAGTTATTTTATTCAGACTGCTTGAATTCTGTTGGGTAGTGTGTCCAGATGTCATACATGACGTGACAAGAAGAATGTTTATAAATTGCAAAGTTAGAGAAACTCCATGAAAGTGACCAGTGCTTGAAATGAACTTGACAGTGAAAGATGTAGAGACATCATATGATTTAAAGAAAAGAAAGCTTTTAGATTGACTTGACCAGAGTTAATAAGTAGTGATTTGTTCCCAATTCATACATATTTACCAAGGAACATAACTGCGATAACAGAGGTTTCTTCAGTTGAACAAACAAAAGTGTTACAACAGCCAATACCCAGAAATCAAACCTAGACAAATTAAGGTTACAATATTTTGTCACCGAGAGAAATTAAGCATTGATGCAACCTTCTGGAGAGTTACTTCTGCCTTTCTGGGAATTTTGGGGTTTTGTTTTTCCCAAAGCATAAGCTCAATTTTGTACAAGAGTTGATATCTTGTCTTTTGTATTATATGTGAAATCAAATGATCGTTTTAGCCTTACAAGCTCTGGAGTACACAGTTGTGGATATTTAGCGTAATTATATGTCATTGAAAATATTTGATAAGGCTGATGGTATGTGAGAATAGGTAAGCTGTATTGAGTTCCTTTTTTTCTTTCAGGATGTTTTTGTTTGGTTTAAATTGGGATAGAACATAAGGAAACAAAGTCTAACGCTGCAGAATTGAAAAGTGTAGAAATGCAGTAACTGCATGAGAATACTTATGTGCCAGCTGCTGAACATAAAACATTCTTCAATGAAGTATAAAATCTGACAGGGAAATGTAGCTGCTGACAAAGAGTGTTTTATCTGTGTGACAGAGAAATTATCCATATGGAAGAGAAAAAAATATCCATCAGCTACCTTTGGTATATAAGCTTTCAGTTTTGATGAATTCTGGCTAAAATGACCATAAATCTATTTTTTAAAGAGTTTCCCTTCTCTCCCTCACACACACTTTCCATTAGGTATGAGATTCTTCTAAAACTTCCATGTAGTATTTTTTACAGTTTCTATTTAGTATCAACATAGTCAAATTTCCAAGAAATTGTACAGCCCCATTTCTTAATTCAAAGTCGGTATTTTATACAGAAATAACAAGTAAGAACTATACAGGAAATGCAAGCTACCACCGTACGATATGCTCTTGAAATGTCAGCTACTTTTAGGGAGAATTTGGAGCAAGTGCCTCATTTTAAAACCTGCTTTCAAAACTTGTTGCTAAAGTGATATTATTCCAGCCAGCTACCGCAGTTCTATAGAATAAATGCAGTTAAGGTTCAATTTTTTCCCAAGTATTTATTTTATTCCTAAGTCTTGTTTCAGTTATAGAATAGTAGATGTGGCTGTTCAATTGTGTTCTTGTAGTCCACGTTTAATTTCTGTGTGCCTTTGCGAAACTACTTCCCAATGAAGCTAAGGAGTAATAATGTAGTAAATGTTTCATGATCCATGCTTGTCATAGCTTTTCCAAACTGACTGGAAGCAAGAAAGTGTAAGAGTTGAAGAATTCTGTGTAGACTTCATGGCAGTAAGAGCAGAGAAATAGAGTATTTGTAAACTACTTTGGCACTACAAAGGAGGGGGGCTTAACAATCAGACAGGAAGGGAAGAAGAAATGCCTAGAGACAAGGTTGTTGGGAACAGGGCAGAACATAGACCTGCCCAGGAGTGAGGTGTCTGACAAATAATGGGGGGGATATAAGCAGATCTGTAGCACTGAGCAGGAGTCTAAGAATGGTGCCTTGAGTCCAAGTGAGAATAGAAGGAGGATCCTGAGAGGACTGACTTGAAGAATTGAAGCCAGGAAGGAATTTGAGTTCAAGAGAGTTTATGTGTATGGGAGAAGTCAGTTAAAACTTGATGGAAGAGGAGAAAGGGGAGCAAAAGATGAAGAGAAGCTGAGTGAGGAGAAGACAATGGCAGCAGGGAGTTTGTGATGCTAGGAGAATAGTGTTACAAGAAGGAAAGAGGGAGAGGTCAAATATGTGAAGAAGGAGAATAAGAAAGCATGAGTACAAGAAGACTTAATCTGTTAGTTCTGCTATGCTACACTATTTCATTCATACAAGCAAACAATGAATCATAGTATTTCTGTGGAGGTATGAGGAGACGAGTAAGGAAGGAGGTACATAAAGAAATGTATTAATTACAAGTATGAATATATTGTAGTTTGTCCAACTGTTGTGGGCCATGTAGATGCACAGGAAGATGCAGTCTGTGTACTAGCAAAATTCTGCCTAAGAGAAATAACATATTAATATAATAGGCATTGGGAAAGTAGAGGAGGAAAGTAGAAACAAAACTGGCAAGAGAGATGTTCTAAGGCTCAGCAGGATGTCTGGATTCAGAGTTAAACAGGCAAGACAATTTGGCACCTCCAGTTATTTCTCACCCGTCTCACTGGATGGTGGGTCTTCTCACAAGCGGTTAAATTTTTTTTCATTGGTGGCAAGAACATTTGATAGGGAATAGGTATATTTGTTCCAGTTTTGTGAAATCGCCATAAGGTGTATGCTCCCCTAGAGTGAATGTCCCTTTCATCCTATCCTTGTTATTGCCTTGGCTAGAATCATGTGAAGGATGAATGCTTTCAACATACAGATAAATTTCTTTTTTATTTGTTGTGTTAAATTTTAAGCCTACTGTAGGAAACATTTTTCAATACATTTTTCTCTTTTTATTATTTGATCTCACTGCAAAAAAATAGTTTAAGGAGATCCCAAATAATTTATAGGGAGAGAAGTATCAAAGGAAAGGGGATAGATCATAGACTGGAAAGTAAATTCAGTTGCTTGTGGGGGTGTGTGCGGGGTTTTTTTTTATTGTTGGGTTTTTTTGTCTTTTTTTTGTCTTTTGTTTGTTTTTTTTTGTTTTTTAAATCCTTCAAATACAGGCATTAGCAATGTGAACCTTTCTACCAGACAGAAGACATCTGTGGTGGGAAACAAGCACCTACATCTGTGACTTTTGTCTGCAGCATTTACAGCCTCAGTGGCAACTTGAAAGCTTCTCTAGTTGTGATTTCCAAGAATGTAAGATGGCAACTTCTTCATGTATTTCATTTATAGTTTGTTATGCTTTACATCTCTTAAAATAGGGAATTGTGCTTAGCATTTCAGAATTTCCAGAAAGAAGTGAAGTAGGTTATCATATACACATTATTTTTTACTTAAGTCTCCATCTCCAGGCAGTTTCCCCAGTGTAGTTAAATTCTGTGTGCTGTGTCTGAAGTCACTGATATCTGAATGAGGGTGTTTTGCTTTCCTTTTTTTTTGTTGGGGGGGGGGGGGGGGAGGGGGCGGGAAGGGGCGGGAGGGAGAAAAGCTATGTGTCACTCTTACCAACCTTTGTAGTTATTAAACAGAAACAGGCTGAAGGCATCCAGAAAAATTTCATGTCTGGTTTTGTTGTGCTAGTGGTCTTTTTTGTCTTTTTCTCTTTATGAGCTATCAGGCAGTGAGTGATTTCTGTATACTTTTGTTGGGATGAGATCAGTAAATCATATGAAAATGGTCTTAGGAACAAAACCATTTCAGGTGGACAAGAGGTCCTTCTCTCATTCTTTGTGTCCTATGAAGTTATAGTGTTTCCAGATCCATTATCTGTGCGTTGTATGGAGATTTATTTACTTTCAACAGCAAAGTTGATCTTGTTTATTTCAGTAAGCGCTTGCTTTAGATGGCATCTGAAAGAGATAAGGAGGAAAAAAGCTGCTTTTTGAAATAAATGTATTCTGACCAGTGCTAGCCTTCATTATCCACTTTTTATAAACTGGAGTTTGCTGGCTTTTTGTCAGCCTCATTGCAAAGCTTTGTTAATACACCACCATGAAAATGAAAGTTTCATACACATTGACATAATTAATGAAGAGGCAGGCAGCATGCTCTACCAATTAACACCACAGGGAAAAGTAAAATTGGCTTCCTTTTTGCATGTTATGCCAAAGTTAAGAACTGTAACACACAGCAAATAAATAGAGATCCTTTAATGAGCTGCAAGATTGAGCTGAATAACTCTGGAAGGATGTTGTGTAAACATTGCCAACTATTTAGAGTGCTAAGAGTAATTGATGAGCTTAGTTAAAAGTTAGGGGGTGGGGGGGGCTGTCAAAGAATGGGAATAGTGCTTGTTAATAAATAAATTTTAATTTCAATGCAGCTATTAGGCATGTTAAAGAATATAACAAGCATTTTAAAACAAATATGAAAAAAGAAACAGTGTAGTGCTTGCTACTTGACCAACAAGTTTGTCAGAATTGATTTTTTCAACTGAATATTTCTGTACTTAGTATTTACTCATAATGAAAACTTGACTAATTGTTCTCTGATGCTGGTTCTCAATAGCCCAGACATCTGGCAACATAAGACATCACTCAACCTTGATTTTTTCCAGCTGTCCCAGAAGTCCTATGACAAGGAAGTAAACAGGTGAAGTTGCTCTGTTATTAATGTGAAGTATTCTGTTTATCTTGAGACATATGCATAGAAAATTCAGAGCAGTTCAGGTTAAAACTCTTTTCAAAAAATATTTTCATTAAACAGAGTTGTCCTAAAAACCTTATTAGTAAGAATTAGTAAAAATGAGTTTTCAAAACATACTGGAAGTTGGAAGGCTTGATTCAGAGCCGGCATCATTTAGTTAATAATGGGTCAGAGTGTATGTGTAGTAACAGAAATGTAATTTTGAGTGTTCAGTGGCACCAGCTAACTTAATCTATCTCTTTTATAGAATCACAGAATGTGTTGGGTTGGAAGGGACCTTTAAAGGTCATCTAGTCCAACGCCCCTGCAGTAAGCAGGGACATCTTCAACCAGGTCAGGTTGCTCAGAGCCTCATCAAGCCTGGCCTTGAATGTCTCCAGGGATGGGGCCTCCACCGCCTCTCTGGGCAACCTGTTCCAGTGTTTCACCACCCTCATTGTAAAGAACTTCTTCCTAATGTCTCATCTAAACCTACCCTGCTCTAGTTTAAAACCATTGCCCCTCGTCCTATTGCTCCATGGCCTTGCAAACAGCCCCTCCCCAGCTTTCTTGTAGGCCCCCTTCAGGTACTTGAAGGCCGCTAAAGGGTCTTCCCAGAGCCTTCTAGCAAATAAGCAATTAGTCTTTTAAGCAAATAAAACATCTCCTTTACTTTCTGTCCATTCTAAATAATTTTAATTTTGACAATAATCAGTTTGTACAATTTTATTTTAGCCCTATTGTATTGTATTAGGTCAGATACAGCTTAACATTGCATGTTGTATACAAGCCAGTCACCAAGATTGGTGATGTATGAGCATCTGCACCTTGGCATCTTAAATAAATCTTAAAATATGTCAAAATTGTAATTAGGGAAGAAAAACACAGTAAAGCTAAAAGTAATAATTAGAAGCCAATAAAGATTATGCTAGACTTGCTAAACAATTGACCTTTTAAGTGGTCATATCTGCTGTTGAAGTAATTTCCACAACAGAGAATTGCACGTCCCTTCATTTGGTATGTTAAAGGTGATACCAGAGGCACCCAATAACTGTACGACTAAGAATATTAATATGCAAACACAAGAAACATGTATTGCTGAGCAGTTAGTTAACTGCTATTTACAAAAGGATGATTAAAAGACATAAGAAATGTCAGAGTATTGTAAGACTCAAAAATAATGTTAAACCTCCAAAAGTTATTTGTTTAGAAAATAAGAATGATAATGAAAAAAGATCCCCACCTCGCAAAGATTTTTCACTAAATCTTGAGTCTTCAGCTGCTGGAAGATTGGATTTCTACTACTTAATCACTTGTCTAGTGAGGAAGATGCATTTCTGAATATTTTTTTTTCTTTCAGTAATTTGTATTTATGTTTCATTTCCTTAGTAAGTGGTCAGCCTTATTTCAACCTTATCATCAACAGGTCTTGTTTTTCATTTTCCATCTTTTTACTACTTCAGCTCTGCATCTGTTGTTTTAGTCTTTAGCCTCTCATAATACCAACCTCTAATCATCCTTGTGTATTCTTATGTACCTTTATATTGTCTAATCTTTTTCTAACCTACATTTTATCTTAACCTCCCATGAATTAGTAAAAGGCATTCTCCTCCTCTGCCCTCTAAATTTTAGTTACTTTATTTTTCTCCCCTTTAACAGTTGTGCTGCTTATGTCCTTCAAACGTTTAATGGAGTCTGTTCTGTCCTTAGTGATGGGCCAAGTCTCTGTTGTGATGGTGTTCAGGACTTCCTGGCTGTTCTCAGTTGATCTGATGGCTGTCATCCTTTCTTCTCAGCCAGCTGGCTGTAACTCTGTCTCCACTCTGGCTGTTGCTACCACTAGCATACCAGTGTCTCTTCTTTCCCAAGTGTCTGAATATTCTGATTCCTCTCTTTTGACATAATGTACTCTCCTTCTGCCTTTCTGCCACTCTTTCCATGGTCCTACTGCCTTCTTCTGTAGCCCAATAGAATAACTTCTACAATGTCTATAAATCACAATGGCAACTACTGAGTTCCAGCAGGGGACATGAGCATGGGAGTAGTAGGAGAGAGATAGAAAGGACAAAATTCTTCATAAGGAGGAAGATACTTTATTGACTTATTCTGTGTATGATTGTATCTTTGCCTTCTGCTTCAGAAAACCCTTTACTCTCTTTAATGCTTCACTTTTCTGTATTTGTAAAGAGATGGAATATTGCTTAAGTATGTTAATAAATTTGTTTGTCTTCAGGTTGTACGAAGTTTCTTTGTTGAAACTGGCCAAGGATAAAATATTATTAATAACTCATTAACAGTTGTCACTAAAGCTACAATGTACAATGAGCATGTTAAAGACTGATGATCATAATTTCTGTGATAGAAAACTGGAATGATGCGGAGATCTTGAATGCTGAAATCCATGCATTCACATCTTGTATAGCAAGTATATTTCTGGTCACCCATATGTCCAGTAGGTAGAAACAGAGAAGGTAGTGAGACAGAATGTGACAAGAATTATGAGAAGTGCAAAATAGCTTCTATTGGATGAAAGCTTAAATAGATCAGGATTCTTGAGCTGGGAATAATGACAGCTAAGTGGAAAGAGAGGCCTATACAATCAGCAATGCTTCAAAGAAGATGGAATGTTTTTGCAGTACAAGAATTAGTAGTACTCAATGATATTGTCAGTCAGCAAGTTCAATATTAGCAAAACAAAGTACTTTTTTCACATGGACCATAACTGCAGAACTTACAGTTTATTTGGGCTCAAACAGGATGGATCAAATAGTGGCAGGTATATACAGTGATCTGTATACAAGTCCTAGCTCAGGAGGCTCAGAAGCCACTGACAGCAGGATTATATTTTGAAGACAGGTGCAGTGTTCCACATAGCATTTCTAACATTTGTTCCTAACTGTTTGCTACTATGGTTCTGGACTAGATGAGCCTTTTCTCTTAGGCAGTATGACAATTCTTATGTATTAAAAATACGTATGAACTAGATGTTGTTGTTACAAAACTGTCATGATCAGTAAAGGCTAATTAAACAGTTATAAAGTTCAAAATCCAATGAAAGAACATCTTTGTGTGTTTTACATTTGTATGCCATGAATTAAGTTTCTGCAAATAAATATGAGGTACTTAGGGTGGACAGGTTAGAGCTTATTAATTACCTAGCTTTGTACATATAAGCAATATATATGCCAGCTCCAATCACTAATAAATCCTTCAGCTTTGAGGGTTTTCCTGTTCATTTCGACTGAACTGTTAGTGTATGTGACAGGCCATGGTTCTGTCAGAACGAATTGTCCCCCTTGAAAAGCTGGCAGCACAGGGAAGTGACAACTTAATGGAAGCTAAAGCACTCTAATGGCAGTGCCTGGTGAAAGCCAGGGAAAGGCATCCATAGCATTTGCCCTGCCTTTTGAAAATGTCTCTTTGCATTTCTGGTTGCGTGTGAGATATTGGAGCTTTACTGGAGTCGCATTTACAGGTATTAAATGAAATACGACTCAGTAAACCACTTGTTTGTTGATAGACTTTATCACGCTGAGGTCAGACCGTCTAACGTTGTGATCATATTGCATGTGCTCTGAAGTACTGCAGTATTACTTATTTTAGGATCTTTAATTTTAGATGTTGCATAAACCCATTTAATATATGTAAAATAAATACAAATATAAACATTTCATCCTACTGTTCACATGAGTGCATAAATATTTTTAGTTAGATATGAATGGAGTATGTGTTTAATTGAATGGATGAAAACATAAGTATAGTTGTTTACAGGTGAACAATATATAGATTATTTCTAGTGCCTTTTATTAGTACTAGGAATTAAAAGTTGTGTTGAGCTGATGGATACAGTTATTGTACCAGGATTAATTTATGTTCTTTTAATCAATTTTTAGATGACATTGGTGTATGCTAACGTATTTATTTCTAAATAAATAAAATCCAGTCATTTACATTCATTACATTTGTGAACTCTGTTATAAATATCCAGTGAGAATATTTTAAATTTAATTACATTTTAATATTTTAATAACATTTTATATATTAAACATTGGATATTCCATTTAGATTATTGCCTTCTTACAGGGGTTACAAGCAAATAATTGCCTAGTTTCTGGTTTTCTTGGTGGCTTTTGGGCACAACCAGAATAGTGATGGCTTTCAGTAGAACAGTATTTCTTCATCTTTTAATAAAATAGCATGTATGTTTTTACAGGTTGTAATTAGCAAGGTAGATTTTTTTTAGAAGAAAGTGATGCCTATTAATATCATTACTAAGAGTTAGTAAAATTAATCAGTACTATACCATTTATCCAAGTTCACAAAAAGAGAACAGGAGGGAGCAGACCAAAGAGGAATTCAGAATTAAAAAAGAGAAAGCCAAGTGACTGGTTTAAATTAAAAACAACCAACCAAAACAAAACAAGCAAAATCTTTCCTGTATGCTTACTTTCACGATGATTTGATTTACAATTGGTACTTTCACATTGTTTAGCATGTAACAGTTATTTTAGTGAAGAAAGAGTAAATGATAAACAGACACTATTTCTTTAATGTTGTTCTTAACACCAATCTGTTTCTTTTCCTCCCTCCCTTCTTTTCAGCCATCTTAAGAAACATACACTGACCTTACAAAGTTCTGCATTCCGTATTAAATGACAGGATATCTGGGTTTGATGCATGCTTTTAACTAGTAAAAATGAAGTTCTAAAACTCTTTGAAAAATTGCTTACATATTGTTTCTGAAGTGTACCTTCAACAGCTCTGTGGGTACAGAAGATAGCTGAGTTATCATTCCTTCATTTGTAAGCACCAGAATCCAAAGGTGAAGTTGCTGATAAAGGTATTTCTTACAGCTTTATTGTGGATAATTATATTCAATTATTTGCTTGTATGTTACATGAATTTATGCATCACAATGCAATTGGAGCTAAGCAGTAAATGTCCAGTGCTACAGTTTGTGGTTCTGAAGTGGGGAAAAGTACGTAGGTATTGTCATGTGATATTTTGCTTCTTAGTTCATACAGAAACGTTTACAAATGGCGGCATATTTAGAGGACATGCTTGCTTGATTCACAGTTGTCAGTGGGATTGCAGGATATAGGATCCATTGATGTAACTAACCAAGTCTAAAGGCAAGAAGAGACAAATATGTCACTGAAAGAATTTCAGAATTGGAAAAGGTCAACAGAGCAAGGACAAGAAAGAGGGATAGCAGAACATAAAGGAGAAAAGAATGGGGATATTATAGAAGTCTACAGTTTAGATAGATACTGAGAATGGAAATCAAGAAAGATAGATTCCTTGTAAGGATATGGTGCCACAAGTAGATCCTGCTGTCATAGAGTGCCTTGAACTGCACCAAGTGCCTATAAATCAAATACATTTTCTTCATACCTCAGAGAAGCTACAATTCCCTTTAAAAGGCTACATACTTAAAACATTTCTCCTTTTAAAAGATGAATACTGTCATTTTTTTCAGGTAACGTACCCTATCTGCTTTGCCTTCTCTAAATTAATGCTTCATCTCAGATGAATAAACAAAAAATTTGTTTATTTTTTAATAATCTTCCTGATGTTCTTTTTAGCTTGAGTGGTCATCCAAAATTTCTCAAGGCATTGTTTTTTTCTTTCATTAGGAGATAAATTGAAAATAGAGACGTCTGCTTCTTTGACTCTCTTCTGTTTATTAACAAAAAAGGTACAAAGTCATATTTTGATGAAAACAAGAGGAATCAAAAATTATCAAAGGATAATTTCTTTGTTCACAAATAGTAGCTCCTTATAGGCAATCTTCAACCCACAGTCCTCTCTTTACTTTTTCCCAGGGGTAAAATTTCTAAAATTAACTTTACTTTTTTGCATTTCCTTATCGCCTCCTCTTGCAGGTTCTCTGTGATTTGTGCCTCCCCCCCGCCCAGTACCACACTGTAACAAAACAGTTCTAGCAGCACCCCTTTGCTTACCTTTATTTTGGCAGTGACTGCTACCTATGTTTGGGTTGTGACCACTCTTCTTTTGGGTCTATTTACATTAAGTTTTGGTATTTTTAAGGATTGTCTTAAGTGTGAAGCTATGGCTTGTAGTTACTATTGACCAGATAGTTTATAATAACTGATATTAATGTATTTTTGCTATAAAATTATTTTCAAAATGGCTTATTCTTACTTACATATTCTCCTGGAGTAAGTCCCACTAAGTATACTTCAAATAGAGAAGTTGCACTTGTCTGTATATTCAGTGACTGATTTTTATATTATATAATACATTACTTTTCAGTTTCTTAACAGAAATGTTCTCTATTGGAAACTGTTTCCTTAACACACAGAATTAATAAGAGCTCATACAATCTTTGCTTCACTTAAATTGGAAATTTCAAGTCTGTTTTACTTTGTAGTGCAGTGCTCTGTTGCAAGTTCATGCATTTTTAATCTTTAATGGTGACCACAGGATCTGCATAATGCACAGCTCTTGACAGTTTTGCATTTATTGTTTTCAGACATTAAGAAACACCGTCAAGGTTGATGGTCCAAAGTTAAAACATTCTTTTAGAAAAAAATTGGATAGAAGTCTGTTACGCTGTCATTAAAGAAATTCTTTGATTTAACTAAATAATCATCAGCTCTAACAGGACAGCATTACATTGCCAGCTCTTCAGGTGGTGGTACGGCATCACCAACCCCACTGCATCTTCCCCCACAAATGGAAGGAAGTTACTTTTGGGTTTCAGCTGTAAGAGCGCACATGCAATAGTGGCCTTTTATCTCAACTGACATGCTTTCTTCCTGGGAGAAGGCAAGGTCTTTGAAGAGAGACTTGTTTATTTGAAGCACATTGCTCTACACAGAACATGATTGTCATGCACAAGGCCCCAAAACAGAGATGACGACAGAGAAGGACAATATTATGAACTCACCTACTAGCAGTTGCAGTGAGTTTGTTGCACTTTATACTGATGGCAGGTCACCTTATGTAAGGAAAGAGTTGGTCTAATAAAATAGTACCATCTAGTTTTATACACGCTGATGTTTTTTCAAGAAGTGTTGGAGACCGGAGTAATTTCATAACAGAGGAAACGTTTTGACAGCTTCTTTTGTTTGAAATTATCAGGTACTCAATACTGTGTGAAATACTATTGTCATTGATAAATTATTGAGCACAATATTTTCTTCGGGTAAGAATTTCATCTTCCAGTATGATGGATGTGTTGCCCATCTAACACTGGGTGCGCCAAGCTCCTTTAAGAGCCAGAGGTTCAAAAGCTGTGTTTTGCCACTTTTATTTTGCAGTTGGTTGAAATAATTAGTTTTTTCCTCCTTTTAAGTACTTCTTTTGACTGAACTGGTAGTATTAGAGAAAATACAGATTGAATATAACTTCATTTTCCCCTAAACTTAGCCAGACTTAATTGTGATTTACAGATTTACACACATATTTCTTTCTTTATGTGGCTGGTTTTCCTTTTAAACCTAATGGACAATTCACTGTATTGGTGAGCTTTATGTTTTCAGCTGAAGATTAATTCATTAATTTCAATGATATTTTATTTTAATTTCTTTTAACTGACTGAAGGCAGCAAACCACGATCTTCACTGTCTTCACTGTTGCCCTTTACAGAAAACTACTGATTGATGTAAGTTTTTTTTCATACACACATATATCCATATGTGTGTGTATCTATACATACATACATGCAAATTACTCTTCAAATCTGTGTCCAAATTAATTGTTAATTTGACGTATTTTTAATTGACAAAATTTATATTCTGTGAAACAGTACCAAGCTCACATGCACACAAAAAATTGAATATTTGTCTGCATGCTGTGATTCAAGTGAGAATAGGATTTTTCTGTTCACACCTACAGCTGCTTCCCTCATACCTGTGTTGTCCCAGCTTTAAGAAGAAGCTTGCTTTCAATTTATGCAGTATAAATACTGTGCCTCATGCGTGGAGTATATTGGCACGTGTAGAAGAGTCTTTTTTAATTTGGGCAAAGTCTATAAAATGTCATACATGTTTGTGAAGTTGTAAGAATTTTAGATCACTTCAGGAAAAATCAGGACCCTGGAGAGGTATCAGATTTTGTTGGAACTGGGACAAGTGTGAAGTGTGCACAATAATTACTTAGTTCATCTCTGGGCTACTTTTTAGGTGTTGTGAAGGAAAAAAGCAAGAGGAGGTATAGTTGCAGTCAGAGGTCAATGTAAAGAAGTCCAGGTAAATCAAAATTATTCTACACTGTAACTAACTTGCTCTTCTCCCTTTGCCTTGTCCTTTTTCTCCCCCACTAGTTTTTGTTTGCACTAACCTTTTCATACCTTCTTCACTTATTTCTAGTGTTGCTAATCCAACATAACCAAATGTAGTTTAGGCATTGTAAATACCAGGCATAAATGCTTAAGCTGGAAAAGTCTGATGGAAGTTTACAGCGTTCTACAGCTTCTTCCTTGCCTCCGAAATTCTAAAAGGCAGATAAAACATCAGAAATCTCTTGGATAGGTTTGTATAGGGTCTGTAAGAATTGCTGAAACAATTACAAAGGTGATGTGGTATCAACCTAACTTGCATGTGTAATGAGGAAACTATTTGGACAGGAACCTACCAATGTCAATAATATGCCTCATTCTGTTTACATGAAACAAATTTGGAATTTACACAGAAAACTAATGGAGTCTCTGGTGTCTTGCAGATTTCTTTGGCTTTATCTCCTATGTATAATTAATGTAAGCAAGAGAGTGAATGAGCACTTTTCTGTAGGAGTCAATAGGCAAGTATGTTTGGAAAATGAATGAACTGCTAAGATTAATTGCAAGGCTACCCGCCTGAATATCCTGTTGAGAGACTCAGAAGGAAACGCCAACCCTTTTATATCCAAAGGATTTCTTTATTAAAAGTTGTTCATAATCTAAATAACATTAGATATCAGATTGGACTGAAAATAATGCTTTATTGTGAATGTACTAGTCTTAACAATTGTAAGCTATTAATTACTGTAAGAGAATAATTCGTATGAATATTGATCTTAATCTACTCAGCTAGTTTGTTAGTATTCTGCATAATGATGGCCAATTCCAATAATAATCAGAAAAATGCATTTTCTAAAATCTACAGTGGTTGACTAGTCAGCAGAAAGATTTAAATGCAAGTGTTGTGTGAACTACTTTTTGGAAAAAAACCCAAAAATCTCTTAGGTGGGAATATGGTATGGTTAAGGTCTTTTGGTTTTGCTTGGCATTTTTGTAGTAATTTTAGAGATCATGTATCTTTTGAGTCCAGATTTTTATTCCTGTTTATTTTAGCAAAGTGCTGTTTATCAGTATTTTGCCAGTATTTTTAAAAGAATTTCCTGAAGGGAAGAAATAGTATGTGCTGTTTGGGGTTTTTTGTGTTTGTTTCTTTGTTTGTTGTTTTGTTTTTGTTTTTTTTCTGGCTAAGTTTTAGGAATGTTTTGAATGTATTGGTTAATTCTGTCTACAGACCTCTGTTGTTGTTTTGACTGCCACTAATGTAAAATCTGATAATATTGATCTGAATTGTGAAGCCAGTGTTATGAATGGTAGATAGGAATAAGGAAGTGCAAGAGTGCAAGAAGGAAAATCCTCAAAGGGAAGAAGTTGTCAGCATGTACTATGTTCAAGTTCAGGTAGAGGTTTTTTCTTTACCATTTTAGCATGGAATCAATGGGGAATGCATAATTTTTTAGATGTGTCTGAGACTGCACAGCAAATGGTCACCAATAAGATTCTCAGCTGCCACACAATCTGGCATAGCTCCTTTCTGCTCCACAGCTCCCAGTTGCATTCAGCCCACTGTCAGTGTGATGCCACTTTTTGGCTCCTTGCCCATCTGTTGTAGTAATTACTGTCATATAAACTGATATTTTTAAACTAGAAACCATGTTGTTGTGAGATAAGCCCATTGGAATTACCTTTTGTGATGTGCTGAAGCAGTTTATTGACTTGTTAATTTAAAACACTAATGTTGCATCAACATTTCCTGCAGTATATAGAGAAGGATACAATGAATTTTTTGAACACAAGATAACAGATTATAATGAAATATAATCAAACTTTCAAAATGGTTCCTTTTAGTCACTGTAACAGTACTTTCAGAGTTTTAGGTTGGTTTTTTTTTTTTTTTTTGAAGATCACAAAAGAAAACGGTGTCCTTGAATAAAGTATTTATATTAATAAGTTTTGGCAGTCATTTAAGTGTAAAATATACAAAGAAGTGGTTTGCCCTGTCCAAATTATCCATTAGCACAGTAGGACTATCCTAAATTACACCATTACAAAGGTCAGCTAAAGTACAAAGATTTCAGGAGGATGAAGAGCAGTTTTGTTCTTAAAGAAATTGCATAGAATCAAAGGTGAGTTAAAAGAACTGCGGCATCCAGGAGCAGACAATATCCTATTACCAACTTAACCCATTAACAAACCCAGAGGCAATGGCAAAGAAGCCAATACAAATGTCAGCGGAGCGTGCCAAAGAGCCAGATGCCGTCACTGGAAAATGACTTCCACAGCTTGGCATCTGTGCCTTCCGCATGTCATCCAAAGAGGAAGAAAAGCTGGGCAAATGTGGTTGTTTTGGGGTGTGTATAGAGCACGTTTCCCTCTCTTCCCTTTACCTTTCTTCGAAGCAGTGTTCTTGGCTAACTTGCATCAGGCATATTAGTAACAAGTTTAGAAAGGACACAGGCATTTCTGTGCGCGTGGATGTATGTATAAAAATACGTATCTGTTTACATTTGGGCAGAATGGAAGAGAAAAAGGGGGAGACCAGGGAAGGAGGCAAAAGAATACAGAGCAAAGTAAACCAGAGCAACGCATAATGGGATTATGAAAATAAATGTTTACCTTCTATAATTCTTGCAGTGTTTATTTTAGTATTTTCAATAGTGAAACTTCAATAATTTCTCTAACTTTTCTGAAGTCAATCTCCTCTGTAAATCAAACAATTTTTTGATATGTTCTCTTTGCAATGACGTTCCTCATAGCAGGTTCGAAGAAGTAACATTTGCAAATTGAATTTTTACAATTTAAACTGAATTATTTTATGTGATTATTTGTATCATTCTGTTATACCTGGATAATATATCTAGATATGCATCCAAATATTGTTTGATTGCTTCTTTTTAAATTGTAGGAATAATTTTTGTCCATGTTGTCAGTAGTCAGACTTTTCTTAGTAGGCCTAACCATTCTAAACTATTAGAAAAAGCGTCTACAATAATTTGAGTGGCCTTCAGTGACTGTGGGGCCACTGGAAACCGTATACTGTAACTAGTAACTGGTAATCTTTTATGGTTGGCTAGTAGCTAGCTATATATGTATAAAAGATGTATTGCCATATTCAAATGACCACATGTGTGTGGATTAGGTGAGGGGATAAACACTGTGACTTCGGATAATTTTCATCTTTTCTGTTTTCAAGTCTGTATGTTCTGTGGAAGCATTTGTGGGATACAGAGATCTTGGGATCCTGTCAAAATCCTTTGTTTAAAAGTGAAAATACAACACTAGTAAATATGAAAAAAGTGTTAATTAATTCAGGGAAAACTCTTTACAGTTATATTAATTAGAAAGACAGAGACAATTTGAGGTGAATTGTAGAGTTGAAATATATTTTCCAAAGCTTAAAAAAGCTCACAGAAAATTGTTTTTGTGATTCAGCTGTCAAAGATGGTTGCAAAAACCCAATTTAAGGCAGACAATAAAGGTTTTTGATGAACACTTGTTCAATATGCTACCCCATTGACAGAGCAAGCCTTCTTTTTTGGATGATAGTGCTGGATTCTGAAATGATACACAGTAGGTAGGAGGAAGTTGAAAAGACTTCAGAAGCTATCATCTGTCTCAGAATGAAAGGATTTTTTCCCCCACTTTAAGTTTCAGTATCCTATGTCTTTCATGCATTCGGTACATACTAAAGCTGTTAAAAAGATATCAGTGTCAAAGCATGAGGAATTATAAGTAAGAGCACAGTTGTGGTTACAGTTGGTCTGGACAAAAGAGGATTATTGTTTTCTGAGTTCTTACTTAAAACCTTCAGGTCCATTTTTTTAGTTTCCAAAATCATGGCTGAGGACAAGAACTAACAAGATGTAATTATCAGTATCATTTACATTTAAGCAGCAGCGGGGTTTTAAAATTTTTAATAAATTATAAAGATTTTGACAGGATGATAGAATTGGCACTGTGCAGTTTAAGGTTTCTCTGTCATAAGAGATCCGTATGCCTAGATCTTCATAGTTCTTTTGGAGTTAAATCTTCAGATGCCATGTCCTAGAATAAAGTCTTTAGCATTTGGATTTGAAATTCCAAGTGTGTCATCACTGAAATATTTCAGCTTGCTAGTATTACATTTGACTTTATTCTTTCTTCATTGCTTGTTCTTCTCCTTATTATAGATGGTCTAAATTTTTCTTCCCTTCACCTTTTTACACTTCAGTGCTTCACAGACTTCACTACCAAAACCTTGCCACATAAACTGAATACACTTTTTCCTTTTGAATTTTCTTGATGCATTCATATATATTTTATTTAACTTACAACAAGATAGGCAGTGCAGGTTCTGACTATCAGGAGGAGTAGCTGTTGCTGTATTCTTAAAGATGTAACAGCACCATACCACAGAGGCTTGAATAATTTGATATGTGTTTGGTAATTTATAAAAGGTAAGTCGCTGGTTATTCCAACACTCAGTAAAAGATTCAGAGTTTTAATATTATGGAATCACAGAATGACAGAGGTTGGAAGGGACCTCTGGAGACTGTTGAATCCACCCCTGCTGCACAAAGCAGGATCAGCTACATTGAGTAGCATGTACATAGGGACCAGGTGTTGGGTATCTCCAAAAACAGAGACTCCACAACCTGTGTGGAAACACTGTTCCGTTGTTTGATAGATCCTTCTCCCAGTAAAAAAGGTTTTCTTATATTTAAATGAGATGTCCTGTTTGTCAGTCTGTGCCCATTGCCTCTTCTAATTTGCCTGGACAGCAGTGAGAAGTGTCTGGCTCCATCTTCTTTATTCTCTTCCATCGGGTATTTATGCACATTGGTAAGATCCCCCCGAGCCTTCTCTTTCCATGGCTAAACAGTCTCAGTTGTCTCAGCCCCTCCTTGTATGTCAGATGCTCCATTCCCTTAATCATCTTTCTATCCCTTTGCTGGTCTCACGCCAGCATGCCCATCTCTCTCTCTTGCTGGGGAGCACAGAACTGGCCACAATACTCCAGGTGTGGCCTCACTGATGCTGAGTTAAAAGAGAAGGATCATCTCCCTTGTGATCTGCTCACCAGGCCCTTTCTAACACAACCAAGGCTGCTGGAGACCTAGTTTGCTGCAAGGGCACATTGCTGGCTTGTGTTCAACTTGTCCTTCTGGTCTTCGATGTCCTGCCTTTTCTATAAAGCTGCTTTCCAGCCAGTTGTTCCCCATCCTGCTCTTGTGCATGGGGCTGTTCCTCCCCAGATGCAGGACCTGGCGTTACTCAGTGTGCTGTTTTCATCATCTTCATCACCAGACTTCATCACTTTGCTTGCATTTGTAGTAGTAGTAGTTTTTGTATTGCTTTGAGTAATGGATAAAGTCTGACTTTCAGGTTTTTCTTCTTCCAAACCCTTGAACTTTATTCTGTGAATGCTAAATCTTCCTGGTATTTTGCAGTTTGCAGTTCACAGAAAAAATTGTTCGGACATCTTACTACTGTTTCATTAAAACCTATTTATGCTACATCACAAAAATGTTTTGAATTTTGAATTATCATAGGCGTTGGCATTCATATATCATGGCATTCATGCTGAACTCCACCTATGTTGTTTAGATGTTTTTTCTTTCCTTTTGCTTTTCATTTCTCTCTTACCTGAGAGATTTAATATCCTAAGATTTTTTGTTACTGGCTATTTGGAAGTCAACATATAACTTGTATGGCTCAATTGTTGTCACTGATGTAGTCACATTACAGTTAAAGCTTTTAAAGGTTAACTTTTAGAAAATTCTTGATAACTCAATGCCTTGAATTTCAGTAACACTCTGTTACCTTATTATTTTTTTAAAACCCCAATACAAAAGCTTCAGGTGGTTACATTTTAATTATATGTGGTAATGAGTTGGAGGAAGGGTGAACCAAGCAGGGGCAAAGCATCTGAGTCATTAAAAAAAAGTTTAAAACTACTTTAAACTAGGGAAAATGTTAGTGATCTTTTTTTGGAATTTGCAGCGCTCTATTTCTGTGGCTGTAGGTTGGAACAGATTGGATGTCAGACTGATTGTCAGCATTTGTGTTAGTGGTTTTATATGTGGGTGGTTTCTCAAGTAAAGAATTTTGCATTTATTGTAAAAGCTAGTAAGGTAACTTTCCTATAGTTATCTAGGTATTAACATACAGCAGATGTAATTAATACATAAGAAGAATTTGAAAACTTACCTTCTGTTTCAAAGAAAAGGAACTCCTGAAACATAATTCACTATTAAGATTTGAACCAAAAAATTGAAAATACAATTTTTTGGTTTGTGCTGAAGGGATTTGACATGTTAAGTTTTAAGTAGCTTCAGTCTTTCTCTTTTCTTTCGGTTGCTTCTATCACAAGAAAAGCTATTTTCTGTATGCCTGAATCAATATTATATGCATTTTTACACCTGTATCTATAGCAGATGGTGGTGTATTATCTTAGTTGGTTATATACCTTATCTTATTGATCTACCCTATCATCACACTTCGGACTATTACTCAAGAATCTAAGTTCTGACTCACTGTAACATTTTGAACACATAATTTACTACTTCACAAAAGGTAGAATTGAAATGGCTCTTTTATGTCAGACGATTAAGGCCTCTGTTTGAGCAGTTCTGTGAATTCTGGTGAGGAAAATAGTCCAGTATTTTCAATATTATAGCCTATGTGGTACAGGTCTCTAGGGATGCATTGCTCCCTCTGTACTTACTGCCCCTTTCTTAGTCATCTGAAACCTTTTTCCCATGAGTAGAACAGTAACTTGTTAAATGCTTAAACATCATATAAAGTCATACTAAGAGGCGTGTGACAGCTACCAGCAAGCACCATTCCCTTCTGCCTTAGTGCCAGAAACTCCTTGATACCACACAGAAAAAGTTATGAGTTAGGTGTTCTGTATTGACAATACAGAATGGTTCTGATTTGTTCTGTATTTTGAATCAGTGCTGTTACTTGGTCACGCAAATCTTACAATATCATTTGTATTTATTTACCTACAAATATGCTTTTAATCAGTGTGACTTTGCAGGTAGTTGCTTATTTGATTACAGATTTTATTTGTTTGTTTGTGTTGCTTAATCTACTTAAGTAGAACAAGAAAATCAAATCATGGTTAACTATGTAGGTTTGTACTACGTTAACAAATGTGGCTATAAAGTACAAGTTGGTATTGTTAAATTGCTTGACAGACCAGCATGATAGGAGGGAGACTTGAGCTGGAGCTGTTTATTCTGTGACATTTAGCTGCTCTGGAGCAAATTAAAAAGGTTACTATGAGAGAGATTTGATGGCTATACTCAGTTGGCAAAACGAGAGAGCAAAAACTAGTGACAAGTGGAAAATTTCAAGCTGAAGAAGTATGAAAAATGTTCGCAGCTTGGTAGATGCAGTGGTGGCTAACAGCAGTATTTTAGGGTTAATGCTGAAAAAAAAATACGTAAGAAACCTGGAGAGTCATTGCCCTTATTAAGGAAAGAGGTAAGCATGGTGCAGCATATTTTTTAACAGGTTAGATCAAAGAACAAATTTTGGTGATGACAGAAAAAAATCATTATTTTAATTATTATTTTTTTGAGACCACTTAAAATAGTATAATTTATACTATTTGTCTGGAAAACAAGGAAATATGTTCTTGTACATGTTTGTTTGCATGGTGGAGGTTTATATGTGTTTATAAAGGAAGAGTACGGAGAAAATCTTTTGAAAGGCGGTATATATCTTACTGTGGGAAATAACTTCCTTTTTACTATTGGCTGTATAGAACACTAATTGTGTTCTCTAGCATGGTTAATTCAGATAAGCATTAGAGATGTGTAAAGATATTTTTGTCTAAATAGTACGAAACTGAGCTTTTCTACTACATTTCTGTGAGTCTGGATTTTGTTTAGTTTGATCCCGTGAGGATAAGTTTTCTCAGGTATATCCAGTAGTTCTGCGTGAATTCAGATTGCTCATCAGTTAATATATAATGAAACAAATGTACCACACAGTATAAAGCTAGGACAACAAAAATGCAGTTGAAATTCAGAGAAATACAGAGACAGTGAAAAATATGAACTAATAAATCCTGCGTGAAAGCATCTAAATACTTAATTTTACTTGTGTAAAGCTTTTGTTTTGCCATGAAAAATCTAAAATATATGGCACTTTTGTATGTCTAGAATATAAATAATCTGATGACAGCATCATTCTAAAGTTCATGCATGTTTTTAAAATGATTTAGTTCTCCTATAGTTCTCAATTTTATCCAGATGCCTTATTCAGTCACACCAAAAGCACATTACTGACCATTTTATTTATCATTGTGTAAGTCTTCATTCACTTGCAAGTAGAACTGTACTATCTTCAGTTGAGCTGCATATCATACCTGTTTGGAAAAAGGTAGAGACTGGGGTGTTTTTGTGTTTCGGTCTAAAATTTCCGAGGATGTTTTTTCTTGAAATAGACTCGACAAAACAGAGTAGCAGGCTTCTGGCACAAATCCTGCACACTACATGCAATTAATGATTAATTCTTTCTTTATCTACTGGATTACTGATACTAGCATATCCACTGCTCTGATCTGTTGATATCAAGGGAATTTGCTTCTAAGTTTTATTTGTTTAAGCAAAATATGAAAATAGCCCCCAAATTTGTAATGAATTTGTAATTTCTCTATAGAGGAGTTAGTTCTCTTGCTTCGGAAGAACTTTTTCTCATTACTGACCGTGCACGGCATAGAGGAATTGAAGAAATGAAGAAAGGTTTTCCTTCAAAATTTATTTTCGTTAACACGAGTAATTCTTTCAAGAATTCAGTAGGTGGGACGCTTCTATGCAAAGAGATGTGGCAGAGTGCTGTGTGTGTGGGTACTGGGTTGTGGAGAATGCTCCAATTTTCTAATCTGTTTCTGACTTAAAATGTTTTCTTAGAGGTAATTATCCCCAATAAACCTGATCAAGGTACTGCTTGCATAATTAAAATATTTTCTTCATAACTACTTGTTTGAAAGACGTGGTTTTTTAATAGTTTCAGAGCTTATGACTAATTATTCATTTAGTTTTTGAAATTGCATGGGGACAGCATTTCGGTGGAAGAAGAAATTATCTTCAAGTGTATTTTCTAGTGTGTTAAAACCTTGCAGTGCTTTAAGATGAAAGCAAGGGGTAAGATTACATATTTAATTTAAGCATATCACATTTTTGAGATAATTTGTAACTGGAGATAACTGCCATTTTTTACTTATTTCCTTGCAGAATGATCAAAAGCTGTCATTGACAAACAAATCTATTTCTCTCTAGTGATTCTGAATGTATCAATCACACAGCTGTTCCACCTGCAGAAGATTCTATCTATTATCACCATTGAATTAACTTTTAGTGGTGCATACACTTGAGATATGGGCAGGTGTCTATCTGTTCGTTCCTTTGAGCTGGGCTAAAGTGGCCTTGCCTGTTACTTTATATCCCTACAGGTACCTGCCTGAAAAGGAGATGAAAAAGTGTTATTTTTGTGATTCTTCCATAATGAATCGCTTAAAAACAAATTTTAGCCAAGTTGTAAATGATGGATTTTGCACTCTCTCCAGCTTCTTGTGTTCCTCCAGATTCACAGTAAATTAGGTAGCTTAAAAAATGTGACTTCTGTGTGTGATTATTTTGAGTTGGTATCTCATGTCTTTGTTTGCATTCACATAATCATTACCAAAAGTTAGAAGGCCTAGCTTTTAGTGACATGATGTGTGAATGAATATATCACAGATTACTTTTGGAAAGAAACTGTCATTTTCTTTTTCAAAATTCACCTTTGCAAGGAAGGCAGCCTAATCTGCTTCATATAAACAGGCTATCATTTGGAGTACAGGATTTTAGAGATATATCATTTTTTGTACACTCTTTTCCAACCTCTTATTTATTAATATTGAATCAAATCTTAGTCCATGTAACTTGCTGCTGTATTGTTTAATTGAATGTAATTTCATACCCTGTGCAAGATTTTTTTTTAAGATTTTAACAATTCCCCAATAAAAATCTATTAATGAAAGATGACCATTTGAGATTTGGTGTACAAAATGAACTCAAGTTGTAAGCACTGACATGTTATTCAGCTTGAATCTTTTATTATTTTTTTCTTCAGACTTTTTGTATGTCAAGGGAAAAACATTGCTGTAACATGTTATGAAATATTGTGCCACATACACATAAAAATATATCATAGCTGGCATATCTGTAATTTAGTTGTAAGTATGAAATTCCTATTAGGAATCTATATACCATATTAGCAAAACAGTATCCATGCTCTGCTACATTATTTTGGTAACGTGATAGCTAGATTTGAAATAGAATCCAAAGGTCATAGTTGCCATCATATTGAGAATTATTTAATCGCATTTTCCTTCCTGTCACTGACCTCATCTCCAGCCATAACTACAACTGTCTACGCTGCAACAGGTGTGGAAACCCTCTAATATGTTTGTGCAATTTCATTTTCTAAACCTACAGTGAAGACAGTAGTTTCAGTTTTCAGACTGCATATCAGCTATTTTGTGGGGGCGGCACTAAAATAATCAAGTATTCGATTATTTGGGATTAGTAAATTCATTATATTAAATGTATTTTTCATATTTATTTTTCAGGTTGTATCTGACAATTATTGAAATTATATTAGTAAATACTAAATTTACAAAAACAACAGATAAAGACAACAATAAATTACAGTGTTCGTTCCCCACAAAAGCCCATTATTCCCTGCATTGCACTTCCTCACTGCCAGTAGCAAACTTTTGTTTGTAAACTTACTTTGAGTAAGTTACATAGCCATGTTCTATTTAATAATAACGGAACATAAAAATTTGTGTAAGGTTCAGGAGGGTTGAGCATTTGAATGTTTCTCGTGCTGAAAAAGAGAAATTCCTAAATTTAAACTGAACTGCTGTTTTTCTCCAAGCATCTGATTTGGAGTCCTTACTGGAGTAAAAGTTAAATTTACATGGGGTATAACTCAAGTAAAGTTGGGTTTAGTTTGACAAAGGCTATGCATAAACCAAAATTAACTTATGATAGTGATAGCACACAAAAAATATTGTATAAGTATTGGCACAGTATACATGGATGTTTGTGAGTGCTGAAGGGAGAAGAAGCTTCCAGTGATGGATTTTTTCATTTCAAAACAAAAGAACATAATTTTCTGATAAAAAGTTATGTGTGTAATATAAGAAATACAATCAGAATGGTGCTTTTGAATGTATTTGAGGTTTTGTGTGGTTTTTTTAAGGAGCAAACATCCTTTGAGAGAGTATAAACTCACCACAAAAACAGTGTAGATAGTTAAGTTCAAGCACAGAGACTAAGAATGATATTGTGAAATGTACGTTCTGGCCGTATCATGTACTTTGAGGAAGAATGTCTCCTTTGATAAAACTTTTTTTTTTTTTTTAAAAAAAAAAAAGGGTTTTCAGATACCGCTGTATACTGCAGATCTGAAGAATAATTTCTTTTAGAGAGTTTCCCAATTCTTATAAAGAAATGTCTTGCTCCCCATATTTCTAATATCTAATAGTAAGCTTAATTGGTAATTTCAGGAATGCTTAGACTATTCTAAGTTGCAGAAGTTTATTCATGAAATAAAATATTTAAAATCTTACTTAGTAAAATGCAGTCTTCTGTGTTGTGGGAGATTAAGTGTCAGTGAATTTATTTTTACTTCATATTTGTTAAATTTTATAAATGTGATATATTTATAATAGAATGCATTTTTGTGTTAATTTAAATATATACATATTAGAAACCAAATGTATTATGTCATACTTCATGACAACATCTTGTTATTTTTTGCCTAAAGTTAAGCTTTCATTTAGAGAAATAAATTTCTGTTTGGTACTGTTATTCCCCTCCTCCTCTGCAGGCCAGCCAGGTATTCAGCCCAATTTTTTTCCATGGTAATATGAAGCTTAAATTTAAGTATTATTGTGGGGAATGAGAACTAGTTTGCCTGTAAGTTGGTACTTGGTATTTAATTTTGTTCCCTGCTACTCCTTTTTGAGTTCTTTTTTCGTAGTTGTATTCTTGATTTGGAATGGCAGGTTCGATCTGATCTTCAGCCATCCTTCTCTTGTGGCTTTGAGCATCAAGAACATCATCGAAAGACAGGGTAGCACAAACTGTCACTCACCTTGTGTAATTATTACCAGTTTTATAATTATTACCAGTCTAGGCTAATTCTTGAGATCTGTAACAGATTTTAGAAGTAGGTAAAACTTCTGGGGAGAGAGGATACCTGAGAAAGGAAAGCAAGCCACTCTTTTACTCCAGATACACTTCCAGCCAACAGAGGCTCATACTCTGAAGGTTTCTTATAATCGTTGCTAGCAGACTAAGAAAATAGAGGAGAATCACAGAGTATATTGACAATATTGCATGATGATTATTGTAATGAATAATAATATATATGTGTATGTATGTATCTCCCAGGATAATTTTTTTTTAATATATATATAATTATCTTGTGTAATTTATAACTGGAATTTGATAGATTTCTAAATACTGAGTGCCAAGGCTGTGTAACTTCTGGGAAGAATAATGCAGAGGAAAACAACTTCAGATCACTTTTTGCTTTAGCGTTGTGTTTTAGAAATCACTGAGAGTGATTTTGGGGCCATGCAATAAGGGGTTACATCATGCTTTCCCCAGTCTATCTGCCATCCATGGTACCAAATGTACGTTGGGAAAAAAATACTGAGAGATTTAAAAAAAAAAAAAAAAAAAAAAAGCTATACAAGGAATATAACGACTGATATTATAGAAACTGGGTATTAGCTTTCTCCTATGTGATCCTTTTGGTTGCTTTCCATGTGAACAGAAATCTTACATCATAAAGATTAAAGTTCAAGCCTTCTTACTTGGCAGCAAGGACTGTCAACAAGAAAGGCATTCATTATTAATAATGAAAAAAAGTCATATCATTTTTCATCTTCCCAGGGAGGAAAAGGACAAAGAGACATCAACACATTAAACTGTGTAGCTAACCCATTCTGTCCTCCCTAAGCCATAGTAATGAATGTGATATATGCAGGCAGAGACAACATACACTGCCAAAACATGTATATTTGTCATACAATACAGCTTTCCTTTTTGGTTATCCTAGTGAGAAGCAATATTTGTTTAAACAGGAAAATGAATGTATTTTCCAGCTGTGAATTCTGTGTCAGGGCAGCGATTTTCAATGATTTTCGTCTTAGTTCCTGGGTGTTTTCTTCATAATTACATAGATAATGTGTCATTTTTGCATTTGAGGTTAGTTAGATAATCTGAATTCAGAGCTTCTATACAGATTAGTTATTTCAGTCCAGGTTAAGTATCTGGGTTTGTTGTTAATGAATACAATTTGAATACCTCACCTCTGTTCTGAACTACAGTAGGATAAATACATAAATAGATATTTTTTTTAATAGAGGAAGATATTCTGATTAATATGCATACTAAAAAAAAGCATCCGGATGCTTTCTTCTGGGTTTTTTTTTTGGTTTGTTATTTTTTTTAACTAAGTGGCTTTTGTTTAATTACGTGTAAGAAGGTTCCCAAGTATATAGAGAGTATTTAGGGGGAAGCATTATGCTTCCTAGAAATATTTCTAGGAGATACAATCAAAAGCAAGTTGTATATTGCAATCTTGAAAACATCCATTCCAGATCTTTTGAAATGAAAGAAATAAAAATACTTACAGTTTTGGAAGGCAACTAAATGTTACGTAGTTAACATGTTCAAGAAAAAATAATTGATACTTACGGTATGTTACCAGTGTTGCTTCTATATAGAATTTCTTAAGGGACACAACCATCAATGTTTTCTAAAAAAAACGTTAACTGTTATGAAGCTAAAAGCAAAACGTTCTAGTGAAATTAAACTGAAGCACAAGAAAAAATGGTCAACTGGTAGTAAAAAAAAAAAAAAAAACCAAAACAAAACCAAACAACCATTAATACTCATTAATATTCAGCTTTATAAATTCTGTACCTAAGGATACATTACTTAGGAAGCATTCACTTCATACTTTGGTCTTCATTTTGTACAATGTTCGAAAGTACTTTTGTTAAATGCATGCTATTTGACTGTACAGGCAAAGAAAACATACACAGCTGGAACGATACCAAGTGGTAGTGTGTATCTTTAGATGCAAAGTTCATTTGATGGAACTGTAACGATGACTGAGAAGCCGTTTGGAGTGTAGGTGATGGACACATCCCCAGTGGTGTCACAGAAGGGATAACAAGAATTACCGAGGACTGAGTATAGATTCAGGACCGCTGCTTCACTCCATGTGAAGTGTCTGCTGCATTTTTGGAAGCATAAAGCCTGCCAATTCTTAACCTATTTCATATTGGTGCGTGCCTATGACTAAGGGTCTATCAGCCTAGTATCATATCTTTACCTCCGAGGAATGACCTTTGGTCGTCCAGTCATAATGATTTATTGCTTGGGAACAAAACCTTCTTGTTACAAAGAAAGCCAATGTCTCTTCTAGCATTATTTTCTTCTGTTTGTATGTTATGAATGAGTAGTAGAGCCTTGTGCACTGATGGTTCCTCTGATTCTCAAAACCAAGTGAGTCTTATGAAATCCACTGTGTATTTTGACACAAGTGAGGTATGATAAACATTGCCAAGGGGGCAAGCAAGATGCATCAGCCTTTCAGAGCCAAAGCTGGACAATGCTGAGCTGGCGGTAGTCCAGCTGTCTCTTTTTCACACCAATGAGATAGTGAGGGATCTGCAACACTTTATTAGATTGTGTCCAGAAATGTGAAATTCATTGCAGTTGTTCAGTTATGTGAGAAAACAGCTAAAGAAATGGAATATTTGTGTTGTAGGGTTTGTTTTTTTTTAATTAAAAAGAGGAAAAGAAGAAAATTCTTAATAGATTCTAGCAGTCTTTGATAGGTGACCAGAGAAGGTACTTTTTCATGAACATGGTTTTGGGTCTTTAAAATCAGTCTGAATACCTGCTCAAATTTGACCAAGTAACACCTATTAAATAACTCCTAGAGGTTAATGTTTAAAATCTCAAGATTTTGCCCCTTCTGAGCATCTCACCCATCCTGCTACAGATCAGGCCATGTGTGCAAGTCCTGTAAGAACAGCTGACTGTTCTGCCCCCGGTTCTCAGTTTCAAGGCATCTGACAGAGCTGTACGCAGGCTGTCCCAGTGCACCCTGCAAGCTTGGGTGTGTAAGGGGTGTTGAGCTAGACTGGAGCAGGGCCCTGGAGCACAGGAGGGCCTGGTGTCTCTTTGGTTCCCTCCTGCTGTCACTGAAGCTTTGTAGAGGATGTAGGTGTCCGATTTTGTTGGAGCAGGGGTGAATGCTAGGCTAGAGAACAAAAAAGAATGAATGAAGACAAGGAACCCAAGGTTTCTTATTTTGTGATTCAGTCATTCCAGTGGGACTTAGTGTGTTATTTCAACTCCACATATGCTGCATTGAAAGAGGGTCAAGGTGTGTTGGGGGGAAGATGTATGTAATAGAATAATTAGGATGCGCGAATTCACATTACACAGAAAAACTTAGTTCTGATGTTTCATAGGCTTTGAGTGTTTAGTCCACAATCTTGGTAATGTATGTAATGTACTTTTGTCAGTTATATGGGAATGTGTTGATATATAAAATCATTTAGGGGTAGGTATGTTTGACAAAAGTAAAAATATTAAAAAATTAAAGTTTCTCCAGTAATTGGGACTAACGATGTGTGTAGAACTCAATTTTGTTGATCAGACTTTTATTTTTAGCTTGAATGGAATAAATGAGATCCAGAGCAAGCTCAGAATTGATCAAATACTTCTTTGCGTGTAATATTTTTCAATGAAGGTAAATGCTAAGAAGAAACTATTAACTCAGATCAATTTTCCATGTAAAGTATTAGCATTTGCAGTTTGTTTATGATTTCAGAGGAGGGGTATAAGTTTTCTTTATATCAATATCATGTACCATTACAGAGGCCAAAGGGTGGGGTTTGGTTTATTGTTCTATCTGTTGGTAATACATTTCATAAATCCCTAACTATCAATGATTTTTCTTAAGCATTCTTTAAAAGCATTTCTGTAGACAAGCTGATACTCATAAACAGGATTAAAATGGCTGACGAATTACGCAGCAGGGCTGTCTTGTTTCTTGACTAAGTCTATTTTATGGCAATTGAATTATTTTGGCAAGATTTAGGTAAATTGTTAAAGTTTGCTTTTCTTCAAAAGTGTTTCTTTCCATATTACTTCAGTCTTGAAAATAATGTTGGCTTTTCAGCAATAGGTTCCGAAATATTTAAGTAAGAACGATGAGTAAATGAAAGCACACCTTGACTTTGTGTTGAGACTTTTTTTTTTGAGGACTAGTGGTGTGAATCGGGTATAAATGATTATCCAGTCCTTGTATTGCCTCCTGTTTTAGTAATATTATTGCAGAAATTGGTTATTTTATTTAGTATTTTTATTGCAAAAACTAATAAAATGAGATTTTTTTCATGTATTTTAACTTGAAAAGCATCACCAAATCCTTGAGAAAAATGTTCCTGCTAACTTTCTTGCAGCAATGCAGGTGTTTTGTGTTCAGAGAGCCCAGGACTGCATTCACTGAGTGTTCAGACTTCTAATAGTTTCAGTGAATTTGGCTCACAACAAATGGAGGACAGAACAATATTAGAGATTTTTTTTTACTGTTTGTTATTTCTAGTCTAGCTGCTGATTTTAGTTAATCTTGCTTTTGGTTTTCTGCTGTTTTGTTTGTCTGTGAGATCTTGAAGTTGCTGTGTCTGGAGATAGTCCAGTGAGTCCTTGCATCTAATTTTGTTCTTAACTATTCTGTGTTCCAGTGGAGACAGTTCAAATATTTGATATTTTACCTTTTTATTGATATGTAAAATTCTTACATCCCAGCAATGTTTCTTAGCAGAATTAGGGAATGCAATTTTGGTACCAGTAACATCAGCTTCTAGTAAAAATTCAAGATCCAGTACTAAACCCACATCTATTATACACATCATGTAGCTGATACAGTAAGGTATGAGCTACATCTCAATAAGAATTGAGATTGTCTCTGGAGCAGGGAGGTTATTATATTCACAGTGAGCTATGCTCTGTCTCTTTAGAGTTCACTTTCAGGTAACTGGATGGCACTAAACACTTGTAATTAGATGTGAAACCCTTTGTGTGTAGGTCACCTGGCTTATGTTGACTGAGACCTGATGTTAGCACCTGATGACTGTTTAGTGCCCTGTATGAAATTCACAGCTGGTCTCAATTAGTCTCCTGCAGTAGAATTATCTTCATCACAATTGGCACCTGTGATGGCAGCCTCAGGGGGAGGCCAAAGGTTTGAAGAGGATAGAGAATGATCATTCTGAGAAGCAGTCCTTACAGGTTAGAGTTGACGCAAATACATGGAAGCATTAGAACTTGCACTATGCTGTGTTAAGGAAGAATAGGTATGTTGGTATCTGATGTAAATAATTTGGCAATTTTAATTTAATTAATTTTTTATTTTAACTTTACCTCTTTAATAATGCACAAGATGTATACAGGATGGTACTTTTTATTTGATGTATGTGCTTTGTGGATATAGTAACATAACTTAAAGAAAAAGTGAGTTACATACAAGGTCTCAGCTTTGTATTGCTTTGAATGGCCACTTCAAAAACATGTTAGTATCTACACTTGTCCATCCCCCATCCCTTCACTTAAATGCAGTATTTACTAATTAATAAGGTTATCTGTTTGATGTATTCTTTTCTGCCTTTTTTGAGTGGAAATTCTGCATGTGTTTTGGAGAAGATCAGTACATTTTGTACATTGTATTGTTTACATGCAACATGACTTCTATGTTTTGAGCTGTCTTTCTTTGGAAATGTTCATGTTTCAAAGGACATAAAGGAGGTGAAGGCCCTATCCAAAGTGAAAGGTTGTTTGATGCATGAGTAGAGCATTGGGAAATCCGGTTGTAGATGTGTGAGATAGAATATTGAAAGGGGTCTCAGAGAAAGTAAGGAATGTCAGGTAATCCATGTGTAAATGTTGAACAGGAGTAGATTTTAATGCCGAGCCTTGAATGGTCTGAATCCTGGGGGACGAGAAACTTGAACTTTATGCAGAAAGCAGAAGTCGTGGGGATAGTGCCAGAAAGCAGCAGAGGGGAAAAAAAAGAGTGAATTCAGTGTTACTAGTGTGGATTTCATTGGATAAAAGAAGATCAGGGAGGAAGGAAGTAGAAGTAGAAGAGGTGAAGGGTGGTCACCATAACAAGGGAGAATTGATTAGTGTTGATGAAAGCAAACAACTTCTAGAGAATATTGTAGAAGAATTTGCAGACTGTAGTTATTAGCTGAGGAAAAGGAAGACTCAGAGGTGTTGAATGTGACACCTTATCAATTGAAGTAGGAAAAGATAAAAAAAATAGCAATTAGAGTGTGAAGAGAGGAGGGAGCTGATGCTGTACTCAGGAGCAGTCCTGATAGAGGTTACACTAATGAAGTGATTGGAAAGGTAGTATGGAGAGGACAGGATCCCGAAGGATTCTGGAAAAAAACGTTTAGAAAAAAGCAACTGCTTCGTTCAAAACCAGCAGATAGAATAAACTGGAAAAAAAAAAAAAGAGACACAAAATTGACTCTGTATATAAAATTGAACTTTCTTACACAGGACTTCTGTCCCTGTTTCAAGGCTTAATGAGCAGACCTATATAGACAGCTTTGTATCAATTCCATATGCAAACCTGTCTTTATGCCAAAGCATGTAATTTTGCAAGGGTTATATAGAGCCAAAATGCTTAAGTTTAAAAAAACCCTCCCAAAACAAACAAACAAAAACACCAACAACAAAAAAACCCACCCAAATCAAAACAATTAACCCTTCTCCTTATAGATTGTGGCATAGGAGTGAAGTTGGATCATGGCATCTGGTGTCTTTCTGATGGAATTGTCTTTTGGAGAGCATATAGTTGGCTACTTTGGAAAGCCTTTATAGTGCTTCAGCGTAAACTGAACCTCAAAGCTACAACCCACTCCATTTTAATTCTCCTGAGCTGCATCTTCATCTCTTTGGATGAAGGTGCGTATTTGACTAGAACCCTTCAGGCTTGGCCATAAGAATTTGAAGATGTTTTAGTTGACAGATTGAAAACCACAAGAAAGAATTAGAGATGAAGGGCTAGATTTTGAAGAATCATTGAGCTAAATTTAAAACTGACTTAGTCCATCTCACTGGATAGTGTCAAAATGAGGAATGTTTTTAGCTTTACTGGTAGATGATGATAAATAAAGTCCTCAAGGGAGCTTTGGAGGTATTGTTCATTGAACTGGAGGGATCGCATACTCATGGGGAGCGGGCAGGCTGTAAACTGTAAGCAAAGGACAGGGGAAGTGGAGACTTAGAGATCCAGCTGCAGTTAATGGAGGATTTGTTGTTTGATAAATGAGCATGGTAATATTTACCTGCTGTACATTAAAATGAGCTGCTGTATTGTGGACTAAGTCTGGTGGATTTAGATTTGGGCAGAATATATGAGAAATACACAGCTGCAGACAGACTAACAAAAAGAGAAGTGATTTCATCGTAGAGGGAAACTGTTAATTTCATTCCTACAGAGAAAAGATACAACCTTTACATAATAGTATAATTATCATTTATTCTCCTTCTGTGATCTGACATTTTAAATTTTTTTTGTTAAGATATTAATAATCTTTCACAAAACCCTAAAACTTCAGCAAGATGTGTTTATGCTTCCCTACTATGTGTACTTTATAATTGCATTTGGTTTGGGTTTTTTTAACTTTTATTACTGCCATATGAAAACAAGCTCTAAATTCATGTGCTCCTACTGCTTATTTTGCACTCCAAGTTAAATTCTTTCATTGTGATTTCATAACAGCAGCAAAGTGTGATGGTACAAATCAAGGAGCAAAAAATTGGGGCAAACATTCTTTGATTAATTAATTTATGTGAAAATTTTAGTTTAAAATATGTATATTTGATGTGAACAGAAGAGATTGTAGTACTGCAAGTGACTTGTGTCTATATAAAATAAGAAAACAGAATTTTGTATAAAACCAAATTTGGGTGAAATATATATATATAAGTCCTTCCTGTTCAAATGGTCTCTCTTTCTCCTATCTGATCCTTATCAAACAGCCCAGAGTGGCAGCAGGCAAAGGTAGGCTTCATCGCTTTAGATAAAACTGTAGATTTTTTTTTTTTTTGAGTGCTTTGTAGCACTCCCATCCTACATACTGAAGCTTTAAACTACTTAACAAGTTGTACACAATTTTCTGTGATAAATACTCGTTAGTTTCTTTTTAAAAAAAATTCTGAGTTTCTTAATTTAATTCTGAGTTAACTTTCTAAGGGTCATATTGTTATGTCTTTTCATCTGGAATTTTGGAAAGAATATTACAGGGTAACACTACGAGTGACATACTGATGTCTTCTTGTTATTATTAACTTAAATGGTAACTAAATAATAACCTAAATGGTAACTATTATAGCTGGACCCTTCAGTCAAAGTGGTTCTTTTGTGAAGCAGGCTTGTACCAGTGTCTCGGATTTAAAGAATGTCTGTGTATGTCTGTTTGAAAAAGTTTATTTGGTGTCGTGACAGTAGTGCATGGTGGGTGAGAGCACCCTGTGCTACCTTTGTGCTAGGTGGGGTGGGAGTGGGATTGACAAAAGGTTTTGCTGCTCTGTTTCCCTGCTTCTTGAGTCTGTATTCAGAAGCTAACAGTTTAGATTAGATAAAGCTGCTTTCGTTTTTTTTTTTTTTTTTTTTTCCCCTCCTCCCCTTCCCCCCCGAAGAAGTAATTGCACATCATCTTAAGCTTTCCTGAATCAGGGCTGCTGCACTCATTGCTTGCTCCTCTGCATAGTGCAGTCCTTTGTTCTGGCAATGATGCTTGTGCCATTGGGTGAGGAGTGCTTTCTGAAAGCTTTTGCTACTTCAGTTACCAGCCATACTGTCTTTCCAGTTGTCTGGCAACTGAGTCATTTGTGCCAATGACTAGCATGAAAAGTGGATGGGAACATCTGGAAGAGAGCAAGGGTGATGGCGATCCCCAAGTAATTCAAGGTGCTTTGGAACCTCATCCTGTGCCTCCAGTGCACTATTGTGGTTAGGCGTAGGCATATGTTTTTGAGATGCAAGTCTCCTGATAAAATACTTTTTTCTACCCTTTATTTACTGTGCAAATTGCATAGCAGGTTCAGTTACACCATCAAAAATCGGGTACAGCTATTTTAGTATCTGGTTTAAGCCGAGGCTGGTATAACCTGCGTCTCCACTAGATGGAGTTCCTGGTATAGCTGTTCAGGGAGCTCCGGCAAAGAAAACCCTCCGAGTGGAGACCGGCTCTCGGGTGCCAGGGGACAAAGAGGAGTCTTAGGCTTGGATGCTAACCTTGCCTTCTATAGTGAAAAATCACGAGTGAATCTCCTGATTTTTGAAGAGATACACTGGTGTAAACTAGGATAAAACTGAACCAGGATCAGGTTGTTAGGCCTCTCGTCTTTCCATACTCTCCTGCCCCCGATGTCCCTCCTCCTTCCTTTCTACAGAATATCTAGATACTGCAGGCCAGGAAAATAAGACCTGTCAAGGAACATACGGCTTCTGTTTGGAAGCGTCTCTAACTCTTTAAGGGCTGAACTATTTTATTTATTTATTTATTTACCTTCCCCACCCCAAACACATTGGTGGGGAAAAAGGGCTCTTGGCTTCTCATGTTGTGCAAAAATCTAGATAGTTAATTTTGAATGCTTATGAATTATCTATTAAGTGGTGCTGAAGAGGTTAACTGTACTACAGAGTCTTTGTAGACATTGCATATGAAATACTGGAGAAGTCAATGGACATAACACAGTGCTTAATAGAAACAGAAAATTAGTGATTCTTATTTGCCTGAGGTAAGCATGAGCCTCTGTAATGTCTTGATCTTTGTGCAAAGATCTAGCAAGAAGAGCAATCTTAACAGAAACCTTAAATTAGAAATAGGGATTTCCATGACAAGAAAATATCACTGGAAGGAGGAGACGTCACCCATTAATTGAAAAGAATAAAGGGAAACAAATTATTTAAAAACATCAGTGATATTTCCCTAGTTTATTTTAAAGAAACTGTAACAGGCATATATAAGAAAATAGAATACTCTGTGGAATAAAGGCAAAGATATTAATGATTGCTAGTAATTTGTCAAAATTATGTTAATGCAGCATTCTATTTTTAAGCTCATAATACGCTGCTTTTCCTGGTTTGAAGTCCTGGGAGCTATTTTTTCATGTGGTGTTAGAAAAGGAGTTAGAAAGGACTGCACTACTATTAGCTGCTTTACCACTTGCCTGAGTTATTTTTATACTACATCAACCATTTTATAACATGGAGAGGAAAATGCATTCTTCACATGGATAACGGTAATATGCATGTGAAGATTTTATATTTTTTTTTAATGCTTGACATCTGGAGGCATACAGTCTATAATACTGTATGCCTTCTATTTGTGTAAACTTGTTAGTGTAGGGTACTACTTAGACAAGTTTGAAGTGTAAAATGGTGTGTGGTCTTGCAGGTGATCTCTTTCAGATCTTTTTTTCCTTGATGGAAAAGGTTTGACTGATTAGTCAGTCTGCTGTGGTAATTCTAAAGCTTAATTTTTAGGTTGAATTTTTGTAAATGTGGAATTTGAACTCAAGTTTTGAGATGTAGAAGTTGACTGCCAGATCACAATAAATTGAGTGGATGCTTTTAAATGGAGCATGTTATACTAAATAAACAAATGCGTTGTATATGAAAGAGTGTTTTTGTATTTGTACATCAGCTGTGTGAGAAATGCTGTTGGTTCTCTTTGCTTTGTTTCAGAGATTCTTTGATTTCATGTTTTTATTTGCATCTTTGCTGTTAGTATTTTTTAAATGGCACTGTGGAAAAACTTTTTATTTCTACATCTCTAACTGAACTCCTGTAGAGGCCGATTTAGGTTGTGTAGATTGGTAGCCTCCTTTTGTTTTGAAAAAGGTTCGTAGTAGTAGTTAATTGATGTCTAATTGGCAATGTCAGCAACTGAGTGTGGGATAACTGAGTTCAGTTACTGACCCAACAGAGCAGCACTGAGGCAACTGGAAGATGTCATATCCTGTAGGTGAAGTGGGCTTTGCAATTGCACACATTGATTTTTGTAGAATAAGGGAAAAATCAAGTTTTTAATAATTTGCAGATGAGCTACTGATGGGGCATATGCTGTTCTGTGAAATTGCGTAGTAGTTATAGCAATACTGTCACTGTGCATGAGGATAGAAGGTTAGATTTTCTACAGTCATTCATGTACCTTTGGCAAATTTGTGGTGGTACTTAGTGTATATATAGCCATAACCTGGAATGCGGTTATGATTGATGGGTTGGGTTTGGTAGAAGAGTGCGTATAAACAAGGAAATGGCTTTAAAGAAGAGACATTGATTTTATTTTTATAAAAATAAAACACATTTTGTTACCTTTTTTCTTTTTAGACATAATGACAAGTTATCCTTGGAAGGGATGAATATTGGTAATGACTTTCCCCTGCATCTCTTGAAGTAGCATATATCAGGCTAAAGAATTGTGTTTCTTAGGTCTCTTACAGTACTGAATTATGTATGTTTATCTGTTGTTTCTCTGTGTGTAGATGATTTGAATAGTTAAAACATTGATGTTCTTGTTTTAATAATATGAATATACAAATGTAAGGTATTCATAGTATTTGTGGGTTGTATTTTTCTTACTTTGAAATGTGTGAAAATTACGGACAAAAGACCAATGAGAAATTTACTTTTACAATTAAGATTGGCTACGTTTACACTACTAAATTCTCTTGAAGTAATTGTTCAACACACAGCTTTTAAGGGTTTAATCTGTTTTATGGATGTCATTTTAGCTGTAAAATAGTGCAATAGACAGAAGAAACTTTGCTTGACTATCACTATGTTCCAGAACTTCACTTTGGGAAATTGAATAGACTTATATAGTTCCAAACTGTTTGGCTAGGAAACATGCTGCCTTTGATTTTGGCATTATGTGGAACGAGTTGGTTATTTGCCTCCTTGCATAACGTATTTGTTTTTCATTAAGCATTCTGATAAGGTCTTATTAAAGTACCATGTATTATTTATGGTATTTCATATGAAAATGAGCTGAAGGGAAAATTCTATCAGCTTGGGGCATTTGCAGAATAACAGCCTTTCTGTGCTAGGGGAAAAAAAAAAAAAAAGAAGAAAAGCATGACATACTCCTGTCAGAACAGGAGACTGCTTAAGGCAGAAAGAATGAGAAAGGGCATAGAAGAGAGTTCATTCCTCCTTCTCGCTCTCTCTTGCTCTGTGGTGTGTGGGGCTTTTTGTTGGTGGTTTGGTTTTTAGTTTATTGTTTGGGTGTTGGTTTGGGGGTTTTTTGTGTGTGATAATCTGTGTTCTGTATCTGGGCTGTTCTAGTAGATCAGTTCATGATAAACTGCAAAAGCATGGATGTTTCCTAAGCCAAAACCAGTCCCTGTCTTGTAAGTTTATGCATGATTGTTTTGGTGTTGATTGCTGAGTTCTAAATGCATTGGTTTTGTTGCATTGACTGCTTTTGAGAAAGAAAATTATGTAATAATTGATTCTGCTGGAAAATTTTCCGTTTTGCATGAAGAAGACTTAGTGGATCTAAATCAGTCTCTGAAGCTTGTGTGGGTGCAGGTATGTGCGCGCACATGTAGAATGAAAAAGAATATTTATTTTTTTTTATAATACATCGCCTGAGTTGCAGTGACGTGTTTTGTATCTGTTTCCAGTTAAGCAGGGACTATTATTTGTTTTTAAGGGTAGCTCTTAATATCAAACCAGTTACGCTGTTGATGAAATAGACCTCTCTTTCATGTGAGTTATTTATTTATTGTTGTTAACATTAAACTCTTGATCCAAGATGTATTTTTGTGGGAGTTAGATATCCTATAAAAGAGATAATTTTAAAATCTTCTGCAGAGTCTTTTTAAAAGGAACCCCTTCAAAACCTCAGGTGTTGCTTTGAGGTTTGACCTTCTTCCCTGAAGAATTAATATTTAATTCATTTGTCAAATTCTAATTAAAAATAGTAGTATCTTCTGTTATACTTGAGTTGTATCTAAGAAAAAAGAGACCTGTAATATAGGACCTCAAGGACAAGCTGTGATATAAATTATTTGATTTGCAGGTCACATCCTACTTTATTACATAAAGACTAACTAGATCTACTAATGAATAATTATTACTCCATAAAATAAGGGGGGGGGGGGGGCGGGGTGGAGGGGGAAGAGAAAAAGCCTGCAAGAGTGGAATACTAATTTGAGGTATCACTCTCAAAGTAAAATGTAAACATTAGATTCTGAAAACTGCAAATGTAATTTTTCCATGTAACCTGATAGGGCAGTCCTTTATGATAGGTTGTCTATCTGTCAAACAAATTTGTAATTTTAGATGTAATTTTAGATGAGATGGAGTTTAGACCTGCTTCCCTCCCCCCAGTAAAGTAGACACAGTGTGCCATGGAATTTTGTTTCATTCCTAGTGTTTCTGCTGCACTGGTTACACAAATGTTTCACAGTTTCGCTGTAATGCTTTTATAGGCTTCTCTGGGAAAGTAGATGGTGAATAAAATGTAGATATCAAATTAATTTGTATTTTAAAAAAGCTCATTTACTGATAGCACTGTATATTTGCTGGAATCCTCTTGAATAGGCAAGATTCTTTCCCTTCCCCACTTTGTGCTTCATACTTTTCTTCTTAGAAGGGGAAAGCCCTTTTTATGTCAGGTGTGAGACCTGGGCGGGGGGGGAGGGGAGGTGGAAAAGTGTGTGTGTGAGTGTGTATGCGTGCGTGCAGAATCATAACAGGCATTCAGTCCCAGCTGGGCAATGACACTAATTGCCCAGATCTCACGGATGCCTGTGATGCAGCACGCTCACTTTCTCTCCTTCCCTATCCTCTCCAGGGATTTTTAAAATGCAGTATTTGAATTTTGGTGAGTGGTAAAGACCCTGCCCTAGGACCCATTTGACAAATGAGAAGCTGTGCAGCATCAGCACCAGCCGACTGAGCCTCACTGAGTCAATCTCTCTCTCTACTAGTCAGCAGCTACTGTTGTGAGACAAGCTTCAGCTCTCTCTGTCATTGAGGAAGTTCCATTTGCTCATCAATAGGCTGCAGGCTGTGTCTTCTTTTTTTCCTCTCTGTTAAAAATTCGTAGTTTAAATCTACCAAGTTGCCTTAGCTGACAAATGAATGTAGGGATCTAGCGCTGGGAAAAAAAAAGGCATTCAAGAAATACTTTCTCGCTTAAATAATCAAAAGGAAAAAAACCGTAGTGACAAGATAGGGCAAACGTGCTTGCATGCAAGCCCCCTCACTTGTTCTACGTAGACTTCAGAGCAACACCATGCAGCATCCCCTTACGGGTGCAACCTGCGTGGCACTGCCGAATGTGGGCATGTGTCCCCAGCTCTCCTGTGCCTTGACTTTTATGTACTTACAGCAGGTAAGTTTGCTTAACTTTTTCCTTTCCTATAGTGCCTGCTTTGTCAGCATCGTTTGGGGGATTTGTAATCTTGGAGATATTTTTTTGCGTGAATAGACTGTATAAATGTCTCCCACTGTGTGGAGTGAATGTTGTGCCTGTACTTAAGAATGGTGAGAGTGAGTAGAAAATATGTTTAGTTTTTGTTAAAACCTTTACATGTCTTCCCCCCCCCCCCCCAACAATGCCTTTATTGATGCTGTTTATAGATATTTAACACAGTACTTTGACTGCATTTCTTGTGGATACTGTAGCAGAGTTTCAGCCATAAAGGACTGCTCTTTATTCACTTGCAGGCATAAATTATACTTCTAATGTAAATGTGCCCAATGGCAATTTTGTTTAAGCCTTCTTTGAAGGCAGGAATTTTAAGTCTGTGTGGAAACGTGCTGCTGATTAAAATCAAGCTGATTTTTAGTTCACCAAAGAAAAAGAAAAAAAAAAAAGATAAAGCTTTATCTGTGCAGAATTAACACTTCTATCACTGAAGTATATTGGAATGGGGTTAAAAAGAATCTTCTGATACCAGCAAAATGATAGCAATATCTAGTCCATTTTTAAGATTTTTTTTTTTTCAATTCATTTCATATAATTTTTGCTTCTAGGGTTTTTTAAGTATTTTCACCCCTCTCCTTCCCAAAATTATTTACTAGTTGGTACTCTCTCTCTGTTATAACATGAAATAAATAACTGGATAATAACACATTATTTTTTTAAAACTAGTATTTTGGAATCATCGTTGTATTCTATTTGTCTATTTTGTAACTAAGTCTACCGTTACAGAGAGTCATCTAGTAAGTATGGAGAGCCAAGACAGAAATATGTTATCATGTGAAAATGATTAATCCTGTTTATTCTGTTACTTTCTGCTGAAACTTGAGGGGAAAAAAATTCTTGTGCCTACTGTAACAAATAGGGGCATTTCTTCTAACTTCCACTAGAATAGTTTATATGCATATTGACTTCCATGAAACAGTCTCTAACTTTATTTCTGTATTTACAAATGCCTGAAAGATGCTTTACAGTATTTCTTCTTGTTCCTAAAGATTAAATAAAATAGATTTAAAGCTTATTTTTATTTCAGAATATTTGTTTTCTATTACTGATGGAAGAACAAAACTCAAGTATTTGCAGGATACCCTTCTGTAGCTTTTTTTTTCTTCTTCAGTAGTGTAGTATAAACCATTTCTGCTTTACAGCATAGGAGTGCATAATAAAAAATTCTTGTATACGCCCTAGATTATACATGTATGTGGAAGGGATTCATATGTCTGCAATTAAAATTTGCATCAGATAAATATGATATATTTAATATTTAAATAAATTGCATGTCATAATTAAAATGTATGTTCTTAGTAGTTCTGTATTCCGGATACGTTTTGTAAATGACATTTATAGATCAGCTTTAATGATCCAGTGTGACTTGTGCACTTACTGGTTTTATACAAAATGTACTCCTGTATTTTGTTGGATTTCTTCCTTTGAGTTTGCCAAACAACAATCTGTATATTAGAGATCCAGCTTTTGAAAAGAAAAATGTGAATTAAGGTGAGAGGTCAACGTGGCCACACAAGGAGCTGATAAAGGATAACATAAAGATGAGGTTAGGTGCTATAATAACCTTCCTCTGTGAGCTATTGCAGTATCATTATGCAAACTCATCTATAGTATGGCACTGCTTTAAGGTTTAAGAAACTGTGCAACCATAATGATTACTTTAAAATAGTGAATTCAATTCCATCTATTCCATTTGAGAGAAAGATGAGAAGTGATTGCTAATGCACTTTACAAAGTGCTGTATCTAGTGGATAATTTTTAACTCTTTAAGTGGGTTAACTGCCACAATGAAAGTATCTTATTTTATTTTAAAGCGTTGGCTTTATCATCTGGTTAATCCTATTGTCAGTTTAGAATCACAATTAAAAAGTCATCTGAATTCCTGATGATAATTGGCAGGTTCAGAATTCTGTGCTTGTTGCTTCTTTTGGTTGCTGGTTGGCATTTTAGTTATTCTGGATTCCTAGAGAGTCAGATAATTATCTTAATTCAGATACGAGTTGTTATTTTATGTATTTGGTTAAGTATTTCTTTAGAAATGTTACTTGATTTCAATATTATTCAAGCAGAAAGATAGTACTGTAGTGGAATTGCCTACATAGCGAACGTAGCATGGTTCTGGTTTAAAATAGGAAAGGATAAGAAGTGTTTTATATTTTTGAAAACATTAATAAACTTTTACCATGACAGTCTACTTGTTTTTCTTTTCCTATTTTTTCTATATCTGATAATTTCTAGCAAATCTACAAAAACACTTACGTTTTGTATGTTTACTGCTATTTCGGTGAAACTGAAAATGTTTTGCTCGCTCAATAAAGTTGTCTGTTGATCTTAAATACTGGTAACCTAAAGGCTTTATCTGGCAACTTAATAACTAGTGATTCCCCCCTGTCTGTGGACCCTGTGACCAGCGGTATACAGACATTATGTGAGCTTATCGAGTGGAGTATTTTTTTCCTTTAAAAATTGCACTTCAGATATGTCTGCTCACTTGCACCTCAATTAAAATGAAATCAGACATCTGTATTACAACTGAGCTCTCTCTCAGTTGTTAAACTTCACTTTCTATTTAGAATCTGTGAAAAAAATTATTCTCTATTTTTGTGTCTATCTGCTAAATACGCTAGTGTTCTGTCACATTTAAGTCTTATAATTGGATATATGTTTTTCCTGAAAGACTATAGCAGGCATTACGTTCTTCTCAAGATGGGCAAACCAGTCTTTCTGTCAATAAGTATTTGCGTAGCCATGAGGATGGTGGTTTTCTATGAAGCTGTATTAATCATTTGGGAAAATCTGTTTTGGTAGTCATTTAAAATTAGCCATTATTTATTTGCTAAACTAACACCACTTGGTCAGTTTGTTTAGTATAAATGGATAAATTGTTTTCCACAGTGTACCCACAGAAGTGCTCTACTACTTTTTCTCCAGTGTTAGAAACTTAAATATGTGCTCTGGTATCTTCCAGACTACACATGTATATAAAGTTTTAAGAGTGAGGAACTGAATTTTTTTAAAACAGTTTGTGCATACAAGATGCTTTACCTAAAAACATTTAAAGCTTAACTGTTGAAAATAAGTAAAGTACAGAGGCCTAGTTCACGTTATAGATTAACTGTCAATAAGATATTCACTTGAAAAAGCCAACAAAAACTGAAGGATGCTTCCGAGTTAGTTGAGCTATTTGAAATGATGTGAAATTATTTGGATGTTTTCTTACTAAGATGCTTCTAACTTTAGAAATCCAGGAAATGTTTTCAAACAACATTAAAACCAAAATGGTTGTATCAGTGTCAGCAATGAACGGGAGGAGGATATATGGTTTTGATTTGGAAGTTTTACTGCATCATTAAAAAGATAGGGACAGTTGGGAAAAGCATGGATGCATTTGTGTTAGAATTTTACCTAGTGTCAATATTTAAAGATACAGGAAAGGGGAACTCAGATTCATAGTGCACCCTATAATTTAGTAATATTTTATGGTGCTAGAAACAGCTGAATACATATATTTTTTCTTCTGCAAGAAATAATTTCTGACCACAAGCTTACATCAAATGCTAGCGTGAAGTAATATTTGCAGCAAAATTTTGATGGCCTGTAAATTGGGATTTAGCGCATGTTAATGAACGCTTAGTTCTGTTAGCTGGTGTTTCTCTGTGATATATGGTTGCCTGGACATAGGGTTATTAAATTGGTATTTTCTGAGTAAAGTAACAAAGTCAAAAGTCAACTGTTGTTTTGAAACATCACGTAATGTTCCATGTCATAGTGTACAGTGCTGCTGTCGTTATTTTAAAACTGGTAAATTTTTTTTATGTTTAATGATGATAGATGTGCTTTGTTTTAAATAGTGACGTGGTTTGTACAAAGGGTAATTCCTCTTAAATGGAGCAATTGCTCATAGTGGACATTCACAGATCGAAAACAATTGAACTGAGACTTCAATATCAACCTTTTCTGTCTTTAACAAGAAAGTAGTTCGTGGTACAGCTCTTGTATCAATGATGAAAAGAATCCACCATGAAAACAAAACAAAATCCAGCAAACTCTCCATCTCTACCCCAGCTATTCCATTAGTGCTTACATGGTAAATTAGTGTAATTTTATTTGGGCCTTAAGCATTATGACTATGGAGAAAAGCTGAATTCCCTACTCAGTTACTTATGTCATGCTTCGGGATCTGATGATTTATAGGAGTCTGAAAGACTTTTTATCACATTCTTTCTTCATGGCTTAATTCAACGTTGATTTATTTGGTAGCATTTTCAATTGATGTAGTCAATAGTGTCAATAATGGAATAAGGATTAGAGCAGATAATCTTTGTGCTAAAATTGTGTAAAGAATTAAAATGGATGAACAATTCCTGGATACGGTTTACCTTTTTCTTATAGAGCACAGGCACACCAATTGCTGAATGCCACCATTGCAGTTACAGTTCTAAGGATGTGTCTTTTGCACGTTATACTTTAGTGAGTCTTCAAAGGATCAGGTATGGTAGTTGAATTCAATAACTGATGTTTTATGATGACACAGTTTAAACCTATCATGAGAACACTCCCTTTCTTTACCTAGTCCATTTATAGCACTCTCTCTGTGCCTCTCCTGTAAAATCAGTTAATCTGACTTTAGCTCATGAAAATTTTAAGCATCTGTTAGCTTACAAATTGGAGTCTTTGCACAATTTTGTTCCTCAGTCTGCTATTTCATGGCAATTTTCATGTGAGAACATACAACCTCTGTTTATGACTGCATGAGTGAAAAGAAGCCCACGTTACTAATGCTCACTCACCATCTGTTTTTCTTACAGCTGGGCCTTGAATAATTGTCCAGTAGCTGATGGACTGAGGGTAGGCAATCTTTTCAGGGGTTTCTGATTCATTTAACCAGCTTCGCTGCCCCAAGAGAAACATAGTGCTTGTTTATTCATATGTGTAGGGTAAAAACCTGTACTTTATCAGCTAAATTACAGTACTCTGTTAGAACAAAAAAAGGAATAACCATGTAACAAACAATATCATGTGGGTGCATTTGCACCTAGGGGGGCAGTGTGGCAGTCTTAGGGAATTTATTTTATGAGTGAAACCGACCTCAAAAAGTGATGGTGTAATTGCTGCATCTGGAAATACTGTTAATGCAGAAATAAGGAATGATGTCTTGATGTGCTGTTTATCTTAATTAGGGTCAAGAAGATCATTTGGTATTCACCAATAAACTTCGAAGCTGGTATTTGAGACTCCACCTCTGATTCAAGACAAATTTAAATGTTTTCATGTCTCACAAGAGCTGTTTTGTTGTTTTCCAGAGACTAATGAGAAGTGGCTTAGAGATCAAGTGCTGTAGCAGTACGCATTCTGAATAAGAGCTAGTTTGGGGCATTTAACTAAAGCGTTGTCAAACAAGGTCAGTCTCTACTCACAATAGCGAGAGGAGGTGCTTTAGTTAAGCACTCCCTCTTTGAATACTAGAAGAAAAAAAAAAACCAAAACAAAACAAAAAAAAAAACCCCCAAAAACTCACCAGCAAAAAACCCCTACCAAAACCCAAACACAAACACCCCCTCACCCCCGTTATACCCCCCATCCCCAACCAACCAGAATCACATAAGGTTACTTGCTGCTTTGGAATATAAGAGCAGGAGCAGTTGCAAAGGAGCTTCCATGTGGCAGAAGCAGGTGAATATTTTTGGCTTAGAATCTTTGTTTTTATAACTGGGCTTTTTGAACCTTTTATAACACTTCAGCTGAAAAGTGGTGGCTGGATTTTCTGTTGTGAGCTATTTATAAGTTCTCACTATTCATTGATATTTGCTAAATATGTATATGGATGGTTATTTTATGAAAATAATATGTGGTGTGGTATTTTATGCCAGGGAAAGTGTGTTGGCTATTTAAGCAGGGGCTTTTCTTAGGGCAACTAGTAGATACTTCATTCAGTTTGTTTAGATTTTTTTTGACCAGTAGCCATGCAAAAGTAGACTATGAAGTTTTCTGTTTTTCAGTGGGTGTATTTCTGAACTGGTTAAATAAATACTATTATCATGTTCATATTAATTCTGTTTAAAATATTTTTTTGAAGTATTTAATAGGTAGTATAAATGAAGGTGATGAGAATTGTGACAATAGAATTTATCACTTTGCTTTATAGAGTTAGAATAATGTTAGTGGAAAGGAGAAGTCAACACCCTCTAAGAATCCTTCAAGCTCTCCTGCCTTTTAAAGGTGTACGTGTGATTGATTTATAAGTTTTAAAGTGTGACGTGTAGTAGAAGAGCTCTCCTGAGGAACTCCTGTCATTTCTTTGCTAGCATTGCTCATTTACTTCTGAGTTGCCTGGTGCAGCGCCATTGACTTCTTTTACGTTTTGCTTCCCCTCCTACTCTGTCAGTGCAGCAGCCCAGTGAATTTAATTAGAGAAAATAGCATATCTAATGCCTATAGTGTCCTGACTAGTTGTAGTTGGGCCTTTGGTCTTTTGCACTATAGCAGACTCCAGCTGTGGAGAGATCTCGCTGTGTTTTGATCCTGCTCTTTCTCGTTGTGTTGAACACATGCAGAATCAGAATTAGATACTGTAGTAACAACTAAAGCATTCGGTGAATTATTTTTCATTCACAGTGAGTCCCTGATTTTTATTTTTCCCCCAGATATGGAAAGAAAGTGTGTGGTACTTGAGAATTGAAATACTTACAATGTTCAGATGCTCATGAATAAGAATGCAAGTGCTTTCATCTTAGACTGTTTTTTAAATTTACCTTTTGACCCTTTATATCAAAACACACCAAAAAATGTTGCTCTTCCTATCTGTAATATCTTGAATATGCCTTTTTTGTAACTGTGCATAAATTGAATAGTATCATCTCATATATATTTGTGAGCTGTGCATATACTTAGGATATGCCTTGCCTCGATTCCTTACTGACTTGCACTAACATTTATTATTATTATTATTATTATTATGTAGTTTTGAAGGCTGCTTCTTTGGGCTTGATTCTCGTAGCCTCTTCTTTTATAGCTATCTTCATTATCTCTACCATGACCAGTAAGTATTTTATAAATTAAATAGCTAATTTCAGGTATTGATTACAGGCATGGAACTTTCTTCACAAACAAGGAGTGATAAGTTTTAAAATATAAGCTTCTGTTTTCATAATGGCACTGTGTTTCGTAAGTCAGTGTGAATTTAAAGTATTTGTTTGAAATAAGTTTCAAAGCATTACAGAGGGAGACAAAAAACCTGCTGAAAGTTCTCCCAGAGAATAAGATCTTGTCAAAACAGAGCTCGTGTGAAAATTTGGGGGTGAAAATAAGTCAGGCAGCCCATATATTCAACGAGTGTCCCCTCCTTTCTTAAGCTTTTTTTCCTTGTCATGTATTACTCCTATCTCTGGGATGTTACACGGCTGCATAGCTCAATTAATGCTGTATGGCAGGAGGAGGAAAAAAATGTCTCTCTCTTGTCAGAAGCGAAGTTATTTACTTTCAAAAGCTGACAGAATAGCACTGCAGGGGCTTCATTTATTTCCGTTCAGAATGTCATTATTGTGTAATGCAGAGGGACTTCTGCATGCATTGCAGGCTTATTCTTGTAATCTTTAGTCTGCTGGATGGCTGCAGAAGTGTAAAATGGCACACTGGAATGTTTCCCTATTCTGGCTTTAGCTTGTTCACTTTTACAAAACTGTGTTCCAAGTGTCTTAAATATTTACTGTTTAGATGGCAATAAATTCATTTGTCAGTGGTGCTCATGCTTGATACCTTCGGAATCATGCTCTGGCCTAGCTGAAAGACTGATTGTATCCTTAGTTACCCTTATAATGTGTGTCACCTTTCCTGATGGGTAGCATATGGTTTGAGACTGCTTTTTCAGCATTACTCTTTCTGTCATACTCCTTAGTTTTTCTAAGTCTAGTCCCAAAAGGAATATTTTAGTGCAGAATGTTTTATAAAGACTACTTGCTATTTCATTTCAAAGTTTGAGAAAACATTCAGCTTTGTTGTTGTTGTATTGCATGTACTTCAGAGGCAAGATAATTAGTTTTGATGTTCCCTATCCAAGTTCAGTGTGTTTCGTTGCAAGAATACAGGAGTGTTCAGAAATTGCATTTCCAAGAGTTCTGATTAATTTGTCCTTTCCTGTTGCGACCATCTTTTCCAGCTACACTTAAAATACCACACTTAGTGCGTGCACATGAAACTGCCTGTTGCTTTGTGGAAAGATTTTTGGTACACCTAAAGTAAAAACACTGATACAGCTAACTTCAGGAGTTCCAGGAGTTCCTTGTGCCCAGATATTGCCTTCTTTCTGCCTGCTCTTAAAAAAAAAAAAAAAAAAAAAAAAAAAAAAAAAAACAAACCCAAACTAAAATACTTCATTTGGAGAGGTGTCACCTTTTCAGTGATAGTTGATTTTATTTTTTTTTTCTTTTTTTTGGTAACACTAGCCCCACTTTCAGTGGGTTTTTCAGTTTCTTTTTCTGTTAGAAGTGGTAAACTAAAATTTTAAAAACTTAAATCTTATTCATTAGTAGCAGATTTTATTTGAACACAGCCTGTCTTTAAATTAAGGGATAAGGATTCTCCTTCCAAATGGGCTTCCTTGCTTCTTTCCTTCTTTTCTCTTCCTTTATTTGCAGACATAAAATCCAATAAATTTCTATTGCAGTTGCTGGGCTTGGGGGAGAAAAAGGAAAGGAAAAGTACAAAGCTATTGGGAAGCGTCAAACATGGAGAATGATGAAGTACATTTCATAGCAGCCAATTCCAACCCCAAAATCCCTGTTGTGCAGGAAGGCTTTCCAGCTTACACAGGAAATTCAGCCATTGCACAGCATAGTATTAATGATTTATACACACCGCACCACTGCTTTTGTTCACTAGCAGAGCCAGGTTGTGTTAATAAAGGAATTTCAGTGAAAAGGGGTCCCGGCATGCTGAGTTGTTTTGCTCAGTGCAGTGGATGCTGCCTTCATAAATCAAAGGAATTTAGTGCTTTACAACCTTTCAGAGCTGCTGAGGGCGGGTTGGTTTTTTGGTTTTTTTTTGGTTTTTTTTTTAATCTGATTCACCTAGGAATATTTTTATTTCTTTTCTGTAAAGAATGAATAAACTGCTGGATGAGATCTATCTCGGCTCTTTTAGGGATGATTGGTTTGCTTTACAGTGGCATTATACTTCCATTTGTTTTCCATTTGGTATTTATGCTTTATGGTGTAGTGTTGTCTATGGAAAGAGGCTAGCATGGTTTTATTAACATAAAGAGATGGAGATCACATTAGATCCTGTCTTGTTTCTCAGAAATAACGAAATAAAATGTAAAGGCAAAATATGTTTGCAGTAAACAAAACTATTTTGTATTAATCTAAAATAAAAGAATAAATAACACTTATTAAAGTATTTATCATTTTAAATCAAGAGAATTTTTATTAGCAAAAATAGCCTTCCATTTCCTTTTGTGATAAATGTGTTAATTTTCAAATGTTGCTTTTTTGTTTTTAATCTGGAAACTTTGTCTCCTAATAGCAACTGCAGGATTGGGTACTTAATTTTGTATTAATTCACATAATGATTCTTTTCAAATAGTGGATTGATGTTGATACTCCTAAAGACAATATGTATCTACATTTAATTATAGAAATTAAGATAAAAAAGGATTTTTTTTTAAAAAGATCTCAATTTCTGATGTGAAATAGAGTATAAACAATGTTATGGGACACTCTCCTAGAAAACGAACACTTGATTTGATACTTATGGAATCTAATCTTTACTTTCCATTACTTTTTTAGAAAAAGGGGGGTGTAGAAAATAATTACAGGGAATGTGTTTTGCAGGTAGAGGGAATCTGGCTTTCCAGGGGAATCTTAAGACTTTGTATTACACAGCAGGTGCTGTGGTTTTAGTCTGTTTGGACCATTCAGTCTCATTGATTCATGGAGTTTTTGCTTACAAAAGAGATGACTGCCCTGTCCTGGCTTTGCTACATTAGAAAATATGGTTCACTCCGAGCTTTAAGAAAATCAACAATGTGGGTATCACTATTGCGGAAATTAAAGCTACTTACTACTGAGAGGAATTTTTTGTTTGTAGTTTGTTCTGTAGTCTGAAGGCAGATAAATACTTTCTTTTCCATTTCTATCACTGGTTTAAATACCACAGATTAATATAAGACAGGTGCCCAGTAAATGAAGTTTATGTTTATAGAGTACCATTTTTGTATTTGTTTGTCCTCTATTATTTGGGTGCCTGAGTGTTTCATTGTATTTAATTATGTCTGTGAGGCACAAGACAACAGTCAACATCTGCTCTATTGTTTCCTTGGTTTACAGATAGCTTTGATGGGTTATTAAACAATCTATTTTTCAAACAGAAAACAGGGAAACAAGCTGCACCCATATTATGTCATTGTGTAAAGGTACATTATGTAATTAGTTGTCTAGTATTTGCACAATAATCTTTTATTTTTGTTGAATAAATGCTGCTCTGTTAAAAAAAATGTTATGATCTCGGGCAGTTTTCATTTAATAGTGAATTTCTAGTTCATAATACATGGGTTAAGTTGATTTCACCACTACTAAATTGATTTCACCATACATTTTATATTTATATAATGCTTTTGAGTTGTGAATGCTAATACAAAAAATGTGTAATAACTTCTATTTATTACTGAAAGAGCTACTGATGAACTCTTACTGATTACAGAAAAAGTATTCATTAACTTGAATCCTTTTTAAGTAAAAGTTTACACTCTTGCCCGAGTGCCTCAGTTGGGGAAGGCAACGCTCAAACTGCTCTTACTCTCACAGCTCTCACTCAGGGCAGAACAGCCCTCGGTACCCCCTGCCATGAGAAGTTGCACTGTACCAGCAGGGAGACAACACTGTAGAACTTGACTCTTTTACAAATGGATTTCCTGTTGGAAGAGTGCTTGTTTCATTATCTGTTTTGAATTTTTTGCTTTTGTTTTAACATACTGTCAGCTGTTCTAAGTTGTTTTTTTTTTTTTTTTTTTTCTGTAACACTGATGTCCACTGTACTCTGGATGGATGGATGAAGGTAAATCACTGAAAAATTCCAACTACACAGCATGTGATTGGTTTTCCCTCAAAAATAAAATGTAGAAGATTTTTTTCCAGACACTAATGATGAACAAATACTAAAATGAGGCCTTCTGTAGCTTTTATCATTGCAGAAAGTCATCCATTAAGAACGTTTCAGGAAGAACATGAGTTTGTAGTGTTTTCGGGGCTTTTGAGCTGCCACTGTATGCTGTTCTAGAGCTACAGCTATCTGTAGCTGTTTCTTACATTGTGTACATTTGAGGCCTTTGAGATGTTGTTAACGTGGTGGATTTATGTACACGGGTTTTCCATTGAAATGAAGTTGTTCAATATCATTTTAAGATGAACTAAACTACCTCTTGTATATACATAAAGAACTAAATTCAAAGGGAAAAAAGTATAAGCATAGTTACTCAGAAAAGTATGCATTATTAACTCATGTAGGACTTATGTTGCAGGTGCTTGTTTAAATGTCATTTTGTAAAATGGCATAAATTGAAGGTAAAGATAGGTAAGATGCTCTCATTCAAAGAGTTTGAGTTAATTTTTTTGTCTCTGATCCTCTTATGTTACACTGCAGGAGAACTGGGCGCATCTCGGGTCTTAGAAGGGGTCTATGTACTCTTTGTCTTGTTTCTTGCAGCAGTAAAATCTTACTGGTCCAACTAATAACCTTAATATCAGCTAAAGCACTGATTTCAATAAAAATAGAAGTAATCCTCTTCTATTGTCCTTCTCTATACAAATTTACACTAGTCCTTTGCTGGTGCACTCAAGGGCACTGACAAAGGTTGATTAAAACCTAAATGAAGGTGAGATTAAAAAGGCCATCCTTTCTTTATTCCCTTCTAATATCAAAGGAATTAACCAAAAGTAAGAAAGTTGCTAAGTGGATGACAGGAAAGGCTCCTATCCTCAGGTATTGATACAACAGTGTTATGGTTTTCTATTCTTTGGTGCTTATTCGATAGCACCAGGAGACGACAGTCTTCTGTTATTCTGATCAGTAGCACGATCCCCATAGGTTTACATTGTCCTGGAGAAGTTGTTGTGAGAGATAACATTAGAAATCATAGAACATAGAACATTAGAATTATAAAAATCACGTGAATTCAGTGTCTGCTGTGGCTGCTGAAGAAAATCACCTGTTTAGCAGAATAGTTATTTAGGACCAGAATGTATAATGAATAAGTTAGAATATTGTCTAAGAGGTCTTGGGAAAGGGGAGGAAAGAAAATACTTAAGGTGAGATCTATTTACTGTATAACCAAGAAGCTTTGTTGATGCTTAATCCAGGGAACTTTGTTCTTTCAAAGTCGTTTTCCTGTGTATTAGCTATTTACATGAAGGTGCCTGCAGAGAATACCACTCACATTGACCTGGCCTCAGTCCCAGACCCTCAAACTATGGGCAGAAGAGATCCGACCTATCTCAGGAAAATGCAGGTCCTCCTGTGCTACGTAATCTGTTGGCTGGATCTGTGCTCTGCTGGCCGTGCACAGCAGCTACCTGTTAGACATCAGACTGAGTTTAGGAGTGGTGGCTGAATTGCTGAACATGGGATTAAGTGTATCTCCAAACAGTTTTATTAGCAGACAGCTATGAGACTGAACTGACTTCAGACATAAAGTAGCAAGAAAGCTGAAAAAGCTTTCTTAACTAAGTGGTATTCAGATTTGGAGGCAAACTTCCTGTCAACTATGCCTTCTGATGCTTTCAGCCAAATCCTGCCTGACTCAAATGCTCATAGTTTGTAGTTCTTGGCTAAACTTCAGTACTTAAAAACTATTGCTGATGTCTTGTATAGGCTGAATTATAGCTTGCGTTTCATCTAATGCCTTCGAGTCTTGATACTTCATCTCCGGAGAATATGAAACTTGTCAGTTCTGAACAGAAATTCCCTCTGATCCCTTTAAAGACCTGTAGGGTCTTTATTTGGGGGTTTGAATAGGTTATTTCTCCCAGGCACCCTGCTTACTTAGGATATCTACCCTATGCTGGTTTCTGCAATCAAACCATTGACTTGGCATAGTAGGGTGCTTGAATGATGTATTTATACAGGCAGGAGGCATGATTTAATACCATCTCATGATTCACCATGCAGTCCTATTAATACGAACTTTACTCAGGGGAATGTGTAGCTGTTACTTGTCAGCAAATCCCGTGTGTATTAAGGGAGTGAAGTTGTACTGAAAGATCCACACAGTGATACTCTGCTGTTCCCAAGGGAAGCAAATGAAAACTGTAATTTGATGAATAATGAATGTGCTAATTGGGGTCAAGAAGAAGTCATAGCCTCCTGTGATACAGTAGTCAGAGTAGCCTGACTACAGCAATAAAGAGAAGTCCGTTTGAGCAGATTTGGCAATAAGAACATGTGGCTATCTGTCGTCATCACACAACCAAACCCTGAGAGATGACAGTGACACACATGTGTCTTGTCTGTTCTAGAATACACTGTTACATTCCTGAGATTCTGTTTTGTGCATGTGGGTGTCAACAAGAAGATGGCCGTGAACTGATACTGAGTGAGACTGGTTGTCTGCTCAAGTATTGGCAAAATTCCTGTGTGAAATGGATGGTGATCTATCATGGCATTGCTTGGGTATATCAATAGGGTTTATTAAGAGTGGATATCGATTAGAAGTCAATCTGTTCTTGACTTGCAAGGAAAAATATATTTTGTTGCTGCTGGTCCATATTTGCAAATGAGCATACTCCAAGGGGAAGATTATAGCTTGCTCCTATCTGTTGGCAAAATACGTGCAAAAATACATACTTCTTGGGCATCTTGTATCCAGCACATGAAAGAGAAGAATAAGTGAATGCGATTAAGGAAGATCTGTGAAAGTATGATAGTAATACATATCTTGTGAAATACATATATAGCACCTGTCTATTTTAAAATAAAAATATTTGTGATACTGCTTATCATTTATGTCGTTGGAAGATGTATGTCATTTTCAGTAGTTTGGCTGTGTAACAGCATGATGTCAAACATACATGAGATCTTGAAAATGTCTGTTACACAACTCATACAAAATTTTCAAAACTGCTTTGTTTCACATAGGTTGAAGGCTTATCTCAGCTTTTTAAGAAATGGCAGATAAACTCAAGAGCAGAGTAGTGAAAGATACCTGAAGTAGCCTGGAGACGGGAAAGAGTTTGTTCTCAAAGAAGCCAGCAGTGAAACTACTACTGATTTGGCGTGTTCTCCAGCCAAGAGGAGTTATGTTAATAAAACAGTATGGAGCCCTGTAAGAAAAGGAAAACAATGCAGTGCTCATTAAGATGTAAGAAACAGAGAGAGGACCTTTGCCACACATCTCCTGTGTTGTGAATAAGTCGTAATGTATGCATGTCAAAATCAACTCTTGGTACTTAAAGCAATAGTATTTTCCTCCAGTTTTGCAGATGAATTTTCTGAGTGGTCCAGGACAATAGGAGTCAGAGAAACTATAATTGTACAGAGCCACAGAGCTGTTGATTGAAGGAGCTTGCCCTACAAATGGCTTGTATCACCATATGTACTGCACCACTTTTTGTAGCTTTAGATGATGATATTCTGTGTGACTTCTTGCATTAGTCTAATGTTATTCTTCTTCCTACTTCAGTGCTCAGCACATTAAATAAATTAAATTCCCAGATTCATCCTGGTTTAATTTTGACACTAATGCTGGCACAGAAAGACAAATCTGATTGCGATTCAGAATTTTTCTAATTCATATGAAAACACAGATAAGCCAAAAGGCACCCAAAGCTATTTGTTTCTTCAGGGGGTAGGAGTTCACAGATTGTTCTCCAGCTTTGTGCCATGATATGTATGGATGGTGACAGGTCCTTACGTTTCTATGGTAGCCAAAGGGAAGTCTGGCCGCAGAGGCATTCCTTAACTCCATTTTTTTTTTTAACCTGCTTCCTCTCTCTAGCACATTTATTGCCTATGTAAGTGAATGTGTTTTGCAACTCACTGAAGGGTAAATCACTCTATCTGCTCTCAGGAGAGAAATACATATTTCTAGCACACTAGTCTAAGCAGGAATGGAGGTTTCTACGGGTGTAGAAGAGGGCAAGCTATTTATGTAAAAATCTCTGCCTTCACACGTTCCTGAAAAAGTGAATCTTTCAGTTGTTCCCAGTAGTAGCTAGGGTAGGAATAGACTGAAGTGAGCCCTTGATGGTGATGAAAAGTACTGCGTAGTTGCTGAGGTAGTAAAAGGATGTGTTGTGGGACAATGCATGGAGGGAAAGGAGAAGTGATCTTTATGGGAGTATTCCAAAAGAAATGCAAAGTAAACATGCCATTCTTTAGCCAGTGAGACACTAGAGCAGCAGGTGAATCAATGCACAGTACTGACAACAACAAAAAAATTTTGGAGTTAGTCAAACCAAAGAAAAAGGATTGGCCATGTAGTCAGAGACCAACATTTGCTGAGATAGTGCACTTCAAATAATGTAAAACCAAACTGGCCTGTAATGGGAAAGCCTTGATTTTTCTAGGGCTACGAATTTGTTTCCCAAACGTGCTTTCTAAGTTTTTATGTGAGGTGATTCTGTCTTCTCATTGTCAGCAGGACTGTAATTATTTCTCTTTGAAATCTCTAAATTTGCCACCATTGTACATTTAAAAGAAAAAGACTAGAAAGTTGAACTTTAGTGGAACTGAAACATTGTTGGTTTCTGAATGAAAGGATCAGCTAGGTTCATCTTGAACCCCAGCTAGATTTAAATTGCTCCTACGAGCTAATCTAATTTTCAGATAGAAACTGTTTGGAAGAAAAATGTATTAATACCAAACATGCTGTTTCCCACAAGTGTTCCACATAGTTGAAAAAGGTGAGCTTTCTCAGTTATAAACACTTTCTATATCTTTGCCCTATACACTAGTGTAAACTGAGATGCTTAATAAACTTGACAAACTCTGATAGCCGCCATGCTTGTATGAGTATGAGGTCAGTAGATATCTTTGATTTGTATATGTGATATTTTCTACTTTAAAAGTCACTAAAATTTCCACATTGTATTTTGGTTCTACTGTTAAGTATTATTATCTACTTAACAGTAGAACCAAAATACAATGTGGAAAGAAGTTAGCTGGGGAATTGATACTTGGCATGAAGAGCTCCTATGTGTACTTCAGGCTTTGGTGAGAAGAGTGGATTGAGTCAGCTGAGGACAGGGGTCAAGTCTGGATAGTGCTTCTGGTGTCCTTGAAGAGCCTTTGGTCCCAAATGGTTTTTGCGGAAAGGTTGAAAGAGTCTTTGGAACACAAGTGCAGTAGTTATAAAAGTGGCAGTGGTCATGGTTGGGCGGGTGGGGGAAGACATGCAGGACAGCTTTTTCTATTTACTAATATTTCATTTAATGCCTGGGTCTACGTACTTCACACAATACTAATCAATAGCAGCTCACCTTCTCTTTTAGAGTATACATGGTACTGATCTGGTAATACTTCTTTAGGGACAATAATCTAAAGTTGCTGTGGATGATGGAAACTGCCAGGAGACTTGGAAACTACTTTATCCTTTCAGTTCTGGGTTTTCCTTTACCAGAAAACACTGAGAAATTTTAAAGAGAAAATTGAGAGCATCTGTAGAATAGAAAAGGTGGCCAGAAAATGGGAGGCTTGAAGAAGAGTTTAAGGAATCAAATATGACATAGCATAAGCTATGAAGAGGGTGCCAAAGTGGTACCTGAATTATTTATGATCTATGAGATGGGATAGTTAGGCCAATGTTGGAAGGAAGTAGAAATTATTTGAAGTTCATTGGTGTTGCATAGCATTTGGAAGAACCATTGTTTGTGGTATTTTGAACTAGATATAGGCATTAAGAAGAATTAATTATTTGGCAGAAAGATGTTCTAAATAGATTACTTCTGTCAGGATCTGATTAGAGCATACATGATTGATTGGCTGATAACTGCATTGCAGGGATCTGTCTTTTCAAGGCAATGTGGCTCCAAGGAAGTTGCTAAAGTCTTTTTTTACCTTCAACCATAGCAAAAACAGACATCTGCCTTTGCCTGTGGGAATATTTCGGTCGTTGTCTAATGCACCATTTAGGTATTATATGCAGGTGGAATCAAAACCTTGGCCCTTCTTGCATCGTCTTCATTTTTCTTGTTCTACCTGAATGCGTAACCCAGTTTTCAGGCATACTTCTGGCTTTATTTCTTTCTGTGTGCATCTGTACTGTACAGCGGTCTCCATTTCCTTCCCATTTCAAATGACTTTTTAGCAAGTCTTCAGTGAAATCACTATTAGAACACTTCTGTCAGTAGCCTCGGTTCTGTGCTGAAACATAAAATTGTGGCATTAGACTGTTGGACCTGAAATAATTACGTATTTTGCGACCTTCTACTGCCACCTTAGCTTGCTTAACCTATGCTGTTCACGTTTAAAACCAGCTTCTGTCTAGGAGGCAAGTTCATAACAGGACTACCCTGTCAGATTTTGGAAGTTTGATTGTTCAGTCAATTTCTGTGTAGAATAATTATAGTCTCTTACATTACCCGATTCAAATAATGCATTGTATTATTGGTGCAAAAATAGTCTTTAATTAACAAGTTTAAAAAAGGTATTGCATGAGCTTCTCGGCTATGATTCAGGTATTATCACCTGGGAGTTTTCAACCCTATGTGACTAAATTCTTATATTGCTGTTAATTTTTAAAACTGCAGATTCATTTTCATAAATAATATATGCTTTTAGCAAAATTCTGTGGAAATAAAGCGAATAAGATTGTATATTTTATTTGTTCATCTATTTTCTTGTTCTTTTCTCTTGTCTTTCTTTTTTAAAATCAGTTTTCAGTTTCAGAAAATCCTTGAAAATTTTTAATGAAAAAAAGAAATATATGGGTTTGGAAACAGCTGAAAGAAACATGCCTTCCATTAGCGTACTGAAAATGGCTTAGCATGTCATTTTTTTTCTAACGGCATTATTTTCTATAATGTAATGGAAGTGAAAGCTGTATAGTTATTTAAGATAGATGATCTCCCCTTTTCCACCCACATGCATACTTAATTTTTTGCAGGGAGTAACAATCCCAGAGTAGGGAGGAAGTAAGTACTGTCACCATCAGTGGCTTCAGAGAGGTGATTGATGTGCATAGTACTGACCATTCTGGTTTGTTCTAGCAAAAACATTTAGGCTCATGCTTAACCTTAATCGTGCTAGAGGTCCTGCTAAAGGGAAACAGAATTATTGGGATATTTAATACTCTTCTGACTTATTCTTTAAGTCCTCAGCACTCTTTATGGTCAAATTTCATGTATTCAATATATTCTTGCAGAACAGGAGTGACCATTAATGCTAACTAATGGTGAACTGTAAAACAAGATAAATTTCGTTTGTGTGTGGTTGGGAGGGAGAACAAATATGTTGGTATAAACTGGTGAAGCTGATGTAGTTGCATTGGCGTAAGTTCAGACTTTGGCATGGGGCGGAGATGCGAGTAAAGCTGTATTGTACTTCTGTGGTTTTGATTCACAGAGGTTTGTGCGAACTTAGGTAGCTGGTGCACACATGGGACATCATCAAAGAGCCCAACCAGAAAGTCAGAGCTTGGATTTGGAGTGCCATACGGCTATACATTTAGAAGCATGTTGTTATAGTGAGGCAAGCAAAGCATCCTTTCATTAAAACAGGTAACTACAGCTTATTTTCAAAATATATTTATATCTATTACAATTTGCAATGTAGTAAATATAAATGCTTTTTAGACGTTTGATATTTTCATTATTCTTGAATGTTTATGCTACTTGCAAAGGACTGGAAGGGTCCTCCTATAAGTTGCTGTGTTCAGACTAACACTGCTATTGGCATAATTTAATTTTCTTGTATAAGCTATCCTTTTTTATTACTGTGTATTTGGAAGGCTGTTCTAGACCCTCACTTAGCCAACACCAAAATACTTTTAAAAAATAAATTGAAAAAATATTTTCAACCTAAATTTATTCATAACTAGTTTTTCCTTGATTTTTAGCGTCAGGATTGTCCTTAGCTTAAAGCAGTATCTTGCTCCTACTGTTTTCTTCCCTGTTCATAGATTGTTTGGATAGGATTAAAAAAAAAAATCAAACTTTCTTAGGTTCCTGTTACAATGCAGTTGCTCCGTTCCCCTGAACAACACAAAAGGGACTTTCTCTACATTAGTTGTAGTTTAATTTGACCTCTTTTTTTTTTTCTTTTAAATTAATGTGGATGAAGAGAACTGTATGCTTTTGCAAGTACCTCTAAGAAATTAATAAATTAATTGAGAAATAAAATTAATTAGGAAATACTGATAATTTGCCTCTTCATATTTGCATCACACTTACAGTGCAAATTCCTTAAACAGATCCAATGAGGTCCTGGTTTTCTTCCTCCTGAGTTTAGAACTGAAGTTTCTGTTACTAGCAGAAGCATGACCGTATGTTTTCTATTACTGAATTTCATCCCATTTCTATTAATGCAGACAGTAAGGCTGAGCAATTCTTTCTATATAATATTCTTATCCTTCTCAGTCTTGACAGTACCTTCCAACTTTATGTCATCAGGAACTTGATCAGCATGTTGCCTTGTGCCAAAATAATTAATGAAAACATTAAGCAAAAACTGTCCCAAAACAGATCACAGAAAAGTTTCCCTTGAGCCTGTGTTTCCCTGTACAAATCATCTTGTTCTTTAGGTTTTCTAGCATCTTATCAAGTACATATATGCTGAAACAAAAAACTGACTGGGTATTTTACAGAGCCATTTAACAATCCTTATGTATGTCAGTTGTCCGGCTGGAGTCATTTGAGTAAAGCTTGCAGAATCCGTTTTATAATCTCCATTCCTAGGTGAAAGAGGTCTTTCTCTTCAAATACAGCTCACTCTGTTAGACCAAACAAATAGGTAATAGTTAAAGTGAACATTTTTTTTAGAAATAAGATACTTATAAATGAGTTGTAATGGCAACTTGCTTTCTCATGTATACCTTGTGTTTATATATTTCTATATGAAAGTTAATAACTGGTTTTGTATTGGAATTTATGAAAATCTTTTGGCAAAACCCACGATGCGACAGCCTACTGTGTGCTTAATAATTAAGCTGCAGGGCTCTGTTCCTTAATAAGAAAAGAGCAAGAAAAGTGATTAATAGCTAAGTGTAGTCAGATAACCAGTGTGAACAGCATTATCCCCAACAGAGAAGTGAAGCAATTCTGTAACAGGAGATGGAACTAGGTAAGCATCGCTTCATCATGTGACAATTGCTGTCTTCATTGGCAGCCTCTCAAAAGAGCATCATAGAGGGTCACAATTCAACATCTAAAGTTAGAAATGGTTTAAGGCTGGCAGTAACAAGGACCAACATGCAGCTGCGAAGGTAGATTTCACAATCGTGCAATATGGCTGCCTTGATGCATGAGAATCAATTACTGAAAACCTTTCACGATGGTCAAAATGTGACATTAAATAATTGAATATCTCATCAAATCTTGTCTGCAATTAGTTATCTGGGAAAGTAATTATGCAACAAAATCAAGTAGCTGAAATTAGTGATGTGAAGAACGCTGGTTATTCAAAGACTGTAGGACAGGATTTTTATTTTTTTTTTTTCACTTGTAACGTGAAGTTTTAAAGCACATAACTAATTCTTTATTGAATTAAAAAAAACTTGCTCAGTTGTAATTCTTGTCATTAGTCGTATCTGCAATAGTAGAAGATGCATTGCACATGAAAGAGGTGTTGATGACTAAGTTTGTTTTGTCTAAAGTAAAAATTACTAGCTATGGAAGAGAATGTCTTGCAAGTAGTACATTAAAAAGCAAATCCATTGTGTTTAAAGGGGAAAACAGCCTAAGTTTTGCTCTTTTGTCTCTTACACTAAGAGTGTAAGTTTAATTGAAGAACAGCTATGAAATACTCTAAAGATCAAATTTGTTCTTTTTAAAAGAAGCTGCAATACAACATAGATGTTGCGAAAGGTTAGAAAAGCCATTAAAATATAACGCTAATAGAAGGTAGTTAGCTTGTATTGGTTAGCTCAAATACTCAAAATAAGCAAGAAAAATATAATGAATCAAACCACAATATGCAGCCTATGTAACAGACTTTAGTTTAAACTCTCACATGAATATTATTTAACAGCTTATAAATACAGGGAAACATTTATTTGCTTCACATGATAAACCTGATTATGTTTTAAATGCCTTCTGATAGTAACTGTTGTCATGTATATACCAGAACTGATAGGAAAATTAATTGTAATCAGTAGATCTGTACAGAATTTGATCTGTATGTGTATAGCGCTTAAAAATCTGAACTGATGAAGAGTAGTTGGTTAGTCATGTTACTTAAGCTGATCCCAAAATAGCCCCTTCCTTTTTTGGTAGAGTTAGGTTTGCAGCTGTTGTCTCTATCTGTTGTCTCTGAAGAAAATTTTAACATTAAGAGTTGCTGACGTCAATTTTTTTCTTTTTTTTACAGCTGATGTGGGCTTTGCCCCTGACAGAAGTTATTTGGTTCTAGCTCTGAGTTTGGAAGAAGTTGGTATATAGATTTTCCCCTAACTTTCAATTGATGTGTTTAGCTTTAGTGGGAGTAATACTATCACTTAAACCATGTTGTCGTCTCAAGGAGTTTTGCTACATCCATATGGAGTGCCAATGATTCTGCCGGCAGCACCATACTTCGCTGGACTTGTTCAGGTAATGCAAGGCCGCTTCCAACAAGCAACTTAACTCTAGTGCACTTAGAGTAATAATTGGAATTTTTATGGTTGAGAAAGCAAATGCTTTTAATACAGGCAAAAGCTCTCATGTAGTCAGTGAGAAGACAGTAGGAAATCAAAAAGATGGATCACCCTAATCTGTGTATTGACATCTCTCATGGCTGAATAAATGGTGTAGTTGAGCTATATTTGCTTGTATTGATTTGTCTGCTGTTTAACATTCATGCCTTTGCTTCACGAGGTTGACCACAGGGCAGAGGATTTGCTATCCATTCTAGGTTTCTGAGGGAGTCAGCATTCCCACGGCAGGTCATAAGACAAAGTAACTTACCATGATGTGTTTAGGTTAAGTGTTTTAGCACAGCAAATATGAATAGTGTTAAATATGCATTAATTCATATGTTATGCGTCACACCAAATGAAAAAGGGTTTGTGTTTTTGTGAGTATAGAAACAGATAACCTTTGCAGAATATTTATGCACATCATATTAATTCTTTTGAGCTCTGAAGGTGTAAGATCTTGCTTCAGGGCAAGTGTTCTGTATTTTAGAAGTTAACTGGCAATTACTAGATTTAGTTGTTGTGTTGTCTGTTTTTGATTTTTATTTTATGTTTATCAAGAAGTGGTACTACTGAATTTTTTGCTGTTAGACAGGAATTTGAATAGATCATGTAGGCACTAATTAAGCAAAAAGCATTCTGTTCTTTACAGTATTAGAAGACATTATGAAAGAATTTAAGTAACATTACCAAGCATTGACAAAATGAAAAAAACCAAACCAGTGTATCCTATAAATGGCAGTAGGTAGATATTAGGCATTAACAAGTTTGAGAGAGACATGCGTCTATTACAGCATTTCTGTGTCATGCTAGTGAGCAGTCAAATTAATTGTGGAGGAGAGGCAAATTTTCGTTATGCTGCTTTACTACAACAGTTAGCTGGTGTAGAGGGGCAATCACAGCATGAAAGAGTTTTTTCCCATATACGTCCATTCAGTAATTGAAGACTGAGAGTTGTGTTCTTCACTTTATGCTTAATATCAGACACATATGTCTAAAACAGAAATATAGCATTGCACAGTGGCCATTATCAAGTATTGAAAAACTGGGTCTTCTGGGACATGTAAGCTGATGCTATTTTATTTTTTTTTTAAGCGGTGAGACACGGTAGCACGCTTGAACACATCAAGCAGGCTTTCATATCCATTAGAATTTGGGGGTGAAGGTCGGACGCTAGAGCTCAGTCAGACCCTGTGCCATCCTGTCCAATAAATAATTACAAGCAAATCGTGCCTTTCACTCTATGCTGATTGATGTTGAAATTGCTTTTGAAAGTTCTCATAAGTTCCTGTTATAGATTAAGTGCCGGTGTAGGAAAAATAACTGCACCCAACTGAAATGGGTGAATGTAATCAGGTTTAATGGACTCGAGAGCTTGTTGGGAATTAAATAACTATTGATTTGTTGGAAAGTTGCTGTCATTACAAAATGCCACTCTGGACACATTATCCAAGCAGATAGATTAGAAGAAAGGGCCCTTTGAAAATTTGGAATGCCTTATTTCAGTCTCTTTTTCATTTCTTTCTTTCCTTAGAAAGATATATCCAGGCCTATGCTACTCCATTAGCATAGGTCTAAAATAGTCAAGCAATAAGAATTATTCTACAAAAAAATAGGTATGTTTATAGGTACAGTTGAAAACGTTCTTTGTATGGATACTGCTCTAGTCTCCTCTCCCTTTCCCTAATGTCATACCTGAAAATTGCATTTTTGAAACAAAACAAATACTTGAGTTACTGTCTTAGTGGGTCAACTAGAACATTAAATGGTTTATCCACTTTCTCACCCCAAGTTTTTATCTGCATTTGCAGTATCTGCAGTCAGCTTATGATATTAGAATGCTTATTGTTTGTCACTTAGAGTAAACCTAAGTAAAGTATCCAAAATAAATGATGCAAAGGACACTTGATAGGCATATTTATGTGATCCTCTTCTAAGCAGTAATTACATAATGTTCAGAACTTTAATGGAAATTTTCTTCAAAAATATGCCTTGATAAACTGATTATGCAAATGTTTTTACTGGATTGCAGATTGATAGCCACAACCCAGAATTATTTTTTAATATGAGGCTGTTTAAACATATTAGAGGCTTATAAGATTGCAATTTATTTATTTGCATGGATTTCTACAGACAGTAGATGTATGTCTGATTAGGGATTCCCCATGGTTTCCATTTGGATTTACAACAAGATTGCATATGACAACAGTGTAGAGTATTGCATTTGGGGGACTGTTCTGGTTTTTTTCATGTTTTGTGTTGCATGGTTGAATGCAAGAGACCTCAGATGTCTGTTGAGGACTGTTAGTCTTCAGGGGTTCTGCACCTTCAAGCACTGTATATTATTTTACTTTATGCTGTGTATGTGCAGCCTTTTTCAGCCTTTCCTCCTAAATTCTTCAGTAAACTCTATCCTGCATCCTCTGCTTGCTTTTGTCACACCTTCTTGTTACAGAGTACTGAAATGTGTGAAACTTAGGACAAACAAAAAAGTGCAGATATTGTGGATGCATCTCCGGAAACATGTTAGATAAACAGCCATGTGTATTTTTCCAGTGGCATGTATTATTCTATGAAGAAGGTTTGTATTCCTCTTACCGAGATCATATGTTTGAGTGAGATAATGAAAAATGGAGTGCATGTGTTTTTAGAGAGAGAGAAGGTAGTTGTGCAGAGTTACAGATATATCCAAAATGTACCAAATTATGATTAATATACTTGCGAAGCTAGTTTCATTTTCCAGTAAGTAAATATACCTTAAAAAAACTTACTAGAATGATGATATTATTATTGCCTACGATTTCTTAACACACTTTTTTAATGAGGAAAAATAAAATATCTGTTCCTCTCTCTTCTTCCTCCTGGGTGAAACTGTAGAAGGGGAAAAAAAAATCACATGACAGTACAAATGATACATAAGTAGCATTATGCCTCATGTGGGTGGAGAGATGTTTCCTGACTTGGCACAAAAGATATACTGGCGGCTTCACAGGTTGTCCCAGTTATGCTGCCGTGAGGACCAGAGCAGGTACTGCAGTCCAGCAGTTGCATATGCTGTGGACAGCAAGGCCTGCTTGGTGTCAAAACTATCACAGTGTTTCTCCTGGCAGGTGAGATTAAAAAAATGCCATAGAGGATTAAGTGGCAGTCCAATAAAAGGCTTCTTATCCTGCCCTTGGTTCATACACCAGTTTTGTCTTTTGATTCCCATGGGGGGAACCCTTATGTCCAGATAAGCAGTGAGGTCAGTAGGGTGTCCCATGAAAAAGGTCCATCTGCACTGGCCAGGGGATAGGACCATTGCCCTACTGTCAGGCAGCGTGGCTGGGTGCTGCTGGACCCTCTTACATGTTCTCAGAATAAACTTGTGAAAAAAAGTTCTGTTTATCATTACAACTACAGCGTGCAGCATCAAAAAACTGTTCTGCAATTCACAGAAGAGTAGTATGGTTTGTAGAATAGTAAGTTAAATGTCTCCATATTACCTTCATCTTTCATGGTTTTTAGTGTTTCAGGTATATAAAATCTTTGCGGTTGCTCTGGATACTTGAAATGTTAGGATTATGATGAAGTATTTTAAAAACACAAGTACAATATGTGACATTTTCATTCAATAAATAAATTATTAATTACATGGCTGGTGTAGGTGTCTCAATTTCCATTTAGCAGAGAAAGAGGAGTTCATGTCTGTTGTTATTAAAGTTGAAATTACTTAGAGTTTTCAGTAAACTACTGGAAAAGTCTAAATAGAGAGACAGTTCTATTTGATACAAAATGACCTAATTAAGATTAAAAAGATGGGGTTTTTTTCTGAATGTGGTCAGTTATTTTTAAAGTATGCTTTTATTTCAGCGTAGTGACCAGAAAAGCTCTAAGAGTTCTGAGCGTTTAAGCTTATGTTCATTGTTAAAGAATTCAGCCAGCTAGGCTAAAACCTCTTCTTCTGCTTTTATTTGTTTATTTAGTTGTGTTGTGGTAAAGGCGGGTAGAACAAAAGCAGGAAATAGATAGCTGTTGATTAACTATTTTAAGAGACTGGGAATTACCATACTTTTAAGTCCATTATTCTTAGGCCTAAATTATTCTTAAGATATTTTGATTTTATCTGTGCGTCTGATTTTCCATAGCTAATGTGTTTGACTGACAACTGGAAAAGTGATAATCTCGAGACACTTCCATTTTATTTTAGGGCTAAGTGAGAGAATTGCCTAGAATATGCTGTGAAAAGTAGTGGTGCAGACTTCTTCACAGTTCCGTCTTTCCCCGTCTGTAAAATCCTTGGTTTAGTGCTGTATTGGGAAGCGCTAGCAGTGAATACATTCAGAATACTTGCAGATGCTAGTGTGTTAGGCTACCTTCAAAATCACACTTCCTTTCCGGCAGTCCTGTTTTGGAAAATGTTGTGGATATGTTGTGTTGCCTTACATTAAAAAGGCTTTCATAATTGAGTAGTTTTTATTTGAATAATGCATTTGAAATAGAAATGATGAGAGGTTTTAATTCTTCCCATGTTGCCTGAAGTGGTGTACTGTTGTTTCGGTTGTTTTTAGATTACGATCTAGTGGAATGCAGTGCATAATTTCTGTTTACATTGGCCAAATGGCCTATTTGAAATGCAGTAAGTAGATGATTTACCTTAGATGCAGATTTATTCTGGCTTGATTGTGTTTTTCTGTCTCTGCAAGTGATAAGGGTCTCCTATTACTGCACTTTGTGAGTGGAGGACTAACATGTTTTACTGCTGCAATCACGTTTCATCTGAGTGCGTATTTTTGTTCTGTTTTTGAGAGAGTATATGTAAAATATCTTCTCTCTATGAGTTGCAGAGGTTTTCTTGCTTCTATATCAAAAGTGCTTTTAATGAGCTGTAAGGTGATGGTGATAGTGAGGGATGTGGTCCTTATTACTTGGTTTACGAACATTTTCAGTTATCAGTGTTTAAACCTCTGGAAATACAGCTTCAGTTTTATTTTTTTTTTCCTTTTGATACTTGGATCAGGCAATGTAGCCAACATGCATTCTCTGGGAAACCTGTCATTTGCTCAAGAGGCTACAGACAGCTTGGAAGTATTTTGTTATTGCTATTGCTAGAGTTTATTTTCTTTTAACCTGCCTTTGTTTCATGCTAATAAGTGCAGATATCATAAAATATCAGGTCAGTGAACCTGCAGAGGGAGGGGCAATGACACAGAATGTCTTTGGCGTTGATCAAAAAGATTTTTTTAGTGGGGATAGCCTATCTAAATAGTTTAGTTTGACTAAGAAACAAGTGGTTATTTTCTCCTCCCATCTGCATGATTTTCTCACTTTAGTTCAGAAATCAATGGGTAACATAATTTGAATGAGTCAGGCAGTACTACATACATTACCTCTTATTCTGTCAGCTCGGTCAATGTTGTGTTACAGTCAGAGCTTCTTTCTGAGTTCAGCAAAAAAACCAAAAGATTTCATATGACACCCAACAGACACAGAATTTTTTCCTGTCCCACTTACACATGTACTATCAGTATTAGTGAATTTTAGACATGACGCTATATAATTGCAGTCACTAATTTGTGTGTTGGATAATACACTTCAGTGGAGTCTTTTAGTATGGCAAGAATCTGGAGAGATCTGGGCCTTCATGGCTGCAGCTTCTGCAGTCTTTGAAGTAGAATAAATAAAAGGATATTTGAGCCTATTTTAACGGAACAGTTTTTATAGGTAGAACAACTTTCATTAGGACAGGTTCTATTTGTTTATTCATCCCCTAAATAAGACAAAAGTTTTAAGATTTGGATTCACTGCAAAAGCAGATTATTTAATTTGGCTTCCCTGACTAGAAGCCAGCAAGCTGATATGACTATTTCCAAGGATCTGGAATTTCAGCTGTGTTTTTTTTTTTTTTTCCTGACTCATGCGTAATCATCAGTAATAAAAATTCTGATGGCCAGATTATGCCAGGAGAAACAACTTTGAAGTTCTGTTGCTTACAGTAGAATGATACACAACTGATATCGAAATATGCTTGTATAGAACAATATTTCTACATATATAATATATATGTATAATATAGAACAATTATTTTTATGGAGTTGGCTTCAATATTTTACCTATTCACCCTCTGACCAGTCATCTTGTGTTACATGAGTTAAAGTTGGAAACCCAGTTGAAATACATCTTTTTGTTTTATTTGGTCTTGCTTGCTTTTTTAACTGAGGTATGCAGGTAACTTTTCTCAGACCTGATTTCAAAGAGGGTGTTGCAAAAACATATGAAATGTCTATTTCAGTAGACCAGGTTGTGGAAATAAAATAAGGACATCATAATTTAAACTATAAATATTTTCAGCTGAAGAAATTGGAGATTGCATTTGAACTGCTCTATTACTAGGTGAGACTGATGGAATCACACCTGGCTAAATATTTGCTAGCTAGATATCACAGCTGTCTTAAGTTTACAAGCATAAGAAGGGTTCACAGATAATGTGAAACATCTTTGTGGGTGGGTTTTTCTTTTTTTTAGTGTAGTGACAGGTCATGAACACTGTAAACAGATAATAGGAATTTGATCCGGGTACATTTTCTGTGTCAGAGTTTCCACTTGTTTCATGAGATTTAGATTATTGTGGATTAGGGTACATTTTGATACCGTGGTTCCTTCTCTTCCCCTAGTGGCCAGAGATAGATAAGCTAGATAGTTTTGGAGGGTGATTTAATCATCTTTAATTCTGATGGATTTATTAAATCAATAAAGAATATCTTTATTTTTTTCATCTATTTATTGCTTTATTGCTGATCAAGGTGAGAAGAAAGTAAAAGTCTCTTGCCTATATATGCAAGAGTCAGAACGGCTCATATTCTGCCTTTTAAGATTTTGTTTGAGGCCTTTGAATTAAATAAAACAAATTGTGCATTTCAAGGAAACATTCAGACTTCAATGGAAAGTATCCTTAAGTAAAAGCAACTAATTTCTTATTAGGATAAAGCTAAAAATACCCATAAAGCAGTGAACTGATCTGAACTATGCTGATTATTTATTAATTTATTTAAATTCTGAGAGATTAAAAATCTGGGGAAACGATCATTACCCCAGTGCTTTTTCATCTTGTAGAGCTAGAAGTACACTTTTGTTATGTCTCTGTCCTTACTTTGCTATACTATTTCAAAAGCATGTAATGCCCTCCTGTATGCTAATTATTAAAATTTAAAAGTAATGGAGGAGAAAATACTAGGTTTTTTATATATTGTTTTACTATGATAAATGTCTATGACACTTTACTTTCTCTGTAACATTTGTATATCTAGCAAATACAGTAAAATACATCTCCAGCCCTTTTAGGCATGTTAACTGCAAAATGTCTAACCCAGGGAAGAGAGTGGCTGCCAAAATGCAAATACATAGATTTCTCTGAAGTTTACCAACAGCTGTGCAGGTATGCATCAGCTGTCTTCATTTTTACTGACAGTACTACTATATACAAGTATGTTTCAAACGCTTTGAGAACAAATCACGTTGACATGCGAGAGCAAGAAAGAGGAAAAAAGTGAATTTCCAAACATTTTACTCATCTTCCACCCTAGAGAAAATCTTAGGATTATATTCAATCAGAACCTGAACATAGGTGAGAATTCCAATGAGTTAAAAAACTAAACAAACCAACACCAAAACCCAACACTGTCAGGCTTTTAAAAAGATACAACCACGTAGTTGGTCAAAAGCAAGAAAGATGACATGTACTTGAGAAGTAAAAGGTGACTAGAGGTGAGGGGAAAGCAGGTCTTCCTGCATCTGTGAATGATCTTGTAGGTAATAACACAGAATGAATCATTCTTTTTTTCCTTCCGAGCCTCAGTGTGATGCTTTTAGTGAATTAGTAAACCTGAGAAGTCCTTCCTTACTCCCTAGAGATAACTTTTCTATGTAAGTGTGGCTCAGGTGCTTTGGCTCAGTTGGATGCTGAATTCAGTGCTGAAGATGGGACCTGCTTCGCTTCCCTGAAAGAAAGTTTGAGGGTGTATTACCTCTCTATGCAAAATGGCTCCTTATTCTCTAAGTATTGGATATGTATTTTATGCATACAGGGTTTTATTTTTTATTTTCAGGAAAGTGGGTTTAATGTTTGACTGGCTTTTTAGTATTTTTTTCTTTTGCTTCTCTGATGTATTAGATCTTGTCTGTGCAAAAAGAGATTAGAGATAAATTTTTAATATTTTGAGATGCATTGTTAATACTTGGAGCAATACAGAAAAAGTCTATTTTTTAATGAAATAAGCTCACATTTTCTAGGTTCTCTTTGACTTGGAATTGTTCTGAAAAATATTTGAATAAAATTTTTTAAAAGAAATTTGATCTTGCTAACATTTGAGGTACAGAGAGAAAGCAAACCTCTACAACTGTATTTCAATGGTCTGTTAGAATGAAAATATTTTAACTTCAGTTATTAAAAAAACCCAAACAACAAAACCAACCCAAAACATAAAAGCTATTTAGAGCTAACAAAAAACAGGATGGAAGAGGATGCGATTGTTTGTATACAAAACAGAAAATACAAATTCTTAAGAAAGCCATGAGGATAGCTTAACAGAATCCCAACAAAGTTTTATTCTATAGAGCCTGAGACATACTTGTAAAGGTCTGCCTCTCCGTAACCTAAAAAATTTATATTTTGTTATGCATTTGTAATAACTGATTAGTACTAAGTGGTTTTTAAGTTTGCAGTACCTGGAAACTGTCCTATACTGGAAAGCTGTCTATTCAGGTACAGGCTACAGAATATGGTTTCACTATCTGATCTCCGTTCCAATGAATGTTACTTTCAGAAGTGCAGCAATCTTTTCTACCTTGTCCTGAGATAGACTAAGGAGAATGAACACTCTAGTGTGTTCTGTTGTGAAAAGTCATGCAAGAATCTTTCTGAGATGAACATGGAAAAGACAGCACAAGCTTTCCTTTCACTAAGGGAAATTAAGTGTAATTGGAGCACACACACCCACCCTTCTGAAACACAGGAATAAGGTACAGGGTGTTGTTTTATTGTTTTAAAATCTTGTGTCTAGACAGGAAGCTGTACCCTTTCTTTTTTCTTTTTGGCTATTTAAAACCAGAATAAAGCAAACTTGAAATCTTGAAAATATCTCAACCTGTCTGTGACCAACTTATAACATTAAAAATGTAGCTTCCACGTTCTCTTTGTCTTCTCTTTCCATTTAAGTATCCATCTCACTCTTTACTTCCTAGATACAAGGAGGAGGATCTAGCAGTTATCACAATCTGGATCCAGTAACAGAAGAGGATTTAAGGCTAACTGGAAAACAGCAGCTAGGGTTAGGCCCAGTTCTCCTTAAAAGACCAGCCAGTCTTTGGAAAATTGTTGTTCCTACTCAATTTTCCCCATCAGACCAGTTCTTATGTTTGCCATTCATTTTGTTGCAGAAGAGGCTCTGTGTAGTTCCATGTTTGTTTATTCATTCAGAATCTTAAATATAAAATGAAAGAAAATATTGTGTGTAAAGAGTTGTTTCTAAATAGTTCTAAAGGTTACCTAAAATTGTTGATGAGTCAAACAAATTTTTCAAAACTAATTTTGTAAGAAAAGAAATAGCTGGATTGGTTTCATTATAGCATTAGTAAATGTGTACTGGGAAACTGTCTTTGCTGGCTCCTGGGGTGACTTATTTTGTAGACATAGGTTGTTAAAACACACTCAAGCCTTTTGAACACTGCTGTTATAGGAAATGAAATAAATCCATTGCAGGATTCTCAGAGTAGCATTTTTGACTGACATACTGTGCTGGATGGACTGAAGTGAGTACACAGTCATTTTACTGCAGAAATGAATGCTTTGATTTTTATGCCTTCCTCCATGAAGGAACAGTTAAAATCAGGCATAGGGAAATGTAACAGATGTTCATACACATTTCCCATCTGAAAATGCCTTCCACTGGCCAGGACAATTGTTAGGCACAATTAAGCCCAGTATATACATCCTGTACCATAAGCCAAGTCTGCTGAATATGTTCCCAACAGGGAAGCACAGATTTAGAAAGAAGGCAGTTTAGATGAACTTTCATCTGTAGTAGATTTTTGAGAGTCACTGTGTGAAAAACATAAGGAGACCTGACTGACAGCTCTGAGTCTGTGCCCCAATGCATTGCGCTTCAAACTATATCTTTTAAGAGAAACTTTAAATCCATGAGAGAATTTCATATCCATTTCAGGGATGCTAACACTTGCAATCTGATTTCTGAGTGGCATTTGGTAATATGTTGCCAACTGTCTTAGAAAGCTTGTGATATTATGCCGTGTAATGTTCTACATTCAGTCTAATTGTCACTGTAATCAGCTTTATGATGGCAACTCTTTGTGATGACTACAGGGATGTATTTTCCTCTGGGTTTTTTTGGTTGGTTTTTTTTTTTTTTATATTGTATCTGAAATGTGAGTTACTTTTTGATTTCAAAGGCATACTGGTAGCGAAGGGAGAAAAGCATCGTAGTCCTGCAGACTTTTAAAATCATGTATGACATGTTTATGCACAGAGTGGGATTTGTCATTTCCAATGATATGATAGCATCTACTGTTGAAAAAGACGCTGAGAACCAAATACTCTTATATTTTGTCATATGTATTGTAACTGAACACGTTAGAGTTGGCCATTCCAGAAAAGCATGTCTTCCTGGGGTCTCAAAAAATTGCAGTGATTGATTATTTTTATTGTATCAGAATATCAGATAAATGCTATGAAAATGTGTTGGCCTAAAAATGTCAGTGGGTGTTTCATATCAGTCATCTTTTCTACTTTTCTGGTTTTTTGGGGGGGAGGCAGAGGCAAAAATGCAAGATAGACGTTACTTTCCTGTTGCATAATGTCTGTCTTTGAATAACCAAAAAAACTCTGTGCCAGGTCCTTAAAAAGAATCTGTAAGTTGCTGGGCAGTCAGTAAGTCTTTTGACTGAAATACGCAAGAGAACTCTAAAACCTGTTTGTTATTGTAGTCCTATTTTTCTGTAATAAGACACAAATCTGCAAATACTGATTCTCTGTTTTTCTCTGGCCTTTGTTCTCCGTGTAATGTCTTTTCTGCATAATGACTTTGTTAAATTCCTCTTCAGAGGGATATAAGTAAGGTTTAGTATCTCACAGCAGAAATGGGGAGGAGGTTAGCCTGTAGTCTCATGTGCAGATGATGATGCAGGGTTAACTATTTCATAAAGGCAAGAAAGTGAGACTCTTCTGGTTTTCTGAAAACAGGCTTTGTTCCTATGAAAGAGAATGTCTTAAGTATCTCTTTGTTAGTTCTCTGGAACTGATGGACTTTTGAGGAGTACCTAAAACATTGCTGGACAGTGTATGGCCTTCACATGCGCCTAAAAATGCTTCCGTGCATGTTAACTCCTGTGGTGGCTGTGTGTTTATTTCTGGTACTTGTCCACAAGAAGCATTGTCTTGCTTAAGTATATGTGAAATGTACTTTTTATATGCTGTTACGCAGTCTTTTTGAGGTCATTGTATTCCTGGTGGAATGTTTGTGGTTGCAAATTTATCTTTTGCATTAGGAGAGAAGGCTCTGAGGAGGCCTTTTAGCAGCCTTCCAGTACCTAAAGGGGGCTTACAGGAAGGATGGGGAGGGGCTCTTTGTCAGGGAGTGTAATGCTAGAAAGAGGGGTAACAGTTTTAAACCGAAAGAGGGGAGATTTAGATTAAATATTAGGAAGAAATTCTTTCCTGTGAGGGTGGTGAGGCACTGGAACAGGTTGCCCAGGGAAGTTGTGGCTGCCCCATCCTTGGAAGTGTTTAAGACCAGGCTGCATGAGGCTTTGAGCAGCCTGGTCTGGTGGGAGGTGTCCCTGCCCAGGACAGGGGGGTTGGAACTGGATGATCTTTAGGGTCTCTTCCAACCCAAACCATTCTGTGATTCTGTGACAGACTGAGAGAGTTGGGGGTGTTCAGCCTGGGGAAGAGCAGGCTCCATGGAGACCTTAGAGCCCCTTCCAGTAGCTGGAGGGACTCTTTAGCAAGGAAGTGTAGCGATAGGTTGAGGTGTATCCTGCCCAAACCATGACAAGGGGTAATGGTTTTAAACCGGAAAAGGGTAGATTTAGATTAGATATCAGAAAGAAATGCTTTACTGTAAGGATGGTGATGCACTGGCCCAGGTTGCCCAGGGAAGTTGTGGATGCCCCATCCCCGGAGGTGTTCAAGGCCAGGTTGGATGGGGCTTTGAGCAACCTGGTCTAGTGGGAGGTGTCCCTGCCCAGGGCAGGGGGTGGAACTGGGTGATCTTTAAGGTCCCTTCTAACCCAAACCTTTCTATGATTCTGTGATTATTGGTTGATTATCACAGAACTGCACAAAGTAATTTTTTAATAAAAGCCTTCCTGTAGCAGAATAATAGCAAAATCCTGAGAAAGGTATTTTTATTCTCTTGGTTCCAATAAGAAATGGGAGATCAAGAAGAGAAGAGGTAGTCCAGTGATTCTTTGGTGAATCTTACTGAACATGGGAGAGATTATTTCAAAATATTAATAAATATGTAGTATTGTGCTTCTGGGTAGATGGCATGGTGTTTTCTGTTTTACGTTTTCGGTTTGTTAGTTGAATTCATTGTAGAGATTTTCCCTCCCTGAGTTCAAGAAGTTAAAATTAAGTACCTGAAACACTTAAAAGTAGTTCTGGGTCAGAGCCGGACTACATAATTATTTAAGACCATATTTCATAGTTTTATTCTTTTTTTTTTTTCGTTTATGAGCACTTCTTTTCTGACACGGCAAATAATCTGTCCAGTGCTTCATTTTCTTGATAACGTTCTATAACGCTGTGTAATACTACAGTTTTTACCCCATGTTTCTTGCTTTCTTTATTCTATATGCCAAGATACAGCGTCCACGGCATAAAAATAGATTGCGAGACGGGAATCAGACACTTGAGAAACAGATCCAAGACATATTTTTAGGGAACACTGTATACTGGCAAGCACTTAAAGTATGTGTGGAAGTATTTCTTGAGAATGATGCCTGTAAGCTCATGAGGTGATTCTCAAATGTACTGTCTGAAATGCCATCCATTTTACCAGTAGCTTCCTCACCTAATGACTAAACCTAAAGAATGAATTTGTCTGTGGATATACTGTATACTGAGACTATTGCATTTTTACTATTTGTTACATTTACCACTTTGTTCTTTTGTACACATACATAATTCTGCTTAATCAGCATGTTAGCTTGGAGGGAAGGATAAAAGTTATAAATATAAGTAAAACTTAGGTATTGGTTTTTGGGGGGGTTGGTTGTTTGTTAAATAGCAATTGTGTTTCAAGAATAAGATGAAGGTAGTTAGTGTTAATTACCCTTCATGCCTTTTGGGGAAAAAACAGCGGCTTTGTTTAATAGTTAGCCTTTGTTTTTCTAACAGGACAGGAGACTTTGAATATAAATTACCTACTGCAGAAATAGAAAAATCAAGTTGACCATGTAATGGTTCTTTTTCTCTTTCTGTCTCAGGACAGAACATTTTTGTTAAAAATTGATTCCATGCTCTTTGACAAAAACAATTTCTCTAATGTAACAAAACCTAATTTTTTTTTCATTCTTATCATTCTTTTTTATTATTATTTTCAGAATGAGAAAGTGAATATATACATTTATATAAGAAAGTTTTCTTGCAGTGAAGAGGGATTTCCAATTCACAGATTCAAACATGTTCAAGCCAGGAAGGATCATTATGGTAATTCAGCCTGTCCTCTTGAACATGTGTGCTACAGAATTTCGCTCAGAGCGGGCTTAAAGCAGACCTTTTGGAAGATATTTAATCTTGTTTTAGACATCTGAGTAATTTTGATTCCATCAGTTTCACTGATACCCTACTGAACTGTTTGAACATTTAATTACCCTTGCAGTTAGGACATTGCAAGGCTCTGTATCTCTTTATTTCTGCTTCCAGCCACTGGTTCCTGCTGGGGTTTTTGTCTGCAAGATTGAAAATGCAAAATAACCACAAATAAAGGAGGAAGTTTTTAAGTATACCACCTCCTAGAAGAGATGTGTATCACAGACATGGAGAAAAATAGGGAAGGAGGGCACCTTATGGGATCATGTAATCTACTTCTCTGCCTGAAGGCAAGATCAACTTTGCCTTTGTCATTCCTGACAGATGTTTGTCGAGCCTGTAAGATCTTGAACTACAAGGATGCTCTAGTCTCTCTGGGCATTTTACACTTGTAATAGAGGTGGGTTTTTTTCCCCAGTGTCTGAGTTAAAATCTTTAATTTTGTAATTTAACCTCCCACTGTTGTTTTATGCGGAGTGGACACAGAAAACTTATTTCCATTCTTTTCATAGTGGGCCATTATCTACTTAAAGACAGTGATGTCGACCTCAGCCTTCTCTTCTTGTGGTAGTGCAATCCTCATTCATTTAGTCTTTCCTTCTAGAGTTTTCCTTAGCCTCCTACAGTTGCTAGACATGATGGATAAGATTTTTAGATCCACAGAATTATTTAGGTATCTAATTTCTCTTTTTCAGAAGAACATAATATAATGTATGAAGCATAACTTTCCTTCAGATACCTGAAATCGGAGTAGGAGATAATAAAATTTTGCTAGTAGATACAGATGTACAGTGGGGAGGAGAGGTGAGAGATAACACTAAATCATGAGACACAGAGCACTGTGAAGGATGAGTTTATTTTGCTGTTATTAAAAATTTCATTTCAGGATAATCCCTCTGAGATTTAACACGTTATTTTAAGAAAAGGCTTCCTAGAGCAGCAGTAAACAAGATACAGTACAGTAGGTTCAAACGATTTGTAAATGTTTGGATTTTTTTAAACATCTCATTTATTGAGTCTATTTCTGATACAGTGTTGAAAGAAACAGCAATCATGTTGCCTGTGTGTTTGCAAAGTGACATTTGTGAAGTAATCTATTTAAATAATCAGCACTCTGAAGCCTTGTCTGCAGTTTTTGGCTGTCAAATTTGTGAAGTAGGAGGAAAAATGTTTAAAGCACAAGCTAGCTCTTTACTGATTTTTTGCGTATCCCTTCTTCATCACTAACTCAACTGAGGCTTAATTTGGAGGTGCTGCTGTATGTGTGGCAGTATCAGTTTCTGTGCATGGCTTTGTCAAAGCGTGCAGTCTGTGCTTCCGAATGTCCAAAGAACAGGAGCCACCAGAACCTTCCATCTGGATATGTTTATTTACATTAGTGTTACAATGCCGCCAATTCCCGTTATGTGTGAAGAAACCTCATTTTACTGTATGACATTTACGTTAACGTGGGACACATTTAACTCCTGCAGTGCACCGGGGTGGCATTTTGTACTAGTATGGCATGAGGTCACTTTCTATTACACCCACTGTTGGAGTGGATGCCATTATGGAAATCACAGCAGAAAAGACACAGACTATTTAGATACAAGAAAAGCATGGTCTTCTCTTAAGCAACAGTGAAACCTCAACACAGTGGGTAATGATAATTACATATGTTACTGGTAGGGATAACTGATTACATTAATGGCCAAACAGTCAACAAAATGCACATATGCTACCATTGTGTTACCCGCACTTAATTTTCAGTTGATAATCATCACCGCATTTTAGAGAATTACTGTCTTAAATGTATGATTGCTCCTTTTTTTAAAGTTTGTAAAGATAGGTGTCACAACATGATATATGAATACACATATTCTTCATGTCTTTTAAAGCCACAGTGTCATGTCTTACAAAGCGTAATTAATCCATTTTTCATTTGACAGCCTCCAGTAAAAGAAAGCATTTTGGCATGTGTTTAGGAATATTCCTATTCAAGAAGACACTGAAATTACGGTAAAGCACATGCTGAAGTGCTTTCCTGAATTAGCATCAAAGTACTCAGTAAATATAATCACATTTTCTCAAGTTTTCCCCTAGTGTTAATATCGATGATAGGATCTGAAACTCTGAGGCATGGATCAAGAATAGTCTGTGATCAGGAAAAGGCAGATAAATGGTCATGGAAAAGCAGAGAGATTAAGAAACACAGAGAAGTAAAGCGAAATAAATGAGCCTTAGCAGAGTGGGATTTATTTGCCAGTTTTTATTTGTATCACTTGCTATAAAGTAACTCAAAACCCCTCCATATGTACCACACTTCTGCTTTAAGGAATCTTCTTGCCCTGACCTGCCTTTTTTCTTTAGGTACTCACAAGAGTGTTAATGTGTTGAGGTGTGCAGAGCAGAAATAAATGTGGTTAGAAAATCAGGGCTTAGTGAGCGAGGTAAGTGTGGTGGAACCTCACAGCCCTTCTTGAGGGCCTCCAGATGACCATTGTCAAGTCTTTTCTTCTAGAATTCACTATGTAATTGCAGAGAAGAATGAGAGCTTTCTCTTCTCTTACTGCTGACCAGCACTGGGAGAGCTTGTAAAGGGTCAAAATGTGATAAGAAACGTATAAAGATGAAAGTGCACCTTTATGACTCGCTCCGAGACACAAAATAAAGATAATAGAGCAACTTTTAAAGAAATATTTATAGTTTATATATAATTTTCCATTTATATCATGGAAGAACAGAGGGGAATATAATAATAAGGTTATAGTTTCTTCTGCTTAAGCTTCATAATGATAAACAAGATGTTAGTAAATTAAAGCTATCATATTATCAGTACAATTTTTCTTCAGTTTCTTTTTTTCACTGTGATTTGCCATTCTCCCCTCTCCTCTGGTTTATGCATCAATGCCTGCATAAATAGGAAGTGATCCTTGTAATGTGGACAAAATGATGAGTGTAAGGCTGGAAACTCCTTTCTGTTTGCTTAATATGTTTTGTACTTTGTCTCATGTATATATCTAAGGATGTGTGCCTACTTAATTATATGAGAAAGATTTCTGTCTGGAGCATGTGAGAGATCTGTTTCTCCTGTAGCCTATCATGGACCAGGTACTTTCATTTCATGAAACTTTTCACAGCTGATTTCATCCTTTCAGGGACAGTTTTTTAAGTAGTTGTATATGTTATAAAATTAAGATACCTCAACAGTGGTGTTCTTTGGGAGACTTGTACAAAGGACTTGTGTATAATTTTAAATTCTGGGGACTTGTTGGAATGCAGTACTGCTTTCTAAGGTTGTATCTAGATTGTGAGTGATTTTGTATGAACATTTCTGTGAAATGTAAATATGATCAGGAACCAGAAGAATAGATGAAATGCTTGTAAAGATAGTAAATACGTAATACTTAAAGATCATACTGAAATTTCTCAATAAGGTAGATTTTACAGTGTTTTTAAAATTAGCGAAGATTTGCCATGAGCTTAAAAATTGCCATCTCTCTTGATTTCAGTTGGTGTAGGCATACTCTTTCTTCACTTGCTCTGTTTATTATCGCCAGGATGTGCTTAAATCATGCTCTGTACTCACTGAAGCTTTGCTGAAGAATGTCAGTCAGTAGTTGCAAAGCTGTCAGGCACTTTTCCCTAAGTTGAATTTACACAGGCACCTCAAGAAGAAATTAATGAAGTCTTGTTTCACTGCACATGTGTAGCCATTTTTAATAAACTTTTAGTGATCTAAAGTACTTTCTGTGCAATTGCATTTTTTCTGGATTACAAAATGGATAAAAGCTTCACTAGCATTTGCAGAATGAGGAGAATTGTAGTTTACAATTTTTTTTGCGGCAAAAATTCACTTTAGGTTGGTGGTACGTGAATTTACTGGCTTATTTATTATACCAGTGATAGATTATTCTCACTTCTACTTAAATTTGACAAGCTGCGCAGTGCTAAACCCTGCTAAAATGGTGCAAAGACCCAATTACAGAAACTACAAAGGCATGCAAGAGTAAGCAAAGAAAAAAACATATAAATGGATTAAAGATCAAAAATAGAACAATTCCACTGAAACTGCGTTACGACACATCAGGCAGGAAAACATGAAAGAATTAGAGTATGAAGAACAAAGGTTTATAAAGCTTCTGAAAACTGACAAACATATTTCAAAAATTATTTCTGTTAACTCTCTTTATTAGAATGAAAATAATTTACTTTAAAAGTACATCTTTTTCAATGTTGTAATGAACTAAACACTTGAATTGTGTCCTTTGTATGTTTTGTTTATGATTTTGAGTTTTTTCTACAGAGTAGTGGTAGCTGGCTTTAACCAAAGATTTTAAAAGTAAATTGTATATTTAATTTTAAATAAAATGCTATGTAAAGTGTATGAAGAATTGTAGGGTGGATTTACCCTAATGCATGCTTACCCGTGTTAAACCTGCCAACCCTTTTATTTCATCTGTGACTTTAAACACTACCTTTCCAGCTAATCATTATTTCCTTATACAGTAGACAGGGTGTTGTGCTGACAAAACTGTGGTGCAGTCAGGAATGGAAATGGAATTTGACCCTTACTTTTCTTCATATAAATGACTATTGTGTAGAATTCATTTTCTTTGCACAGGGAACTGGGAGAATGGGATAAATTAAAAAATAATCCTTCCAGGAATAAGACTTAATTCGTTGCGATCGCCCCATGTTCCTCGGAAGAACTAGGCAAAGTACAGACTTTTACAGTATTGCTAAAAGGATTTCTGTATTTCCCACATACAGGATTTCTGCTGAAGTTGAGAGAACAGTTCAGATGCTAATATGAGCTCCTGAATATATTTTAACATCTAATTGACAATTGTAAGAGGACTTTCTTTAGATAAAACTTTTTAAAATACTCCAGAACCTTTGCATAAGTCAGTACTTGCTGTGTATTTTCGGTCGGCATGGAACCAAGTTCTGTAGCAGTTCATCTGAACTTGTTATTCAGGTTTCCGTTTCCACCTTCTGGACCCACTGAGGGTATCAATTTGGGAATGGATAAGAGGCGTTGTGCTTTTTCTAAATTTTTTGTAGAAGCATTGCCTAGTGGCTGAGGTGCTGTGTAGCCAGTCAGTGGCTCTTCTCTGGGCTTGCTCTCCATGTAGCTGTTGCAGTATGGTTGAAGCCTGGGAGGGATACAAAGCAAGACAGATGGTTTCCCACAGACTTCCCCTCTAGCTCTTTCATCTTTCATCTAACTATTAATTCATCTGTTTGGATGGATACATTCACGCATGGAACCAAGATGAATAATAATGAGATTTTTAATAACTCCCCACATTTGCATTCCTTGTAACTCTTTACATGGTTCTAGCTGATTAAAATGAATCATTTACATAATTAACATATGGTTATAGTGTTGGCTTTAATATGCTGATTATCTCAGTACTTTTGTCTAGAGTCAATTGGATTCAAACTGTAACAATTGTTTGAAGTGAGAATAGTTTATTCCTGTGAGGGTTGGTGAATATTTGCCATGGGGCCTGATTAGAAATAGCACAACTGTCCAAGAAATTCTTTAATGTAAAGTATGTATTAAAAAAAAATATTAAAAAAATGTCTATTACATCTGCTGTGTTTAGGTCAGGCTTTACAAATGGCTTTCTATGGTTAGGGAGATTTCTGCCATTAATTCCTTAGTGAGATACAAATAAAGTACCAGGCATAGTATTAAGAATGAATCAAGACAACCAATTCAGGTCTAATTGCTTCTTAATTTGTAAAGACTTTTTTTGTTTCTTTTCTTTAAATCAGGTTTAGAAATAATAATAGTAATTTTTTTTTAATTATGTTAAGGTAGAATTATGAAAACTTTCTTTTTTCTTACTATACAAAATGTTTCAGTATTTTTATGTTCACTAGATTACCTTCCTCTTAAGAGGAATATTTTTCATATTTGTTACTGCGCTTGTTTCCTCCTAGCATGTACGTGTAGCAAGTAACACTGAAGCAATTGTACTTTAAGAATTGGTAGAATATTTTTCGAATCTTGCTATCACCCTTGATGGTGTACTCAGTTTCCTAATGCAGAGGCTGCTTGAAAACAGAAGAGAAAAGAATTGTCAGGTTTTATGGTTAGGTAACTAACACTTGTGTCAATGAATGCTTTTTGAATGTTCATGAATATTTGAAGCAAATTTGTGTTAATTGCACTACTGTTGTCCACAATTAGTCTGTGGTAGACATGATTAATTGTAAAGAGCCCTGACATTTATGCATAAAAGGCTTGAGGTCAAACAGAAATGGAGAAAAATGGTTGCTGTAGCATTGGCAGATGGAATGCTAATGCTTTTTGACTCGTACTGAGAATAATGATATTTCTACATCAATAGCAAATAATTGTTTTAGAACTGCAGAATATTCTTCTCTTTTCCTTTGCTTTTCTTTCTCTGTTTAACTTTCTTCCCTCCCACCCCAGGATGCCACAGTCACTAGTTATTTTTATAGTGTAGTCTTTAATTGGCTTGAATACTTTGTCAAATGCTTTACTGGAAACCTACACCAGATTGCTAGCTGGGAAAGGCCTATATCGATTTGCTTCTCTGAGGAAAAGTGTATTGAAAAAATATTCTGATGATAATTATGCACGCATTTTGAAGGAAGTGTCTTGAATTTGTGTTGGTATATATCCTGTCAATAAATGAACTTCCTGTGTTCCTAGGACACAGGCTTTAATAACGTTTTAGCATGTTTATCATACTGAGCAGTAAATAATTCAGCAAATAGAATGTCAGTGTTTTAATTTCTATCTTAATAACAAACAAACCATAGCTTATGAGTGTGATCCATAACTCTTTGGGTCCATTTTGACCACAACAAACACCGTGTGGCAGTACACTGTCACTCTCTGCCATTCTTCCTGTCCCAGGTGAGCAGTACACTGCCGTGCTCCTGATGGGTGGAACTGTAGGGCTACAGCCTTCTTCACAGGTTGCTGGTCCTAAGCCCTAGAACTTTTTAAAAATCAAGAAGCCCTGATGGATCTTCCTTTTTAGAAAGCTGGGAGTATGGTTGATTCAGTGAATGTAGCATCACACAAACCTAAGGCTGGCTGTGTACAATACTCAAAGTAAATGTATGGATACCTGGGCAGAGGGAGTCTTCTTCCAACTCTTCAGTGTTTGTGAGTTGACTGATAAGTTTCCTTTGTTAAAATTTGTATTAATCTATCTAATTCTTTATAAGATATTGATGGATAGTTGAGTGAAATTCTGCTGGTTTACATCCTGAATGAACACAGTCCTTAGTATAAAGGCTGAACAGATAAGACTTACACATAAATTATCAATATTAAAAAAAAAATAAATTACTCTCTTCAGCAAGCAGAATTCCCTGCCTTCATTTCTTGCATTTTAATAAGTTTCAGGTTGTCATGCTTTTACTGATGTAGCATGCATGGAAGACAGGCTAAACCTTTCCTATACTCTGTAAGTTTTTATTTGTTTATATAAAACTTTGCTGCAAGATAGAGAATTTTATACTACTTAATAGTTCCCATTTGAAGTGCAAGGAAATTACATTTTCGATCTGTTCTCAAACAAAATGCTTAAGTGAAACCACCATAACCCATTTAAAAAGTTTATTTTTCTATTTTTAGCTCTCTGTAACAAAAGAAGTTTTTGTTTATTTACAATTTTTTCCCACTTGGCCATTTGCAATTGCTTTTCAGCAAAAGTTAGAGGAAGTGAAATGGTAGCCTGGAAATGTGTGATGATATTAAAAGAATATTTTTAGGACATCAGTTTAGAATTAACTGTCAGTGCTCCTAAAAATGCTAATCTTACAAAACAGTTTTTCAAACTGTGGTCCAGATGACAGTGTTAAGTGTTCCATGGAATCATGTAGACTTTCTAATGATTTTGGTTAAAAATTGGGTGATGATTGTTCACGGTGGCCTCTAAGAAATGTTGAGGGTTGATAATGGTCTTTGCTGAATAGTCTGGGACCCAGTGTTCTGTGGAAATCCCGCAACAGGTTTCTTACGTAGTAGTTCAGCCTGCAAATTTTTGCTGTAACATACTTGCATCAGACCAAACCCATGTAGCAAATGTTTACACATGATAGATCCATATGTAATTCTTGCATAATTTAGTTCATAATTTTTTTAACAAACCAAAGATCTATTTTTTTATCATAAAAAGGCAAGGTGTTACCAGTTTTACTCTGTTATAGAATCTACAAAAAAATAACCTAAAAGAGAAATCAATTATATATGTAACCCAAAGGATATGATTATCTAGAAAGATGAAACTAAGTGAAATACTGTGTTCTTTCATTGAGTACTTCTTGAATTGCTTGGTGACATTTGGTTACATGGCCTCATTTTCAGGTATGGTGTTCTTTCAAAGCAGAATATATGGTACTAATCTCTGGCTCTCTTGTAATAAATGCTGGACTGTGGACAGGAGATGGCCAAAAGAGAGTGCCTGGGCAAACCTTAATCTTTAATAAGGTGCAGAACTAGTCTATAACTGTCAAGGAATGACAGAAGAGCAGTACTTTCAGCTTGCCTGCTCAGAATAGAAAATGGGGTCCTCTGACAGGCAAGAAAGGCTACTTTATTCTTTATTGGGTTTGGGGCTATTATTGTGCCTGTGTTATTTAGTTATTTGACATTTGTGAGTTGTTGGGGCAAAAGGAAGTCTAGTTATTAATGTGAAAACAAAATCTGAAATGGATTTTTATGCTGAACTTGCATTGAAACCTCTTACACTTGGAAACAAAGCCATACCTGATGCTAAATGGATGCTGTTTGTAATTTAAAAATATAAGGCATTTTTGTATTAAAAGAAAAAGCAGCTGTTGGAGATAAGAACAAGCAGACATTCAATATTTTCCAGCTTCAATTGGATGAAAAAACAATACAGACGTTGGATGTGTTAATTCCTTGAACTACTACTAGTACTACTTGCCTTCTAGAATTCTTGATAATAGCTTTTTCTGTGCAGTCTGAAATGTTTTCCCAAGCTTCGGCTAGAAATGCGGCACTTTTCTGTAACTGTATTGCCAGGTGTGGTTGTGTGCCACCAGTCGTCGGGCTGGGAGTACGCAAAGGACTTGTGAGTAATGCTTTTATCAGACTTGTGACAGATTCAACTTCTGCTGCCTAAGTTAGGCGATTTGGATGCCTTCTGTGGGTCAAGCTTCTTGGTCCATGATGCAGTGTATCCTGCCATCTTTTGCAGCAGTTTTTTGACAATCGAGACATGTTCAAAACTTGAAGAGTCTTGGGAAAACTTGAAGAGTCTTGGGAAAATATTTTTATCTGCTGTTTTACAATGCAGTCTTCAAGGCGCTTATATACAAATATGTGACATTTAATTTACAAGAATATCGAAGGCTTCATAAAATGTGTATTTTTGGGGAGACAGGTTTGGCTTTGGACAGAGCAGTGAAATTAGGATTGTTTAGAATATTTTTTTTTTGTCTGAAGGTCCAGAAATTTTGAATTTACAAAGATGAATATGGACTTGCATATTAGTAAGTTTAGACAAAATATTTGTTTAGAGACATGAGAATATACATTCTTCAAATGTGGGTCAGGTATACTAGCAGATAATATACTGCCAAATTGCAATTTCAGACTTTTCCAAAATCTGACAAAATAAAAACATTTCCTTATTTGTTCATTTGTTTTAAGTTCTTAAATATGTATGCAAGCTAATTGCATAGGAGTTAAAAGTTCTTAAATCTTAAAACAGTGATGCTTTAAATGTCGTCAATTTGTCTTTCTAAAGCCATAATTTAGATCAAATGATAACTGCCAGTGGTGGTGAGTTGTGGTGTTTGGCCGGTGTGACATTTCATTCCAGGTTTGAATTTCTAAAACCTTTTAAATCTCTAAATAGACCTGCTAAAATGTGAGGTTTACCCATTTTAGGAGTGAACTAATGGAAAATCACTGGTTTCCTCTAGACTGATGATTTGTATGTTGATTTTTCAGACAAATAGAATTTTTTTGTGTTTTTTTCTTAAATTCTCTCTTTATGTAGTCTCAGATATGCATATGAATATCCTTAAGCATGCTGAGCAAAATGGTGACCAAAATAAAGCTTGCCCAAAATTGCATTTACTTCTGCAGAACACCCTATTACTTTGTAAGATTTAAAGTAGTCACACTCAGAATGTGTAGCTATCTGGGAGGGTTTTTTAAGCAGTTTCTAGTAGGAAATCGGTTACTAGTTTCTGGTCTTTGCATTCAAGCTCAGATTTGCAGATTCTCAGCCCACCTAACTTTCCAGGAAAATCCCTACAGCGTCTCACAAATGACAGATATCCAGAGCATGTACATCTGTGGTCTGGCTCTGGTATGGCAAAATGATACAAATGTAGGACACGTTTTAATACTTTTAAATTCATTCTTGTTCTGCAGGAATGACTGGCAAGACTATATGAAATGAAAGCAATTTGCAGTAATTCTACTAAAAAGTCAGTAATAGGTACTGTTAAGAAGAGATGCTTCTATATCCTAAGCAAAAATTCGCCAGTGCTGTTGACTCAAAAGTAATATTGATGCTCAGTTGAGCTTTACTGGGAAATACTGTGCTACAAGAAAAGGGAGGAACATACAACTTCGTCACTTCTGAATCATCTTAAGCTTTAGCTTTTCTTTTGTAGCCTTAAATCGCAAATGATAGTTTCAAGTTTTGAAAGAAAAGGCAGATACTGAACAAATCTTTCCAAGCAAGAAGTTTTTTAGGAAATTTCTGGATGACTTTGAAAACTTCTTTTTGTGTATTTGCTATATCCATGTTGCTTTTTTTGGTCTTGAATATTGAAAACTATTTTGCAAATGTGGTAAGTTTATTCTCTAAAGAGTGATTTTGGACATACTGGTGTGCATCTAGTTGTCAGTGGGCTTTTCATCTACTCTTATTGTCATCTTATTCAGTTAGGGTCATAGCAATTTAAGAATGGCACTGTGCCATTCCAGACAGATGGGTATGGGCTGACAGCCAAGAATACATGTTAAAGGCAGAAGACTTTTCAGTAGCCTTGTTTGAAATTGAGAGTATCTTGGCCCACGTGTAGTGTGACTCTGCATACCTGATCCATTTTTTCCTCACTTATGCAGCACTATAAAGGCAATGACTTGTCTTGGAAAAGTCTAGGATGACCCTCAGATAAAACTCTGCAAAGATCCCTTAACTTTTCTCATAAGATGCTGGTGGTCCCAAAGAAGTCTCCATAGCTCAGCAAAATAGTAGGCCAGTTGTCTTTTTTTTTATTTGCCTCAGCTAAGTTTAGTCAATTTACACAAGAAGGTTATTTAAATCAGAATAAATAAAATTAATAAAAAAAAGTTTTCCTCAAGAATGTTAAAAATAAATATAGCACCTTAGAATGTTTTTTTTTTTTTAGTTTGGTTGCTTTTTTTAACATGGAAATTATAATTATGCTGTTTGTTATTTCATAGAGGACAGAAAACCTATATATTGGCCACTGATTTCTTGTCCTAAATGGGCATTAACATTTCTCAACTCAGCCTCAGTTAATGTTTATATTCCTTATTCTTGTTTAATAATTACAGCAAGTTGCTTTAAGGGAAACATTTTAATACTGTGCAATATGGCATAATTTAATAGTGTTTAAGGGATGTGTGTTTGTGGTCTTAACAAATAACTAGTCATGTAAGTTTAGTTGAGCAGCCAGGCATAGTTTGCATTTTAAATATGTCACTCTTAGTCACAGACGCTAAAAGTTTGGTAACAACTGCTTCAATAATTTAGTTATTGTGAGGGTTATTGCTTTATTTGAAAATTGGTCATTTGTGTCATGTTGCATTTTTAAGTAAAAGTTCAATGTAATATCTGAAGGTGAGACTACATTGCGAGATTTGCTTATGGCTAAAACTGTGCAAGTACCCTAACAATTCCAGATTTTGCTTTTAAATGTCTATGTTTGGTTTAAGTGTATTAGCTGTGAGTTTTCTTTCTGTAGAGGCACATGTGTAACAATGCAGTTGCTTTTTTCCCTTGGTCTCGTGCTCACGTACAAGAGTCTGATTCATCTTCAGTCATAAGGACTGAAAACTGTGGATAAACAAGTGAGTAAAGTCACGTGATTGATGACTGTACCATGGAAAGCATGAACTGTGCCTGAAGAAAAGCTTTTAAAGTAATTGGGTTTGTGTTATATACACAAGTTGCATTACTCAGAGAATTGCACGTTTTCTTGAGTCCATTCTTCTATCACTTGGTATCTCTTCTTGGGTTTTGTATCTTTTAATATAGTACAAGTTAAGAGGAGAAAAGAAAATCATATTTAAGTTTTCTGGTTATTTTTGTAAGAGCTTTGGTGATACTATGGCATATCTTACATTATGCTGAATTTCATTGTACCATTCGGTTCACAGAAAATTGGATTCCTTGAGCAATTTTGTTTTAACAGTTATTAAAAGCTGAATCAGTTCCTTTGATAATCTTAAAAGAAAGGGTATGAATACAGAATAAATTCCAGATAAGAGATGTGATTTAAGTGTAGCTCAACTGTTTTCCATAAAATACATAGGCTAGAAGTCCAGAAGGTGCTACTGTATATCATCAAGTTTGACCTTCAACCTGTAATACCACTATGGAGTCCATCTGTTTTGTTCCAGCAGCTGTGCCGTTAGTAGTTGAGTGCTGGAAATGAGGTAACGAACAAATGTTTGATACATGTTTCTTGGTGTCTGCGTTGTGTGCAAATTTATGGACAAAGAATGCACACTTCATTGAAGTTTGGTGTGATCATATTATTATTATATTTGTTAAAATAAGATAGATATAAATAAATGTGTGTAACTGGAAAAAATATAAGCATGTATTTTCATTATATATGATTTCTGTTACATCTTCACTAAATTGAAGAAATTAATGTTTTGTTAGTGTGGTGTCAACATCTGCTTTCATATGTGTTCATGTAATTAGACATCTTGTGGTCTAATATGTACCAGTTTGAGTTCTTCAAGCCAGAAAGTAAATCATTGTCACTAATGGAGGTGTCCTAACAGAATGTAACACTTAAACTGTTGTTACACTCTACTGAGTAGATGCCATGCAGTAATATCATACAGTTATCTCAGCTTAGGTACTATTACCTGTGATTTACTGCCAAGATTTGTGATTGGAAACGCACCCTTCCTTCCTCCACCAAACTAGAAAACAAAAGTAGAACTGAAAACAAATTGGGTACAGTTAAGAAGTGGTCTTTGTTTGCATGAGCAGGTTCCCCTCAGTTGAGTTCTGCCATCATTGTGTCGCCTTCTTGTTATGAGATTATATTATGTGGGGTAACAGTGGATTTGTTACTAAGTCAAAAGGCTATTTGTAGTGCAGAAACTTGTTAGGTTTCCATAATTCACTGATACACTCAACTAATTCAGTCAAGGTGATCCCATCTTCTTTGTGCCTCTGAGTCCTGAATTTTCAGTTTGATTTCCTGAGGGTTAAAAGTTGTTCTTCCCACACAGGCAAAATGTTTGTGTTGACAAGCTACCTGAGATAAAGTAGGTGAACTGTTTTAAGAAGCAGAAGGTATTATTCCTGGGAGAGAGAAACATACTTGTTCTCCTACAGGTGGGTGCAAGTCCTGGGAGTGCAGGTAGAGCTTGCTAAGCTTGTAAGAATTTTTCCCAAAAATTGTTAAATTTTTTTTCTTTACATTAAAAAAAAACATTGAAAAGGATTTTTTTAATTGTCAGGTGAATGTTTTGTACAGTTTAAGCCCCTGTATTTTTTGCAAAGATTCATTGTATTCTTTCTTTGTAACTATCTTGTTCCGTTCCCCTCTTAATTCTTGGGAGGAATTTTAGCCTTGTCTTCCCTTCTGGCACTACACAGAACTTCAGCTGGTTCTGGCATCATAAAATATACAAACCCAGTGGGGTCTTGGGGACAGAGCTGTGAGGATCTCACTTGACTGTTGGAGCCTTAAATGAGTGCTGAAATTCTGCCCCTTGGGTGGTGGTCAGTACTCAGAGAGGGGAATGGAGCAGCGTTAGTGACTAGTGCTGTGTTTGCTTTGTAATGACTCCTAGCCAGGCTTAGTTTTCACACTTTTAATAGACAGAAAGTGAGTCTCTCCGTAGGTCACTTTTTCTGGCCACCTCTGCGTCATGCTCTGAGGGCTGGAGGCTCTTACACTACACCCTTATCCCTGTGCAACTCCATAAGGAAAAGGAAGCTTTCCCCCCGCGCCTTCTCTCTCTTATAGATAACCAGTAAAGCTTTGTTGAGTTACTGCTCCTAGTGGCACCTGGGGATTAGTGTTATCTCTAGAATTGTAATGTATGGGCCAATGCTGTATCACATCCTCTCCAACAGATAACTGTAAAGGGAATTCCGTCATCCTGTGTACTTTCTAGTGATTTCAGCATTTTTATTATGAATATCCAAAGCCCACTGTATTTTCCTTTAGAGAGAGGAGGAATGAGATGAAGTGAATGAGTGCCTATAAGAAAGTATGTATACAAAACCACAAACATCAGTTTAGTCTGTAATTTAATCTGCAGTTTCATGCAAACCACACAGTAAACAGTCAATTATAATAATTAGAAATGAGGCAAAAAAGCTTTTTCTGCGCTCAGTGTTCATGTTTTAAAAATCTTTCAGCTTTGTAGCCAGTTCTCAGAATGGCTTACTACTTAGTTAATATATGTGACCTAATGACCGAATGTGGCAACTTTATGAATTATGTATCATTCTCTTGAGTACCAAACTGTGCGCTTAGGTTTTATTAAATCATCTCTGATTTGATTATCTTCAGTGTATCATGCAGCAAGTTCATTTCTTTTGAATTTATCGTTTGGACTTTACAATTAAAAGATGCAAATTAAATTGTATAGTTCCCCTCCTGTCTTCATTATGATATTGATGAGTAATGTACTGATTTTTAGAATTTCAAATACTACTATAATGTAGCTTCCTTATAATCTGACAGTAGAAAATCAATGTATTACTTCGCATTATCAGTTTCTGGGCCCTGTGTTATCTGTTCAGAAGCAGCGTATTTCCAGACTCAATAACATCAGCAGCTGTAGTGCATGGGGTGTTTTTAGGTATTTGAACTTGCCAATTAGTAATATAGGGATGGTTTTCTAAGATACATAAATCACAACACTGCCCGCTTTCCTAATGGGAATATGACAACTCACTTAATGTAATAACATCATGATATTTTGAAAAAGCTGAAGTTTGACATGTCTGCCGTTCTGAAGCAGGTATGGGTTTTAGTTTTCAAAATCATCTGGGAGGTGAATGTCTGATGTTAGTGAGGTACAAGTAGGAAACATTGACAAATACATGGAGAGTGAAGGCTTTGTATGATTTTTATATTTCTTGTGCCCCTCAGAGCTCAGTTGTCTATGTTACTGTTCAGTCCAAATCATCAATATAAATACTCTAACTGAACCCAAGTACAGGCTGTATTTCTTATATTCTCATAATTATTATGAATTCATCGCTAAGGTGCTATGTGTTTATATTCTCATAATTATTATGAATTCATCCCTGAAGTGCTATGTGTAAGTCTGTACGGCTGGAAGATATAAAAAGTGGGAGAGCTCATCTCTTCTGTGATTGACTTGCTGTATTTCAATTTAGGAAATGTTTGAAGCTTGTATATGGAATCATCCAAACTCTACAATCCAGAATGCTAAATAGCTCCCACATATGCAACAATACTGTTCCAAAAAAGCAGAATTAAATAATAGATGGCATGTGTTATTATACTAATGCCTGAGGCTTTTCAGTATGCTACAGCAGAGGGTTTCCCCTTTCTGAGTGTTTATTCAAAGTAAAATTAAATTGGGTCCATTCATAATTTTTTTGTTGTATTAACTGAAAAATATATGTAACTGCTTTGCAAGACTTTCACTTCTCTGTATTCCTCCTGCTCCCATCTTTGTGTTACCACAATTTCTTTTTTTTGTTGTGTTTTCAGTTGTTACCTAAGGTTAATTTCTTGGGCCTTTAGATTCTAGTTTAAATATGTTCCTATTGCTTGATTGGAATAATCTCCCCATTCTTAATGGAAAAAATTCAAATTTACCATGTTCTTGAAAAAGATGGATAAAACATTGTCTTTCTATTCCTTGTTAAATATGTTCCATACAGCTGTCTTCAGAAATGTTCAATTACCATTAAGTAGTTTTCTGGCTGTGAAATGATACTTACTCTATCAAAGGATATTTAAGTGTTATTTTTCTTGTTTTTACAAGAATAAAATTAGATCCTGACCTTACAATGGATATGTTTATGATTCAACAGTAAATATTATTGAGCAAGGCATTCCTCTTCTTAATTTTGAGTCAGTCTGGTGAAAGCCTTGGTTTAGAACAGTACAGGATCTTCTGAGTAACAAAGTAGTTGCTGAATAGAGAGACAGAATTGTTAGAAACTGTTAAATTAGGCAGAGATAAACGATGAATGGACTTCTGCAATTTGAGTAGTTGTAATTTCATTTGAATCCGTGGAGTTGCACCAGTGTAAATTAAATCTATGTAGTCAGGATTACAATTCTGAATACTTAGGGTTTTCCTGTTTTCTTCTTATTTATCATAGATGTACTCTTAGAAGAAGATAAGTTTTATGCTCCATGTATTATTTTCTATTATGCAGGCTAAAATATTACAATTCCTTCTTCAAAGAAAACAATATATTTGAATGAGAACTAATTACCTCTTTTTTTATTCCAAGTGACAGAAGCTAATATATCACACTTAGCCACTATAAGAACTCCAGTTCAGTAAACTAATTAAACTAATCCTATCTCTACTCATTATTCTCAGTTCTGCTAAATATTTTAACAGCGTAGATTTATTTCATTACATAAATTATATCATACTTAAAGAAAACAGTTTGCATAATGGCGTATTTGCATTCCCAAGAGTTTATTTTGGGTTTTTGAATTCAGATTTCAAGTTTCAGTTGAAATAATATTATTTGCCTTATTTAGGGTGGTAATTCTTCTTAATTATTACTAATTATCTAGAATGATGTATAGCTTTAATTAAATGTAAGTGCTTGGCATTCTTGTTATCGTATATTAAACAGTGACAGTTCTCCTGTATACAGATAATGTAATGTTAGAAAGGTGTGTTATTTCCTACATTTTACAACCTGTAATTTCATAACATAATGGCTGATTAATTTACCAATCATGGGGAAAAAAAGTTACTTTTTGATTGTTAGTGATTGTGAAATTAAAAGATCGTGTGCTTACTGGACATCTCTTAAGCTACATAATTAAAATGAAAATGTGTACATCACTTTCTGTACTGAAATTATAAAACCAGAATATGTTGAATGCTAAGAATTTAATAGCAGTGTTGCTGAGAAGCTGTAAAGGAATAATGTGTAAGTCCCACTTCAGACTAAATTGCTTTCTACTTATAGACATGTAATGCAATTAAATCAAGAAGCTGTAAGCCTCCTAAATCTCCAAAGTTTAGTTTAGGTATTTGTACTTAAGGCATCTGCTACAGAGCTTTCCAAAATGATTAAAAAAAAAAAAGGCAATGCTGATAATAAATAATCAGAATGAATTAACAGTATATGATTCATATGAGCTGTATAGAGGATTCATACTTCTACTGGTTTTTATAAGCCACTTATATCATAGACATAACGGTGTTCTAATTTTAATGCCACTTTTCATAGTATCAGCTGGACTTAAATTTCTGTCACTGCTTCTAGTTTATCAAGAGTGCTGACACTAGGTGAACTGTGAGTTTTTTAGGAAATTCACACAGAAAGGGAATTAATTGTGGTTAGTACTAGCTGAGGATCCTGCATGATTTCTTACAGAATGAAAGACAGACAGACAACTGACAGACGATTTGCAAATTGTTTTATCCTAAGTGCTGTGGGTTACAGTCCCTCAGCTCAACACGTCATGAAAGCTATCTCGCTATTATGCTTGCCAAGCCAAATCTGCCAACTTGAATTAATAGAACTGTAATTAATCTTCCAGGTATCAAGCAAGCATCAATACACACTTGTCAATGACACTTTACCCTGCTTTGCACCTTAGTTACTTCTTGAATGCAACTATGAGAATTATTTTCGTATTTTGCCCATCAATAATCAAAACCTTTCATTCATGTACTAAGTGTACATATATATGCTGTTGTTTTGGTCAGTTTTCAAGTATTTGTCCCTAACTTTTTACAAAGGGTCATGATAATTCTATTTCTGTAACCTGTGCTGTTCCTTTTCTGACATATACAAAATAAGTAAATCAGTGTGCAGATTTTTTTAACATTTGACTTTCCTTTTATTCATGTAATTTGCAAAGATGTTACCTACAAACAAGTCTCTGACGTGACTAACGGAGATTAGCATAATGATGCAGTCTGGTCATATTTATATTTAAAATGTTAAATATTTTGCAAATATTTTTTTGAAAGCCAGAAATTATTAGGAAGAAAAAGGGAAATGGAGCACATGACACAATTTCTTTTATCCTTCTCTAATGCATCTGTCTCCTTAACATTTTGGAGAATGTCAAGCAAAATTTTGAAGAACAAAGGTAACTGCTTTGAATAATAGTTCTTAATAACTTGATTCAAAATACTATATGAAACATTCGCTCTTAGAAACTAAGCTATAATGACTAACTTTTCTTGTGAAGTTAATTAAATACTAATTTCAATAGTATTTAAAAAAAAAGTTAATAGAGGATTATAAACAGTCCAAAACCAATAAGCAAATAGTGTGTAATATTTGTACTTAATTTCTTAAAATAATACTGCATTGCAATGACAAAGGTGTTTAATAAGGGAAATGTTATAGCTTGTAGAGCTTTTCAACTTCATCATGCTTCTTCAGGTTTGAGCTCCATCAGTAGTGACTGAAAACTGGTAGGACTGATGCACACGCAGTGACCTCTGTATAGTAAGCTTGCTCTTCATGCAAAAGTTCCCAGTGAATGGCATCTAAAAAGCTGTCACAGTGTGTAGCAATCTTCTAGTGTATCAGGTCACTCAAAACATTGAATGGCTCTGCAAACCTTGGACCATTGTGTGGGTGTTCTGGTCTGGTCAAGTTTAGGAGCTTACTAATGTGTATGAAAAAGCCTGTGATCCCACTCAAATTGTACGTGTTTGGAAAATGCCTGTGAAAATTTCTTGAAATTGTCCTGTGTTTTTTTCCTGTGGTTTTAAGTGCTGACCAGGTGTTCTGTACGTTCCTATGAGTTTGTCTTGTTCATGAAAACTGCTGAGCAGTGCTGTGAGAAGTAGAGTTGAGGCTGCTTCTGTTGAAATCCGAGAAGAATGGAAGGTACGCAGAACTGGCTAAAAGTGAGGCTGTAGAGGTTGAAGTGAAAAATGCATAAGTACATGTCCTGGTTTGAGAGCTGGTAAGTGCGTGGAAGATCAGTGAAAAACAGTTTTCATGAAGATCTGGAATCTCAGTTTTGGTGGATTTCGGGTACTCTGTTTTGCTAAAGTGGCTAGCAAGTAAGAATTAAAACAAACAAAAAACTCAAACAGAACCAAACCCAAACCACAACCAAAACACACCTAACCACTAAAAAAATCCACAAAAACTATGAAAGGCATATGGTGTATGATAAATAAGGGGTTGGGAGAGTAACAGCCGTGTCATTGTGAAGCAATCCGTTTTATCAACACAAAACATAAGCAGAGAGAAAGGGACTTTCTACTGTGAAATATTTGGTATTTGTCTGCTGAGTATCTTTATTTACTGTTCATGTATTTTTCTTAGTGTCTTTTGTGTTATAGAACCACATTGCTCAGCATTAGTTATCACTATCAGTAAAATAAATGCCAAACTTCACTTGCTAGATATGATATTACCTAATAAAATTAGTTGTACTCTTCAAAGTATGCTGTGCCTGAGCAAAATATGAAGTGTATATGTAGCTTCAGTATGCTTGCCTAGCTTTTGGCAGTCAGCTATGTATTTTACTTGAGGGATGTATGTAATTACTTTGATTTTTCATAGAACTGCGAATTTGATAAGTTATCTATGAATAGTAGCTTTAGAAGGCAAGTTTATCTGATAATCTTTTAAATTTCAAATTTCAGTGTTAAAATTCCTTGAATTACGTTGTATATACATATGTATTTATGTCTACACAGAACTTATCTGTATAATTTTTACATTAAGAAATAACTGTGTGTTTACTGTAAAGTATACATGATTTTTTACACTAAGCTTGTTCAACGATACTCTCTTTTTATTTCTATTTGCGTTAACTATTGAGTACCAACCTGTAAACGTGCCTGTAGACAAAGGAAACATTCTGGAAATAGAAGAAAATTAGATTTTTACTTAAGTTTTTCTTTCAGGCACATCTTACTTATTTAACAATCAGTCTTTTCTTATGCTTTTTTACAGTTTACAGTAACCTGCATACTTATAGTACTTAATTAATTGGCATGTAAGGAACACCAGTTAAACAGACTCGTACATGTCCTTCTTGAATAATGCAGTAAGCTAAGTGTGCTTGAAATTTAATGTGGTTTCATATTGGTAAATGAGATGTAGTTGTGGATCATGTTGCTCATATATTAGCCACGTTTCATGATAAATTTATGTTAAATATCTCATTGGTCCAAAGGTCTGCAGGTAATGTAAGTATTTTATGGAACTGCCAGAAACTTAAAACTGTTAAGGTGGTGAAAATCACTTTGAATTTTTGGAAAGAGTTGGTAGACCACAAACTCCATGTCAATTTGATTTTTAGTTCTAGTATTTTGACAAGGGACAGCATTTTATGCAGCCTGAAGACCAGATCTTTTGCTTTTGCAAGTCATTACAGCTCAACTGAAGTCACTCCTCTTGAGGACCTGACCTCAAGTGCTAAATATACCAATTCTGTCTTTTGCTAGGCAAAGAAGATGATGACAGTATATTCCCATGCACTTACAGCAGCAGTTTCATATATTTGATGAGCTCACATTCACAAGACATCACCATATCCTGTAGTATACAGCCAGGTGGACCAGACATAACATAGTCCATAGTGAGTAAATAGTCCTACATTATATTAAGCTATATATCAGTTACTTTCTAGAACTGTGATGACTCGCTGTTCTTGCTGGTTTTGGGGTGGGGTTATAGTATTAGGAAATCTTCCTGGCTGATTAATCCAACAAAATGCTTTCTCTTTTTTGTCACATTCTACTGTCCTACCATATGTTCTGACAATTTCATCCTAAAGCAGCCACCTAACAAAGACACTATTACTATAATGTTCATTGTAGCCTGTTGTAAAATGGCAAAAAGTCTAAAGAAACTCTAGTGTATTCATTAAAAAATAATTTGTCTATAATTACTGCTGGTCGTGATAATAAATAGAGAGGTATTTAGAAAGAATATTAGCCAAAGTGAGCAAATAGCTCCCCAGACATAACATATGGGTATGAACAAATGCTTAAAAGAATATTCTCAAACTGTTTAAGCAGTCTTTACATACTATTATTAACTACTGTTATTAAAATGACAGACACTTATTGTTGTGTTTATTTCTTCTTACTAGCATAATACAATACAATTCTAAAATTTAAAGTGTAATACTTAAAATATTGAAAGCAAAGGCTGATCATACTGATAAAACTAATCTGTAACAAATTTATACATTTAAGAACCGCTGGCTTTGCATGAATGGGCCGTATAGCCTAATTTCAAATCTAGACCATTGGCCTAGGGTTTTTGTGCTTGACCTCTCATTACCTGTATTTAAGGATTTTGCAGCTAAGGTGTTAAACATACTTTTAAACAGTTTACTGTTTAAACTGTTAAACAGTTAAACACATACAGTGTTAAACACTATAATAGCTCCAATATATCAATGCTAATATTATGAATTATATATCCCAAACTTAAACACACAACTAGTTCAAAGTCTAACGGTATATACGGGACTTGTAAGTTCATGTAATGTCTTCAGTTCACCAGATGGTGCAGTTGGATCATGACAGGTGGACACAAAGTGGAAGAGGTGCAGATAAGAGCTGGTAGGGTGAGGGGACTGGAGAAATGATCATATTAGAAAAGAGGTAAGCATGTTCAGTCAAGCAAAGAAGAGGGCCGAGGAGAGGATATAGTTACTATCTATGCATACTTTGAAGTAAACGACACAGATAAGGACAGCATTTTAAGCTAAAAGGCACAAAGATAAATAGGTATATGCTGTCCGTAATAATTTATGGAGAGATATAAAAGAACCTTTAAATAGTCACATCAAGGAGTTTCTGAAACAGGATTCCAGCTTGAGCATGGTCTGGGGGAGAGGTCAAACAGTTACCAAATTTTAAGACAGAGTTTCTTCAGTTCCTTAACAAAAATGACATCATGTGGCTTCCTAGCAGGTAACTGGATTCACTGACTTGGGACTTATCTTCCAGTTCTGCTTTTTTTTCCAAGAAAAGTCAGTCACAGATGCTCTGGCATTTTCAGCTGCCAAAATCCCTGCAGTTGATAGGATTAAGCTGCTAAATTTGTCCATGAATAATAGAAAATCTGTGTTTTCTCATCCACATTTAGTAATTCACACGTTACTACTACATTTGATGATAACACTACTTTGTCTTTTATATGTGGAAAAAACCTTGTTTTTTATATGTGGAAACCACGGAAAATTTGTATTTTGAAATTTATGATGTTTGGACAAATCAGTTGCTCCCAAGGAGGGTCTCCGTGGCTTCATAGAGTCTTCAGGGTCATGCCGGTCTGCTCTGTGATGCTGATTGTAAGTTCTGGGGTTCTATATAAATTTAAATAGCCCATCTTATTATGTGATAAAGGAATTATGGCTTGTATCAGTATAAAAGAAAATGAAGTGTAGACTGTGTCAAGTTACCTTATTTCTGGGGAAGGTTAATTGGAAATGCAGCTCACACAATGTGTGATGAGGTGGAATAAAAATAACAGAAGTGACCACAGTCAATGCACGCAGCCCACACGCTTACCATTTTTCCATTTTCTTAAGCATTTATGGACAATTGAACTGACACAGTGTGCAGCAAATGGATAGTTTCCACATCTTTCTGTGCATGCAGTCAAATTAATATATTTTTAAAATTACTAATAGAGTGCGGAGAAAGAAAAAATTATTTGTTTTGAAACTATACTAAATGTCAAATGTAGTAACTACACTGTGGCTGAAGACACAGTTCTGATCCTTGCAGAATCAACTTAATTACATTTTTCACTTGTAAAATCTTACTGGTAATATACTTTTCAAGAACGCATTTTTTTTGCAAAATTTGATTTCGGAGTAAAAATCTCAGTGAAGGGATGCCTCAATGCTTCTTTTGTCAGTGGAGTTGAATCTTGTACAGTTGTATGTTTACGGTTTTAATGCACGCATCATTAAATTAATATTATTTTCAAAGATTAATGACAGCACAGTACCTGCACTAAAAATTACACAACTCCAGGCCAAATAGAACTCTTGTGGTTCTGTGTATGTAGACATTGTCATTACAGCTGTAAGAAATAAATCAGGATAAAATCCAACTTCACTCTGGATTCTGTGGGACCACATCTGATAATATTCCTTCACAGAAGTACTTTCATGGTTTTTAAATAAGGTTCTAGTGAGTAAGAACTCCAGGACTTAACCTTGTGTAAATATATATTCATATCCTTGTGAGTATTATTTTCAGGGTGCTTGCAGTTATCTTACATGCCACATCCTCTCCCAATTTAATTTTACACATAGTTGTCTGTATAATTGTTGTTGTTGTTCCAGCTGCATCAGCTTACACCTTATATATTCTCTTTATATTTTTATTGAGAATCATCACTAAACCAAAAAGAAAATTGTCCTTTCCTTTTCAGGGTGGGTAGAAGTATTTTTATTCAACCTATTTTATCAGATTTAAACCTTTCATGGTACTCCTAAATAATCATTATATTTTCCCGCCTTGCCTTTTTTGAACATTTATTTATGCTAATCAATCGGCTAAATAAACATTTTAAACTGTCACCTAAGTTACTGAATGTACTACCAATGTATACCTTGATGATTCATATGAATAGAAAATATTCTATCCATTTTTCATTATTATATCTAGATATAGGCTTATTATAGAGGTGAGGTGAGAGCCACTTGCATGTGTGCGTATGTAGATACATATGTAGGCATACAAACAAAAGGTTGAAATACAGGTAGGTAATATGCAGGAATTAATATTTGCTCTTTTTCTGGCCTTTTCAAATTAAGGAAATGTGCTGGTGGTTTTGGTGATTCTGTGGTATCAGCTCATTTCAACCACTTTAAAGACTTAATTAATTTAAAAAGCAAAATTAATGTAAAAACTCCAATAAATTTCAATGGATGATATCACAAACTGGAACTGTGAAAGGACAGGTAGTAAGGAAAGATTATAAAATGAAAAAGGTGTAGTAGAATTAGTCACAAGCAGATTGGTCTGTGCTGGTGGGGATCTTAGCTGAATATTACACGCTGGTAGAATATAACATCTTGGACAAGAAATAGTCTTCAATGTTTTGCTCATTTAATGACTTCCTGCAGCTGATTAGTCCAACTCCATTGTTTCTGGAGGGAACGCTCTGCCTATCGTATCCTTTTAGTGTTGTCTTTTGAACTGTTGTGTGGAGGTGTTCCTTTTGCAGAATATATTTGGATCTCAGAGGCAGTTATAGTCTAGTGATAAGTGAAATAATCCGTGTTTCTGGATTTTACCAGCATTTAACTGAATTCAGTGTTTAACTGAATAAGGTGGTTGTGATCAAAGGTTGTTGGTAACAGCTGATAACAACCTTTTGATTAATCTTGACTTTCCCTAGGGCAGTCATGCAGAATTTGCCACGTGGTGCAGCAGCCAAGTAAGCCTTTAAGATTTTCATTGTTAAGCTGAGTTAAAGTGTAAATTCAGGTTTTACTAAATGGCTTTTAGGGTAAATCAGCATGAAATATTATCCTCTCCAATATCACAATATTTTTTTTTGAGAAATACATCCTTCAGTAAAAATGGCTGCTTAGCCAATTCAGCCTTTTTATAACCAATGTAAGACACATGGAAGTAGAATAAAGTAACCTCTCACAGCAGAGGAACAAACTGAACTTTTAGCCGTTTAAAGTTGGATCAGATTCCCAGGCTAACAGAAGTGTATGAAAAAATGCTGAGGTGGTCTAGCATCTCTTCAGAGCTGGGAAAGAGCATATAACTGCAGGTAAAGGGGTCAGGGAAATGCAAGTTGCAGAAAGATCGAGTCTGATGTCATACAACAAGTGACAAAAGTTGGAGGCCTTTGTAGTATTAGTATAAATGCAATGTATATTATAACTTAATTTTTAAGCTGATTTATGATGTTTAGTTGTGACTGAAAAGTAAGGATGGGAGATAGGATTAAAAAGAATTGCAGAAAGAAATGCACAATTAATTTCAAATATTGGAACTCCATTAAGACATAACAGAGTGAAAGTTCTGAATGAAGGATTTTGTAGCAGGATTGCAAAGTGACAGTGCCTCTTTCTCATACCTAGTTAATTTAATATTACTGCGTAAGAAGAAATCAAATGTGTATTTTCTGAGCACTCCGTTGCCTATCAGGCTGAAGTAAAGATTTGCTATCAAGTAGATAAATTATAGTTTCCATTACAAACAAAAAACAAAGTAGAACTTTGCAGTCAGTGGTGCTGTCCATTTAACTGCTGTCATATCTCTTGCCACTGGACCCTCTAGTTTTTTTTAAATTTCTGAGAAGGTAGAGACCAAAGCCACAGTACTGTAATCATGGAAAAAATTGTTTTATTGTGTGATCCTTAAAACCACTGCCACATTTTCCATGACTCATTCACTTACACTTCCAGAAATTTTGCAGTGTTAACAGAAGTCCAGCAGGTTATGTGGTGTAATGTGGTCACTGATTACATGGAAAATGCATATGTACCAGTTGAAATTAACATCAGATTGTCATGTAATGTCTTTCCACTTAATTCTGAAGGATTACTTTAATTTTGGTTTATTTTCTGGTATTAATGCATCTTTCACCTTCAAGCAGAGCTTTTTTTTTTTTTACCAGTGCCACCTGAAATCCGTAACTTCATTTTTACTGATAAAACTGAATCTTAATTTGAAAAGTATTAGTTATAAATTCTTATGCTGTCATAATCGTGGTGCCCAATTAAAGAACCAAATATTAGAGAACTCAAGAATGGCACTACAGCTTCAATTACTTCTGTAATTCTTTTAAACTTTGTGCAAAATAAATTACTACTAACAAAAAATATTAGTGTAGGGAAAACATTCAGAGAAAATGCAGTGGGGACAAATGTTACGTTGATTTCCCCGAAGTATTCAGGTGACCTTATTATGTAACAACATGAAAAAACGATGTTGGGATAAGAAGGTCATTCAGACATCAAGCAAAAATCAGTCTTTATCCTTTGCCATAGAGATTTCCAAGTATACATCAACCGCTCTAGGTAGGAATTCCGCAACTGATCTGATGTGTATGATAGGTAGGTAAAATCCTAGTAGATTTTCATTCCTGGAGATAGAAATAATTAGATAGTTACATGGTAAAGTGATAATCAAAGCCCTTTTTGCAAAGCATACACCTTAAGGTATTATTTTTGTCAACAAAATCTATTCTGTTATTAATAGGGATTTTCACATATACGTGTTGGAGTATTCCAGAGAGTTGCAGATACAAAATGAAGCTATTTATTGATCAGAACTGTTTTTTTTTTCCCTTGAGTCCATGCCCTATCTGTAAAGTAAAGGTGCTGACTGCCACACACTGCTGATTGCAGATTTTTTTGACAGCGAAGACCTGACTCTTCCCTAATCCATGTAGCTGCATTGTACGAATTACAAAGCTTATGTGACAGACCTGTTCTGTATTCCAAGAACTGCAACATACCTGTCATCAGATAGAAGCAAGAATGCACAAGTCATCACTTTTCTTTGGAAGCAGAACAGATGATTGAAATTATTTCTTACTACTAACTAATTCCCTTTTAGTAGAGATAAGCTGCTTTGTTCAGCTGTAAATGAAACATTAGGGTATTAGCTGTCAAGCCAGAAGTATTGGAGAAGCTAAGATTTTTATCAGCAGTAGTAACATTTCGGGCAATAAATTGTTTTGTTGGGCAGAATACTAATCTCCAGAGGTACAAAGAAACAAAGCTCATTAAGGTAAATGCTTAAAGCACGCACAAAAAAAAGCAAAGACAAAGGCTGATTACCTTTGTTTGGGGGATAGATAAAACATTTGCACTTTTTCATCTCTGTGTAGCGTTGAAGAATTATGTGGTGCTGTTATTAAAAACATGCATTTGTAGACTTGTAGAGTGTTTTCTGAATATATCCGAGGGACAAATGCATTTCTAAAATATCAACAGAGAGCTGTACTAAGTGATGGCTTTTTGGAAATTGTTTTGTTTCCCTCTGGGTAAAATTAGGTATCTGCACATTGTCCTGTACTTAGCATTTATCAGATTAATAGACTATCATTATTAAATGAATGTTTGAAATGGAGAAGAATACACGTCTGAGTTATACTAAATATTTTTACCAGCATATATGCCCAAATTAAATTCATAAAGGTTTGTAGCATAAAGCAGTAAGATGATGGGAGGAGAGGAACTGTGTTGCTGTTGGGGACTGCAGCTAAAGAAAAACATGCTTGGAATGTGAGGAAGGAATTACAGCTTTGTAAACCAAGGATGGACATAAACTTGCTATCAGAAACAATCAAATAGGAAGTAAATAAAATAGGGTGAAGGAATTTGTGTGTGTGAGCTAAAAAGCCAGAGTACAGCCTGCAAGTAGCAGGTACTGTTTGCCATCGTTACTTGTTTGAAGTAGCATTTTAGAAAACTGTAAAACAGAAGTAAGTTTAATATAAAGATCAAAAAGATTCTGTTAATAGCTGACAGAAATATCTTCAAAATTTTCTCTGTGCAACATCTAGGATTTTGAAACAGTAAGAGAGACAGGTTTGCAGTCTTTCCTGTAATCTACAAAAGAGTCAAAAAATGATGCTTTGGAAAGAATCAAGCAAAAAAGAATAAATTAGAAGACAGTTGATCGAAACATGGGTAATTTATTTATGGCTTTCAGTAGATAGGAAACCACAGATGCCTTTTGGGGTGAAATCCTACATAGATAACAAAAAGAAGTACTGAAGTCTGCTAGTTGTATCTTAACAAAGACAAAATGTTGGTTAAATACTGCTGGCAGTCACTGGATCATTGTTCAATGATGGACACATCCGTTCTGATCTGCAGCTTCATTTTCCTTCTCTATGAAACAGATTATAATATTGGCCCACCGGTATATTCTGCTTGATTTTATGGGAATAAGTAGAATAGTCAGCTTTGTTTATTATTGGCTAATACTGAAATCAATGAAGCTGTCATTTCTTCAGTTGGGGTAATTGTGCTCATTTGAGGGAGAAAGTATTAAGGTCTGGTGAGGGGGCATTCAGTGATACTTTATTTTACCATCTTAGTTTATGTTGTTAGCTATAAAGAATATATCAATATTTTATGCAAGTGCTTTATATGCGCACACCCCCCCCCCCACCCCCCATTATAAAAGAATGTAAGCTTGATTTTAAAATTTAGATTTAATCTGAAGAATTCAGATTTTAAGGCTATAAATCTGCTGTATGCTGACACGCTCCTTGTTCAGTTCTAGTTTCACTGTAGTGACCTGGAACAGCAGGAACCTTCAAGCTGTTGTTTTACTCCAAATACTGCATCAAATCAAATTCAGCCTAGTTTTATTTTGGCACTTACTGAAGGGCTGCTTTCTAATCTGAAAACAGTGCCAACTCAGAATTCCTGTACAATTGCTGAAGTTGCATAGGCACATGAGAAATCCGAAGGTACACTATCAGAAGACCAAAGTATCAGGACTTCTGGCTGTTAGTATAAGCTTTACTAGGCTTCCCTTCTCTTTGGAGAAGTCTGTTTTCTTAGATGTCTCAGCAGCTGGATGCCAAATTTTTGACACAGCAGCTTTGTTTTAAGAGATGATGCCTGCTTCAGAAAAAACAATCAATCTGCAGCAGTTTAAGTAATATTTGGAAATGTTGATTTCAACCAATCATGTTTTTCTCTTTATTTGTAAAATAGCATTAATAGAGGGAATGCACTGTGTAAGAGTAGCGTATTATTGCTGATTTTATTAAAATAAGATTAGAATCTTGGGCATTGTGGACTCATCCCCAGGGTATTCTCAGTCACAGTTATATATGAGCTAAATTTCAACTCATTAAGAGAAAAAAAAAATCCCCAGTTTTGCAATTATTATGATCAGCAAATGAACAAGAGCTTGACTATGATCTTCTAAAATGCATGGATTGGCTTTTAAGTGCTGTAGACTATAACACCACACTGTGACTTTGTCAAAGCTGAGCTGAGGTATACAAGTCCAAAGTGTTAATGGAACAGCAACCTGAAGGTTCATTCACTTTAGGGATCGAATCCCATCATTTATGTTAGTTGAGCAAGTTGATGTTTCTTTATTTTATAAATCATTTTCCTAAGCAGCTTGTTTTCAGAGTTATATACCAGTATGGAAAGGCCTATTGTGAAGATGAGTTAATAGAGCTATTGTTAAGAAGCCAGTAAATCACAAGTTAATTGCTTGAAATAACTGAAATCCTAAATACATTAATTACCTAAATTATTGTTGTATTTTTATGTTTTATATTAACAAAAATATAATAAATATATATGCATTAATATCTATGTAGTTCCTTTATTCTTAGGGGAAGCAATCACGTAGGCTGAACAGAAGCCTTGAGCTTCTGAAGCTGGGTGGATGGAAGCAGGATGACAAGGCAAATGTGCAGACATCTAGACAATATTTGAGAATTTCCTCATTGCCTAGCAGTGAGATGGTGACTGTTTTTCTGTGAGCGTAGGCTGTGGAAACCATAGATTTCAATGGCTTCTGTTTTTTCAGTTACTAAGCTTAATTAGTTCTTGACAAAACATTATGAAAGCGAGTGTAGTATTACCTACGCTGGGCTACAGGCCTGGTCTTTTTAACTTCATGTGAACTGGAGAATAGAAATTCCAAGTCTGTATGAAATCGGTAGATTAAGAAGATTCCTTCCTGCATTACTTTGTATTAAACAGTATTTCTAGAGTCACAGAACACTTTTTTGAATGTATTTAAGACTATAGTAGAAATTTTCTATGTCCTAGGTTTATCCTGTGTATTCCTGACAGAGTAGTCATTGCATCCAGTGTGCTTTTAGGTCTGTAGCAGTTCAAGAGTATTTGGATGAAGACAGAAGTGTATTGGAAGTTGACATTAATAGCATATAAAAAGTATATTTCAACTTGGACCATAAACATGTTCCTGATTCTGAAACATAAGGAGAAGGGGTCTACTCTAATTTTTAAGTGGTATTCTAAAGTAATTTTAATCATACTTTTATCTTGTTTCAAAGCATGAATTTAGTTTTAAATACATGCTTCTTTTGCAATAATGATTGACAATTACTGAAATACTCAGGCAGCTGGATTGTTTTGCATATTTAAAGGTGGCTTGCTTTTATCTGACATCTGATTAAGCTTTGGGTACGTTACTGCCATGAATCACCAGGAAATAAAACCAAACAAACATCAGTTGAAATACTTTCTTTGTTCTTTTCTACCTTTGGAGCTCATGGAGCAGCCATGAGATAGACCTCTGAAAAAAGCAAAGTTTGTGTTTGTTGTTAAAGTGAAGGAGGAGAGTTTTCTGTGAATATCAAGTTCTAGGATCTGTGAATTTTGACAGCAGACATACGGGGTATGGTTTGATGATCCGGGAAATCTGGCTTTTAGGATTTTTAGTACTGCATCAGAATTGCCATGCTAACAGGGTACAAGGTGCTGATCGAATAGAAATTTTGACGGGCTTACTTTGTACTGACAGGTCTAACCCAAATCAGGCATTCTCTTACCGTATCACTCTTGCACCCTTATGCAAGAACAGGTATTTCCATCTTCTCCCAGCTTTTATAAAGCCAACACAAACCCCCTCTGAACCATGTGTTCTGGTTTATTGGGTAGAAATATGACCATACCTAATTTGCTAAAATTTGTACTGCAGGTAATCCAACAAAGTACAGATCTGGTAGCAGTGATGGGACAATCATAACAGCCAAAGAGACAAGCTAGGGAACCTCTGAGGAGGGATTTTAAACTGGCCCGAGGCAGCACCAGTGGTAGTGTCGCAGGCAGGAGTGCCTGCTCTCCTGGGCTGGGGGGGCACAGCGCAGCCAGCTCACACAGGATTAGGCCATTACCATGGAATGGTGCTATAAAATGCCAGTAATGTTGGTACTTGCATGAAGTAATACACAAAGAACATGTAAAAATAGCATCCTGTTGACCACTTAGTCAAACTCTAATGCATGAGGTTAAAGAAAAATACATTTTTTTGGACCTTTGTGAAATGAGACTCAGAAACTTAAGAAGCCAAATGTATCTTCCTATATGTCTTTACTGGCAAGAAATCAGTATCTTAAATCTGTGATTTCTGGAACTGTACTGATTTTTGACATTGATCAGAATTAGTCACTTAAAACTAATGGGAGCACAGTGTAGAATTTGGCACTTGAGTATGCTGGAAGGGGTTGCAGTACGAGGCCAGAATTTTCTGTTTAGTCCGTCAGTGCAGTTGTCTTTTGAGCAGTAAGAAAGGGAGAGATAAAAGTTAGTAAAATTACACACATAACCTGTCAGACAACTCCTGGTAGAAACTTTTATATTCTTCGTACAAAATACAAATTACAGTGTGTTTCATAAAATTGCTTACTGCAGTATTTACTGATAAAGTGTTTTCACCTGCTCACCTCTATATTTTCATTTGTATAATGTTTCTTTTTAGTGTCAACCCTTTGTCTTGGGCTTATGTCTCAAAACAGAAATGATAACTGAAGAAAACAGTAATGATACTTAGCTGAGAAATCGTATTTTTGTTGCTACTGGGGACAGGTATTGCAGATTGTTCTTGGATTTTGCGGATTTGATACTCTACAGTATAATCCACTGACAGACTTTCAGTGCCAAACTTAAAAAGAATTTTTCAAGTCCACTGTAGTCCTCTGTGTTCCTTTTGCATTTGGATCCTTTGTATAATTTTAATTTCACTGAAAACCTCGTCATCTTTTCTATGTCAGTGTTTTTTTCATTTGTACTGTGATTTAGAGACCTGACTTTTCTAGCCAGGAAAGAGAATAATGGAGGGGTAGTACTGGAAAAAATGTGATTTTGTTCTGTTTATATGGCTTCTGGATAAATCCTTAAATTACTGTATTGAAAATGCTTGAAATTTTACAGTCTTTGCTGACAGGAAAACTAGGAGAATCTATCAGCCGTGCACAGTGGATGGGACACATTCCTCAAATAATCCAGTCAATTAAAAATTGATTTTTGTTCTAGGCAGCATAGTGGTAATGTAGTGGGGAGACAGTGTATGCATTACCAACAGAGCTCACATCAGTTAAGTGATATTTAGGTGATCCTCTGTCATGGGAGAAAGCAGTGCAGTTGATGATCTTTGCTACTGAAGAAGCTAAATTGAAGTGTCAGATACCAGAATTGCATTTTATTTCTAATATGTTGGCCTGCCAGCCTGGGAGAAGCTATGTGAAGTCTGTGAATACAAAGGGACAAAAGTGCTAAATCTAGCAGAAACTGAATGGTTTGGGGAAGATTAAACTATAACATGGCTTTTAGAGCCTTCAAGTAAATGCATTTAAAGAAATTGGATCTTGAACTCCAGTCTCTGGACCTTTTGTCTACTACCTTTCTCCCTTTTCCCTGACAGCAGAGCTAAAGTAAACGAAAGATATGCATGATCTAAACTGCACCAATCTTCTTTATTAAAAGAAAAAGAGGTTATAATGCCACCGAAAAGTTAGAAAAAACCCTTTTCTCAAGGTAGATGAACTGAGAACAAAGAAACCTAAACCTGTTCATTGAAAAAATTATTTACTTTAGATTTGCAAGAGTTACAGAATGTAAAGAGGTGCCTAATGTTGGAAACGTGCAGTCATGCAGATTGGAACGTGTCCTCAATACAGCTTGTGAGCCTCTGCAGCGTTTGTTTTGGAGACATACGTAGTACCAGCTCACAAATCTGAAATTAGACTGGCCTTGTCCTGATTCATTAAAGCATCTAATGTTCATGATAGCTTTGCAAATTTTCCAACAGAATAAGAAACATGCAAAAAGTTTATCTTAGGTTCTTAGTAACGACAGGATGCTGAGGTCACATCTACCTTTGGTTATGAGACATCACAGTCAAACACCATGACATCAAAGGTGTGACTTAGAATATTTTTTTTTTTAACAGGGTGCAGGTTTTTCCCTTCATTTTCTGTCAAAAGCAGTTGTAGGATGTCCTGGTGTGTCTGTGCTTCATCTGAAAGGTGGCGGCATTTTAAGTGGTGGGTTAAGTGCTACACATTACCCTTCGTCAGACCTCTGAGAGGTTTTGTGAGGTTCAATTTCTTAATGTCTCTAAAGGGCTTTATAGCGCTCAGGTGAAGGGCACTGGAGGCAATATGAGTGGTCCTGTTGTTCAAAGTTTAGATCCTAATTTTAAATGTCTAGTGTTACGTCCATGCTTGCCAGAAAATTCTGTCATGGTAATATTTTAGTAACCTATTGACATACATCTCGCCTCTTGTATTAGCTTCAGCATACAGTATTACCTCTTTGTAAAATGAACATATCAAAGATAGTCTGGAATGACATGCAGTGGTCTGCAAGGTATTCAGAACATGTGGCTGTAAAGTAATCTCATGCTGTATTTCTAAACACCATTTGATAAAAATGTTTGACATCTCGAAGCCAAATTATGAAGAGGACAGTGCATTTATAAACTTAAAAATCCAGAATTGTTTTCAATAGAACAGATTGGTATAAAAAGTGTGAATATTGGTCTTCATTACAGTTACGTCTTAATATAGTGGGGTTTTTTTAACATAAATTTTAACAAGTTCAAAGTCTTCCATAAAAGGTGATCTCACCTGTGTTAGTAGTTTTCGTCATTAATTTATTCCAAGACTGTATAAAGAGAAAATAAATCAAGTCACAAATGGTTTTTTAAGGTGCTTATTGGGGTAAAATGCTGCTGGGTTTTAGTGCTTTGGTGGGGGGTGGGGCGGCGGAATAAAAAGGAAAAAGAAAAAAAAGAAAGCAAAAAAAGATATTTCTGGGCTTCAAAACTCTTCAGCATGATTTGAATACAAGTGGCTAACTGTGATAAGTATGTTAGGCTCCCTTCTATTAATTACAGTATTTCAAACAAGACTAATTTGACAGCCACTGGCTCATGTTATGCTAAATACTTCCTATGGTATTACTTTGAGAAGTCCCCCTCCCCCCGCCATGTGAATACTTTTTGATAGGACATTATAATTTTAGAAGCTGTGCACCACGAGCAGATAATATCTAATTACCTACTACTTCTTTGTTTAGTTTGAATGATTGCTCTCTGCTAATGACTAAATTGAAAAGGTTTTACCAGCCATTGACAGAGGCAAGTACAAAATGTGGTCCGATACTCTCTCTAAAATGTCTTTAAAAATGTGTCTTTTCTCATTGTATTTTTTTTGTGTAGAGATGTCAGTTTACTTGAGCTGTTGCTGTGAGTGACAGTTAATTTATTGTATATATGAAACCTTGTCTTTCCTCCAGGTTGTAATAAATGGATGGCATTTTTTAATTTTATTTACTGTTCTTTTTTCACTAGAGTAGTGCAAAACAAGCTAACTACTAATTTCAGGACTAAAGCTAGATATTGTAGTTACTGTAATATGGTATTTGATATTACAAAAATACCCACTGATGTTTTGTGAGGTACAAGGAATTCTCTATTTTCATGTTAACTTGAAGTTTGTGCTTTGTGAATAGTTTAAGAAGTAACTTCATCAGAAGGATTTATACAAAAAGCACTGGAGTTGTAGTTAACTTTTCTTTTACGTTATTATTGTAGTTTTATCCAAATTCCACCAGGTGCTGCCAAAGAACATACAGCCAAAGCAAAGTTTACAGCTTAAGTGGAAGTTGCTTAGAACATGTGTGCAGCATTCATGAATACAGCCAGTAAAGCCTTTTCAGGAGCAGGAGTATCTTCCCTACACATTCAAGAGCACACCTCTTTTCTTTGTAACTAAGCACTAGGAATCAAAACAATTTGATCCAGAGTGACATCATTTATGGGTATCATGTCCTTAAAAATGCCCTTTTTCTTATGACACAAAGCTATTCATTCCAGGCTATAGGTGAATAATACACTGTTTTAACAAGTAGTTATAGACTTTTGTAAATACTCTGCTATGTTGCTGTCCTAATTTGGAGCGATGTGGTATTTTTTTAGTGAGGTGTTCAAGTTACTAAAGTTTAGTGTATTTGGTGGTTTGGTTTGGGTTTTTTTTTGTTCCAATAAGCAAAGTTGCTATAGACACTTTATTTCTACTAACTTTGGTAAAGATGTTTCTTCCCTTTTGTTTGCATTTTTGTCTTGCTGAGTCAGGAGTTTTGTGTATCACAAGCCAGTTCTGTTTCAGGTTTTGTCTCATTCTGGGAAGAAAATGTGCTTCCAAAAGCCAAGGTTTGCTTGAGGTAATAAGAGCCCCAAACTTGTGAGTGCTCACAACAGTGCAGTGCAAAATGCTCTGGCAAACAGCACTCGTAGCAGCAGGAATCAGTTCAGAGACTTGGCGCAGAGCAGTTTCTATCCTGCCTCCCTGGTGAGTTCAGCCATTGTGCTTATGACATAAAAAGCAATGTGCATTTTAATTGCTATACTTATTCTTGAACTGTTACTTGAGTATTGGTGTGGTTTAAGTCAAAAAGGCTGGATTGTGGACAATGCGGTATCGGTTGCCAGAAAAGGTGTAATCAGTGTCTGCTAGTGTTGGTGATGCAAAAAAAACCTGTGAGCTACTGCATTGGGCAAGGAACTTTAAGGGATTAGCCTCCTAGCAGGTAATCGCTAATCACTAGAATGGTAGCATTACGTTCTATAAATGCTGTCTCGTTCTCTTTTGTGCTTTTTTTAATTGAAGCCTTGAGTTTATTGTCATGCACAAATGGTTTATATTTGAATGTTTATTGAATGTTGAACAGCAAAAATGAAACAAAAAGAGTCTTTGGGGTAGGCTGACATAATCAGCGTGGGTTGCAAAGATAAATGTGAAGGGAAAAGGAAGGAAAAAATTGAAACGTAGCTGTTACTTTAAGCAGAAATATATTCAGAAATGTGACTGTAGCGAAGTCTGCACAAAGAAACTCCTTGCTTGTAAGAAATCCATTGCAGTGACTTCACCTGGTGGTATTTAATTAATTAATTATTGAGCATTATGTTTGCCTTCCCTTGGGATATGATCTTCCTTCTTGTTTTTCCCTCCTTCTGCCAAAAACTGGCAACTAATTATTTGAATGTAGAATATTCTAATCACTTTAGATCTCAAAAAAGTGTTATTATGCAAGTACTTTGTTTCTCTTCATAACTATATGTGTAGAATAGATAGCTCAACATTACTATAGATTTCCTGGGTTCCCATTTTATCGCCATTCCAGTGTCCCTGACAGATAGGGAGGAAAGCAAAAAGAGGAAACATAAATTATCCTACTGATGTAAGATTAGATCAACATTTAAGCTAGTAGGTGTAATACAGATGCTGTGATCAGGTGCTCAGAGCCAAAATACTCACAGTCCTTGTGCTGTTGTAATCAAAGGTACTGAAGATTGAGCAGGGCTCTGATGTGGTCTTATCAGTTTGAGTATAATGTAAATCCTGTTACAGCAGCTTTGTCCGATCTGCCTGTAGCTTTGTTCTGAACCTTTCAGTAACAGTTCACTGAAGCAGAAAGAGCCCTGTGAATTGATATTATAAACCTGCATGGTTGCTTTATTCATTGTTGAAGCAACAGAATATAACAGAAGTATTTATTTTAGTGGATTGCGGATACTTTTTTTTCTTTTCTTTTTTTATTCTAACAGTGTGAGCAGGGGAAAAATATTCTAAATGCAAAAGAAGAAAAAACTAATACTATAATCATATCCATAGCTGTTCGGAGCACAATCCCATTGAAAGATAATGCAAAATACTATATGTTTAATTTATTTTACACATTCAGATAGATTGTTAAAATTCCAAAGTGTTATTTCCTGCTGATATAGAAAAAAAATATCATGTGACGCTATCATAATCAGGAAATAATAGTCATGTGCAATAAAAGCTTCTCATAATGCACTTAGTCTTGCAGACACCTGTATTTTTCTAAGCACCACCTACCTGCTCTCTTTGGGGCTGAGATGAGCCTCAGAAATTCAAGATAGTATTGTATTCACTTTCTTGCTGTTGGGCATTCCTTACTGAAGTTCAAGAGTGTGAAATTTCTCTTTAGTCTCACTGCTTTGATATGGTATTTGCCTAATAATCAAACAAATTAAAGTGTGGAAAAAAAAATTGATAAAACTGCAATCTTAAAATTAAGAGGCTGAAATATTAAATTGAGTTCCTTGTAATAATGCTGTGGTGCCGTGTTGACCCTTATTCTTGAAAATCAGCAGTTCTGTTGTGCATCAATAAGAAATATTACAATTTTGGGAATTTGAAAGAAGGTAAGCATTATTTGAACTTTTGAAGTGTCATGTAATCTAAAAATTCTGGCTTTATACTTTAGAGAACTTCTGGAGAGATTTAATTGTCATTTGCGAATTATGCAGAGATGGAAGCCCAACTTTATTTGTAGAAGTTTGTATATGCTGTCAATGAGTTCTGCCACTTAAGACAGGTTTTCTCTCCTGTGTTGGGATAGGAAGATTTGCAAAGTTATTTCCATTACTACTAAATAGTGTTTCAAATTCTAAGATGAGACTTACTGAAGACAGAAATATTTTTGTACACTGCTCTTAAAACTTCATGTTCAGTTTTTAAGACACTTCTGATTCGAAAGTTAGGGTAGTAAATAGCTGATTTTTTTTTTAATGTTAAATATTTTAAATACCTAAGGAAAAAAGGTATACTAAACTCTTAATTGGGGGGGGGGGGGGGGGGGGGGGGGGGGGAACCAACTTGTCACATCTTCATTTAAATTAATAGGTGTAAGAATTACTTTTGTGGAGAAATAGTGTATTTAAATTTCATATTTGTTTTTCAATTACTTTCACACAGTATTCCATGAAAAGACAGACTTTGTTTTAGTTTTACCTGATGTCATAAGCAACTACAGAAAACCAGAGGTCGTTGCCTATCTTCAAAATAAAACTAAAAGTTATCCGATGCACAGTCCTGCATCCCAACCCTCCCTGGGGGGAATCCTGTTTCTGTTTGGAGGGGCAGAGCTTCTGTGAGTCCGTGGGAGAGCAGGATGTGCTCTGTGCCAGTCCTGTCTCACAACCTGAGAAGTGAAGTAAGACTGAAAGCTCCGAACGAACTAGATTGCAATCAAAGAGAGATGGTTGGTTTTTATTAAATGATGAGAATTGTATGTCCTCAGTGCTTCTTTAGGTGTAGCTTAGGGTGTTTCCACATAGCAGCAGAAATCAGAAGTAGTTCAGGTAGATGCAAAGCAATGTCTGAGAAGTCTTAGAATGCAACATAAAAGATATAGCTGCCTTATAGGATGAAAAGTGAGAGTGTTTTCTTTTCTTTTTTTTTAAATTTTTTTGGCCAGGTAGAATAGTAAGAAAGGAAAAACATTTTTGGTTAATTTTACATATTTAAACAATTAATCCTTGACAAAGGTCCCAGAGGTTTTGGTGAGAGTCTCTGAAACAGTAGGCAATGCAGATGTAAACTGGGTAACAAACACAGCGAACTGGGAATCTCAGATGGTTATTAATTGCTTCAGTCTCACTTTAAATTCTAGCTAAATAAGTTTGACAGTTGTAAATGTAGTAAAATGTAAAAAGGAATAAACTGACTTAATTTTGCAGAATACTAACTTTTTGGTATGTACCCACAACACTCATCAATCCAGATGTTTTGTGTATTGACCACAACACATGTGCATCCCCAGATTATGAAAACATACCTGTTTGTATTAGCAAGATGAATGTTTAACTAATTTAGTAGTCAGGTCTTCTATCTGTGATCACTGTAAACATTTGCATTGATTAGAAGGAAAAACAAGACCTGTTTGCAAGGCCAGAAAGTTGAATTGCCTTGAGTTATTTTTTTTGTTTGTTTTGCTTCATTTACGTGGGTTTTTTATTATTATGCTTTTTTTTCCCAAATAAATTTTAGGCATTTCTGAAAGGGTTATGGAAAAATAAGGTGTATACATAGTGTTATGTTTTTATATTTACGTATCTGTGTCTTGTGAAGTTTGTGGAATTTCTTACAGACCTGTTTTTGTACTAAATCTTGGCTCTAAAACAGTTCTGTACTCTATAGAGCTGTAATATTTGTCCAAGGATGAGCTGCATTCAACATTTTGTTAACTGAAATAGGAAGTGACAGACTGACTAAAAGAAAATCTCCGTGCCAAAGAGACAAATATTACTTCTTTCTCACAGATTACTGTATGCCTGGACACTGAAGACTGAGATTGCAGGCGCACTAAAGTTTCATATTGATCCATGTTAGACTAATTTGATCAGAAGAGAGACTTCTGTATTATGTTATTTTCTTCTATAGTGTTTGATTGAGATGGTCAAACATTGAGAATATTGTGCAGGAAAAGGAGGGAATGGAAAAGAGACATTCAAAAAAATAATACAGATTTGCTAGATATATTTTGTTTGCATTGATTTTCACTATGGATATATATCTTTTGATGGCAGCTGTCTTCAAAATAATAGCATAATAGATAATACTCTGCCACATAATTTTGTACTTTTATTACTTCTTTTTACTGATATTTGTAGAATAATTTGGTCACTGAAGTTGGTCAGTACCTGCACACTCAGCAAGGATGTTTTTCTCTATTGCATTTTGAATGTTTTTTGGCAAAATAGGACAAAGCCATAGTTATCATGCAGTAATATGAAGTTGAAAAATGTCTGAAGAACTGCAGAGGAGATTCTGCAACGTGAGCATGAGAAAATATAAATTACATTCTAGTCTTGCAGAAGTAGGTCTCGAGCTACAGGAAATGCTCCATCCACCAGAAGACAGCCTACTGTCTGCTTTTTAGTTCAGGTTTATCAGACTGTGACTTGACAGATTGGAGTCAGTAGTGATCGTGCTAGTTTGAGGAGTCCCCGTCCTTGGTGGTTTGCTTCCATGCTACAAGAAAGGGAGGAGGTAGAGGATTGTAAAGTACTGAGAAATTACCACAATTCCAGATGTTCCTTTTTCACATTTGTTTTGGAAGAGTAGGGAGCTTTTGAAAAGCAACATGGGGTGGTAATTCAGAACCTCCTATGCAGAGGGAGAAGAGATGTTAGGGTGCTTATGTCTGACCGCATCTGCTCTTCTCCAGGTCCTTCACCATCTTCCTGGTTGAGACAAGGAACAACATCAACTAATGGGAATTCATCTCTCCCAGGCTTTTCTACAAGCTTGAATGAGGAGGTGTGCCCTGCTCTCCCTTTCCTTAGTCAGAGGGGAGCGTGCGTTTTGTATATAAAGAGTCACCACATCAGGGAGATTCAGTTTAGCTAGATTGCAAGAAGGCCAGTGGGATTTTTCTGCCAATCTTTACTTGTGTGAAGGAAACAGATGATCTGAAAATTATGTTGTCTGAAAGCTTAATATTAAGAAATGGGAAACCATTAGCTCGCTGTCATTCCCTGGCTAATGTTATCCTACTTTTGTTACTGAACCTAGTATTGGATGTCTTCTGTCTGGTCGAATAAAAATTAAACCAAAAGCATCCATTTTGTATAAACTGAAAATAGACTGGTTGTATAGTAAGGTGGTACAAGCCTTACTGAGATAGAAAGGGTAGTTATCACATAGTGTCATCGCATCATTTGCAGAGCAGTTAGTAGTTTTATTTTTGCTTGCAGTTATAGCTCAGGACAGGGAAAGTGTTATGTATTGCTTAAAAGACTTTTTTTATTATTTTGAACTCATGAGACAGCATGCTTTGTCATGAGTACATTTGCTAGTCTCACTGTCAAATTTATATTAAAGACATAACAGGATCCTACTGCACTAGCAATTGCTTTTCATTACCCTCGTCTTTGCTTGCAAAGGTCATCACCTTGCATGTAAATCAAATTTGGAAACGAGTATTTCTTTAGAAGTGGAATTGTAGCCTGAATTTAAAGGCAGTGCTATTTGAGAAAGTCAATACACCATATTCCGGAGCTCCCTTTTAACTCTTACATGAAGTTAATTCAGCACCTTGGTGTGGGCAGATTGTATTCTTCCCTGTCAGAGTCGCAGTTGCTTTTGTTTTGTTTCACATTTGAATAATACATTTGATTACTGTGGCAAATGTTGCATGTATGCATGCCTGACTGTAGTGCCTAATTAACTGATGATAACAAGGCAGGATTGCCCTCTTCTCTTTCATAAGCAATCATATACATGACAGTTCTTTTATCTTTCTTCAAAATTGACTTGCTCTCCTGACCCTTAAGCAGCTCCTGTTTTGTGTGTTTACCTCTGATGTCGTTGCAAGACTGTTAATTTTCTGTGGCATATCCTATCTGGTTGTAATTAACACATCGAACAGCAAAGAAATAGTTCTGCTTGCAGATGCCTAATGGAGGAATGCTTTCTTCCAGTAATTATACAGCTTCATTTTACTGATTTGCATTGACCTACAAGGATTTTTTTTTAATTTTTTTTTTAATTTATTTTTTGAGAACATCTACAGTGTATAGTCCTATTTAGGTAAGGAAAACAAACTAAAAAATGAGGTTAATTTGCTATAGTTTACCTACACATATGAAGTAAACTTAGAAGCACTCAGTGGTAAGTTTGGTAAAGGTTTGCATTTTGCAAAGTTAAATTGGAGGTAAACAGTGCTGTCGTCTTGCATGTATTTAATTCCGAAGTTGAAGGCCTGTTCTTATAATTAGAAACTTCAAGAAGCACTTGACCTATTTTAAGGAAGCATTAAAGTCACATGTATATAAAGCAAATATTTTCCAGCATTTTATCTTAAAAAAACTAAACTTACATTTCAAGTAAATGAGACTAGGATTTCTATTTATCGTTTTATAGCTAGACTGAGATTAAAGCCATAATGAATACAAGTTCAAAGAGAGGAAGGTATAAGAGAAAAGGTTGATAGTTAGAGCAATAAAAACAGGGGCAAAAAGAACAGCTTTTCTGAAGGACTCGGGCTGGAATAATAATGATAGAATTGTCTAAATCGATATATCTCTTGTCAGCCTCACGTCTGATGTTTGAATCACAGGCCTTTTCTGCGAGAGCTTTCCTCAGGAATATTGAATTATTTATTATTTGTATCTTTTTTCCTTCCCTTTCTGATTATTTTTTTCCTTTTTTTTTTTTCCTCCTGACTTAGTAAAATTTGTTTTTTATGCTGCCAGGTTCAATGTTGTCTGCTGTTTGATAAATAGCAGTAATTGGGTGTATAGCAGAAGTCGTGTAAAAATGTATGACTTCAATTACATCTAGAACAATTTTTTCTTTATATTGATCTTTTTTTTTCTGTATAAGATCTGCTCTTCATAGCCTCCAGTGCTGAGTTTTTAAAAAATTACTCTATGTCCATATGTTGGCATGCACTTTTGAACCCATGCATCTTTTTTTAAAAAAATGGAATGCTGTCTCGAATCAGTTCTGCCTGAGCAGTAAGTGAAAAATGAGAGTCATTCAAATAGTGAAATATTCATATTGTGTTCTAGTCAGATGAGGGATTGCATTACTTTAGAATTACAATGCCTACTTACAGTCCCTGTTTCTCTTGTCTCAGATAATGAAATGAGGGTAGTGGCCAATTAATGAAAACATCTTTCATTAACAATTATAATCCAGATAAAATTAAAATATGTGTTTTTGAAAGTCACTTCAGTGCGTAAAGCTTTGCTCATTTAAATCTGCGGTTGTATGCCGTAGTGTTTAGCCTTGTAAATATTATCAAAGGTGCTAATGTAATAGAAATGTACTGTCTGTGATTTCAAATGTTATGTCAGAATTCTCATTGTGTTCCAGCTGTGATGTTTTCAGATTGTTTTTTTCCTCTTTATGTCAGTGCATGAGGTGATAAAGAATTTCACCCAAATGTTTGATGCTGATTTGTGATAAAATAAGTTAGCGTAGTTGCCCTGAAAGGTCTTTATAGGTCAGAATAGGCTGAATTTCACATTTGGACTGGGATTGGGGGTTGCCCTGGTATGGGGTGATGGGCTGGTTAGAAGCTTAGGTCTGAATCCAGGCTTTAGCAGAGTCGAAGGCTGTCAGCAGTGGGGTTTTGCATAGGATGCTGCTGTACTCTGTTGTGCCCATTGGTTTTCATTGTATGCATTTTTGAGGGAAATGCAGTGGAATATTGCCTTACCCTTATTAAATATATTTTTTTGTTCATTACGTAAGTCTTTGCTTGCGGTGGTTTGTGTTTCAAACTCTTCTAAAGTCAGTTTCAAAGTAAAGGGTTACATAAACAGTCATATTTATGCCATCCAGCGGTGGATCAAAGGGAATATTCTTCACAGTTGTGGTTAATTTATGTCATTTGAAAATGTAATTACCTCGTGATTATGGCCTGCTTTATACAGTCCTATTTTGTGCTTTTAAAAAGCAGTCATGCTCTAGGTTGGTAGTGGACGGGGGTGCTAATCTAAATCCTACAGTTTTTTCTCTGGTGCGTGCCCCATTGTCATTACAGAGAGGGGATAAGCGAGAGCAGGACTTGCAAATTTTGCTTCAATAGTTGTAATAATTCAGTGAATTGGTAGAGATTCTCTTCTTCTAATGTTAATTTTCAGAATATGTTTCAGGCTGCTAATTATGTTTACCTTTCAGCGTGTGTATATTAGCAAAGAAATACCTCCTGTCTGTAAAGTGTTTTGTTTAGGAAAACCCAACTTTAAAATAATCCTTCAGAAACAGCTGTATAATGTAATTTATTTGGGGACTGTCAATAAATCTTGAATTGTTCTGTAGCTTATCAGGTGAAGCTGGTGTTAAATAGATAAAAAGAAGTTGGTGGTGTTTTTACCCAAAGTCTTGTTTAAGCCTCACTAGTCTTCTGGTTTTTCCTGTAGCAGTTTGACAAAATTGCCTTTCCTACCAGCAGCCTGTTAGGTGCTGTGCACAGAGACAAAACCCTATTGTTTTAGATTTTCTTTCATATCATGTAGGTGTCTGTGGCATACCACCCACACAGTAAAGCAAGTGAGCTGTGAAATATATTCATTGTTAGAGTACAGGGGAAATGGAGGCAAGCAATCGGCAGTAATAATGTACGACAGCAAGGGGAGGCTGCCAACATTACCTGCATTATTTCGGTTGCCTTTTTCATTATAGGTTCGGGAAATAGGCAGCAATTCGATTATGGCATGATTTGGGATGGAATTGCTTGCCGTTCACTGACCCTGTCACAAGGGGATCAAATGAGAAGTCAGCTCAAATAAAGTTTATAGTGCATTAACTGGACCAAGCATTGCCTAGCCTGGGAGCATGATTTTTCATCTTCCAGGGTTTTGTAACTGCTTCTCAGATATATTTGTACCTTAAGGCGGAGGGGGGGGGGGGGGGGGGGGGGCGTGGAGGAGGGGGGGAGGAAGAAAAAATAAAAAAAAAGAAGGATTGGCTGAGATGTATAGGAATGAGCTAGTTGGCCAATAGTGTACATTCCCCTCCCCTCCCATGTGCAAATCTCAGCTCCTCTCTAGCTTGTAAGAAGCAGCATGATTAATAACACTGAGGGAACCTGCCTGTTGGATTATTAATTTTCCATCCTTTTTCCCTTCTCTTACGCATACCCCTGACGCTTTGCCTTTTTTAAAAAAAAGCTTTTCTTTTTCTTTTTCCCCCCTCTCTCTCCTTTTTTTTTTTCTTTTTTTTTTTTATCTCTCTTTTTTTTTTTTTACCCATGGACCTAACCACTAGCCACTAACATTCTCGTGGCTATCCAACCTTGCAAGGGCTTACTTCACAGTGGGGTGAGTTTGTATATTAAAATAGAGGATTCTGCAAGGAAACAGCAACAACAACAAAAAAAAAAAAAAGGAAAGAAAGCAAAACCATCCCTGTGATGCTTGATTACAGTGCAGTTGCCTTTAGCTACAACTGCTAAAACTAGAGTTAATGCTGACCTAGAAGGCAAGAAATGTGTTGCAGTGTCTGCCTGTTAGTTCTAGAGAGTACTGCACTGCATGGACAGATAAACATTGCTTCTTGTTATTCAACCTAATTAAAATTGGCCCTTTAGAAACCTTGATTGCATAGAGAGGGTGCAAATTGATAGAAAATGGGAGTTAATGGTAGGTAATTGGACAAGCTGTGGGTTTTTTTGTTGGTGATGCTTGTGTTTGTTTTTTTTTTTCTCCTTTTTTTTTAACAAGGCTATTACAAGACTCACTGTAATTAAAATATTTTTTTGTTTTGCAATCACAAATATATAATTGTTAAATTTTGTGATTTTCATGGAATAACCATGATAAAATATCATTTACAAATCAGGGATATTTTTGCTGGGGAGCCTCATGTCAGCTGAGGACAATTTAGCACAAATTTGATAGAATGGGTGCTGATAATGTTTACACCTGCGTGTGATACCGCGGGCTTCTCTCTCTTGATTCGCTGACCAGGTCATGTGTCCAGTCTATATAAAGGAAATATGTGATGTAGGCGTTCCATTTTGATTTCACATGTCTAGATTTGATTAGTTTTATCAAGTTATTATGTTAGAATACTGTGCAATGTATTTGATTATTTCAAATTTATACAGCAGGATTAAGAAATTTGCTTTTGTTAATTCACGGTGTAATACAGTGAAATACCAAGAATTTAATGTCTTGAAGCACATTACAGAATATATAAACTTCTTAATTAAAATTAGAAAAAGTTAAATATTGTTTAACTAATAACAAGTAATTTTTATAAGTATATATATGTGTATGTGTACAGACAATCGGTAGTTTTGCTTGTTAAAGGAGCAGACAAGATAATGCATCAAGAAAGCACTGTTCATGTATTTTTACTAAAGATAGGATGGGATGGTGTACTTTTATTAATTTATATTTTAGACCTATGCAGTACTTCTCAAGTAATAAGGAAACAAGAATTATAATACAGCTATTTTGGATTTATATAACATACACATTCTGAGTGGTTTTAATTTTAATTTCTGCCCTGAATTTGTGTATTCTTATTTTGTCTTGTGATTTAAAAGCATTGATACAAGAAAGACAAAAGATTTCCTACCTGATACCAACATAGTATATGTACAGGCAGTCTGCACATTATATCGTAGAATCATAGAATATCTCAAGTTGGAAGGGACCCATAAGGATCATGAAGTCCATATCCCAAATGTGTATATATATGTCTCTGTCTTCAACATATATATATTGAAGATATGTACATCTCATATATCTTTCTTTGAGCATTTAGCTGAAAGCAAATATTTTATAAACTTAAGGTACTCTTGTGCTTGCCAGTGCTTAAAAATGTGTACTGTAAACAAGTTGGTATAACATAGTCTCAGTATTCAGTGTAACGTAGTCTCAGTATTCAGTGTATCTTGGTATTGTGGCACACAATGTTTTCATTTCTAATTTTCAATTATTCTTTATTAGGAATTCTTACCTTAGCATGGAAGGACCTGTTTCATTCCTGGAAGATAGTTTATAATGTCCTTATGAAGACACTGTTTCCAGTTCAAGTTTGAGAAGCACTGGGGGCAGTGCTTTTTTGTTTGGCTTGCTTATTTATTTATTTTTATTGCCTGTGAGATTATTAGTACATTAGTAGAAGGAATTGTCGTTGATTGCTTACTGAGCCCTAATTGTTTTTTTTCCTTTCTCCTATTTTAATGTTAGTGATACCAGGTTTTGATATGCATGAGCACTATGACATACAGTGCAACAAAAACACTGAAACTTTTGTAGCTGATTATTCTTAGAAGAGTACTGATGGTAATACATTTTATATTTAAAGATGTTGTTTTGATTTTATAACATAACTGCTCCTCTATAACGCTGAAACATACTTGAACATGAAAACAATGAATATACTTGTGAGTCCAGTTTCATTCTGATATTTGTATGTGTTACGTGTTTTCATCTCCTCTCAGTGAGCAATAGCCTGATGTGCCTGCATCAAGTAATGCCTTATTTTGTCATGTAGCTAGTGTGCTAATAGTAGCTTTGAAAAATTTCTTATGCTGAAACATAGTTTGGGGTTTGGGTTTTTTTTTTTTTGGTATGGCTACATATTAATTTGTTTTGGTTTTTTTGCTTCTAAGAAATTAGGTCATGTAAAACAATAGCAGGAAATGTACTTTTTGATTGAGCAGTGGAGCCAGCCGTCTTGCAGCTCAGGCTACAAAGGCAGAATAAAGCTTTGTGATCTCTAAAATGGTATCATTTATTGGGCGTGTTGATTTTTAGACCCCAACAATTACAGATCTGTTAGGTGTTACGAGGCTAGTGCTTGTACTCCTTATTGAGTTTTACAATCTAAGGCAGAGTTATGCTATATAACAAGATAAAGTTATTATCTATAAGACTGTCTCCAAATTAAATAGAAGGTGTTTTCATTTTCTGTTTTGTTTGTATTTTTTACTAAAAGTAACTAGGAATAAAATATTTGACAGGGAATCATGTAACATGAATATAACGACTGCTTGAAAATATGTAGTGGGTAGAATGTCTTCCACTCTTTGTACGTGGAACAGTATTGCAATAGTACGAGTATTTACTTCACATTGTAACAGACAGATTTGTTTTTAATACTGCCTCCAAACCATGCAAGTCTTAGCTTATCTCAGTTTGCATTCACAATGTTGACATGCATATATCATAATCTCAGTAATCTGAATAACGTACAGGATTGGTGAACGCAAATTATTTGTTTTTTCAACCTTCATTTTTTTTATTATCTATATACTTAGCTGTTCTATCTCTCTGTCTATCTATCTATCTGTCATAATCATATATTTCGTGGTAAAAAGAGATTTCTTATCTCTGTAGGTCGGTACTTATGATGTATCCACAATTCTAAAGGCTACTGTTAGTAATTCCTAAAGCTCTTAGAGAAGTGATTAGGGAGTCATGATTGCTCACAAATTGAGTCTTTTTTCTGCTTGACACTGATCCTGTGATAGTCTCCCCACTTAATCCTCACTAGCAATTTGCCTATAGTTGCAGCTAACAGGAGGTGATTAGAGGGGAGTTGCCCACTGCCTTTTTACTTCTGTTGTAGTGGCATGTTAGACAGAGGCTAGTGAATCAAAGCTGTTTTCCTATTAACTCAACACCTCCTAATGCATTAGAGCCACTTCTATCTAATAACAGTGTTCAGCTTCTAGCGCTATTTTAATGTTATTTGGTATTCCTTTCAAAACATCACAATGAGCATTTTTAAAATTAGAGAACAAAAAACGTAAAGCAGAATACCCAAAGATGAAAGCAAAATAATGAAACTAACGGGTCTCATCTTTTATCAGCACATGCATGTAACCCCGATTAAAATTACAGAGAATTTTCCCCCTGCATCAATAGGCAAATAGACTCCACTTTCTCTAAACGTTAATTGCAGTCCTGGTGACAGGTAACTGATGTAATACTTTTGGAGTGATAATGGCATACATTTACAAGTGAGAACAGCACCAATGAAAAGGTTGATAATGAAGAGTTAACTTTTCCAAGTATTAGTTACAGTGAAGAATTATATGAAGGGCCTGAGTGAAAATTTCTGAATACTACTTCTTATTTTGACCCACCTGTGAAACATAACAAGTGGGCATTTATTCTTTTATAGGTATGATACCGAATCTTCACCCTGAAGCCTACATTCTCTGGCTTTTTATAAGTTTTAATTTTTAAAAAATAACATTGTTTTATACTTTACTACTTCATTGACACTAGAGTTCTTAATTATTTTAGTTAGTTTGTTTTAAAGAAACGCTGCTCATGGATTTAAGAGCTCTGTAATGATGTACAATTTGAGAAGTGTCCAACAGCAAACTGACTTGAGTTTGGTTTTTGAGGCCAGTGAATAAATGTCCTTTTTTAGGACTCACAGAATCGTCTTACTCCAAAATCACTGTTCCTTTTTATTTCACATACTGCTGTTGTCCTGTCTGAACTATATGGAAAAACCATCCTTGTTATAAGGTGTGCCAGTCCAAAAATTCTTATTGTGTGTTAAATCCTTGGAAGCATGTAGTTAGATCATTAGGGAATCCGAGATGTAACTGATTTCTGTTAGGGAACCCATTTTGCAGGAACTGTTTTGATCAGGAACTGTTATCCTTTAGTCCTTACATTTTGCCTTCAATTATACATTGTGTTTCTCATTTTTAATATGGCTGCAAAAGTGTATCCCATAAATTTGCATAAGGAAGCCAAGTAATAACTCCCGTCATTTATCTTCTTTTGTTGAAAATGGAAGGCAGATGAATAAACTGTTTTCTGTTGTATATTCACTTTTTTTTCTCAATGTGGCAAATACTAAACAGTAAAAATGACATAAATTCTATTACATAGAAGCTGCTGAGCTTCTAGTGTTATAAAGCCATAAGCAAAAAAGCTTTTCAGAACTATTTCTGAATTGTTTTTCATGCTTTTTGAAGGTACGAGATGCAGAACCATAGAAAATGTATGTAGTCCCCTCACAAGACACATTGCTGTAAACTACTGCCTGACAGGGCATCTGTCTCCCAGAGCTGTAGGACTGCTTCACATCCAGGACTTTAAAGTCTGTTTCGTTTATTTAAGTAATGTGTGCCTTGGTTGTAAGGTGAAATACTGCCAATTCATTTTTTTTTAAAGGACACTGAATAGCAGCTTTTGGTTCCTATACTTCTGTGCCATTTTCTTAAAGAAAAGAGCCTCTCTGATTTTTTTTGTCTGAAATGCTGCTGGAATTTGAAATTTCCACAGTTATGCAGGCAAAACCCATTTTTAGTCACGTGAGCTATTAATTGTGATAGGAAAAAGCATTATTTTTGAAGTTTTTTAACTTAAAGGTGATGGATTTATCTAAAAAGTAGATTTCTACGTCATATTAATAAACTCATTTGTAACTTTGTTAGTTAAACTTTTCTGCCCATCTTTTCTTTTTTGGAGGGCTTGAGGTAATGGAGGGTTGTAGCAGAAGAGTTAATGGTTTTTAGTTGGTGATTGCAGCCCAAAAATGTACAAAGTCCATACAGATATATGGAAGTGCGCATAATCACTGCCCTGAAGGAACAGGACTATTAGTGATGTTAGTTAAGGTGAAGAAAATAGTGTGAGATGGATGAAATCTGAATGCATTCAGATTTCATGGTATTACCAGCTTGCTGTAGTTTACCCAGCAATGAGTTATAAAATTGGACACTGCAGGATTTTATTCTCTCATCCTCAAAGTCTCTCATGCCCTGCCTAGTCTAATGTAATACAGCATTTCTCCTGCGATGTGCTGTGGTGTTCCACGTTTAGGTTGTGGCTAGAAGTGATTTCCAATTCCAAGTAACCACTCAGGACACATTGTGAGTCAATGTGAGGATAAAAACTGTGTGGACACAGTCTCCTCTCCCGCTGTCCCTGGACAGAAAACCCAGGTGCATCAAGTAGAAAGGGACGAGGACTGCAGAGTTTTTCAGAATGCACTTACCCTACAGTGTGTGCAGAACCACAGTGAATCATAAATGAAGCACAGCTCTATTTATGGTTGCAGACACTACAAGTTCTTGAGATGTATGGTATTGGCATGCAGTTCCTTCTCCATGGCTTTCAGTGAATCATCTGTTAGCACACTGATGTTCTGGTTCCTTCAAAGTGCAGTTCCTTGCTTCACAGTGACTGTTTAAATGTCCTGTTTGCCTAGTCTGTGATTTTAGGATAAAAATGTGAAAATTGGTAAGGGGGGAAAAAAACCTGCTTTGATAACTTCCACAGGAGAAAATTCAGTTTGGTCTCTAAGACTAAAACTGAATTTTGTTGTACTGAAGTATCATGAGTAATACAGGTGTGGAACATCAAACAATGACTTTTAGTAACTTGTGCTTCTTTTTCCTTTAATTGTCAGGCTTTAGCGTACCTGATTGGACTTAGTTGACAGCTATTTTTAGTCTCTCATTTCTGACAAAAGGCTTTTAAAAAGCACGGTGCAATGAACAGTGCAAAGCACAGTGGCAATCATGAATGAGGAAATTAACAGGAAGAGGCATCAGGTCAACTCGTGGCTCTGGGACTGGTGTTATCGGCAGGGCTTTGTGTTTTTTTGATCATGGGCTGCTATATGAGTCACCTGACCTGCTGGTGGCAGATGGGATGCACCTGTCCCAGAAGGGGAAAAGAATTTTGGGGCAGGAGTTAACAAGGCTCATTGACAGGGCTTTAAACTAGATATGAGGGGGGAAGGGGAGATAACTGGGCCTGTCAGGACTAAACCCAAGGGAAGCATGCCAGAGCTTGAAGGATGGTGGACTAGTGAGGACTCTCGCTCTGCCATTTCATTTAAGGGAAGGTACAGACATTTAGAAATCATGGAAGCACCTGAGAGGGGTCTGGTAGGAAATGGGGCCCACGCTCACAAAAAGGTGTTGGAATCGTTAGCACATCTGAAGTGCATCTATACCAATGCACGCAGTATGAGCAACAAACAGGGGGAGCTTGAAGCCATGATGCACCAGGAAAACTACGACATAGTGGCTATCACAGAAACGTGGTGGGATGCCTCACACGACTGGAGTGCCACAATCGATAGCTACAAGCTCTTCGGGAGGGACAGACAGGAAAGGAGAGGTGGTGGAGTGGCCCTGTATGTTAGAGGATGCTATGAGAGCACAGAAATCAAGTATACTGATGATGGGGTGGAGAGTGTTTGGATTCGGTTAAGGGCTGATAAAGCTGATATCGCTGTGGGAGTCTGCTATAGACCTCCCAACCAAAGCAGTGAGGCGGATGAAGCTTTCTATAAGCAGTTGGGGGAAATCTCGCAGTCACTTGCTGTTGTTCTTGTGGGGGACTTTAACCTCCCGGATGTCTGCTGGGAATACAACACAGCAGAGAGGGAACAATCCAGGATGTTGTGGAATGTGTGGAAAATAACTTCCTCACACAGCTGGTAAGTGAGCCAACGAGGGAAGGTGCCCTCCTGGACCTGCTTCGTGTGAACAGGGAAGAACTTGTGGGGGAAGTAAAGGTTGGTGGCCGTCTAGGGCACAGTGATCATGAGATGATCAAATTTCTGATTCTTGGAGAAACAAGGAGAGGGGTTAGTAAAACTGCCACCTTAGACTTCCAGAGGGCAAACTTTGACCTGTTCAGAAGACTGCTGAACAAAATCCCTTGGGAGGCTGCCCTGAAGGATATAGGAGCCCAGGAAGGCTGGACATAATTCAAGAGAGAAGTCTTAAAGGCACAGAGGCAGGCTGTCCCTGTGTGCCGAAAAACAAGTAGGCGGGGAAGGAGACTGGCCTGGCTAAATAGGGACCTTTGCATGGACCTCAAGAACAAAAGGAGAGTCTATGACCTTTGGAAGAGGGGGCAGGTCTCTCGTGAAGACTATAAGGATATAGTGAAGCTATCCAGGGAGAAAATTAAGAGAGCCAAAGCGCAGCTAGAGCTCAACCTAGCTACAGCTGTTAAGGATAACAAAAAATGTTTCTATAAATTCATTAACAACAAAAGGAGGATTAGGGAAAATCTCCCTCCCTTATTGGATGCAGAGGGAAACATACTCACAAAGGATGAGGAAAAGGCTGAGGTGCTCAACGCCTACTTTGCCTCAGTCTTTAGCACTGGAACTAGCTGTTCCCTGGGCACCCAGCCTCATGAGCTAGGAGACAGGGAGGGGAAGCTGAATGAGGTCATCACAATTAAAGAGGAAGTGATCAGTGACCTGCTACACCACTTGGATGCACACAAGTCTATGGGACCGGATGGGTTACATCCAAGAGTGCTGAAAGACTTGGCAGATGTGCTCGCCAAGCCACTTTCCATTATCTACCTGAAGTCATGGCTAACTGGGGAGGTCCCAATGGACTGGAGGGTAGCAAATGTAGCACCCATCTACAAAAAAGGCAGAAAGGAGGATCCAGGAAACTATAGACCTGTCAGTCTGGCCTCGGTAGCAGGGAAGGTCATGGAGCAGATCAACTTGAGTGCCATTACATGTCATATAATGGACAAGCAGGGGATCAGGCCTAGTCAGCATGGGTTTACGAAAGGCAGGTCCTGCCTGACGAACCTGATCTCCTTCTATGACAAGATGACCCAATTATTGGATGAGGCAAAGGCTGTGGACATTGTCTACCTAGACTTTCGAAAAGCATTTGACACTGTCCCCCATAGAATTCTCATGGAAAAACTGGCAGCTCATGGCCTGGATGAGCATACAATCTGCTGGATCAAGTACTGGCTGGATGGGCAGTCTCAAAGAGTGGTGGTCAATGGAGTTAAATCTAGCTGGCGACCGGTCACAAGTGGTGTCCCTCAGGGCTCAGTGTTGGGACCATTTCTGTTTAACATCTTTATTGATGACCTTGATAAGGACATAGAGTGTATCATCAGCAAGTTTGCAGATGACACGAAGCTAAGTGGGAGTGTTGATCTACATGAGGATAGGGAGGCTCTACAGAGAGACTTGGATAGATTAGACCGATGGGCCAATGCTAATAGAATGTGCTTCAACAAGGCCAAGTGCCGGGTCCTGCACTTGGGCCACAACAACCCCATGCATCACTATAGGCTTGGGGAAGTGTGGCTGGAGAGCTGCCTGGCAGAAAAGGACCTGGGGGTTCTAATTGACAAGCGGCTGAATATAAGCCAGCAGTGTGCACAGGTGGCCAAGAAAGCCAGTGGCATCCTGGCTTGTATTAGAAATAGTGTGACCAGCAGAAGTAGGGAGGTGATTGTCCCCCTGTACTCAGCACTGGTGAGGCCACACCTTGAGTATTGTGTCCAGTTTTGGGCACCTCAATATGAGAGAGATATCGAGGTGCCGGAGCGAGTGCAGAGGAAGGCAACGAAGCTGGTGAATGGCCTGGAGAATAAATCCTATGAGGAGAGATTGAAGGAGCTGGGACTGTTTAGTTTGAGGAAGAGGAGGCTGAGGGGAGACCTCATCGCTCTCTACAACTACTTGAATGGACATTGTAGAGAGGCTGGTGCTGGTCTCTTCCCACAGGTAATTAGCGATAGAACAAGAGGGAATGGGTTAAAGCTGCAGCAGGGTAGGTTTAGGCTGGACATTAGGAAAAAAATCTTCACAGAAAGAGTGGTTAGACACTGGAATAGGCTGCCCAGGGAGGTGCTGGAGTCGTCATCCTTGAATGTGTTTAAGACTCATTTAGATGTGGTGTTAAGGGATACGGTGTAAGGGAGAACTTTGTAGAGTGGAGTTGATGGTTGGACTCGATGATCCCAAGGGTCTCTTCCAACCTAAGTGATTTTATGATTCTATGAACATTGAGGCCCAGACTGTACTTTAGCAAAGTCAGGTCTGTAACGTTCATGTTACCACAATTTTAGGGCTGGGGAGGGAGGGCAGGCTTCAGTGACTCCAAAAATGATATGTCTCTCAGTAACTAAGGCTGATAGTTTGACTGATATTGTGGAATTTTTTTAATCAACTTCTAGAGAATTACCACTTTTTTGAGCATATATTAAAGATTAGTGCAAACCAAAGCATTTCTAGCACCTTTTCTGTCTATAGTCTACAGAGGACAATCAACGAAAGGCTGATTGAATCTTCTTTTGTGCCTCCCATTACTCTATTGGGTAGAGGGCGGCTTCTGTCAGAGAGTGGGAAAATAAGGCCCCAGACCTCACCCACCTCCCTGGGGAAATAACACTGCGAACGAATAAGGAAGCCCTGCCCTTCCTTCTACCTGTGTGTTTGTCTGTTCATTGAGCCAAATCATGAAACTCATCTGGGTGAAGCTAACCAATTTGCTTGGTTAATTTAGCCTGAGTGAAATTCCCAGTCTTGTTCACCCATATTCAGACACAGATTTGGGTCAGTACATGTGGGGGGCAGCAGAGAAGGCAGGCTGGGACTGGAACCACCTTTTGGAAACAGTCCCTTCTTCTGCAAGCTTATCACTGAGCTATGGCATTATTAGAGAAGGGAAAGAAGGCAAAGAAGTATACAGAGTTGGGTAGTTTCAGGAATGTTTTTATGTTTCCTGTGATCATACAAAATTCTTAAAAACACATCCTCTGCTTGTATATATCCAAATCACGACAGCTCAGAATTGCATTTGGAATCTCAAATGACCTGTATGGGACATTCTAAGCCCTTTCTTACTTAAATGGCAAAGATGATGTGTTTGGACAATGGCCAGTGCTATGGAAATGGAGTCTCAGCCTTGAAGCTTTCTAATCCAGCTGTTAACATATGAGTTATTTATAGGAGAATTGATTCTAGCTTTGTTAAAATGTCTGAGTGTGGTGTTGTGTTTTGGTGGCTTTTGTCCATAGCACTGTTTACCTTTTTTTTTTTTTTTCAATTTAAATAAGCTGGGATGCAGAATGGAGTATATTTAATTCTGTCTTTCTTGTTCCTGAAATTATCTGTGGTTTCCTTACGGAAGGGATATATGTGAAATTAAAAACAAACCCTATATAAGCAAGCAACGTTGACAGTCTAAGGCAGAAGTTATTTTGGTGACTGATTTACTCTAAAACATTATTCAGTTTTATGAGAAGATTCTAGAGAGTGTCAAGGATATTTTTCTTATTTGAATTTTATGGTATATTTTAAAAACTCTAGAAAATGTATGACATTTTTTGTTGGGAATTAGTTCTTTAATGTGAAATTGTAGCAACTCCACTGCTATTATTTTAGAGCCTATCTTTTGCTGTTTGGTCAAGCCCTCTTCCTCAAAACTGACTACTGTCAGATGTTTCAGAGTCAAAGACCAACTAATAAGTAGATGAGAGATAATGTGCCTTTTGTAAAGGTTTTATTGTAATCCTCTGCAGACAGATGTTGGTGTAAACTATAAAATGTAATACTTGTATGATATCTGGAAATTTTTTCTTTTACAAAATGCAACTGTTTATCAACCTCAGCCCCTCTGCTCCTTGCAAAGTTCCTTCTGTAAAAACATCTAAATGCTTTTATTACTCTTGAATTTTCATCTGTGTAAGACCCAGAGTTCACTAACCTTTCCTGTCTGACAATCCATTTTTACCTCTTCCCTGGCAGGTGGACTCGTAACATGTTTGTTCTTCAGTGTTGAAGGGAAACGGGGAAACACATATTTACTGCTTAGCATTTTACTTCATTAAGAAGTCCCAAACACAATTTATTGTTAAGGAGGGATTACCTTATGAAGAACTGGTCTAAGAAAACAGAAACGTTTGTACAGTCAGCAAGGCTATGCTAATAATTTTGTTCACAGAGGCATCAAGATCTCAGTTTCCTGACAGTGATGAGTCTATTTCTTTACAATAGAAAACACCAGATTGCACTGGGATATCAAAGTGGGAGATAATCACATCTGAAAATGCTTGCTGTCTTTTCTTTCATACCTTGAAAAAGTTACTTGGTTCCAGTGATTCTAATATTATATATGCTTCTTTATATAGAATAGTGCAAGGTAAGCATTCTTGCTCTCTTGCATCAGTTTTTTGGGTTTCCTGAGGAACTTTTATGGTTACCATTTAAGTTGTGGGAAATCTCGAAGATTTGTCAGTGTGAAAGTTACAGGCAAAGATTATTCTTCAGCCTCACCCTTTGAGGACTACCTAAAGATAGCAGGACTTTGAGGGTGTAATTCGAACATTCAACTGTGAGACTGATTGCAAGTTTTTGCTTCTGTGATGGGCTGAATAGATGTCTCTCGAATAGCCCGGATGACAGCCACGTGAGAAATGTGTTGGTCTAAACCAAAATAAATTTGCGCTTGCAAACAGAGCCAACAGTCTTTGGAGAACTGGTGTAACATGTGCCCAGTGAATGATATTTCAACTAAACAAGTAGTCATGTTTTTAATTTTCTGTTCCTGAATGCTTTTACACTAGACCTACATGGCAAATGATGTAATATGTTTTTCTATGTGCTACAAATGGACAATGCTGTGAGGATGTGCAGTTCAGAAACAAAAATATTCGTATTGGATCAACACAGTGCATTAGAAAGAGTCTCTTGGCTTCTGATAGGTATCAGGATCTGGGGAAAAAAAAAAAAAATCATCCATTTGAAGTATTCCTGATAGATCAGCTGGCTGACACTCAGTCTAGAAGAGAGGAGATCTCAGGGGATTGTGGGAAACACCCACAGGAGATTGTGTGCCTCAGCAGTGAGTGTATCTGAAGCTCAGTATAACTTATTCCATTGCTGTGACAGTACATACCATAGCTTGTATAAAAATATTTGCACCACCATCTGTCTAATTGTTCTAAAAAATATAAAACCAGTATACATTTCAGAAACATAATAATGACAGCCTTCTGCTCCTGGCTGCTTTGCTGTGTTGTTCTCATCAGCCTTCTTCAACATTGCAAAACGCAAGATAAAAGCAGCAAGGGTTACTAAACGCACAGAGCACACGTTCCTCTCAGGACATCTCTAAGTTAAACAGTGTAGGAGGCTAGAAAGTTTCTTTGAGGAATATCATATAGTTTGCTATATGAATATCATATAGTTTGCTTTCTTTCCAGATTCTTCACCAATTTTACACTCAAAATCTAGTTACAGGAAAAAAAAGAATAAGCAACTTGCACATAAAGCCAAGAATTTATTAATAATGTAATGAAATCTTAAGTCTAACCCAAAACTTATTAATAGTACAGGTTTAGTTTCTGCAAAAAGAGAAAGAAAAAGAAAATAAACTATTACAGCACAAGTCTCCATAATAATAACGCAATTAAAATTGTTACCCGAGTAATTTATGTCCTCCATGTAGCAAATGGGGGCATACAGGCTTTTTTTGGTGACACCTAACAGGATTGTGTCAACAAATGTAGCCTTTTCAGAGAAGCAAAATGTGGTTGGAGACATCATCATGTGGAGTTCTTTTTAACATAGAGTCATAGCAGAAAAAAATATGTATTATCACATGCCTTATATTTCATCATAAGTACTTTTTCTGGGATTAGCTTTGACAATAAATGAAAAGGTCTTTCTTGTTAAAGGGAAGTATTATTTTGTAACGTATTGAAGTTGGAATGGACATATGCTACATGTTCTGTGACTCCTCTGCCTTGATTTCTATTGTCCACAGCATTCGGGTAACGCAGTTAGATTTCCATTAAACAGCAAGAAAAGTCTGTGAGTTGATGAAAAGCAAAACTGTGTTATCTCAGCTGTCTGTTCATTATGGGAAATGATAGCATGGTAAGTAAGTACTAAAAGTAACAAATAGCCGTGCTGTCTGATTTGTCAAAGGAAATGTTTAATTTGCTTCGTGTATGAGTGTTTGAATTTTCCAAGTTCATGGGCTTGGAAAGCACCTCACCATAAACTATCCAGAAGTTTAATTATCTTATTCTGTTAGGTTAAATTACTAAACAGCTTCTTCAAAGACGCTGTTCTCTGTTTGAATAAATATAATATGCAAAAATGTGAAAATTGCTCCTAGTACGATACCCAAGTGGGATACGGTGGCTTTGTGGTGTCATATTTTGAGAAATTATTTAAAGACACACAAAAGGACACTGTCACTCTGTTATTAATGTTAAAAATTGTTGTTGATGCTCTGTGCAGTGTGTTTTTCTAATTAGAGGAAAGCTGTAGAGTACCATTTCCATAATCGACATGGGAACAGAAACTCAGCAAAATTTCATGTATTTGCAGTGAAACTGCTCCTCAGCAACATAAAAATGGCTTTTATAACATAAAGGCTGTAATTAGAATAAGTCAAATCAGTTGGAAACGATTAAAGCCAGAACAGGCTAAGCTGCCTTCTAAATATTTGTCTGGAGATTAGCCCTACTCTTACAGCCCCTGAGAAGCATCTTTGATTTACTTATAATGCTTGACGTGGCAAAGATAATCCTGCAGAAGGCAAATGAACACAAATTTAGATGTGCTGTTAGGCTCTCTTTGTTGATTTGACAGGAGGCAGCATATTGGAAGTGATGTTGGAGAAATGAGTATAGGGTCACATTAGACAAATTGCTTAACCCCCGCCCCCACCCACCACCCTCCCCCCCCCAGGCCCGATCATCAATTTAGATTCTTTTAAAAATGTACTTATTCTTTGAAGCTTTTAGGATGCACTTTAGAAGTCCATGTGGAATAATTTTCCACATGTCTATGCGACAGTTGATGTGAGTCTTATTGTATTTAAAATTATAGTCCTGAGATGGAACTTTCTGCTTGTTGCTTGTCTGACATCAGCTATTAAAACACAAGTAAAGCTTGGCAGGTATAAATTTGAAGAAGAAAAGAGATTATGTGAGAAGATCGGAATTGTTAATATTAATCAGCTGCTTGTGGAAGAATGGTGATTTACTCTGTAGAAGAATTCTGTTGCAAGAACAAACAAACCAACCAAGGAGACATTGGGTAGCCAGTTACTTACGGACACCCCTTTATTGCACTTTTGATAGCCGGAAAGGACTACTGCGGACGATAGATTGTAAACATGGACTGGCCGTTGCATTAGCTTGTACATTTAATGGCATCGGCAGAAAGTAACTATTATGAAAGTCAGCCTGTATTTTAGGATGATGAACCTCTACGTTATTGGTAACCCTCGACTGTACATGGTATAAGGTACAGAATGGTGAAAAATTAAGTACGTAAAGCTGGATGATTTGAAATGAGTTTGAAACATTAAAACATCAACTTCTTGGTGTAGATCAAATTTGTACTTTGCATAGTTTTCCTAGTTTTCCTCTCATTTATAATTTCCATAGAATCCCAAACTTTTTGTTTAGCTGGTGAAAATATAATCAGTCTAATGTATTCTCTTACTGAATTTTAAACAAGACCATTAAAACTCCTTTAACGTGCTAAAGTAAGCTTCAGAGAGGGTTTCCATTTCATCTTTATTGAACTGAGGCTATAGCACTCCTTCCCTTTGCACCACAGTGAGAGGCTGTCAATAATTCAATAGCCATGGCCTTGATGGGCCAAGGCCTAACTTAGACTTTAAACAGAGCCAAGCAGCTTGTCAAAGTGTGATGTGCTGTCAATGCCTGACTGATCTATACTGCATGAATTCTCCCTCAGCTCTTGATGTATCCCCGAGAATAAAAAGAAAGCAATTTTAGAAGTAGACCTGGTGTGAAGCACCTGTTTGTTTGGAATTTTTAATAAGGGAAGGTTGTGTTAGTAATGAACCTCAATGAAGTCATTGCGTCTTTGCTTAGAGGACCCACACTTAATTCCTGTCTAATAGCATCAGTGTGTGTCCAGCATCTTTAGGAAAAGAAGTCATGATATTTGTAAATATGTTAGTGCCTTAGAGCAAGCTCACTTGGAGCAATACTAATGACAAGTAAGTTTGCTTAATCCAAAATTTACCTATTTACATCTTCCGATTCTATTGATACTATACTATTAACACTCAGTATTGCAGTAATGAAACTTGTTCATAGCTATTTGTTTTCAGTTTTTTTCCCACACAGTAACTGACAGATATGATGCATTTGTATCCTTTCTAAATGTTGAATTTGCTTATATTTTATAGTTTACTTGGAAGCTGAAAAATTACTTGTTTTTTTCAGAAAATAGTTTAGAAAAAAATGAGCTCATGTGGTAACTAGTTGTATTCTAGTTCTCTTACACTTTTTACCTAAATGTAAAAGCAGAATTATTTCTAAGGTGCCTTTGAAAAGGTATAAGAAAGCTTAAATAACACTTCACAATATTAGTCTAAAACCCAAAAAGCTAGCATTATTAAATGTGTATTTAGTTATATTTTAAAGCATATGAATTTCAGTCCTTGTGTTGTTAAGCTACTCATATGATAAGTTCTATAGAGGTTTAAAAGACAAAAGTAACATTTCTTCTCACTTTAAATGCATTTGTTTTGTCATTGTTTTCTTTACAAATCCATATTTTTTGAAGTTTCCATATCTGCAGAAAGTTTCATGAGACATGTAGATTCTCAGCCTTCAGGTAATTTTTTAATAGAGACACAAGAGACTAATAGAAAAATAAATGAGGCCCTTTTAATGTTTTAGAAATTATGAAACCTTGTGCTAATGGATTTGATAAAGTCAGTTTTTTTCTTAAAGCTTGTTATGTGTTTTAGTTGAAATAGCTTACTCCCTAAGTTCTCATTTTTCAGAAAACTTGAACTTCAATCTTTGGTCTGTGTTGATGATATTGTTGCTTTTGTCCTTTGCACAGGGAAGAGAAGGAAACAGCGTAAAACATGGTTGATAGTGTTTCTCAACTAAGACTTTATTTTAGTGGTGTGGGTGCCTCATAGTCCAGAATGTAAACTAATTGTAGTCCCTGCTGAAGGTTGAATGGAGAGACAGTCAGATTTTCACTAAACACAAAACAATTGAAAAAGGTGCTGTTCTTTTCCCATTTGCTAAGTTTTTCCTTAAACTACCCACTAAATGGTCCTACTCCATTTTGCTGCAAAGAAAGAGTGACTTGCTTAACCTACAGCTGAGAATTGTGTGTAGGACTGTTGATCTGTGCTGGATTTTGTGCTGATGCTAGAGTAAGTACTGCTGTATATTGAGCGGTAGTGTATTTGTTTCTTTGCATGAAACAAACCTCAGACCCCATCAATTTACCTGTGTTGCTTGAGGTGCTGTATGCTCATTGTATTTGACAATATGGTAATTATATTGGTGCAACACTTTTTGTGGCACATTTATTGTGCAACTCTTTTTGTTAGAAAAATTGTGCTTGACAGACTTGATAGTCTTTGACAGTGTCACAGGTCAGGACCAAAATTCAGTTTTTGAGCAGTGATCTTCCAAATAATTTATTCTTCCAGATTAAGTACTTTTGACTTTCTGAGTGTGTATTTGTACAGAAGCAAAGAAAGCAAAATAATCAGGTTTTTAATTTTGACTTTGAAAAACGCTATAGGCCTTGATGCTGTGTTGGCTAGAGTGGTGGGCATGGAGGTAAATGAACCTCATGTGAATGAGGTTGTTACACACCGTCACAAGATGAGCAGAGAATGAACTTGACAAGGATAAGAGTATATCCTGTATGTAGTGCTGTGCACAGAGTGCAAGCAAGGTGAAAATACATGATTGAATATTAACGTGCTTGCAAAAATATAGGTTTAAAGCCGCTCCTCTGAGATTGGAGTGAGATGAGGGGCTTCTTCACTCTGCCAGTTGTTTACATTCCTGACTTAACTGCTTAACTGGGCGAGTAGAATTTGGTTGGTTTTCAACAGATGATCTGTGGAAGGATTAGAACATGCGTCTTGTCCAGACTGTTCTTTGCTACCCCAAATTCATTAAGACACTCCTCAGATGTATAATACATTATCTGGGCATATATCTAGTTGTGCAATGCATGTAACAGTAATATTGGTTAGAATTAAGCTCTTCTAAGACCAGTTTTAGCAATTGACTTCTGAGCATGTATCCCCATGAGGCTTTCTTCCTCCCCTGTACAGAAATACTGGTGCAGCACTCATGAGCTGTTGTCATCACAAGTCTAGGGGTGGAAATCCACTCTTTGTGGACCTTTATAGTTCTCTTTGTTATGTGGCAGAAGTAAGGAAGCTTTTGCAATCACCTCAGGATGTTTTGATCACGAACCTTCAGAACTGTGGATAACCATGATTTTCAGATTCTGTTGTCTGAATGTGGGCATTTGAAATTGGGCTACTTATTTATGTGCCCGACTTTAGACATCTAATGTAGAAGGTATTAGCAAGGCTTCCCAGCTAGTGCCTATAGGAAAAGTAATGATCATTGTACTTAAGGACTTTAGCAATTGACGGAAAAGGTAAACAACATACAACAAAAAACATACTTCATTTAATCAATATTTATTACGACACAGATTCTAAGAAGAAAGGGAATCCTTGCTGGTTTTTTTTCTTTTTTTTTCCCTCGTTATCTTTTTTTTTTTTCCCTTGGGTATTTTAGGTGTCTCGGGTGCTAAAAATACCAAATGAAATACCAAATGCACTCCTACATGAGTGAGTTCTCAGGCATGTGTATCTACTAGCCTTAATCCTGCATGTCGTGATTTCTCTTTGAATTTTGGCATGTGTTTGATAGTTGGTACGTGTAGGTACCTTTTGCTAATGCAATCAGAAGAGAATCTGCTAGGTTTTCTGATACTACCTTTTAGTGTAGAACCATCTAAGCCTTACAAATTAAGAGAACTATGTTAACTTTGGTGTACAGAAAGAACTGCATTTGTGGAACCCTGGGTGTAGCGTAAGTTTAGAAACAGCCTTGCTTATTGTACAAAATCATTAGAAGCTCTGTATCTGGGAAACACAAGAAACTCAAATGGCTAGGTGAAAGTGAATAAAAATGAGGAGACTCGCAAACTGCTTTTGCTCCAGGGCTAGTTTTAATGAGCTTGTCCCTAATGAGTTGTCCCTGCAACTAGCTTCAGGCCTAAACAGATGAGGCAGGGGTTCTGCTAAATTTTTGATGGGATTTGCACTGGTTTTATGAGAAAGCAAGCAGTAGAGAGTGCAAAGTTGTGTCATGAATCTTTTACGAGACCGGATTGTTGTCCATCTTGTCAATAGGGTTTGTAAGACCTGATTGCTAACAGAAGACATGCCACATGCTTGTTGTACTGACAAACTTGAATAAATAGGATAGCATATATGTCAAGGGAAGATTCGATTTGTCAGGAGCAGGGACTCGATGACCAATATATGATGCTTTCTAAAAATTACTACTGTCATATGTTATTGAATGATTACTGGTGTTTGCAACCAGGAATAGTCACTTACAGAAACAGACTGCATTTGGATACGGGCAGTAAGGCTTACCATGGGCCATTTTGTATTTGTTCTCATGCAAAGATGGATTAAGAAAGTCAGTCATCATTTGATGCTTCTAAGACTTGTATTGGTATTTCAATTTTATTTTTAATTATATGGATTTCTATTTGTGCTTTATTAGCAGTTTCTTAACTCCAGAAGTAAAATAGATTATTTTATTGAGATTTTTGCAATTTGAGAGATTATTTTTGATGTTTCCAATACATCTATTGTTAATATGAAGAACTATCAAGAAAAGTATTTCTTGGATTTGACTTATCCAACACGATTTTCCTAATGGCTTAACTGCTTAAAAAAAAAGCACGATAGCAGCCTTTATTGCATACAGAAGGTGTTCTTTCCCTTACTGCCTGGCACCCATGTTGCATTGCACCCACGTTGATGATGCAACAGATGTAAGTAGGCCTTGCTTTCCTGCGCTGCTTCTGTAGAATTTCACATCAGCTTTTGACAGTCAGGCTACAGTTTGAAAGTTTGACTTTCCTCCTTGCCTCCTGCTGCGTCTGCATTTGGTTTTCTTACAGCTAGAAATTAAACCAAACAATTTCCGCTGAATTTGCCGTGTATATGCAGTACTGTAAACAGGAACTGAATTTAGGAGATTTGGGAGAAACACTGTTTTATGCATTCAGATAGATAATATAACTACTTTGACTGAAGGGAAGGTCTGTCTCTCATTGTAAAACTTAGAATTTTCATCTCTGTCTCCAAATGAATGTTTGAAAAGCCTTGTGGGAAAAAAGTTCTTTTAAATTTTCTCGAGTTCAAAAGCAAAACAGCGAGGAGAGGTAGATATTGTCACAGATTTATTTAACACTCTCTTCAGAGACAAAAGTAAATTCTTTCAGATTAAAAAGAAAAAATCTGAAGTTAGGTTTTCTGCTGGTCAGGTCATTTCTGAAGAAGACAAAAATAATAAGCTTCTATTGCTAATTTTGGTTAATGTAATTTTCTCTGTGTTTTCAAGAGAGAAATTAGTCTATTAGTCTATTAGTCCAAACAGTAAAGATCATAAGCACAGGGGAGGTGTTCAGTACATTCTCTAGGGGAGTATAATGTCAGCTGCTCTGAAGGACATAGATTGTAACCATACTTCAAGGAAAAAACGTTCTTAATTCACGCTTTGGAGGGGTGGATTAAAGAAGGGAAGCAACTTTGATTGTCTGTTCATTCTAGTTGCATTGTTGCTTAATCTCGTACGTGCAGATTCGTAGTCGGAACGTGATCGATTCCCATTGCTTTCAGTAGTGTGTGCATTTGCATGTGTGATGGACAAGTTTCTATTCCCTTACTGGGGTAGGTGGTTCCTAAGTATTTGTGTTTTTCCTGAGAGATCTGTGGGGTTCACTTTTGGGCAGAGGTGCATCAGTTCTTCGTTCCAGAATCTGCAGTTTCATCAGGAAGAATGTATGTGAAGCTTTTGTCACTAGTGGGATGGGACATACCCTGTTATTTTCAGTATCAGAAAGAAATCTCTTTATCTTCCTTAACAGTTTTCATAAAGCCAAATTTAGATACCAAAATAAATAGCCAAATTTTCAGAGGAGTTGATGATTGTCAAGACTTTTAGTCTTTTTAAAAAATGTTTACTTTTCCACGACCAAAACAGAAACTAGAAACTAAGCTGTTTTTTGAAACCTGGCCTTTATTTTGAGACTGACTGAATGAGAATGGGTTTGCTTATTCCCCACTGAGATAGGAACCAGGTTGACAAACTGAAGATTGTTTTCTCAAATTGCTTGAGTTTTCTGTGTTTTGGTTTTCCATTTGTGCCTTATGAGAAATGAATAGTCTTTGCCTTTTCCCATTCTGTCCTGAGATGTGGCTGTCCTCAAGACAGCAGGAGAAATTTGTGCTTTGCATGCAGTTCTAGTCATTTTAGTCCATTCTTAAACTAATTTTAAAAAAATGCGGCTTTCTCTGAGTTACCATAATGTATTTGATTTAGGGGTGCAATATAAGGCAATGATTTTTGCATTCTAAGAACTGAGATTTAGTTTTGGCTTTTTGATGAACTTTCTTTTCAATGAGCGGCAAAAACTAATCCTTTTCATGTTAACTTGGGGACTGGAAAAATGGCAATAAATTCTTTCCTTTTCTCCCTTGCTGCAGTAAGGCTGTACCTGTTGATGTTTCAGGTACACAACAAGACTTCCTCTGTTCTCCTGATCAGGACAGAGTTGAGGAAGAGGTAGAGCAGGTGCTTTCTTAAAAGCATGTGAAATTTTTTGTATGACCTATGTGAATGCTGAATGTACATAGTTTTACAGTAATTTTTAATATATTTATTATCCTTCTGTCCTATGTTTTGTCCCTCAATTTTAGTATCTTTTAAATACTGAATGCATAGAGGATTTTCTTAAAAAATAATTGATTAAATAAATATGTGTGTGTGCAAGGTTGTGTTCTAGCTTGTATTAAATTAAAAGCCGTAAAACTTTGAAGTTATGAAAGATTTATTTCACATGTAAAGAGTTTCATTCTGTAGTTTTCTTTTGTACATTTAAAATGGCTCATGACAAACTCTTGCACTGACAACACAGAAACATTGCTCATACATCATGTAGATTGGCCCCAAGTGAGGTTTTTTCCTTCTCCAAACCAGCTTAGTTCAGTGTTCTCACAGGACCTCTTCAGCTAATCCCATTACGCTACCCTCAGTTGCTGGTGTTTCTACTCAGAGAAATGCACAGAGGAACTGGAAATTTATATGTATTTTTTAATGTCTCAAGGTATGGATAGTGGTTATCAGCCTCCTTCAGAAATATCAGAGAGCTGGTTGATTCACTTGATAGTCTGCGTGGAGCAAGAACGTAGGTAAATTTGAGTTATGGACCTGAGTTTCTCTTGGTGACTGCTGTTTCCAGCGTTATTCCTTGGAAAGTGTCAGTTTTATGAGACCTCGTGAGGTATTCAAATAACCCATTTATTTGAATAATAATAAAAATGGGTGTTGTGATGCTGATTATGAAATCAAGTTTATTAACTTTATTAGCTAATTTTCCTTTCTTCCTTAGAACAGGCTCACTGAACAATACCCTGTAAGCGTGCTATATACTGCATCACAGCCATGCACAGGCTGTACCAAGTACTTATATTTTCAGCTGAGACCACTGGCCAGACCTCCTCCTCACCTCCCAATTCCCTAATCTAATCTAACTCTGTGGGGTTTATGGGGGTTCATTTAAGCAGCAGAAGCTGTGCTATAATTGTTACATGTGCCAGCAGCGATTTGTACCATCTGGGTATGAAAAAAAAGAGGCTGGTACTACCACGGAGAAAGATCTTTATTCTATTACTAAGCCAATATAATTCAAGAGCGGCTGCAGAGCAATTGGAAACTGAGAAATGGGCAGCTATGTAGTTATAGTGAAATGTCAAAGTATAATGAAACAAGGGAAATGTACTGCTTCATGATGTGAGCCAAGTTACAAGCAGGTGGCAGCAGTAAATATGTATATAAATAACAATATGGATGAAATGTCAAGGTTTCCAGCTGGCTTTGTAAAGGCATTTCAGGAATATTATACTTAGAGTAACAATGTAGTTTGACAATTTAATACAAATATGTATCACTTCAAAATGCATGTATTTACATTAAGGGCTTAAGTATCCTAAGGTTTCACACTTAAAATTTAGCTTCTGTCCCTACAGAATCACAGAATAGTAGGGGTTGGAAGGGACCTTTGGAGATCATCTAGTCCAACTTCCCTGTCAAAACAGCCTCATAGTTTGTGAAACCTGAAACCATACTGTATGTTTTATGGGAGATTTGCTTCCATTTAACACCTTGTCATTCCACATAATGAAACCCACAGTGTTTCTACCTGTACAATTTTGAAAATGAATATAGACTAAGACAACTTGTCTATAATGTTACAGAACTATGTGTGGAGACCTGTTTCCATGCCAAGCCTGTAAACTTATGTGTGATGAAAAATGCAGTCAGGGTCTTTGCTGGCTATGGCAGAAGATCATAGAGACAGACCTTTCAAACTGGAGAGCAAAAAAATTTTAGTGCACTCTTCAGGACGTTTCAGTCTCAAGCCTAAAGTTCTGGCTTCCACTATCAATCCAGTAACATCATTAGCTTTGAAGAAAGAAGTTCTGTGATCAACATTATAAAAGTTTCACAATAGAGAGCATCAAAGAAAAAGAAGAAAAAGCATTTTAAAATAGATTTTTTTTTTTTTTTATTTAACGTGTGGCAGTTCATACCACCTTCTCTGAAAGAGTTTTGACAGTCAAATGCAGAAGGAGAAACAACTCTGACATACGTTTCAAAAACTTCCAGTGCAAGTATTCATAGTTAATTTGCAGTGCCCAGAAAGTCACAAACTGATTAGAAAAGTAGATAAAACTGGAAATGACCTCTTAACAAAGACTCTAAAGCCAAATACATTAACAGTTGTTAAACAAAGCTTATATTTTATTTGCTGAGTAGATCCTTTGGAGAGCAAGCACTAGCATTGCCTTGGCTTCATTGTGTTCACCTCGATTCTGTGTCCTGAAGATAAAGAAACCTACTACATTTACATTCCAGCATTGTGTAAACATAAAATGAATGCAAGTTGAATACAATTGTGATATTATAGGCATAAATTAATAGACATATGACAAGAACTAGGACATTATGCTCCAACTCTAATACTTTTATCAGTCTAGATACTTTTGAAAGTCAAATGGTGAAGCTATAAAGTCCTTAGAACTCGAGATTACTGATTTACTAACAGTAATAAATACAGTAGGTGCTGATGAGTTACAGTCAAAATCAACTTAAAACCAGTTATCAAGGGTTTATAACTAAAGCAAATCACCTTATAATGCATAGTCACTTAAGCACATCTGTTACGTTAATGTATCACTAGTTTTATGGACCTGGATTAATTCCAGAGTAAACAGTGAGCGCTCTGCTGAAAGGCTGTAAACATAGATACAAGTCATTCATCTAGAAATCCCCAGGCATAGTTTGCCAATGGGCTAAGTGCCTCCAGTATTTTATCCTTTTTGATGTAGCAAGACGCTAATATTCTCCATGCTGCAGTACTGAGGATGACTGGGGGGGAGTAGTAGTAAGGTTTTTTTCTTTCATCACTTATGGTTAAATTTGCTTCCCTCTAATAATGAAATACTATCAATCCTAAAGTTGCACTACAAATGTATGAAGTGTTATGAATTTACTAACAGCGAAACCTACAGTTTTCCAAAATGAAAGCCATTCAATGGACAGGTAGCCAGCCAAGTGTATATATATCTTCTAAAATTAATTACCATACTTGTAGGTCCTTTTCAGAATCGGATGTGAGTCCATAGATCAGAAGGATCACAGGGTCTAAAGCTATTAATTACATTCAAACTGGATTTATCTGATTTTAGGGTCTTCCTAGCCATCTCAAAATATTCGAACGATTTGTGTTTTTAATTGAACCTTTCATCTTCATTCCTTTTGTTTCATCTTGTGCCCTTTGCTTTGACATAGACAAGATGATCAGGATTGTGAAGATTTTTGGATATTGCTTTCAGTTAGCAGTACCTTGCTTTTTTGGTCATGGCATTGTTAAGACAGTTATGAAGAGATTCATTTTGAATAGGTTCAAAACTGCAAAATGAAATTTTGGGGGGTTTTGGTTATTCAATGCATGTTAATACTGAAAATATATCCTGAGATGTGGAAATGGCTACATCTTAATGCTCTCAACTCTTTATTAAATTGTGACAGGTAAGCCCTTTTGGTTTGCTCCCTTTTCAGTGTTCAGAGAGTTCATAAAACATCGTTGGGGTTTGAACTCTTTTAGTCCAAGCAACAGCAGTTTCATTTGCTACTGGTACCTATCAAATAAAAGAGCGGGCAACTTTCTGTCTTTTCTTTGTTCAGGCCCCCAAATGACAGCAAAGAACAGCTGTGCAATAAATGTTTTCAGCAGGTCAGTGCTACTACATGGAGAATGTAGCTGATGTTACAGGAAATAGTTTTAAACTGTCTGATATTAAAGATGCATAAAAATCTTGCTTGTCTAGAAATGTTAGAATATTACATATAAGAGATGAAACAACAGACAATTACTACTGAGAACAAAAGGCAAATCCAAGTGAAGTTATGGAGGAACTTATTTCAGCAGTCCTGATAGAGATTTAAAAGACTAACCTTTCACATGCTGAAATAAATCACTGGATCATCATAGAAAATGTAAAGGTGGCCAAGTGGGAAAGAAAATTATTCTTACTATGTCAGATCCTTCTATAGAACTAAGGTAAAGAAGATCTTGGAAATTATACAAATTAATATGCAACAATTTCAGGAATTCATTTCCAGGTGGTAACCCTAAGATGAAAAGGTGTAGGAGAAAGCTAGCTCCAGTTTGTTGAGTGCTGTATGGGAATTATTCTGTCTTGGGTAAATGCAGGCTAAAAGTTGTGAGTTCAGCCTAGCAAAAGTGAGGAATAAGTAATTTAGGCTTAACTATAATGGCGTTTTCATCTGTTGTGAAAACAGTCAGCATAAATTTGCTGTGTAGCTTCCTATCACTTCTTAACTTGTATCTAAAATCTAAATGTAACAGTACTGGATCCAAGCCTAAGTTGAAGAAAAGTGTAACATCTTTTGTAGAGATCAGTTTGGGTATTTCAGGCTAGGGATGGATGCAGACTGTAACCTTGCACCCAAGCAATGGAAAAATTCAGATATCTTTTCAATTTAGAATCTGAATTTGGCATCTGAAGCTTCTCAGTGTTAGGTAGAGTAATCCTCAATGATCTAAAGGAGGTGAATTTTAGGAAAATTTGAATCGTTATTTTAAGTCCAGATGTCTGTGTACATCATTTGTAATAGCTGTAGGTCATGAAATATTAAAGGAATTTTGATTCTTAAGAATGAATTTATTTTTACATTATGTAACATTGATATCAGTGATCATTATTTTAAATTGTCCCAAATCTTGTCCAGGGGGATGTTTCTTTTCTTGCACTCTGAGGAGGAAGAGTTAATTTATCTTTTCTGGAATTTATGCCAGGTCCGTAAAACCTAAAATTATTCTTAGCAACTGGGAATTAATTGAACTGAATAAATAGGCAGATTTTCATCCAGTTCTTAATGGACATATATTAATCAATTGGGAGTGTCATTATCTTCTATAACCTACAAAAGACATTTTGTGGATGGCTCTGATACAACCTCTGCTTTTATGTACTCAAATTTAGCTTTTTAGCTTTCTGTGTATCATACCTATATATCATTTACATGGATAGTCAGTATTATACTGCAACAAATGCAGAAATGACCGTTGGGCACTTCTGCTTTTGCCTTGGCAGATGTGGCATTTAGGGTATAAATAATAGATAAATAACGCAGTTATATTTAGCTGTTATATACAGTACCTGCTACTTACTACTCCAAATTTTGTAGTACATTAGAACCTACTTCTGACATCTTTCAAAGTTACCAACTGAATACAGCTGCTAATATAAAATAAATGGAGTGGAGATTTGTGAGTGTCATGAATTTTTATCTGTTTATATGGTATTTTTATAACTAAGTATTAAATAAGATGCTAACACTTGGAATTCAGTTTAAATGAGTGCAACATACAGATCAAAAAAGAAAATGCTCTCCTTAAAGGACAGGTCATTGCTTTTTCCTAGGAAGTGATCAAAGCTTGCTTCATTGAAGCAGTGGTTAAACGCTGCTCCATCATGCCGATGCTTAGGCTTCTTTTCTTTTCCATGTCATTTTGCTGTACCCCCTACAAGGACAGTGAAAGTAGACAGGTAGGTAGACCTCCTAGAAGAAAGGACAGCATGTGTGGCAGAATTCCCCATGAGGTTCCGTCACATTTGGTTTAAACATTTCATATTCATGTTGAGTCTCTTTTATGCTGGCTTTATGCTGATTATACCTAGAGGCCATTAAATGTTATCAGATACTTTATATTTGCAATTTGGAATGCAGTGCATGGTATGACATTCTTTTAAAGGGATATGTTTGACATGGAGCATGAACGTATTAAAGTGAATGTACTTTCGTAAACTCATAGAGGTTGAGGGTGTCTTTTTTTGCTCTTTTAACTCTCAACTACTGGATGTAGGTTATGGTTCTGAGGTATGCAAGGTGAGGTAGATTTTAAAATATCCATTCCTGTGGCTTTTGCTCTTTTGAATTACAAAAACATGAAAGTTCATACGGATGATCGTGTTTGTTCAGGCAGTCCAAAGTGCGATTTTAAGGAGTATTCTTGGGGAATGCTTGGAGATTTACACCTGATGTTCTATTTTATTATATTCCCCATAACTAATCAAGTTGACATACTGGAAATACGAAGCTAAAACAGAAAGGAGTTCTGAACAGAGTCTAATATGAATAAACCGGTGTGTTTTACTGAGCTTTCACTGGAGAAAGATCTGAGCCTGTTCATGTATAAGATAAAACCTCTTCTGCAGAGAGAGAGAACAGCGTGTTGGGAGTAGATGTGAAAGAAAAAATAAATTACAGGAATTTTAATCTTCAAAGCACTGTAGAAGCTTGATAGAGATGTAGGGAACCAATCTAATCTCTGTTCCTTCAAGGAGAAGAAACAGGGATGTGCTCTAAGCAGTGCAGTGGATCAGTGCCAGAACGAGCCTGAAAATTCTGGAGTCCTTCCTTTGTTCCATGCCTATATGACCAGAACCAGCCCTTCTTTAAAGCGAAGGAAAGGAAAGAATACGCAGATACTCAAATATATTATTGTCAGGTTTTTCTACCGGAGAAACAAAATAAAAATGGTCTGAAGATTATTTCTGTTATGTGGGTAGCGTACACCATTAGACAAAGTGATCATGTGGATGAGAATTGCTAGTATACTAACAAATCCTATTTAGGATTTCAGAAGTGCTAAAGCAAGTGCTAAGCACATAAAAACCTTGGGAAGCTGCAAATAGCATTCCAGAGGTTAACCTGTTTCAAAACATTTTCCATAACTTTTGAAATCCTGTTTTTTAATACTGAGAATACTTACGGGATTGAACTTTCTGGAGTGCACATTACTTCTATGGTATGGTCAAATATCTATAAATGAGCATTGCCGGATCCTACTTTCATGTGTGGCCTTGGGCAAATTGTTAAACCTCTCCATGCTTCATTTCCCCATCTTTGAAATGGGTATAATATAGTTTATTTGTAAAAAAAAATTAAGGATTCTCAGTAAAATGGGCACATAATCTGGGTCTGAGTAATCACCTCTGGCAACCCACGTAGAGATGATTTAAGGCATTTTTTGCTTCTGACTTTGTGCCCCTTCATAGAATAGGCAGTGTATACATTCTTTAACTGAGTATTAACTTAAGCTGCTATCTTTTTCACTTTGGTTGAGTAGTGGGCACACCACCAGTTTTTCAAAATGTGTTTTGGAATTAGTTACTGTTCAAGCAGAAGGAGTGGGTCAGGCCACTGGGAGCAGCAGGCTCCTAAATCTCCCCAGCATGAGACCAGAGAAGGTAAGAGTCAGCCCTGTCAGCTCCCTGCGTTCTGCCTGCTGCAGGGGAGGGAAATGCGCTCCAACGGCTCTGATGGAAGTTACGACATTGTGATAGCTGACTGCTAAACAATTTGATAATCTCAGATCTAGTGAAAGTTGAGTAAAAGGTGGGGTGTTTTTGTTTTGCTGTAAAATTATGTAAATCTAGCACACTTCCATTGTCATTGAAGAGATTTTCTCATGCTCTTCCTATGTATGACGACATACAGTTGATGGGTGTTCAGCAACCAGGAAAAAGAAACACGTAAACCAGAAATCTAGAGTGGGAATCTAAACCAGAAATGCTGAAATTGTGTCCTTTTTCTAAACAAGCTCTTCTTGAAAACTTGTGCAGACAACTATAGGGATAGAAAGACACCTTTTATATTACTAAAGCTATCAGGAACCACTTTAAATCATATGTAATTATTTCAATAAAATACTAAAGTAGTGACACAACGGTATTCTTTTGTAAAATTAGTAAGATATAGGGCGTTTGCTGCAGGTATTTGCATTAGTGTTCTATTCAGAATATACGTATCTCTGGCAGTGTATGATGGCAGTGTGATCTAATAGAGCAGCAGGTTTGCTTTTCACTGTTGTGTGCAAGTGTTTGAGTTGTGGGGGAAGAAAGGGTTTTAAGCTTTTAAAAGTGAGGGCTCAGAAATCTTTCACAGTTTAAAATTACAAGTGATGTAATTATTTGGAATAATTGATTTCAAATAAGGCAAACATTAAGCAAAACTTTGGTAGTAATGCTGTTTTTACTTAGTCTTGTGAATAGTCTTCTGCTCTATTTGTGCCATTGAATGCAAAATAGACTTGCAGGACTTGAATACACAAATGAATTCTTTCCTTTTAACTTAGGAACTCTGCTAACAACAAAAATGCAATAGTGCTGTTACCACCTACAAACCTGAATCTTTGCGTGATAGATTCTATTGCGCTATTTCACTTTTTGAGAATCTTTCATTTTTCCTGCTTGTTGTGTGTACACCATTCCTTTATGTTCAAGTATTATTAACTTTAGACATGTTCTTAACTGATGTCTTTCCTAGGTGTAAGAGTTTACAGTTCTTATAGGTGTAGTACTTTGCATGTAAAGGTAGACAGATAACATCCTGTCACACCAATTTGTTTTTTTTGGAGTTTGTCTTTGGAAGTGGTTAGGAACTTAATTCTGTTTGTCTAAGTAAATCCTTGGCCATTAAGTCTGAAGTGCTCCATACAGTTGTAAGCTTCAATTCTGGGCCCTTTATTTTTACCTCCATTTCCTTCCATTTTCTTCACAAAGGCCCTTCCCAAAGGTATCTTGTTGCACTTTCCAATAAATCTTTGTTTCTCTGGTGGCTGATGCAACTGCAGTCACCACCTTTATATTCATTTGAAGTCTCCGGCTCTAACCTTAAACCTAATACGACCGCTCTCAAATATGCTTTCCAGGATGCAGAAATGACAAACAAGTGGAAGGGTTCATTGATGGAGATACATCCGTCCCTCTGTATGAACGGTGGGACTTCTCCATTCTAGTTAATTTCTCAGCTTGATTTCTGAGACTAACAGCAGCGGCCAACATCAGTGGTGATTTTCTGGTATGAAAGACAGCCACCAACTCAAAACCAGATTCAGACAACTAGGTAATTTTGCCATACCATGTGGCCCTGGTGTATTGCTCTTCGGTTTCATTTAACCACCATTTCTTGCAGTAAGTGTCTTGATAGTAAAACTTACATTTTGTTTATGATCTAATCTATGAGAATGTTACCTTCTATAAAATTTGGCAATATTTGCAATGAAAACTTCATGTGCTACTTTTTCTACCATGTTGTAGATAGCTCTTCTCTTCACAACCCCACGTTATAGGATCAGCATAAACCTTTGAACTGCTAACAAGAATTCAGCCTAACTAGGTTAAAATATCTTTTTGTTAGGTTTTACCATTTCCAAGCTGACCTAGTTTAGTTGCAGCCTCATAAATACATCACAAAACTGTGCTGAAGTGGAAAGAAAGTAACAAGCTGTGTCTGAAAGCTCTAGGATTAAGCACATCCAGCAAAATACTTGACAGATCCTTTGAACATAGTGTTGAACAATAAAAAGAATGAAAATATCCCATCTTCTGTACCCTGCTTTTTACTGTCATAGGTATGTGAAAGAATACACATTTTGCAAATAAATTGAAATAAGATCTTATGTGACCTACCTTAGTTCTAAACCGAGTATTTTGATTAAAATGGTTGACAGTATGCCAGAAGACTTGCTTGCAAGTCTTCTAAAGAGGAGACAAGTATTTTTTATTTTTCCATACCTTTATATAAAAATTAAGGATCAGGTCTCACATCATCTATATCAATTTACAATCATCGTAGCATTTATTAGTCTCTTGTAGCCATTTACATTCTATTTTAACCCAAAAAGAGGACTATTTTTTAAATACTACAGTTTGACTTAACATTGTTCTGATATCCTACAGAATCTTTCTGGAAAAATTATGCTTGTAGATGGAACAGCATGAATTCTTAGTACATTAGTGCCAATAGTCTGGTCTGGAATGGTCATTTAACCAGTCAGCAGCGTACAGGCCAATCCCTTTGCCGTTCCTTCTCAGTAGCACAGCTCAGTTGACTGAGAGGAAGCATCTTTCCTTCTTTAGCCTGGAGATAGTGTTAGCAGTGTGTTGTCACTACAAATATGTTTGTGGTTGTTGTTTTACCTCTGATCTCCGTAGGATTACAAATTTCTAGTAGATCCACAGGGTAGCAAATCTGCCTGGGGTACTGATTTGTACTGTAAGACTAATGTGTTCTCCAGAAAGTTGCATTCCCTCTTTGCATTCTCATTACAACGCAATGCCACGGTAGCTAATGGCACTTTCTAGAGAAAGAAGCAGCGCATTAGAAAACAGCTACTTATTATCTGACCCAGTGACCCTTTCACAGGATTTGTTCTTGCAAGGACCAAAATAGTCCTAGACGGACTGACTGCTTCGCTGTTGTCAATGTCACAATCCAGATTTTTACTCTAATTTTTGTACTGTTTTTGAAGTTGGTGTACTTCACAGAAGAAACCCATGGATTCTCCAGACTGAGAACCACCAATAAATTATGCAGATGTAGACTTTATAGTTGCTGAAGTAAAAAGGGAAAGGGAAACATGAGGGCTGCGTAGAAGGAACAAGGGTAAAGATTAAGATATAACGGAATCATTGCAAATTAGGCCAGTGGCCTTACAGTCTATTTTAAGATGGGTTTGTTTTTTTGTTGTTCTGTTGTTGTTGCTCTTGGTTGTTCTTTTTTTAATTTAATGGAAGTCATAGTTTACCTTCATCAGTCTTCAGTTGCTTAGTCTTACATACTAGTTCATCCATTTTTGCTGAATAATCAAACGTGTAGAAGAGATACTCTTCAGTGTGTTTGGTTTGTGAATAAAGTTGTTGCTAAGACTAGCAATAAAATGTTTAATGGCAGAGTAAAAATACCGTTCAAGGCAGTGACCTTGTCCTATTGAAAATCAAGCCCTTTATAATTTTATTTATTTAATATTAAGCTTGAGAATAATATATTACTGAATAACATCTTGAGAACCCCAAATCAGATATATTAAAATCAGATACACATGACGAGAAGTCCAAACATACTTATTTATAGAGGATACTGTGAAGCATGGGGACAGTAAGGAATTACACCACAAATGTGGCGGTATGGAATAAGGGTGAATGTCCTAGCTTTTTCAGTGAAGAAAAGTTCTTATTTAATATTTATGAGTAAAGCATGTCACCAAACTTCTGATCATGAACAGCGATTAACTAATTCTGTGTGCCCCCTGAAACTACTCAAATGTCGGATGTATTTCACAGCAGTTGAACAAACAGGGCAGCAAATATATTTCAGTGGAGTTGAAGAAACGCATGAGAGAAGATCTGAGGTCTGTGTTTGGTCAGCAGCAGATCATGTATGATAGATCTGTAGAAAAAATGTTCTGTTTAATGTGTATCGGTCTTAATACTTCTTTTGCTTTTATGCCTGGTCATGGGTTTTTGACATGTTTCATAAAACTTGTCATGACATGATCATGGGAGATGCTACAACATCTGCTTATGGTTTCTTCCCCTGCTCCCCCCCACCAAATGTGAGAAAAAGAACTTCTAGACAAAAGACTTTTTATTTGAGAATTGTTACTGACGACCTGTTGAAGTTAAGATGAAATATTACTAATGCTCCTAGAAGTTTCTGTAGGATACTGTGAAGTGAGAGCTAAAAGCATAAGAAGGATTTATTTTTTTCAAAAGAAACTTTAAAGCTGTTGCTTGTGACTAGTCAAAGGTTTACCTTTTTGTAGTGCTTTATTACCAGTGTACATCGTTATCTGTGAAAATTCTCTAAAAAAAAACCAAAACGTAAAATTTGGCGAAACTATTTTAATTTTGAAAAAAAGTTACAATCTGAAAATGTTTTTTTCACATAAATGTGTGAAAAATATTTTAGAATATATTTTAAAATGATTTAAAGGTTATTACTGGGAAAAAATCATAGAATCATAGAATGTGTTGTGTTGGAAGGGACCTTTAAAGGTCATCTAGTCCAACGCCCCTGCAGTAAGCAGGGACATCTTCAACCAGGTCAGGTTGCTCAGAGCCTCATCAAGCCTGGTCTTGAATGTCTCCAGGGATGGGGCCTCCACCGCCTCTCTGGGCAACCTGTTCCAGGGTCTCACCACCCTCGTTGTAAAGAACTTCTTCCTAATGTCTAATCTAAACCTACCCTGCTCTAGTTTAAAACCATTGCCCCTCGTCCTATTGCTCCATGGCCTTGCAAACAGCCCCTCCCCAGCTTTCTTGTAGGCCCGTTCAGGTACTGGAAGGCCACTATAAGGTCTCTCCGGAGCCTTCTCTTCTCCAGGCTGAACAACCCCAACTCTCTCAGCCTGTCTTCATAGGAGAGGTGCTCCAGCCCTCAGATCATCTTCGTGGCCCTCCTCTGGGCCTGCTTCAACAGGTCCATGTCCTTCTTCCGCTGAGGGCTCCAGAGCTGGACACAGTACTCCAGGTGGGGTTTCACAAGAGCAGAGTAGAGGGGGAGAATCACCTCTCTGGATTTGCTGGCCACAGTTCTTTTGATGCAGCCCAGGATGCGATTGGCCTTCTGGGCTGCAAGCGCACATTGTTGGCTCATGTCCGGCTTTTCATCCACGAGTACCCCCCAAGTCCTTTTCCACAGGGCTGCTCTCTATCACATCATCCCCCAGCCTGTATTGATAATGAGGGTTGTCCCGACCCAAGTGTAGGACCTTGGACTTGACCTTGTTGAACTTCATAGGGTTTGCTCAGGCCCACCTCTCTAGCTTGTCCAGGTCCCTCTGGATGACATCCCATCCCTCTGGCACATCAACCGCACCACTCAGTTTAGTATTGTTGGCAAACTTGCTGAGGGTGCACTTGATCCCACTGTCTGTGGCATTGATGAAGATGTTGAACAGCACCAGTCCCAGTACGGATCCCTGAGGGACACTGCTTGTCACCCCTCTCCATCTGGACATCGAGCCATTGACCACCACCCTCTGGATGTGACCATCCAGTCAGTTCCTTATCCATCGAACAGTCCACCCATCAAATCTGTATCTCTCCAACTTAGAGACAAGGATGTTGTGGGGGACCGTGTCAAAGGCCTTGCAGAAGTCCAGATAGATGATATCCGTAGCTCTCCCCTTGTCCACTGATGCAGTCACTCCATTGTAGAAAGCCATTAGGTTGGTCAGGCAGGACTTGCCCTTGGTGAAGCCATGCTGGCTTTCCCAAATCACCTCCATGTCTTCCATGTGCCTTAGCATAGCTTCTAGGAGGATCTGTTCCATGATCTTCCCAGGCAGACAGGTGAGGTTGACAGGGCGGTAGTTCCCAGGGTCTTCCTTTCTACCCTTTTTAAAAATGGGTGCAATGTTTCCCCTTTTCCAGTCACTGGGGACTTCACCTGGCTGCCATGACTTTTCAAATATCATGGTCAGTGGCTTGGCAACTACATCAACCTCAGGACTCTGGGGTGCATCTCATCAGGTCCCATAGACTTCTGTATATTCAGGTTTCTCTAGTGGTCACGAACCTTGTCTACATTTACAGTGCGAGGGACTTTGTCCCGCAGGTCCCCGTCTTGTGGTCCTTCAACCTGGGAGGTGTGAGGATAGAGGCTGGAAGTAAAGACTGAGGCGCCAAAAAAAAAAAAAAAAGTCTATTACAATAAATGCCATGATCTAAAGATATTCAGATGAAAGTTTTGTAAGATAAAAGTCTCTTGTTCCTGATGTCTGAACTAGGCACATGTGATGTACTGTGAGAGATCACATCTTTCCAAAAAAAATATCTCCTGGGCTGAGAGATACCATAAGTCTAAACAGGAAATTCCTTCATTGCAAAACAGAAGGATTTTTAATCGTGTTTTGGGCATAGTAAATATTTAGGTCTTAGGTTTTATTTCGGCTGCCTGGGTGCCGCTTTGTACTCTAAAGGACAAACTAGGGGCACTTGCAGATGTTTCCTGAATCTAAATTTAAACTAAGCTGTCCAGGTTATTATGATGGAGCAATGGTGGATCTCAAAACCAAAGAAGGAGGAAGAAGTATTTCTTATCAGTAGTCTTGCCTCTCTGGTGGCTTTGCTTTTCTTGACTAGAAAGGCTGACCTGTTCCTCATGGGTGGAAGGTCTCAGTAGAGCACAGATTTGACCATCCCACAGCCTCCCTTTGTGGAACTGAAACCAGTAAATTCCATGTTCCAGTGCTGCTTTGAATGAACCTGTCTCCTGCTGCGAGCTATTTATAATTTGTTTGGGCATGCACTCACAAATATTTTTCTGTGAACCAATAATAGCTATTACTGATTGCTTAAATAATTTCAGCTGTTGAATCTGTTTACAATGAAGCAATGATGCACTATTAATGTTGACTTACTGTAGTAAGTCCACAACCTCCAAAATCTGCTACGGTGGCTAAGTTTCTCAGTCAAGATAAGGTGATTTAGCTGGGGAGAAGCCGCTAAAATACATAGAAAATGAGTATCTGAAAATAAGAAGCAATTTAAATGAAAGGCTAGTAGTATAGAAGCAATTCATGTGGTTTTGGTTTATTTCCAATTAGTTATATTGTTATGATTTGCTGATTAGGTTCCCAGAAGCCTTTCCTACCCTGGTTATCCAGACCAGTGTAGCTTTCTTTGCTTACTTTATACAGAGAGATAACTTGAATTTCCTGGATGAATCTGTAGGTCTCACTTAAAGTATTCAAAGAAATAGTCTTTCCAGTGCAAGGTGTCATTTCTAAAGAGTATTTATCAGGACATTCTTAAAAGAAGTGGCTTAAACTGGAGATAATTCTGGAAAACAGCAATGCAGTGCAAGTTCATCGTGTTGGGGCAAGAGGCAAAAGTTGGCTTGTTGCCTGGAAATAAGGGAATGCAGAAAAATTAGCTATTTTACTCATTCACCTTAAAGTTTAATCAAATTAATCCTATAGTAAACCCAGTTATTTCTCTCGTGCTCCACCTTCCCCCTCTTCTGCCTGGTATGGCCCACTGCGTATGGTGTCAGCAAGCTGTGTTGTCTTTCATGATTGCATAGTCCTTTCCTCTTTAGGATGGTTATGTGGCAAGCTCGGTAACTGTTTATCTAGAAAAATGGCGTTAAAAATGGCATTACATCTTTTTTTGTTTGCCTGTTTTCAGCTCCGTCTTTTATAGGGAATAAGCAGAGGGAAGCAAGGAGAGGAGCCAGCTCCAGGTGACTGGCCAGCTGCCTGTGGATCAGGACCAGAAAGTGCTCCACAGATTGCAATTTGAAAGCCATTAATGTAATGGATAAAGTCTATGAAGCATTTTAAAACCTCCCTTGCTTATCGTGCTGCATTTTATAAGCTAGGTGACATCAAAAGAATTGGTTCTGGCTCAGACCAACTAATAAAAATGGATAAGGCTTATTTTTATGCTGAATATCAGTAAAAGCATGTGCAGAAGATTACATTTACCATTCTGGCTTTTACCCAGAGCACAACAAAGTCTGTCTTATCCCCATCCATCAGAACAGAATTTGATGGGCTTGGAGACCCCAGATTTTTGTCTCCCTCTATTGAAGTATGGAGCAGCTTGGATGTGCATGTAGATCATATGAACATGACATTGCTTACTCTTACTGTTATGTTTCCTGAACAGCTATGAAAAAGGTTGTATAACTATGCACATCATTTAAATAGGGTATTTTAAATTATCAATACTTAAAGCTGATATAAAACATTAAATATTGTTGTTATGTCTTACTGTACAAGTAATAATGGAAAGAAATGGGAAGTCTGGCTAATTCCTGAAGTCAGAGAGAGAACAGTGTCCAGTAAAAATCACACGTAGTTGTTTTTGTGCCTATACAGCTTTAATGATTGTTAATTTTTCTAGTCAAGCACATGTTTATTTAAAACTGATTTTTTTGGTTCAGTAGTCTAGCCTGTACCAGCATTAGCCTCCAGATCTCAACAGCATCCTGTTTATTCTGATCTAGCTTGCCTGACTGACTCCCCAAAGATAAAATTCACTAAGTGAACTTGACAGATTCCAGGCTGTCTCCATATGGCAGGGACTGGGCTGCGCCTTCGGAATCTGCCTGGGATTTAAAAGCTGCTCTCACCTTATTAAGATGGCAGCAGTTACACGCAAGTCAAGTTCACAGGGGCTTGTTTTAATTCTTCTGGCCTCTGCTTGAGACCAATCCATACCATTTTTTGTATATGTGAATTAGCCAGAGTAGGACCAGAAGGATGACCTTGCTTTTCTAAACAGCGCATATACCAGCGAGAGATTGGAATTGAAAAGGAATCTGTACTTCAGTTGCTGACAATTTTTTAAGAGGACTGTATGCAGTTTGGGCTAAGCAGGTGCTAAACAGACCAGACCGCAAGAGATTTCTGGAAAAAGTGGTGAAAGAGTGTGAATTTATTTGTTGTCGTGTCTTTCTTCCTGTTTGCCTTTGTGTACTAATTGCTTATCTGCTCTTTGTTTTTTAGCTATTAACAAATAAGCATTATTTTTCTATATTAAAAATTTAAAACCTATAGTCTGGCAACATCAAAACACTGAGCTTTCCAAACTAAGTTGCAGGGAGCATTTTTGAGAGTTCGGACCAGCTGAAGATCATAGAATCACAGAATAGTTTGGGTTGGAAGGGACCTTGGAGATAATCGAGTCCCACCTCCGTGCCCCAGGCAGGGAAACCTCCTACCAGACCAGGCTGCTCAAAGCCCTGTTGAGCCTGGCCTTGAACACCTCCAGGGATGGGCCAGTCACAGCTTCTCTGAGCAGCCTGGGCCAGTGCCTCACCACCAAGATCTTTTGCTGCATGTTTAAATTGTGCTGTGTGTGGCAGATAGCCAAAATCAGTCACAAAAAAAGGGATTCTCATAAAATGACTGAATATTAGTGAAAGAAAATACTACTGGAAACACATATGCATCATCTTAATAAGCTTTCATCAAAAACTGATAAGATTTTAAAAAAAGTCTTAGTGTTAGATCTATTACCCAATTATTATTATTTATTTATTTTTGAGTGAGTTCACAATATTAATGTAATTTACTCTGGTAGGTTTAAGCAGATCATCCTTACAATTACAACATTAGCAAGAAGAATTTAGGAAAAGTACACAAAATATCTTAAGTGCTTGTTCTATAAAATATAGATACTGCAAAAAATAATTTACTAAGAAAAAAGTTTAAATTAGAGTTGCTGTATTGGGATTGATGCAATTGTAGAAGTAGTTATCTTTTTCTATGAAAATGGAAGTAGAAGTAGAGATTTCCTTGGCTATTCCTGTTCCTTCCTGACAGTGTTTATCAGTAGCATGCACATACTTGAAAGAGAGATCGAGAATGAACAGCCCTTCTAAATTTTCTTTGTTATACCTTCTTTGTCTGCTCTTCGTAGTCCAAAAGAAAGGTGATGACCTGATGTGGTATGTTAAAATTTAAAAAAAAAAAGAAAACAAACCACACAATAAAAAAATTAGACTTTTGTAAGTTAAACTTTGTATTTAAATTAAAAGTGACTGAGTTGACTAAAACAAGCAATGACATGTCATAATCTCTCCCTATTGATTTTGTCCTTTCTTTGAGAAATAGTGACTATTTCCGCCCTCCCCTGCCCCCGCACCAGGTACTGGTTTTAGGTTTGGGAGTTTAGTTTTTATAGAGGCACTGAATCAAGCAACAGGGTTTTCTGGTTATCTGTGGTTATCTATAGTTCTTGCCCTTGCATCCTTTTCACAGCAGGAAATGAGGATCTTCTGTTGATTCAATCAGTGCTGCAGCCTTACCTTCTCTGGAAAGAGCAGCTCTTGAGGAATGCCTGTTTAGCATCTTGCCACTTTCTATTTTATCTGAAGCTGTGTGAATTAGTTTGTGAAAACTGTGACTTTTTTGCTCAGATACATTACATGTTTAGTTCTTGAAATAATCTGTGTCTTCCTGAATGTCATTTGTATTACTTTTTTTCATCTTCAGATAATTTACATTTAGTGTATGTATGGGTCTTGTAAGCACATATAGAAGAAATGTCAACTGAGTCATTATTATGGAAGAGGCTCTACAGCAGGTATTTTAAAAGCAAGACTTCAAGTCTGCATAAAAAGAGGCCAAATTCCCACTCAAGGATTTATAATAAGCAAATAGGTTAAACTTTTATCTTAGATCTAGTACAATTATCTCTTTCATGACATCCTACTCTTCTGCTGTATGTATTACATCAAGGAAGTTTTAGAATCGGGCTGAAGCACCAGATACAGGGTATATTAGTGCGTAGGGAGTATCTTTGAGGAAGGGGCCTTTAATGTTGCATTTGCATAAAAAGGCAGGTAGGTTTGATTTTTAACGATACGCTGCAGTCGTGGTGTTAAATCTGTTACAAAATTCAGACATCTGCCTTTTAGAGCAATTGCAGCAGATAAATGCAGTGCCTCTTACAGACTCATATTTTATTTTACCTACACCTGTTTTAGAATTAAAAGCCATAGAGGTACCTTTTGCTTTTGTTTTTACGTGTCTTTGGTGTGTCATTGATGTTTTTTTCACATGAATCGTTTGATGCTGCATTTATGCATCTCTTGAGTTTGGGAAGTGGGAATCTTTTTATTACTTTTCTGTCGTATGGACCAGGCAGTAGTATTTCTTAATTCTGCTGACTTAACGTTAAATTGAAATCCAGTATTTGACAGAGCAATGAAATGGCTTCTCCGCTAAACCTGGATGTTAATCACCACGGAATGAAATACAATGAAATGATCGGGACCGGCAGCTCAAGCTCGCTCTGTGAACACCTAGATTGGCGGAAGTGCAGCGGTCTGTCTTTTCAGCAGAGCGGGCAGAAGGAAAGGTGGGAGTATCGCACTTAGAGGATCGCGTGGTTATATTGGTCTTGAACTGATGTTAGCATTGCACAGCAGAGAGCAAAAAGGCCTAAAAGGTCTTCAGCACCTCCAGGTTAATCTGGAAAATGACATCTGGCCACACCTTTGAGGGTTTTTTTTCCTTTTAGAAAGGTGATTTTGGTTTGTGGGGTTTTTTTTGTTGTTGTAGTTTTTTGTTTGTTTGCTTTGTTTTATTTATTTTTACCTGGCTGGAAAATTTTTTGTGAGGTAGTAATAAGAAATAGAATAGGTTGGTCAGTTCTGCAAACACTTGGAGATTTTTGGTTTTCTCCAGTTTCACCACTGATCTTCCCAACATTATTGCAGGATGTGGCCTGACGCAACTACAACACGCATATAATTGAGATGGCCATTTGTTTATCACAGCAATTTGTAATCTGGCGTATTTCATTCCCCTGCTTTTTCCATTATGTGCTATTTTTAGAACATGGTAACTTTAAATAACAATCATTTTATGTCTCTCTACTTTAAATTGAAGTGGTGCATCTTTTATCTAATAGTGACATACCAAATATATAAGAAAATTACCAGATTGTAAGGAACTGGTTGGGAACAGAACACACAGGTTTAGGTTATGGTTTACTTTATTGCCTTTGTTTGTGAATGCAGCTATCTGTAAATGTTACTTTGGCATATAATAATTGGGAGAAGAAAACATTTTTGTATTTTAGGATGGTATAGGATTTGCACCTCTGACTAAAACACAAACTTCATACAAAATTTACAATAAATATTGTATAGGATTATTTGAAAGCTGGGGTTCATGTTCACAGGAAAGCAGCTCCACAAGTTAACATGATATTGATTTAAGTTAACCGATTTAATTATTCTGTCTGCGTTTATAATGGTCAGTGTTTGCCCCAAAATACGAGCAGGTTGGGTGAGGGGGATTGCTTAGCCTGTGCTTTTTCCCAGGGAAGGTATCCTCGCTGTGAAGGATCTCTCATATACAAGGAGAGATTCTTTTTGTTATACAAATATGGCTTTTCAACAGCCATAAGCTGGGATCCTTGAAGGGACATTGTCTGAGTTTGAACTGTCTTCCAGGAGTGGTCAACATGTTAGTCTTACAAGTAGAATTAATGCTTTTCCAGAGGAAATCCATTTATCGGTTTCATGTGCAAAAGAAAAGAGAAAGCAATAAATCCCCTTATTCATACTCTCCTTTTAGAGTTGTGCAAGTCTATATTGTCCAAGTTAGGCTAACCCAGAGGAAATACAAGAAATACACCAATTCCTATTGTTACTTAAAAAAATTGATAAGGGAGTAAATGGTAGTAGTATTTTTTAGATTGTGTGGTACAGTTTGCTAAATATAGGATAGAAAGACCCAGGCATACTCATCAGGGAACCTTCAGTGTCTGCTTCCTAAAGAAGCCTAAGCCCAAGTTGTTTGTGACCACTGTACGAACATCTAATAGAACATATAGAGGATGTGGAGCAAAAGTGTCCAGATGAGAGCTGTCACTGCTTTGTTGGACACCATTGTGTACTCTGAGGTGCAGCAGGGAGTGCTTAACAAAGTGGCTCTTGACATAATCCGATTGTCCTGCCCTTAAATGTTGCTGTGCTGCCGAAGAAAGCAGTTCCTCATAAAACATGTAAAAGTAGATTGGATGAGATTGTGAGCTTATGGAGACTGAAGAGCCTCCCTAGAATCAGTGTAGTTGGTGGATGATTACATCCTGCAAAGATGGGCTGCGGAGCCTCACTGACCGTTTTTCTCAGAAGTGGTAACAATGTCTAGTTTTCCAGCCCAGTGCCTGGGTCAGTATGGTCAGCTCAGGTGTAAAGGAAGAGGGCAGTTTCACGGAGTGCTTCAAAATGTCTGGTGCTCAAAAAATCAAGCTTTCATGTTGGCTTCTGCAGAGTAATTTTTTGCAGGCTAGTAATCTCAAATTGGTTCAAAACAGGAATGTACTCTGTCCCAGTTCGGTAAGGAACTGGATTTACAGATTTCCAGTGAGCAGTGGGTTAAAGACAAGTGCTGTGGACAAGAAAATGGCCCAGGTTGCCTTCTGTTTTACACTTCGGTTTTCTCTTCTCTGTAGAGATATTAACAAAACAGTTCACTATATTTGGAATGCTAATAGCAGTCAAGTTACATCAAAAGAGGGATCTATTATTAAATTGACAGAATGTCAGTGGCAGAAATCATCTATAACTGGTTCTGCATGTCATTAGCTGGAAAAATCATGTGCAAATTTTTAACATTGATCAAAATTCCATTTCTCGTTGATTTTTGCTGTGCTAGACCTAGGACAGAATAAGAAATTATTCTTGGGCGTAGTTTGGTACGCGACACAAATTGCAGTGCTTGAAGCCAATTTTACCTCATGAGTAGTTTATACATTCATTTCTCCCTTAGAAGTAATGTTTACCTTAGATAGTGAAACCTGGGTGAGGCCTTTTTACATTTAAAAGAGATTTCCCACATATCTGTTTTTGATTGTCATATCCCTCGGTGTGCTTGTCCAAATCCTACCCACATGCCACTATGCAAATGAGGCCCTCCCACATAGTGAATGTTCTGCACAGAAATCATGGAACGCCTAAGCAGACTTCTTTTCCTCTTAACAAATAGAATCCTAAAAAATATTCTAAAGAAAGTAGGATTCTGCCCACCAGCTGAGGATAATGCAGGGGCACCTTGAAAGCGGGTTGTTATATAAGCTGCTAGGAAGAAAGGAAGCAAAAATGGCAAACTTTTGCTGCAGCTTTAGAAAGTTGCAGGCTGCTTGAGAGGGAAAACAAACTCATTTAATTCACTTAAGCTACTGATTATATTTAAGTCAATAATAAACTGACACAGACTTAGCTGGCAAACCTCTACATCCTTCACTGAAGAAAACTGCAATGATAAGACCAGGGTAAGAATCATTTACTCTTAGCACTTTTCCAAAGCATCAGCTATAGTTACCTTGTTGAGGTGATGCTTCTCACAGTAGCAGTAAAACTGATTAGTTGATTGTGCTTTAATTTGCAGTTTAATATAGGTTTAATTTGCTGTTAATTAATGAAATTAAATTTTAAATTTAATTTGATTAGAAAAGCAAGCTCTGCTGTGTTGGCCAGTCCCGGAAATGACCAGTGTAGCTCTTTCACACCTTCCTTGCTGCCGCTCGGTGTATTCCTTTGCTGTCTTCTGACAAATCCTTGTGTCGATTGATCCATTTGTGAATGTTTTTTATGTCCTGTTTTGAGAGCGGCTTTGTTTCTGAGGAAGCTCCAGGAGCTCCTGTATGTGTGTTCACGATGAGAGAACTGTTAATAGGGGAATTGATAATCTTTGCGGGTTTAAGGTGGTAGATGGATGTAAAAAGGTACCTGCATCACAAATTGTTTTCTATAAAAATTTGCATATTTAAAAACCAAAAACTAAATCAATGCTACGAACAAAATCTAATATTGTAGCTCAAACAAATATTTTTAAAACTTTCCTTGTTCTGTTACAATTTAAACTAAAACAGTCATGTTAGGAGCTGGCTTCTTTTATTTATGTGTTGCAATCTTATATTTTGTTCTTATTACTCAAAATGAATTAAAAATGACTGAGAGTTTGCTGTTTGATTCTTCATAGGTCAGTGATTGGTTTCCATATGTTGAAATAAGTAACTGTTTAAAGCCATCTGTTTCCTTTGGAATTAAAAGCAATAGTATTTTCATTAGTGTTAAGCATTTAACTGATACTTAAAAAAAATTGGTTAAATTTAAGTTGATCTTTTTGACATTATTCAAATAACAATATATTATATATTTTTAAAACTGTAGGTCTTTTTTACTGTTAATATTTGAGGTATTATTTGTATAAGGAAATCAACTAGCTGTTACTAAAAGTAAGTCTGATACACAAAATTGAACAAGAAAGCCTCACCCTCATTAGCTGAGTGGGATGTCAGCAATGTATAGGCCTTATTCAGGTCTTTTGTTTAAAGGTAAGTTTTTCTAAGAAGTGTGCTAACCAGAAAACAAATTTGTATTGCCGTTTTAACATAGCTAAAAATTAGGAAAACATTTACTTTATCACTTGAATCAGAAGTTCTGTCTGCTCCTCACTTTTGCTTGTGACGGTGCAATTTCTCTGCTGAGTTTTGGATGTTACTGATATCATCAGCTTGTTCCTGGGAAAGCCATAAAATCCTGTGTCGGGTCACTTGGCAGTCAAGTGGAAGAGAAAACTGCTTTTCAGCTATATTGTGTTGCTTTAAATTGCAAATGTCTTTGTATTTGCTTCAGGTTTTTTTTCGTTTTGTTTTGGTTTTAATCCCGCTGTTGCACTTTTTGTGTTAGAATCTAAGATTTATATTTCTTTGACTGTTTAATGTTTTCTTTCATCGCCTTCATAAATAGTAATGACTAGCTTATGTATATCCAGGGAAGTGAGGCAAAGCGCCCTTGAGTGTGCCAAGTCTGAAAAAATTTAAATTAGTGTATCAAATGTTAGAAGAAGAGGAATTAAGGTTCTTATCAGCTAACCATAAGCCAAGAATCTTTTAAATTCTAACAATGGTTTGGTAGATACAGCTAAATCTATCTTTACTTACAAAAGACAATGGCAGGCGTGTGGTTCAAATCAAAAGGTTTCAGCTTAATGAAAGCTATTTAACATGTTATTCTAAATCCACAGAAAGGCAAATCTTTATTCCAAGGTGTAGATCATTTCTGTTAGGGGAATCCCACAATTTTTAATGAACGTTTTTCTCATTTCTAATTAGCTTTAGCACTTAGATTCCAGTATGCTAGCCTTCGACACTGAGATTTCTGATGGTAATAAAGCACTTGAGGTGGTATTTAATTAGAGTGGAGTGGTGATAGGAAAGACCTGAGCAGGGCTGAAATACTAATCCTTTTGCATTGCTCAGTGTCCCCTTGTGATTGTGATTGATGAGTTGATTTCTCTTTACAACTTCATTTGCATCATGTGGTAATACCCGCAGGCAGAGGTGCTGTGTATTTCTGGCTGAGAGCTCACCATTAGTACAAGCTAATGTGTTAAATGGGGTAGAGGTAGGGTGAAGAGCTCTCTTAGCTCTTAAGCAACCTATTTAATAACTGGCTTATGGTGGGTGATGTGACTCCCCATGTAAACACTAGTGCGTATAATATCTTTATCTACTTTTACCTTGAAAATATGCATTCCCCCCACTATCTGTCCTACCCTTTCCCTCTTCTCTATCTCAGTTACTATGTTAAAATGATCATGCCAGGTAGTGGCTGCTCTAAGGAAAGGCTTTAGAGCTTTCTTTGATTCTTAGAGGCAAAATAAATTGCTCAGGACTTTCTTAAAAATAGATAATTTCCTTATAACTAGAATTCTTTGTTACTGAAATTCTGACTCCAGCTGGAAACTTCTGTAAAGGCAGTGGAAGCCAAACAATACCCTGGGCTGTATAAACAGGAGCATAGGCAGTAAATTGAGGGAAGTTATTATCAACCTTTACCTGGTACTTGTTAAATCACATCCAAGATATTTGGCCCAGTTTGGGGCCCTCCAATACAAGAAAGATTTGATCAACTGAAGTAGGTTCAGCAGAGGGCCTCCAAGATGTTCATGCATTGGAGCCTGTGCCGTGTGGTAAGAGGATGAGGGAACTGTACTTGTTCAGCCTGGAAGAGAAGGCTCCAATATGACCTAACAGCAGCCTTTCAGTGCCTACAAGGAGGTTTTCAAGAAGATGGAGCTAGTCTCTTCACAGAGGTGCATGGTGGGAGGATAACAGGCAACACACATTAGAAATAGAGAGGTTCCAACTAGCTATGAGTGAAAACTTTCCCCATGAGGACAGTTTAGCATTGGAACAGGTTGCCTGGAGAGTTCGCACAGTCTCCGTCCTTGGTGGTTTTCAAAAAATGTCTGGATCCAGCCCTCAGCCCCTGGCTCTGATCACATTTGAGCAAACCCAGCTTTGAGCGGGAGGTTGGGCTAGAGACCATAGCATGAAGAGTGTAGTTAAACATTCTCAGCTTCCATAGCCAGATACTTTCTTATTTTTCAGAGCTGATACATGTTGTCTAAAACACAATTTAAAACTAATTTCTTACTGTTTAAATTGGATAATCCAATGTAGCATGGACGTGGAAATCTTTAAAACACTGTCTGTGCCTTCTAGGCTGTCCCACCTAGCGCCTCCCTGTCACTTCAGGGATAGAATTGGTCTAGCAGCCACTTTCTACTTACCATTTCTCCCCTGTCTCTTTAGTAAGTAGAATGCTCTTGACAGCCTTTTTGGTTTTAAATCAAAGTATTATTGAATCTAAACAGAAGGGAGGAAATATTTTAAATCTATGTAAAATAACAATCTTATGTGTGCGCTTGTATAACCTAAAGGGTTACCATCCCTTCTGTTGAGAATTTAGGCAGATTTCCATTTTCCAATCACTGCTAAATTCTCAGGTCAGGTATTTATTCTTTTGCAGTCTTTCTCCTCATGTGAGTGAATGTGTGTTTTTAAGCTAGCAAGCGTATTTGGTTTCTTTGAGTTCATAAGTGTAGGCTTCCAAATCTAGTTGTCTCGGCTCACATTTGAAAATAAATTGGTACCATGAATGGTTCTTGCGAAAAGAATAGTTATTGCATATTTTCCTGATTACTGGTGAAGGGATATTCCTGAACCGTTGCTCCTTACCTTGCTTGTTTTTCCAGAAGCCTGCTGTTAAATGGAAGGAGTCAGACAGATCATTGCAGAAATGACTGTGGTGTTTTAAGAAGCTCTCTAGCTGGAGGCTTACAGTCCTCTGGTTGATACAGCAGAAATGTATTATGTGCCCAGGCTTCGTTTGATTCAGCGGAGAAGTGGGTTGCATATACTGAACCATTTTTGAGCTCCAAAAAGCCAAACCAGCTGATTGTGCAGATGCATGTAAGGAGCTCCCAAATTTCTTCTGAGCTTGCAGATGGTGATATGTCGGGCGTTGTCATTTCCTTGCTGATCATCTGACTGCAAAGTGAAGTATATTCGTATAAACAGTACACATCCCAAAATTTAATCTAACGTGGTATCTCAGTAACTAGGTCAGACTTGCTGCACCGTAAGTGTGCTTCTACTTCACTGTTCTTGCTCAATTCAGTAGCTTAGAGTTAAAAAGCTGTAACAATTTCTGCAAAGCAAAAGCATTGACATGTGAAATGAAAAAATAAGTTCAGCAGAAATATGTTCATGGAACATAGGTATCTCTTAAAAATTAAATGCAGCTTTGTGCAAAGAATCTGCACAAATTGCCCTATTACTTCCAAATACTTTCAGTGCTTTGTCATTTACAGCAACATGCAAAAAGTTTGAGTTATATTTGAATAGAAACTGTTTGTATTCTATTGAACTTCTAATTCTAGTGAACTGTTGTTGAGGGGAAAGGACTTCCTTGTTGGAGATCAGCCTCCAGGTGTCTGTATTTGTCTAGTTAATTTCTTGAAAACATCTAAAATTCCTCTTTTGGAAGAGATGGTCACTGATAAAACCTTGCAGTTTTTGTAGAGAAGCAGTTGTGTTTGTCAGATATGATCCTGTACAATAAGGTTTCCTGGGAAGTAGAAGTTTCATACCTGAAAAAAGAGATTAGTTCAAGATAATTATTTATGAATATTGGAATCTCTTCTACTACTGGTTTTCAAAAATGTATTTTGATGACAGTTAACCACGTTAACTGGATTGAGTAGACTGGAAGTACAAAATGGCAATATGTGTACTTATGAGTATCTTCACCAACTTCTGATTAATTTTATATTTATGGCAGATACTTTTTTCTGTTCCTGAAGGCATACGTAAAAGCTACTTTTCATATGAGTTCTGTGAGGTTTTTTTCTAGATTGCAGTTAACATGCAGCTGACTAATGGTACCTGCCTGGCAAATACAGTTGTAGAGGGTTTTGTTAGGGCTATATTAATTATTCTTTTCTAATTCTGAATTAATTCGTACTTCAAAACTCAGTGTTATTTGTAGATGAACCACAGGTGATTTCTAAATAAAACTTGACTGAAATTATTCTCAAAAAAAAAGGACAGAAATTATTGTAAAAACTTGCAGACAAATAAGAGAATTTGAGGACCTGCAAGTTATAGTATTAACATGGAGTTGTTTGCTTCAGAAAGTTGCATTGCTTAAGGGAAAGCTTACTTTCACTGAGATTCTGCACAGACTGTTAGATGCTCTGTTTTTGGTTTTAAAGTATTTGACTTCTTCCTTTGTGTAATTCTATTTAAAAACTTTTCACCGAAGGCAATGGGAAACACCATTTAGCTGGGCTATGCGGGTCGGTAGCAGCTTGCTAATTTATTTATTTATGATTATTATTTTAAGCAAAATTGTGCAATGATGTTACTCTTTCAGATTGACAGAATATAAGATGTTAGCCAACAAATTCTAGTAGCAAGCTATCCTTTTAAATTTCTGGTTTATGTATGTAAGAAATCAAAGCAAAATGTATTAAATTGTTAATGCCCAAGAGATACAGAAATCAGGATTTAAGCTTAGGGTTACTTCACCCTCAATCTGACTTTTCTCCATAGAGCAATAGAGACTTTTACAATGCATACTGTTTATGTTCTTTGAATGAATGTCATATTCTCTGTTTAATAGGAAATATTTTTTATCAGAATTTGTTTGCTTCTGAAGTGTGTGAGAAGTCTTGAGTTCAGGTTATTTAACTTGCATTCAGTCTGTGTTACTAAAATGTAGTTAAAATAATAATTTGAAAATTTTATTTTCTAATCCTTATTAGCAAACAACATTTTCAGATCAAATTACTCTGCTTCATAAGTCCCCATTGAATTTGGTTCTTAATTTGATACCATGAACAGATATATATATATGTGAGTGTGTGTATGCGTGTGACATCAAAATTGAATTTGGCTGTGCATTGCCTTTCTTAATTGATGCTATTAGTCACTGCAGACCTTGTTATTGGAGGATTTGAATTTTCTTTTTCAGCTTTTGTTAATTTAAATTAGCTCACTTGCTTTTTTGTATTTTGGTTGGGTTGGTTTTTTTTCCCTACTATTCTTTAGAACCGTAGGCAGTGGAAATATAAATAGTTGTATAATTTAAGAATCCATTTTAAACATTGAACTTTTTTGTTACTACATGAAGTCAGTTGGGGAGCAGTGAACCCTTTGTGGTTATTTATACAAGGTGGTTAATACACTTACTACTTCACCAAGACCAGCAAATGAAAAGTGCGATAGTTGTGTCAAGTTCCAAAATACCTTTTCATCCTCCAGATCCTGGATCAGTTGGCTACAGTGGTATCTAGAATCAAGGGGAGCAGGTGAAAGAGTTTTCTAAATTGTACGAGTCCTGTAGCCTCAGATTTCTGCTCAGAATAGTTCACAATTATGTAAGATGTTTTGTATGAAAGTTAAGGTGTGTGTATGAAGGTCATCCATTGCTTTTCACCTTCGTACTTATGTGTAGTTACTGAGTTACCATGTCAATCAGCATTTTGCAGCTACTATACTCTCAATTGTTGCAATAAATACTAAATGGGAGAATCAGATTTCTGCAAGCAGGTGTAGAATGAGGATGCAGAGGAAGTCATAAATACGGAGGATATGAAGAAGATTGAGGGAGGTTTAAAAGATAGGGAAAAATTAAATGACGACCTGAATGAGAAGAGAGGAAAATTCACTAAAAGGCTTGGCAAAATAAACTCAGTACTTTTGTAAAGGTAGACTTTTGCCTTTTAGGTCCCTATTTTGGAGCCTAAATTCTGTTTATACAGTCTTCACGTCTTCTGAGGTGGATTGAGTCTGCCAAAGCGCATGCTTGACATACGTGCCACTTCACAGTTTTGGTTACTTTCCCAGAACAAAAATCATGTTTCTACATTTTTGTTGTATTTAGTCTCTGGCAGCTGAAAACTGGTTTATTTCTCATGGATTATACAGTGATCATTTTTCATTGTTGTTCAGATAAGCCATTAAACATATGTAGAAAAAACGTTTTAGTAAAAGCCTATCGAGTTTCTGTGTTGCATTGCTCAAACACCTTTTCTGAAGCACAATCTTTCACATACCTGATTCCACTAAGTCTGACAGAAATCAGTAGGCATTAGTGAGCTCATAAATTATTGTTCCTTTTTAAATGTGCTCTTAACTAGTAGAAAGCAGATGATGTTGCTTTACTCTCAAGAAAATTAGCAACACTCTCATATCTGTTGCTGCTTCAAGGAAAATGTCCTTCCTTTTACATAGGCAGACTTCAGAAGAAAAGAAGTAATTGACAGTACACCTTATACTGTAACTATGAGCTCAGGCGTACTGGGTGTGCATTAAAAAGACAATGGAATAGATTAGTTTGAGGGTACAATATGTATAAAAATTGTTCTATACAGATATCAGAATATTAAATAAAAAGAAAAGGCTTCATAAAGTCTCATATAATCCCTCTTGGCATGGGCATATGAGTAGGTATTCAGTTTTTTTTCCTTTAAGTATGCTGATATGATTAACTTGACACAAGTGATGTACTATACCATGTGATTGTAATATTTAAAAGAAAAAGCACTTTTCTGATTGAATACCTGCTAGCTATCAATTTCTGTGTAGCAATACCTAATCTGAATTTCTTTTGCAGCTAGAATGCTAACACATTTGCTGTATTCTCCATCTGGCTAGGTGTGCACTCAGCAAATATTGAACTGCTCTAATATTTTTCAGTATTTTATTTAATCTAGTGTTCCTAGTATAAAAGGCACCCAGTTCACTTCACGTGGATTAAAAGCAAATTTCAGGCTGTAACTCTTCTCTCCCAGCATAGTCTATGTAGATGCTTATTTTCATGAATTCTAGAGTTTGGATGCTGTGGCTGTTATACATGCTGCTGCACTGCGTCAGCACAAATGCTGTTGGATGTGGTTGCTGTAAATGAGCTGTATGCTCCTGGTAAATATGCCAAAGTTTTTCTCGATGCTATTTCAGTTTTGGAAATACCTTTCCTTCCACCAGCCCTCCCTTCCTTACACACAGAGGCACAAAATAAAACTGTATACTAAGAAAGATCATTTGTGCCCAATCCCACAATCTGTATTATTTAAAATAATATATCATTCAAAACAATGGTTTTTAAACTTACCAGGGTTAAGCACCTATGGCAGAGGCCAGCTTTATAGCAAGATTTGCTGCCATATGTATATGTTCAGTCTTGTAAAGCAGGGCTGGTAAAAAAAAAAAAAATAAAATCTCTAGGGAAGATATGCAGGGAGAAGCAATATAGTTCTGCAGATTTGAGGTGACTTTTAGTCCCTGTCCTACAGATGGGGAAATTAAAACACAAAGAGAAATTGACCATTCCTTCCAGAGTAACAGAAGCTTTTCAGAGATTTAACAAAGTAGAACTCACCAATCAGTATTGTCAGTGAAAGTCTTTCCAATACTATAGAAACCATTACAGGATTTTTTTAAATTTTCTTCATAACTGCAGATTCATTGTAGCACTCTCTTAATACAGACTTTTCTTTATTTTCAGACAGTTGTGACATGCGGCAGCGTTTGGAAATATATTTTGCATTGCACAGGCATGTCTTATTGCCATTTTTATCTCATCAGTGAGAAGAGCTTTACCTTTCTTCAGTATCGTGGCTTAGTTTGCTAATGACAAACATTGTTGGAGTAAAGAGTTATTTGTTAATGCTCTAACAGCATCTTAACATAAACATTAACTGAAGTATACAAATGATCTCAGCGATAAACAAGCATAGCGAAGTGTAGCTGAGGCAGGAAGCCAATCTAGCTGTTCCTTGTGCCCAATGATATTTTGATAGTCATTTTAATCTTAGAAGTAAATAACATTGGAGAGCATGTTCCATCATTTCATTGCAGTGCCAAAAAATGAATGCTGCTTTAATTGGCATTAAACAAGATGGCATTGCTGTGTTAGTTGGTCCTTGCAGCTCAGGTCGTCTATGTTCCATCAGAAATGACAAAAAAACTTTTGATGGAAACTTTAAAATTGAACAGAGGTGGGAAATGGGCATTGTCTGTGGTAAAATAGTTAATTTCTAGATTCTTTATATTTTTACTTTTTCTGAAAATTTAAAGATGAGAAACAGCAGAATGGTGAGTTTCTTAATTATAAAACTGTATTCAGCTCCGTTGAAATAACTTCATTTTAATTAAAAGTTTGTGGGCGTGAAGATCACAGTTCTTGTCTCTTGCAACTGGTAAGTGTGAATTGTGGATGTATTGAATTCATAAATAGTCTGCCAAATTTGTTCAAAATACTGGGGCCAGACATTTAAAACCAAAAATTCTGCCTACTGAAAAGTTATAGGTAAAATGCAGAATATATGCAATTTCCACATACATTTGGACATTATTGCATGGGATCTCCATGAACAATGCACAGAGGAGTAGGGATATTTTTTTTTTTTTTTATGGGAGGAAAAAAAGGAAATAATAGAATTTTGTTTGCAATTTAAAAGTTTTATAGTCTATGAACAATCTGCTTCTAAGGGCAAAACACAAGGCACTTGCTATTCAATATAGATTACGTTTCTGTGTTTTAATACCTTTATTACATACAGACTAAACCTGAAAGGGGTTCAGTGAATGTCCAATGAACTGCATTCCTCAAACTGTTATTCCATGATGCCCGTGGTGCAGAACTTTGCACTTTTCCATGTTGAAGTGCGTAAGGATTCTGATTCCCCAGTCCTCAGGTTTATCAAGGTGTCCCTGGATTGAGGCTCTATAGTTTAGTGTTATCTGTAAATTTGCTGAGGATGTACTCTTTGTCATTCTCCAGGTTGTTGAACAATGTAAGACCCAGTGTTGAGCGTAACATATTCAACTTACTACTGGTCTTGAGTCAGACATTAAACCATTGCTCTTAGAGCCTGACAGTCCAGCCAATTTTCCATCCGTCTGACAGTCCAGCCCTTCCTTCCTCAGCTCTCAACTGGGAATGCTATGGGAGACAGCATTAAAAGCTTTATTGAAGTCAAGGTAGGTTGTATCTGGTGCTTTAACTTTGTCTGCGTAGCCAGTTGGTTTTGTTTTTTGAAGGCAACCGGGTTGATCAAGCGCTATTTTCCCCTGAAAAATCCATATTGACCATTTCAAATTACCCAAGTCTCCTTTGTGTGCTTGGAAATGGATTCCAAAAGGAATCCATGCTCCATGATCTTTCTAGGGCCTGAGATGAGGCTGGGTGGTCAGTGCTTCCCTGAACCATCCCCCTTGCCTTTTTAAAAGGCGGGAGTAACGTTAGCTTTTTGAGTCATCTGGGACTTTCCCTACCAGTGTAATTTTTCTTAGTTAGACATTGGCCCATGATCACAGTGATCTACTCCTTCCGCACCTTCTATTGAATGCCTTAAGGCTTCAAATATGTAAATACATCCAGCTTCACTAAGTAGTCCCTAACTTGTTGCATCTACATTGTTCATTGTTCCTCTCCTTCGCTACTGGTGCTGTCTGTGATTTGGGTGCAATGATTTAGGATCAGACTTTACCTGAAACAAAGAGAACATGAAGTACGTATTTATATTATAACGACTTTTTCGTCACGAGGCTGTCTCCTCCCTGCATCAATGTTTTCCTTGCACTTTCTTTTGTAACAAGCGGATCTGGTATATAGAATCCTTTCCTGTCACCCTTAATGTCCTTACTAGTCTCAGTTCCACCTAGGTTGGACAAAAAGCCTTCCAGATTTTTGTCCTCTGTGCCTGAGCAATACTTATATACTCTTTTGTTGCTGTGCCTTGATTCCATGGCTTGTACGCTCCCTTTTTGTGTCTTTCTTCATTGAGAAACTTTTCTGCTTAGCCATGTGGGCCTTCTGCTAAATATCTTCCTTCTTAATGGATGGTTTGTTCCTACATGCTGAAATTCTCTTAATCGCTCAATCGGGCAGCTGCCCTGGACAGTTTCATTTCATGGGTGAACCTCAGGGATTCCTGGCAATTCCCTGGATAAGCTGAAGTCTCTTTTCTTGAAGCCCAGTTTTCTAACTCTGCTGCTTATCTTCTTGGTCTTCCTCCAAATTCCCAAACTCAATCATGTCATTGTCTTTATGGACCTTACTACATAAAATCAAACTCTTAAATTTACCTGGTTTAAACAAAATGAAACAAAACAACTCCCAGTAGTTCTTTTGGGACAGTTTTACAGTAATCATTATTGCTTAACCTGGCTAGTTCAAATGAACTGGCTTTTATAGCAGCCCTGTATACTTTGATGTTTGCAAACAAATAGCTAAGAAGGTATGATCTTCAGTCAGTTTTGCTGCTGGTAATAACTGATTAGGTACACAGGAAACTCTGATATGGTTTCTCCAGAAGAAAAGACCTTCAGTATGTTGTCTCTGCATGTGACTGTGTAGGTTCACCACTTTCTATTGCAAACGAAGTGATACGTCCGTTAGGAAACCAACTGAAAAAGCAGTTTATTTGAGATGCTCTGGATGAGGCAGCATCTGTAAATTGGGAATAACTTTGTATAACTATTAACCTCAGCTAGATTAAGTCACCCAGTTTAGACACTTTTAAAAAACACAGCTGTATCCAATGCCAATCTCTTGAGAAATTCAGCTATTTTTCAGAATAAATTGGAATTGAGATGTTGAATTCTACTTTTAAACAAATTTTAAATGAATCATTTTAGCTATGTTACAAGAATTTTTCAGATTTCTAGAAATGATCTGGCTATCAAAACCAATACACCTGCAAGTGGTTTTGATTGCTGTTCAGTTCCCCTCTGCCAACTCTAATCTTTTGCAGTGTTCAATCCTTGACCAATAAGGTGGCATTTAGAGAAGTTTATTGACTCAAATTCTGGAAATACTTATGCTTGCATGTAAGTTACAAGGTAGGAATAGTCTCAGTGGAGTCCGGAAGAAAAGCCTACAAAGAATGATACAGGGTTGTGTCAAGACCAGACATAGTCTTGCTACACAAGCATGGTTCATCACCTGCGCTAGTGCATCTGGCTTCTCAGATGTGCTAGTACATCGTAGTAAAACAGTCTTGCCAACGCATCTCTGCTGCTTCCACTGCTTGAGCTATGAATAATATTTTTGTCTGCAGTTATAAAAGAAGGCCCAATGGCTCTTGCTTTGGAGACCCGCAGGCTACGTGGTTGCAGTGCGTGTTTCCTTTCGTGCACAACACCAGTTGTGCTAGCTCTGAGATCTGTGTTGGCTAGATTATAAGAACAGACTGATGTTTTTACTCTTTCCTGTAAAGGCCTGTAATTTACCACTTGGTCTACATTGCCTTCATTCTTGCAAATTGGAAGACTTAAGATTATTAAGAAAGGGTTTCTGAGGACAAAATCATTTATGTCAATATAGCATAATATACATCTGCTGCTTTGTCCTTTTTCTCCAGTTCCCGTTGATTGTTTCTTCAGTGCATTAACCTCTCACTTCTGTTGTCACAATTACTTGTGAATTGATACACTTCAAAAAAAAAACCCCATATCTTCAATCAGTATTGCAGTAAAAAAAATAATAAAACATTGGCTTTTTCAACCACTTTCTTAGGTACTGAAAAATAAGAAAATGGATATACTAGCCTTAGGATGTGGCAGTGATTTTTCAATAAATTAATATATAAAATAGAATAAAATTTCATTTCAGTAGAAAAATTGCAGATAAAATTAGAAATCTTATATGCCTGTAGTAGGTATTGTTTTAGAGGTGATGCACAGGCAGACAAAAATACTCCTTTCTATGGAGATGTAGATGTCACAGCAGTGTTCCTCTACATATGGTGAAAATGGTGACATTTGGCAGAAGACATGTAATAGTTCGTAACATTAATTTGCATTATTTCTGAAACTGTTCTTGTCTTGCATGCACTATAGTGATTGCCACTTTCACACTGCTCTGGCTGTGGATTAAACAAATGTAAATATATTTTTCTAAGAAAGCATTCCAAATCCATCTCAAAGAATTGAGCTAGAAGTTGTAGCTAGTCTCTTCCTTGTCAGTAAATCCTTTATGAGGAAAGTCATTGAATAGGATAAAAGTATAAAATCCATTTTGAAGCTGTTCTGCTACTGTTGAAACCACATGGAATCATAGAATAATTTAAATTGGAAGGGAACTTCAAAGGCCATCTAATCCCAACATCCTTTTTAAATCAGGGGTAACTACACAGATCAGGCTGCTCAGGGGCTTGTCCAGTTGAGTTTTGAAAGTCTCTAAGATGCCACAAACTTTCTGAGCAGCGTGTTCCTGTGCCTAACTTCCCTCATATTTATGATTTTTTTTTCTTTCTAGCCAACCAGAATTTAGCTTTCTGCAACGTTTGACAGTTGCTTTTTGTCTTTCACTCTGTACCTTTGAGAAAGGTCTGGTTCTGCATCTGTAACCATCCAATAAGTTGGAAAAGATGCCATTAAGTTTTCTGTTAGTGCTCTCTTCTGCAGGCTAACCCAGCTCCCTCAGCCTCTCCTCATGTGTCGTGTGCTCCAGCCCTCCAGCTGTCTTAGCAACCCACCTCTGGACTCTCCAGTTCGCAAATATACCTCCTGTCCTGGGGGACTTCAGACTGGACATAGTGTGCCAGATGCTCTCCCACAAGTGCTGTGCAAGGAGCAATGACCTCTTTCCTCCACCTGCTGACTATCCTTTTGCTAACACAGCCCTCTATGCGGTTAGCCTTTATTGTTTCAAAGGCAGACTGCTGATTCCTACCTAACTTACTGTTCACCAGGACTCTCACACATCCCTTTCTGCAGAGCTGCTGCCTCCCCAGTCAGTCCACAGCCTGTACCAACGCATGGTGTTATTCTGTCCCAAGAGCAGGACTTCGATCAGGTTCTTGTCAGCCCATTCCTCTAGCTTCTTGAGACCCCTGTAACTGCTCCCCCCTATTTGCTTTCATGCATGAACTTGCATTCTGACACTTCATACAAGTCCTTTATGAAGGTCTTCAACAGTTTTGGACCTGATCTTGATGCCCAAGGGATGGCACTCATAGCTGACTGACAGTTAGACTTCTAAATGTTGACTGCTACTTTCTTTAAAGGCCAGCACTCCAGGCAGTTTTTTATGCACCTTATATGTTGGCAATCCAATCCTTTTTTTTTTTTCCTATTTGGGTACGAGGATGCTGCATCATCTTCTTCAGTATGGTCCAGTAAAGGTGTAAAATAAGATTAGGTGTACTTTCCTATATTGACTTGTGGGAAAGGACGAGCTCCTTTTATACCTTTCTTTTGAAATGTTTTAAAAATCAATTCTCATTGTGGAAATAAATTGTAGATACGCCTGCTGAATACTCCATATTCTCTTGCTATATGGGTCATGGGTCTTCAGACAATTTTGGAGACTTGTCTTTTCAAAATGTGCTGTAAAAATCTTTCCGTGTATTTATAAAAGGAAAATATGGGTTGACTGAATAGAAGGTTGAGCTGTAGTTGAAAAGACTGTATAAAATACCAAAGAGTAAGAGTTGGAGAAAGGGAGGGATAGGCAGAAAACTTAAGTTAAAAAACCAGAAAGATTCAGGTGGTAATGTGGAAGCAAAACAAATCAATGTGCCAGAGTCATGTCCATTTGGGCCATTGAAAATAGCAGGAGAAAGAACTGTCATGCAGGATGAGGAAAGCTAGTGTAATAAATCACAGCGTCATAAAAGTAGTAGAAAGTTTCAGCAGTGACAAGTGGAAAGAATGAAGGTGTCAGAGGGAATGCTTTCTTCGTATGTATCTATACATCCATAATACTGTGTGGTCTCGAATGCAGGCAGGAATTCAGACTAGGACTTAGTTTTTGGTAAATTGCTTGCTGCCTTCTGTTAAATGTAAGTAAATGTATATAACCTTCTTACTTTGTAGGGCGTTTTGACATTTCATTAGTTAATCTGTTCCATACTTCAGGCACTGACACAAAATGAACATTTCAGTTTCAAATGTGTAAGTAGCGGTAGCAAGACCACAGATTTTTACTGGAATATAGTGTGTTGTATGTGAAGAGGACCAAAAGTGAATGTTTCTCTGTGATGGAGAAAAGAGATGGTACTTTCTTGCTAAGGTAGTAAAGAATTTCTCTTTTACTTGCTTACTTACTATTACTTTTTCCCCTATGCTTTCTGAAAAAAACTTATTTTGCATTATCTTTCTTACTTTTGAGGATACCCTTCTTTTGGAACGAGGTTGGTTTTTAAATGAAATCTGAATTTGGCTCTGTACCGAACCTTCCAAAAAAGCGAGGTGGCTGGAGAATTCATTTTGTATGATTGCAGAAGCAAATGATCTGAGTCCAGTGGCCTGGTCAGATAATTAAGCTACAGCAGAGAAAGCTCGCAGAGTCAGTCAGTTGTGATTATTGGTCCAGTGTGGTTGGATGTCTGATTCCTTCTGAAAAATTTGAAGTGGCTGCTTTTATTATCATTAATAGGGGAGTGCAAGCAACAAATCTGGAAGGATTACACTGCCGCTTTAAAGAAATCCAATATATTTCAGTCGGAATATAAGTTTAACAATGAATTGATGACTGTTTATCTGCTGTTCTACCCACCCCTTAGAATTTGAACATTTGTAAAAATAATTCGCATGTTATATATCTGCCCTGTTTCTGAATTCTTGTGTCTGTAGGTACTCCGTGACAGAGTGGCAGAGTGTATTCTTTGGGGCTATCTTAGTTTTTGATTTGTTCTTTCTTTACTATGTGATTTAATTAGAAGTCTAATAACTTTAAAACTACCTCCAGAGCATCTAGGAAAGTTCCTTTAATAGTCAAGCATTAAGTTGCTTAAAGTGCCTCACAGAACTAAACCTTGGAAGCATTTCTGAAATATTTCCCCTGCTAAGCAAGAGGGATGTCATGAAATGAAACAAAAAAGGAAACAATATTTCATTTGTGTGGAAGGAATAAAGTACATTTAATCTAAAACAGGCGAGTTCAATATTGATGGTTTACTTGTGGAGTTCAGCAATTTTAAAATAGAAATCTTATTGGTATTAACTCTACCACATGTAGGATGAATTAATCACATAGAAATGCACACGTGTTACTGAACATCATAGTTATCAGAACACCAAAGCGCTGGAAGTTTAGGGGGCTTTGTAACTTTGAATACAGCCATCTTAATTTTAAAACAAAAATGTTCAGCTTCCGGCAACTTAGTAGCATTTCTAATGTTTTTTAAACAGCTATTAATGTAGTCAAGCTGTGTTTTTTCTTCTTCTGTGTGTAATCATCTGCTCAGTGGTGCACTCCATAACTAGTAGCAGGAGACAGAGGAGTGGCCTGCTGTGATTGATGGGGCGAGGCCCAGCAAACTGAAAGAGTCCCATCTGGATTAGGTTTTGGGAGCAGTCAGATGTTGCGAGGGAGGTCAGTAAGCCTTGCCTTAGCTCCCCCTCCTTCAACACCCTGATCATCCACACTCGTGCACACATTACATTGCTCACACGCCCTCATCCATAATTGATGCTTGCTTTGGGCAGATGCTGTACGGCCTGGGACTAGAGCAGCTGCTAAGTTTATGGAGAATAAAGGGAGCAGGATGGTACAGCAGGTATTTTCACTTTTATTTTCACTTGAAACTCTTGATTTTAGTCAAGCCAGGGCATTTCTTATAACCAGCTGCACCACTGCATGCCAGACTTCTAAGACATGTTTTGTTGTTTAAGTCTGAAGGAGGGCAAACAATGGCGGTGATTATGTATCTCTGCTGTGCTTGATGTATCTAACTGAGCCGTTCTTATAACCAGCAGGTTTACAAAGTAATGTTGCATTTTTCTTCGTTTCCTTGCCCTAAGGATATGATGCAGTTTGGCTCATTTAACTACAGTATGAGAGGCTTGCTCTAAATGTGAAATATCTCTTGCCAAAGAAACAAAATGCACCAAACAGAAAATAGAGTAAAACAAACAATAAACTGTTAGTTAGACTTTAAAATGCAGGCAAGCAGAAAGGTTTTCATTGAATACATTTTTATGCTACAAACGTGTTTTTAAAAAGGAACACTGCATAAGTAGTGTTTTCCGTGCTCTTGTCTTTTGTGTACAAACATAACAAGCTTGCTTTATTACATTCTGACACTTTTCATGCGTTTCTTAATTATGAAATCCTTTCGGAGCAGAGGATGCTAAAAAGACATGTTGAGATCTGAGATACTAGCAGCATTTTAAATTCTAAGCTTTTCTTCAAATGGAGTGATATATATGGCATAGGAGCGAATTACTTACCTGCATCATCGGAATGCTTTCTTTTTTTTGTTCTTTAGACTTCAGCATTTAACCAGAAAGCAAAAAATTTGATTTTATACACTGCCACGTAAAGCATATTTTTCAGTTGAAATGTGGTTTTCATTAAAACTCAGGCCAGAACATTTAGCAGAGCCTGACTGTCTGCCATCCTTTGTTCTTCTTTCTGTTGCCAACAACTACTTTATTAAAAACCATGCACAAAGTGAGCATTAAGGGGTCATTTAATCTAAAAGATACTTCGAACTGAGTCTGAAGGGACAACTTCTGTTTAGCCTCTCATGCCTCGGTTGTATTAAGCAATGTCTGTGTACTGTCATCTGCAGTTTGGAGATTACTCTAATACCTGAGTTCATAGGCTAATTTAGGATCAATATTTCCTGTTGCTTTTAGAGCGACTTAGTATTTTCAACTTAATGCATTAGAGCTATTATTTCCCTTATTCATTTTGGTTCACTGTATTTTAAAGGGCACAATAAAGGGACGTTTCAGGTGATTGTATTTAAAGAATTTCTGGTTCTTTAAAATCTATTCAGATGTATCTGACTTTGGCGTAGTCGGGGGTTTTCATCAGCCACGTGTATATACAAATGTGTGCTAGTTGACAGTGCATTGTTCTTGATATAAATTCGTATTCTAAACAGTAAGCTATTGGCTTCATACCCATATATGTTTATACTTACATGCTTTTATACTACATTGTAATACTGTGTCTATTGAATTAATTGTGAGTCATAAATTCATGCTACTTCTAAAGGCTAGGAAAGGCTACAGTAGGCACCTATTTTAAGAAAACAAACCCTTGACCCTTTGTTTTTTACTTCCTCGTGGGGTCGCGGTTCTAAATAAGTGATTCAGACCTCAGCTTAATAAGTCTAGTGAAAGAGGTAGAAGAGGCTCAGCAGCGTGAAGGTGCTGGAATTGCCAGTGCAGTTTGCCATTTTATGGTAAATCTAAACAGTGAATGGTTTGGAGTTGCTGGTAAAAAAATAATATAATAGTTGAACCCTCTTAATTAAATATTAGCTGTAATTAGCACTAAGTGTGAATGCTTTGAATATTGATTAGGGTCTTATGGAACTGCTTTCATGTTAATGAGAAACAGTGGGGGTCTCAGTAACATCTGGTTTAGGACTGAGGTAGTATAAAAAGCTTTAGATCAAATGTACCTGGACATTAGCCCTTGGTCCCTTTGTTGCCATTATTGTTCTTTTTTAACAGCTGCTGACTCTAATGCCATGTTTAGCATCTGACATGAAGGAATAACTTAAGGACCAGCAGTAACCAGCTACTGTGTTTCAAAGCCAGCACAGTGAAAATGCTGTATAAGCAGAAGTTCCATTTGCTGTTGTTTGTTCTTGCCACTTGCTGAAGTCCTTCCTGAAAGAGCTGATTAAAAAGTTTAAGGTCCCCTGCCTCCCCCACAATTTTTAAAAATACTTCTTTAACATTTAATAGATGTCTCTGGTGTAATTGAGTCATTGCTGGGATTTACTTCATCTGGATTTATATTTTTTTAATAGAGAAAATATTAGGTAAAAGAAATAAGACGGGGACCTCGCCATTTTAATGTAAGAGGGTATAAGTATACATTTACAAGAGTTTTTAACCTCCACTGAAATTTAAACAGGGCAAGTTTCAATGCAGCAATAAGCTTGGAATGATTGTAGATATAGGCAAATGAAACTTCCTGACTTAACCCTGTGAAGTAGGTAAATGTCACTGTTTTCATTTGGTGGTTGAATGAAGCAATGTAAACTACTTGCTCAAGGCGATACACTAAAATAGTAGCAAAGATGGGATTAAAATTAGCGAGGGTTTGATTGCTGATAAAAAGTTTTAACTTTTTAGGACACACTGACTGCCTTTTACAAAGGAAAAATTAATTTTGCCTTCTAAGCCTGCCACGTACCAAGGCTTGTTCCTGTGTCGTGATTTTGCAAATTCTTAAAAGCTCTTGAATTTGGGACCACTTCAGGTCAGAGAACTGATGTTTGAATTAGTTGAAATTGGCTAGAAATGTCCTTAAGCGCAAAATGCAGAAGAATGTCTTCTATTCATCCAGCCTATTTTGAAATGAGGAAGTCAAGGACTCATGAGCACAAATAAGTAAAATCCCTACAATAGTATTTCCTCCCCTGGGATTATTACTACTTGGTATGAGCAGACCATTTAGTCCGAAGTCTCTAATTGATAAAATAGCATGCTTGAATGCCCTTTATTATGTCAGACGTAAAGATGTATCTATCTAAAAAGAGATGAGGGTATTTGTTTTTAATTGTATAGGCTTATTGTAATATGAAAATAAAATACTATTGTCTTCAAATTTAAAACCTTTGAAGTTCTTAAATCTATTTCGTTTGGCAGCCTACAATATAGAATTTTTCTTTTATGTTAAGATTTTGAACCAATGCATGTTTACATTCAAATGTTTAATATTTCGATTTGATCTCATTATTTTTCTGCATTTGTGACATGCAGTTGCTCAAAATAATGTACCTCAAAGTATTTCTGAAAATATCATAGAGCGTTATTCATATAAATATTTTCTCTATACGGTTATGATTACAGGATGCACCCAAACCCTGCTCTGTGTGTAGGCTGCATATATTGTGTTCTGCAAATGGTAAGTCAGAGTGGGTCACGGAGCACGGGCTAACCTTACCCGAGCTCTGTGTTGGCAGTTGGGCTCCGCAGCCTTTAGAATAAACTGAGCTTCGGCCCTCTTCGTTGTCTGAGTGGAGGCATTAGTTTAGGTAGATTTCTCTGACCATTCCCAGTTAAAAAATTATCCAGAGAATAGCATATTTGTTTGTCTAATTACAGTAAGATTTAATAGGGTTAGCAAAATGGATTTAATGCAGGTAAGACATTTTCTCCTCAAGAAACAAACATGGTGCCCTTTTCGGGCCAGCAATCTTAGCAAAGTATTATAACCACTTTCTGCGTTATGTGTGTGGGATCATCACTTATTTTCTCTTACGCCACATTTCTTCTTCCTTTTTTTTTTTTCTTTGATTTTTACAGGGTAATCAGGAAGCTACAGCACCTCCTGACACAATGGCACAGCCTTATGCCTCAGCCCAGTTCGCTCCACCTCAGAATGGCATCCCTGCAGAATACACAGCCCCACATCCTCATCCAGCTCCAGAGTACACAGGCCAAACCACTGTTCCAGAGCACACGTTAAACATGTACCCTCCTGCTCAGACACACTCTGAACAGAGTGCAGCTGACACAAATGCACAAACTGTCTCCGGCACAGCCACAGTAAGTCAAGGTTTCAGCTATTTCTAAAACAGTACGTTTCAAGTTATGTGTGTAGTTATTGATAACATTTAGTCTTACATTTAGTAAGTGTGGGAGCTTTGTAGAATCTGTAGTTTCCTTTTCTACAGTATTAGACAAGATGATTAATAGCAAGCCCATGAATCATATAATAAAGTTTGACTAAGTCCAATATAGAAAAACACTGCAAGAGTGTTTGTAAGCATTCATTTAAGAAAAAAACACAACACCCCAAACCAGACTAATTTTGTTATTTTTAATGACTTCTGTATTTTTGACACTTACGAGTAGTTTTTCATAGAAGTGTTCATTGAATGATACTATATTGAAATTTCTTGTGGAACTGTGTGAATGAGTATTGTGAAGAGCATGTCTGTAATACTGTATTTTCTGGAGAGCTTGTTTATGCCACCATTACCAAAGTTGTGTGTGGATCTGTGCTCAACAGAGCAGAAATGACAGACTTTCCTTCTATTTGATTTATATATGAAGTTCTGAAGTGCCATGAATTATGCAAGAGACTCCTTGGATGGCTCTACCTTGTAATTTAAGTTACAAATTTCACGCATTGATAGTTTAATGCTTCTGTCTTAATTCTAGATTGGGACCCAATGTATCCCTTGCCAACAGCTGGCAGATTTCTTAGCCACCAGCCACTTGCGTTACAGAACAGACAGCACACTGCAATTTGAGCATGTGCTAGAAACATCTCTCCTAGCTGTCCTCATCCTTGCCGCAACCGTATTCCATAGCTCATCTTACCTCCCTTTCCTCCCGTGGCATATATCCAGCCTGCAAAGTTTCATGCATTAGGGCAAGAGGAAAGGGAAAGCGTGTTCCCTTAAAGGAGTTGTTCTGAAGATTTATATTTATTGCCATGTCACTAATTCCTTTATATGGGTATGAACAAGAGAGAAAAGGAAGAGCGATAGCAAAAGGGTATTCCTTGGTATTATCATGGAGATGTCCTTGCGAAGTAATTACGCAGTTTTGTGGTTTATGCAGTAAAATGTTTCAGTCCTTTTATTTTTGACTTGGTAACTTTTTATTGCCCTGATTGGCCCTTTGCTTTAGTAGTGTGAGAAAGTTTAAGTGGAAGAGTATCGTATTTACCTATTTCTTACAGTATTCTTTGCAGCTCTGCAGTGTCCCCTCTTAATTAATCGCTTTGCTTCCTGTTTTTTTCCAGCTCTTTAAATTTTCTTCCATAATCATTCTTGATTGTTGTCAGACTCTTGTCATATGCCACTGTTGTTGGTTTAGAGCAGGAATCCTAAGCTGAATAGATACTCCAGAAGAGATTGGATATTGGCTAAAAACATAGTCTTTCCCACTGTCCCTGTCTCATTCTTTTTGTATTCTACAATTTTGCTTGTTCTCTTGACCGCTGCTGCACACAGAGCATCCACTGTGATGCCCAGCTCAGCCTTTTCGTATTTCGAAACTATTGGTTTCAAAACCGTTTGCCGTTCAGTTCTGAAGTAAAAGACTGTCAGTGCTAAAATCAGTGGTAAACCACCTGTCGATGCGAGTGGAACAGGAGCTCATCCCTCATCATTTATTGCTTTCAATTTATTGTGTTTCTTCACTCCCTTTTTGATTTTTCAGTTTGAAGACATGTTAGTCTCTTTATCAGAAAAGTCAGGTATGCGTTTTTCCAACATCTTCAATGGCACAGACTGATGAAAAATAATTTGGATTGTTTGCAATGCCCTTATCTTCTTCAAGTGCTCTGTTCAATCCAGCTCTCGCAAATTCAGTGATTCCCTTGAAAGTTTCCTGCTTCTGATATACTAATAGGCTTTATTGTTATTTGGTTTTGTATCCTTTGCTATCTGCTCTTTTTATTTCCTTTTTGCCTTCCTAATATCCAACTTATATTTTACCTGTCATACGCTTTCTCCCTTCTGGTTCCACTTGGAGTGAATTTCCATTCTCTGAAGAATAACGCTTCAGTTCCACTAACCTTTTGTATTTGGGGAATATAGTACAGTTATTTGCTCTTTTTATTATGGATCCTTTTCTTGTCTTCCTCTTTCCTTTCTTACAGAGGAATGCACATAACTTTTTGAAGTAGGTCCCATGCTGTTTATAAAGAATTAGATATCCTTACTTTTGACTTTAGGGTATTTTTAAGAAAGGGTTTTTTGTTTGTTTTTAAAAAGATATTTTTTTCTAAATTGCAACGTTATATTGAAAGTTGTGGATTCTATCCCTCCCTGGAGAACAATGCATTGAAATTACAAGTTTTGCAAGAAGTGCGTATCTACAGATTTACATTGTTCAGAGTAGCCTTGACATTTAACATATTACTCACCAGTTAGTTTTACAAATTTACAGTCAAATATTGTTTGCGCAATCAAATTATGGCTACATAGATCTAAAGTCTGCTATGCAGTAATCTCATTAGCATTGCACTTAACACACTGTAGAGACATTATAAATAGGTATATGCAGGTGGCTCTCGGTCAGATTTGATGTGGACTTTGTAACATTGTGAAGGTCCATCTGTGTACATTTCTCTCTAGCTTTAATAATATATGTTTTTATTATGAAATAGAGCTTCAGTAGTATTGTGTCAACATTGTAACTCCATGTGGTCTTTATTGTTGAAGGAAAAAAATTGTTTTTTTCCAGTTCCTGCTGGCTTTCTCAGTAGTTGGTTTCCAGTCTAAGTGGAATTGATGTGGGGACATAGTGCCATTTGTTTGGTAGGTTCCAATAGTTTTACATAGTTTCCTTTCAGTATTATATGCATTTAAAAGAAGAATACTCAATTGATCAATCATTCACAAAAGAATGCTGTTGTAATTAACGTAGATTAGAGAAGCTGTTGAAGGGAAGACCAATTTTTGATTTTTCTTATTCACATGCATATTTATGTACGTGTGAAACTGGATATACCACTAAAAATGGATCTTAAAATTTTGAAATATGAAGCTAATAAACTGCAGGGCAATACCTAATTTATAGAACTACTACCAGAAGTGACTTAACCTCATCTATGAAGGACTTAATCTATGCTGAGGCTAGACTCATACCCCGGCTTTCTCTGTGTGTCCCAGTTTCTTTCTTTTTGTCTGAAAGAATCACATGCTGAAGCTAGAGCTCGCATTGGGTCTAGTGCAACCTAAACCCCAATAAAGATACAAGTAACAAAGATAAAAGTAAAAAGGATCCCTGCCACTTCTCTTGAATCCTTTACTGCAACACAGAGCGTGATCCTGGGACCTCCATCAGTATCCCTGTTTGCTGTGAATTGAACAAGATTCCAATCATTAGTTTTATTATAGGTCTGCAATTTTGTGCACGGTAGACTGCTATTAATATAGAAAGTCTGTAGACTTGATTTCCTTATGAGTAGACTCTGTAGGCTCAAGGAAAGGTTTCCTATGTTGTCTTTGGTCGTTCAGAGCCTTTTAAAATGGGTGTAAAGTACTACCAAGCCAAAAAGACTGTGCTTTAAACTAGCTTTGAGTTGGTGTGGGACATTAATGAATACAGCCTTACAGGTTATATAGTATTTTCTATATGCCGTGAAAGCAGACAAATCTGATCAGAGAGAATATATGCTTTTCTTTGATTAAAACTAGAATATTTTATTCAGAACTTAATACGAAGGGGTCCTTTTTTTTTCCTCTTGAATTTTACTTTTTATAACAAAACCTTGCATGAACCCTTTCATACCTTGAGCTTCTCCAGGGAGTGTGCATAACATCCGAATATAATGCTCACGCTATCTTTCATCATTTGTAGCACTGACTTTCTGTGGACTTCCAACTGGCATCTACCAGCTGGGCATCTACCCTGTCAAAACCCATACCATTTTCCTTGCACTTCTCTCTTAATTTAATGCCAAAGTTCTTTTCAGTTAAGAAAGAACATTTTCTTGCTTGCTTTTGCTTGAATTGACGAACAAGCACTTTGAAAACGGCAATTAAGAAGTACAGAATGTTCTGGTGTTGTGAAGATTTTACTTTTCTGCGTGTTATCCTTAACTAATTCAAATATAATTGAACGGTCATTCATTTAGCAGTGGAGACATGAGATTAGAAATGCTCTTGTACTTCCAAAAATTGTATTTCCTAGTGAAATTTTTAATCTATTATTTTGATAAAAGAGTGTAAAACAGTATTCTGTTAGGGTTAGTGTTGGTCATAAGAGATGCTTAGATTGTATATATATAGGGATTGCTATCTTTGTATTTTGATGCTGTGGAACAGAAAATGTACAGGATGAAAGGGGAGTAAATGTTTGAAGACAGATGATTTAGCTGAAATAATATAAAATCATCTGTAGGTAATAAAATACTGTCAGAAGTTACTCCCATTCTTCTCTGAATAATACGGTTTTCATCTTTTTGGATCAATATGTTTGTTTAATCAAGGAAGTAGTCCCTCTGAGTATATGCATAATCAATACTCATCCAGTACTGGGTTATTTAAGTGCTGGTAGACTTTTGGAGTTGCGTAGCATCAAACGTGCTTTTAGTCATTAACAAAAATAGTAAATTGCTTCTTTCAAGAAGGATGGATCAATGATAAGCGCGTTACAGAGTTATCGTGAAAGTAATACGTCTGACGATTTTGTAGAGTGGGTTTGAATGTTATGTTAAATAGTTACATATTTTAAAGGATTTTTAAGTAATACATTTGATCATTTTATGAAATACAAAATCACCTTTTAGCTGTGTGCATATATATATGCAAGCATATTGTACATGTATAGTTCTGGGAGTAAAACTTGTGCAATATTTGCCTGTGGTTTTTATGCATGACTTCAGTTGATGTCAGCGGGTATGTAAATACAAAGGGCGTTAACTGGGCACGTGTAAGAAAGCAGGTCATAGTAAGTAAATTTGGTTTCTCTAGTGTTTCCTATTCTAAGTGTATTATCCTGGTAATGGAAGTAAATATCATGTTTGTAATAAATGCTCTGTGTTTTATGTGTGTGAGTGCTCTGCTCTAAACTTAATTCTACTTTTGCGTAGAGAAAACTTGAGGTCCCTGTGCAGTGTTTCTGCCTCGGACTGTGACTTCAGCAGACTTCACAAGCTGAAAAGCCTTGATAAGTTGTGCGCTTGGATAGGAGCCCTCAAGGGGAAATGCAGTTTGCTTGGAGGAGTATTGGTGACTTGGTGCATAGTGCTTTTCTGTCTAAGGTGGTTCCGAGCCAATCCCCCGCATGGCGTTAGGGGGTGCAGTGCTGCTGAAGTCCTGTAGAAGACATGTAGCGCAGAGGCGTGGGTTGGCTGTCATCACTGAAGATGATGAGGTATAACATAACTCCTCTGTTACAACTAAATTTCAGCTTGGCTACTACCAAAATTTCTCCTGTAGCATCTACTGAACTTGATACTCTTGTGTGTAAAAATAATTGCGATATAGATACTAGATGTCTGTTGTTACAGTTGCCCTGCTTTACCTTGAAATTTTGTATATTCTTTGAGATGTAATGGTTTGTAAGTTTGATGGTTTGTTTTCTTGGTGTTAATTCTGTCCAGGTTTGTGCATTTTTTTAGTCGGGTTGCAGAGGCCATCTCTTCATCTGGGGTTTTGGGAAGGCTTAGTGATACTCTGAGCTGAAAAATTATTTACCGTGTTGAACTTGGTTGTTTTGAGGAAGAGAAAGATATACAACTTATGTTGTTTTTTCTTGTACTGATTTCTCTGTTGCACTTTTTAATTTGGGTAAGAAAACTGACAGTAGCAAGCATTTATAGTAAAGTGCTTTAGTGCATTGTCTAAGCCTGCAGGTGAATAAACTGTTACTACAGTTCTCTGCAGCATATTTCTATTTTTTTATTAGCTCTTTTTCCTGCTCTCTTCTTTATGTAAGTTATTGGTGGAAGTGATTATTTTTTTCCCCTTTCTTTCTTTTCTCCCTAATATGTCATACTTTTCCCCCTTCTCTCCTACTATTTTATTCCTGGTCTGTCCATGTCCTGGGTTGTGGGATACTTTAGCTGTTTCAAGAAATTCTATTTGATATTAAACAGTGGGCTATATCCTACTTGGTTTAGAGGTGTCCATCAATTATTCTTACAACGGTATGTTGTTGAAAAAGAGATGTTTAAACAAAGTTATCTGTAGTTTGCTGGTTCATGGTGTAACCGTGGTTGTGCTTGTTAGCCTTGAGGTAAACTTCCTTGAAGTCCAACATACCAAGGATATGCACAGTGAGCGGGACACTGCAGTGCTGCTGAGCGAGCTCAGCTGGTGTTATCGTTGGCTCTGAATATTCTGCTTTCACCTAGTAGGTTTTCATAGTGCACCTGGAATGTGGACCCTGGAACTGCCTCTTGTGGCTTGGGAAGAAAAAGTGAGTGGCTTGCCTCTGTGTGTAGCTGTCTGGAAAGCACGCAGAGCGGAATTACAGTGCAGATAACCATGTCAATCATTTCTCTAAATAGTGGCGCTCGGAGGACTCTGCTCCCCCTGCGGAGGAGCTGGGAACTTTTCACTATGAGGCGGCTGTCTTGCAAGTCAGATTTCCCCATGGATATTTTTTATTCCCAACTGCTATCAGTGACCCATTTTTTATTCTTTTTCAATTCCATATTTTTGTCTGTAGAAGTTTGCCACCAGTGTGCTAGGTAGTTGATAATACTTTGACAATCGTTACAGCAGTGTTTATTCATCTAAATCATACCCTGCTGGTATGGGCTATTGTATCAGCATGGTATGCTATTTCATTTATACTACCTATTACATTTGGTCCCAACTGCCTCTTGAAGAAAATACTTCAAGGAGCTTTTTTTCAAGACCCCGAGCGCTTCAGAGCTGCAGAAGCAAGCAACCCGGTCCAGCTCCTACTCTATAGTGAAGAGATCAAAACTGACATCCCAAATAGATAACATAATGCCGTGCTAGTTTGGTGAGGCACAATAATGACTTATGATCATAGGCATTATTATTTCTAAGAGGCTTCCTTGCTGAGAGCCCTGTGTGTAAACTTTGTAACTATGCCCCACGTGTATTTCTTTGCTTATGCTAAGGAATAGCAGGAACATATTGCTCACTTTAGCAGCTGTATGTGTCAGTGCATGCTCGAAAATAGATTCTTCTCAAGGATACACAGAACCATAAACCGACTGTTCTCTATGATACTGTTTATAAAGCTCCTGTTTGCATACTTAGTTGTTTTGCTTGGTGACAACTGCCTGTTTTTCCTGTGTTGCTGAGTTAACTTAGGCTTTGCTCCCAGAAAGTACTTGTCATTCTGCGAGCGGGTATGGGGTGTGAGGCGAGCAGCCAGTCCGCTGCCCGTAGCTGAGCCCCACTGCGTGCTTATCAGAGTGTCTTATGTTCTTCCAAATCTCAGTAACGGATCCTTCCAATTTAGGTATCACATCAGCTTCTTTTTCCTTTTGATTATCACAGCAAGAAGGGATTGCAAATGCGATATTGAAACAGAAGACAGAACAATGATTATTCTGGAGTTTTTTGAGATATTGTGATTTTAACTTCTGGCACGATTTTTGAGTGCTTGAAACTGGGGAAGTAGTAAAGCTGAAGCTCCTCTCCCAAACAAAAAAAAGGCACCCAGGATAGAGAGAGCAATTACGCTCTGTCATTTCTAGTCATGTTTGCTCAAATAAACTAGCTGAACGCCCTTGAATACCCCTCTGTATGTTCATTGCGGGGCAGACTAACAGTTCTTAGATCACTTAAGCAGGTAATTCCAGCCAACTCTAAGGCAGATTTAAAGCAGAAAACATTGCAGAGGTTTTTTCAATCACATTGTCAAGTAGAGATATAGTCATATCGCTCCAACTTGAAAAGTTTCTTCTAAAAAGCATTACCAATTAATTTCTGATTTGCCAAGTTTAATTGACCAATTAAACAGTTTAAGATTTTCTTCCTGCTTGGCCCTGAAAGAGTAAACAATATTGGTTTTTTTGAGTTGTCTTGCACTTTGCATTGTCTCTTGGGCTCTTCACTTCTCCATACCAATTCTTTTATGTTAGGTTATTGACTTTTTCTTCTCTCTATGCAGTCTCAGTAGCCATGGCATCCAAATGCTTTAGCTGTGCTTTGGGTTCTGATGTATTGAGAAAAACATTTGTTGCACATTTTGCTGAATAAACTGAGCATAAACTTCAAAGGGGATCTTGGTATGATGAAATAGCTAATTACAACTTACTTTGTATTTGACCTTCTGCATCTTTGCTTCACATTATAACATGGTAATTAAAATTGATCCTTATAGGGGGGGATTTTTTTTTGGTGAAAATTAGTTCTCATTTTCATTAAATACAGGATTGGCTGTGCCAGGTCAGGTAAGACTAATGATGTTTTCCATTCTCTTGTAATTGGCATGCAAATGATAGTGAATGGTTTGCAACTTTATCAGAAGTTGTCGATTCCTCTGTGCACCAACTCTGTAATTGCAATATGAACTTGCATATTGCCTGGAGTACTTTGTGCAATGGCATAAGGAGAATATGTTTATAACATCCATAGGTCCTTCCTTGCAAGGAACTGACGCTCGATTAGAGAGGTCAGACTGGCCAGGTAGCGCAGGTAGAAGGAAAACTAACAAGGTTTGTAGTTAAAAGCTATGAAGATAATTCAGACAGGCTTCCTCTCTTCCTCCTTAAATCATAAGGCTGAATTTCTATTAATGTGACAGTCTTTGCCCAGGGTTACAGAAGAGCTAAACTTGCTCTCCTGCATGATTACATGTGCGTCTCAGATGAGCATGGTTTAGTGGCTTATTAACCCCCAACCCAACGTGAAAATACTTTTTTCAAATCCTGTTTAAACTCTTAAGCTTCCATTCCTCTCCCACACACCTATCTCTTCAGCTTTCCTACACACTCACCTACCTACCCACAGAATTACTTTAATTAAATGTTACTCATCTGTGGGCTTGCTTACCACTTCTCCTTGCTTAATCCATTCCCGTTCTAGGGTCAGCATGAAAGTGACTTGATTCAAACATTTAACTTTGCTATCCGTCAATATTAGAAAGACCGTAGCAAGGCATGTCGATCTGTCTTGGTTCAACCTGCAAGCAGTCAAATCCATGTGTAAGTTTGAAGCTGCCTTATGGTCTACCAGTGATGGGACAGGGTGAAATACACATGACAGGCAGAAGTGTGCCAAAGACAGTTTTCTTGCTAGCTAGATACTCATTCAGGAAACGGTCAGAAGTTCTTCCCTTCAGACTTCACCAAAAATGGAATTAGACTGAGATAATAGTTTAGCACCCATGCAGTGCTGTGTTTGGTCTTTCTGTGATATGCAGAAAGATTTGGGTGGTCATTTTAAATTGCACAGATCTAGACATTAAATGGCCAATAATTTATTAATTGCAGAAGTAGGTAAAAATTCCAGATGGAGGGATAAGTGAGTAACCTGGGGGGTTTTTTTTGGTCTTGAATTAATCCCACGTATATATGGCAATTTCTTTACAAAAGTGTGGCATGGAAATAGTAATCTACATGTCAAGATTCTTGCTGCAATTTGAGGAAGACCAGAATAGTGGTGGGTTTTTTTCTGTCCTGGTTCTACTGGAAGATAAGAATGCAGCTAGGAGGTCCATTCAGGCCATTAGGCTATAGGAGACGGACTTTGATTATGAAAGCATGCATGCCTCTGTACTGTAAACTGCAGGTAGCTTCTCTTTAAAATTACTAATAGCAACATAAGATAACTGCCTTAGTGAATCTGAACTTCTTAGTATATAATTTTCAGATTTTAATATGAGCATCGCTGTTTCAAGAAAACTATTTCTTACTATTCTTATTACTATGCTTTTCTGACTGCTATTAAAAAATTGCTTTAAAATATATTTATAGCATCGATAAATTAGAATAATAATACATGCACAGATCAGTATCTTCATTTTAAAAATTCAGGTACTCTCAAAAATAAATTTAATCTTGCTGTCATAGGTTTTGTTCCCAGTTAAGACGCTTTATACTTTGCATTTGCATCTTGTAGCTAGACACTATTTAAAATCAGGTACACATTTGATAATCTATTTATTAAGATATGCATTTACAGTAGATTGCCTCTACCAAAACATTACCTGCAGTTCTCCCACAGCAAAAGCAACCCCCTGTTCTGCTCTCTTTTTTGTGTGAAACCTACTTCGTTGCTCTGTGTAAAACTGAGGTTCTTTCATGTTGATACGTGAGCCGTTGTTAATTTCAAAAAAGATAGTGACAACTGATTAAAGTATAACTTCATCTCATTGGAGGTTTTTTTGAGATGAGTAGTGGCCATGTGCTTTGTGCTTTTTACTTCTGTGATTATAAAGGTGAACATTTAATTACTTACTTGGCACTGCAGGGACAGAGAGTAAATATTTCCTAACATACTGAGAAGGCTTTATATATGTATATAAAATAATTGCTAATTTTAAAAAAAATTGCATAAATACAAAAGGTGCCTCTTCTTTTTCTTGCTTCTTGTGTGCTTTTAATCTTTGTGTGCATTTTAGTTGTTTTGTCTTCCTTTTCATCTTTACAACACTTTATTCTCTTTTTACACTCTTCCTCTGATTTTCCTTTTATGTTATTTTTCAGTACACCTGCTTTGTTTCTACTTCCTGTTTCTTCCAAGTTTTTGCTCATTCCAAGATTATCTAGCAGTTACGTTTCATACCGTGCACCACCCCCCCCCCCCAACACCTATCCCCCCCAAAGCCAGCTGCCATTGATTTTAATGTGGCATGCAGAAAAATATGTAGTCTTCTGAAGGGAATATATAGGTGATGTGAAGAACATACAGGAATTCTCTGGTATTTCTTTATCTAGACTGTTGCATCTTGCTGGTTCTAGATGTTTTTTCAGATGGTATCCCATGCAGTCATGTTGTGGTATCAGCATAACAGGCTGCCTTTTTTGATTTAGAAAAGCCTCTCCAGGGCTTTCTAAGAGAGACCTCTCAGGTCATCTACTACTCCTGCTTAAAGGGCTTTCTGCATATCCTCTTCCAGCGGAGACCTCTCTAAATATCACCCACTAAAACAGTTGCCATTGATCTTCTCTTCCCTTTCTGGGAACTGCCTCTGAACCACAGTCAGAGTCACCCCAGTATACAAATTCTGAGATGTCCATTTAAAATCCATCTCGGAATGGCAGGAGAATGTGTAAATAGTCTTCAGGTCCTTCACAGCTGCAGCAACCAGTTCTGTAAAAAGGCTTGTGAGAAGGAGGGGATCATGGAGTGCCCATGTGGCAGCTTCTCATCAGCCTCTGCCATGAGGTCTAATAACACCTCCAGGTGCGGCAGGCAAAGAACATGAAACTCTCTATCGATGGAAGAGAGAACTTCAAAGACTCTTTGCCATTGAGAACATCTCGATCTTTATATATTGACAGATTGTAATAACACAGGCACTGCCTCCCAGCTTCCTTATGCCTTTAAAAGTGAGAATGGAGGGTTTCTCTTGCTGTGCTTTTTCTTTGGACTGTAATTAAAATACTTTTCTTTTATTCTCTGATTTATAAAAGAAAAAAAAAGCAGCAGAATGCCTTCTGATTCAATCAAAAAAGAGGAAAGCGTGATTATAATTGTCAAGTCTTTTCTGTGCCTGTGGTTTTTTGTTGCTGTTATAAAAAGTGCGTCAAAAGATGTCAACTATTTAATGTAATAAGAATTCACATAAGTTCCAGCTGTTCCAGAATAGTATCTAAATATTTGATTTGAAAACAATATGTGTACCAACACTGCAACATAGTGGAGGCATGATCACCCAGCTACCCAGAAAGATCTAAGTCTGTCTCTGCTAATTAGTGTTTGCGGATGAAGCTTCTGTAGTGGTAGCTGCAGTTAATAAAAGATCTTGTGGGTTATAAGCACATAATGTGAGAGATAAGAGATGTCTACAAAACTGAATGGAAACTATGTAAATTTACTATTTTTGAGCTTATAATAATGCTAGGACACCTAATTTTGCTTTTCATAATGACATGATATATTCTGTAATTTGTTCATATTACAGAAAATGTCATCTTATTGCTGCCATTACCTAAAGAGATTTATTGCCAAAAATATAGTTATAATGTCAATTTACTTAAAGTATTTGAAATTATTAATCTTAACATGAAATTATATTAAAAAAGAAATTCTGTGGGTTTTGACTTATGCAAGGAAAAATTAATAGTTTAGGCCAGAGAAATTTGCTTTTAACTTGTGCATTTACTTGCTAACGTAGCAATTCTGTTGCCTGTTTTCTTGGACTCTATTCTTTTGTGTTTAGGGGTATGGCGATACTTGGCTTGTGCTAAGAAATATGTTTTTTCTCGCGGACACATTCTCCCCTTCATTTCCTTTCTTACATAGTTTTCAAGTACAGTGTTATCAAATTTAATGAAACAGATGTCAAGTTTCACCTCTGAACACTTTTATTTCCTTGTTCTCATACATAAGCTCTTCCTTTTTTTTTTCTTTAGAGAAAAACTGGCAAGGACAGGTGGCAAACTCTCCTAACCTGGCGCAGCAGAAATAGTGGAGCTTTGTTGTTTATATGTGAATGTCACTTTTTAATACAGAATGTATTCTGGTTTTGGCAGTGTGTTTGGGAAAAAATATTGGATGATGTTACAAAGTAAAAGATATAAAAGAGAAATAAACATCCAATTAAAAGGTAGGGTTTGAGCAAACTGAAAAAAATTTCTCTTATAGTAATCCCTTAAAGTGATGAGCTTAAAATACAGTACAATGAGCGTTTTTTTAAGGAAGCTTGCTTAGATTTCTGGGTTTTCTAAATTTCTTTCTGATTTACAAAATCAAAAAGTTAAAAGTTGGAGGAGTAAACATGTTTGTAAGGTAGACGTTGAACCTTTTCTAACACATGAGCATTGCTTGATACTCATGAGTGAGCGATACTATATCCCAGTCAAATTGCACCATGGTACACAGTACTTTAGTGACAAAATAGGGTTTTGACCTCAGAGATAAGTCTTGCAAGCACTTGTAACTGAAAGGCTTGTGTACTGGTGTTCATAATAATCAAACAGAACTGCTAACGAGGTTATTAGATTCAGGGATAGACACCTGCATAGTGGGGTCCTGCATTTATGCAGAGCTGCTGGGTAGCTGTGCTTGAATACACTTGCGTTATAAGATTTTGGCTTTAATGCAGGCATTTGGGTGACATTTTGAGTTGCACACGTTAACTGAGACATCAAGCTTGTGCTGAAATGTCAGTACCTGCTGGTATGCACAAAAATATCCAATAGTGGCTACTGTTCAGGCTTTTTAAAATTCTGTTTTGAAGGTAATCTTTAGCATATACTTGTAGCTATAAAGCTTTGGGACACTGCAGGCTCCACTCATTGTAGAACTGCTGAAGTTAACATCCAGACTGGCAGTATATGTACTTGTGAAATGGCTCATGCATGCAATAAAAGCACTTTCACAGCAGCATAAAGTGTTGCTATTGGCTTCTTCCTGTCTCCGGCAAGCATTTCCAATTTTAGAATTTTCTTCCTCTCGTTTTTGAGCTAGGCTCCCTCTTTTCTTTTTTTCCCCACTGAGTTGAAAGTGTTGCAGATCCGTTCGCTTTTATCTCTCTGCTCTTTCTCGAGGAGAAACTTGCAGCCATTTCCCGTGTTACTGCTCTTTTTGCATGTACAGCAAAGTCAACTTTGCAAAGATTGTAAGGTGCTTTATAGACAAAACATGTTCAATCAAAGGTACTAGTGTCTGAATGGCTGATTCTGTTCTGCGCTTTCTAATGGAAAGAGCCAAGGTTTTTCTCTTTTTATTATTATTGTTACAGCAAAAGATACTTCTGTTTTCAACACAAGTGTGTGGGGGGTGTTTGTTTTGGGTTTTTTTTTCAAGTACGTACTTTCAGGAGAGCAAATTTACTGTATCCCATGTGTCGACCTTAGCCCACCTTGTCTGATGTGTCTGCCTGGAACTTTTATCCAGGTGCAATTTGAGGACTTGGCATGTTTGCCTTTGGTTTTTCAAAGTTAAGATTCCCAAATAAACTGTTGCATGCCTAGAAATGTAGCATACATTGTGTACCAGATCACATAGATGATGTTAATTATCCTAACTATGCATGTGTTGCAAGTCTTGTCTATAGTAAAAATAGAGTAAAAAGTTGTTTTGTGTGTCTCATTTCTGAGTGAGAAATGTGGCAGCTCTACTGGTCGAGTATGCCCTGGCCAACCACTATATAAAATTGCTTTCTACTGTCGTCAGCTGTTTAGTATCTCTGTGGGCAATCTTTTCAGGTAGTCTCAGTGTCTCCAGTTTCCTTGACCTAAACACTCATAACATATTGGCCCAAATTTGAGTAGCTTTCTAATTAATTGAATTATTGATTTAGAATATTTCAGATACTGATCATTTAGACCTGCTAAGTTTAGAACCAGCTAGCTAGCATAATTTAGGACCCTGGTATTTTTTATTTTGATTGAATTTACTGTGTTGTAGGCTTTTAAGCCTTTTGCCTTCAGTGGGAAGGAAAGAGGGACTCGTATTACTGAATTTTTCAAGTTTTGTATTGTCATCTATCTGCCTGTCTATCTACCTATCTGTTTTCTTCCATGAAGAATGGTACTTTGTCTTTATTACAAGTAAAAGGAGACTTTTTGATTCAGCATAGTTATTCATTATTACTTAAAACATTCACAGGAAGGTTACTGTATGTATAGCATAGTCATTCCACAGGTATGAGAGTAATCACTCGTGTTTAGACTAGACCTGAATCTGTTTTACAATTTACGGTTTCACGAGTATTGCAAGCATGCTCCATCTCTTCTGGAAAGCTGTGCCCTCGGGTGTGCGTGGTCTTGCTGCTGGGACTGAAAAGAGGGCAAGGAGCCTGAGTGGTGGTGTGTTTGTCAAAGTTTGTTGCCCCTGCAACAGACTGTGCATTTACTGCAAGGAATTGTTCTTGATCATACTTTTCAGGTGAATAAATGGGAATTAACTAGGAAATCCCTGAGATTTAATTGAAAGTACTAATCCTTTGGGGATGCTTTGTAACACCTTGCCCGACTGATCCAATGCAGGAATCAAATGCGGTATTTGCTCAGCAGTCTTCAGTAAGAGTAGATTCATCACACCAAATGTTAGTTACGTTATTTACAGGTGGGCTCTTTGATAAATTGAATAGTGCCCAGGTGATAAATTTGTTGCTCTCACATTTGCTGAAATGACCACCTTTTGATAAGGTTTGTGAAAATAATATTCTAGTGCATCTTCAGGCCAGTTTTATCACAAAGAGAAAGGGCTTGAGTGCTATGAAGGCTTAAAGAGTTTTTTTTCCTTTGTTTGCTTCAATCGTATCTCCATAGTCATGAACTCACTGTCCACTCTCCTGTATAGTAAAGGCTGAGTGGGAAATACACAAAATATTGGAGGCTGACGTTAATGCTGCTGGAGTATAACATGGGGGTTGAGTGTTGCACTGTACAAGCTTGTTGGTGCTGATGAATTACCTTGTCACAGAGATGTAACCAACGTTATGAAGTCTTACTGTGTTTTTTTCCCCTCATAGAGATGTCACAGTGACTGAAGGAGGATGTATGGCATGCTGTGTTACTGCCTTAGGACCAGAGCGTGTTGTCTGCTTTGGTGCAGCTGAGGGACTAAGGGGGTTCTATCGCTAGCAGCTTGTCGGGGCACAAGGCAATCTATTGGTGCATTCAGGGCTGCTCTAACCGGATTCTGAATGCGAGGTGACCCTTCTTTGTTTTCTCTAAAATATCTGATGTTTTACCAGGTGATTCTTCCTTACACGAGGGAAGTTGAATTGCATTTCCTACCAGTCTTACAGGATAACACAGAACAATTTGAGAGAGAGTTTACAAGCTTGTGACTTCAAATGATAAACATATTTCTTAATATTCAAGAGTTCTTTAGATTTGGGAGTGGACTATTAAGACTGAGATATTTCTGAATATAATGCTAATTCTGAATAATAAATCATGCTTTAATCTAGCGTGATTATTTCTTTCTCGTTGAGTTTAGAGGATGATCCCCTCTAAGCATCTCATGAAAAGATTGATTTCATCCTTGTGACCATTTTGTGAGATTTTACTGAATTACAATTATTGTTTTTTCCACTTTCACAGAGGAGGAGCTAGAGTACAAGTAGTTTAAATAACCCGCCAGAGGCAAATCTGTGACAAAATAGATTGCAGAAACTGTCTGTCCTAAGCCCAAGTGTCTAGCCCAAGAAATAGTCTTTTTCCCATAACAAGAGAATGCTATTGCTGAATTTCATTTTGAACTGGTGTGTGCTTTTGGAGCACTGAGCATTGACTAGATCACAGTCTAAGCTTGGTATGTGTGAATGCTGTGTTTCAGGTGTATGAATAAGCAAAAAATTTGGTAAGATACTCTGTTACTTAGATAATGTGTATCTTTTTTAAAAAAAGGCAAAACTCCGCACTCTGGTTTAATTTTCAGACGTACCATGCAGACCACGTGAAGTTGACATCTCGTTGTCCATTGTGTGATGCTACACACAATGACAAGATGCATCTGCTCTTTTGCCTTGGCATAGTTTCCAGCTCTCTTCCACAGAGAAATAGTGTTGAGGAGTCAAAGATGGGGCATGAAATGACATGAGGAATGTGACTGCTGCCAGGATCATAGCAAAGGTCAGGTGACAAGAGTCTAAAACTCCCTGTAGTATGCTAAATATGAAAGCATTCTGCTGAGTTATTTAGCTTTACAAGTACAGGGAACTGTGGCTGTCAAGAGAGAGGGAGACTGAAAACTGGCCTTTGACTTACTGGGTGGTTGAGTTTAAAACCTACACTGTAAAGTCTTGAGAAAGCTGCAAGAAGGGTGGCAGGAGATCACAATATGGACAAGGACCGTGACCGGGAGGGGTGTCGACTGGCAGCATCTTGTCGGAGGAGGGCACTATAGAGAGCAAAGCACCTCAGCAACTCCTTCATCTGTTCCATCTGTAACAACGTTGTCTATATTTGGAGGTTTTTTCTGCAGTAAATGCAGCAGGCAAGGCCAATAGCAATCTGTATCTCAGCATGATTGCCAGCAAGCAGAAAGCCCTCAGAGATTGAGACTGAGTTCTTGTGCTTTCAACCATTGTCCCTGCCTAAGTGTACGGAAGATGGAAGCAGAGCAGCAGGCACCTGTTTTCCCTTTTTCCCTTCCTGTGACATTTTTCCTTATGGTCTCCCTTTCCCTTTCCCTTTCCCTTTCCCTTTCCCTTTCCCTTTCCCTTTCCCTTTCCCTTTCCCTTTCCCTTTCCCTTTCCCTTTCCCTTTCCCTTTCCCTTTCCCTTTCCCTTTCCCTTTCCCTTTCCCTTTCCCTTTCCCTTTCCCTTTCCCTTTCCCTTTCTTCTTCTTTTTTTCCTTTTGCCATCACTCAGGTGCCTGTGGATAGGAGGATAATGCCTTACCCTGCCACATGCCCCCAGTAGAGAGCAAAGAAACGACAGGTTTAGACAGGCATTGTTTCTCTTGGAGATATGCTCAGCTTATGCAGTCGTGTTTCTTAGCCATAAATTCTAGGAGCATGTTTTTGTAAGCTTACAATTTTGCCTTGCTCGTGGTAGGTTTCAATACCTCACATTTCATACTGATTTGCCAGGAAAAATATTTGCAAGAACCACTTTATTTGTGCAATATTTGTACAAGACATTAATCAACTGCTGGTTTTTTGTCAGATGTGGCTGTGCATATGGTATGGGGACATTTCATACAGCATACGTACTGCCCGAGTTGCTATATTTTGTGGTTTGTTTGCATTTTGTTTTATTGTTAAATACAGAGCATGATATGTAGTTGGAGAATCTATGACTTCAGTAATTGCGATGATTCTTGTACCTGGAGTACTTCTGTGTGTTGTTTTGCTGCGATACACTGTTGAATATTGCAGAAAGCATAACAAATATGTTTGCTGTTTCTAAAAAAATCTTACTTTATTTTAGGATAAAATTTGCATGAGAAGGTTTTGTTCACATTGGCATGAGACCGTATTTGAGGCATTTGGCAATTTTGTGTCTAGCCATTTTCATGGATAGTGGAAAAATAGTTTAACTTTGCGTTAATGTTTTTGTTAAAATTATGGACCGTATACCTAAGTGATTTTAAATTCAGGCAAAAAGAAATTATAAATGTTCCCAAGCAATGATAGCTAAAATACAGTGCTGTATATGAGCTTTCAGTTTGATAAATACTTACTTATGAGGTCATAAATACTTGAGGTACAAAAGGTTAATGTAGTGTGAAAGGCTGTAAAACACAGCGAGCAACCTGCTAGATCATAATGATGCATTAGTACCTTTCAGTATAAATGCTAGTGGTTATAAAATCTTTGGGTTGAATTTATTCTGTAATACAAGAATGTAAAGCCAGAGTATCTTCACTGTGTAGTTGTACTTATCTTTTTATATTTATTTCTCTTCATAAAGAAAAAAAAAAGCTCTCATCTGCTCATAAGTGCCCACTGAAACTGATAAAAAACTCTTTTTGACTAATATAATTTCTGAAGAGCATATGTCAGGTGTTGTCTGTGTACTTGAGGTAATAAAAATAGTAATACTCAGTGATTTTTTGCCTTCTGTGTATTAATAAGTTTCCATCAGATAAAGTAAGCAATAATGCATAAAGGAAACAAAAGTGGTATAAATTCTGTAAAGCAGTAATGCAATTTTCCTTTGAGGAGAAAGAAATACAGTGCTAAATTCACAAAGTGAGCATTTACTGAATGATAAAATTGACTTTATCATAATAAACTATAGTACTTCTCAGTCTTAGAAGTCTTCTGCAGTTTATAGTTGTCTCCAATATGCTGATGCAGCTAATATTTCTCATTTAATATCTACCTCTGTGAAGTGTTAATTTTCATGCTTTGGTGATCATTGCTTTTTACTGAAGGAAATTACTTCCTCTTATTCCTGTATCAGAGGTTATGACAGATTAGGATAATTTTACTGTAATTAATCTTTTGAGCCAGTTCCACTCTTTTCAATGAGGTGCCATGTCTTGGCCAAGCTAAATTGAAGCAGTTAATAAAATCTGGAATCAAATATGAAGAACTTTTATGTGCAGACTGTTGATACTTGCTTTCAGCCTCCTCTGTGCTCTGGTTACAAAAGAAGTATTTTACTTTCAATTTATTCTCTCAATGAATTACACCTGTATCTGGAGGATATTAAATAGTTTTGGGGAATTAAACAAGAAAAATGTCTATGTGAAAATATTTGATATAGATACATCTATCTTTTTTATTATTAAGTGTTGAAAATCAACACATACTGTTCTTATTAAGATACAATTTGAAAGCTGATAGTGCCTGGATTGTGTAAATATATCTTTAGTAAATCTCTGTAGATTATTATTTTTAGTTTAAACTGTATTTAAATTTTCAAAGCACACTGCGGGCAGTTTCTGCTCTGACAGAATTAGCAGGGAATACCTGTGAGAGAACAGAAAGCAAAAGACTCATCTTGTAAAAGCCTCCATAACGTCTCTGAAAAGAATGTATTTCTTAAATTTGGAGATGGTTTATTTTATTTTGGGACAATTGGTCAAGCTAGAAATCCAAATAACAAAATCCCGGTAGGCCGGTGTATCAAGTTAGGGATACATGACTCATATTGTCAAGTGCCGCTTCGTATTACAAAATACAGGATTTTTATGATAATACAAAAAAGTATTATATATTATCGACTCATACTTGTATATTAGGTTATGAGGCTTTCTGTATCATACTTCTGGGCAGAAAGTTTGTTTATTTTGTTTGTTAGGGTTTTGGGGTTTTTTTTATTGCTGTAATATTCTCAGTGTCGGCATTACATTAAAGCAGCCACAGCTGTTCAGTCATTCTGATTGACTAGCTGTATATTTCTTTCTTTTTTTTTTTTAATTAAATATCTTCCTCATGCTACAGTAATCCTGGATATTCTTAATAGAATTGCATGGGGGAACTTAATTAACCTTTTCTTGTTCCTTTTTTATTTCAAGGAAATTTGAAAAAAATCAATGGCATGGTTTCTAATTTAATGCATGCACTCAACAACGTCTATTAGAGCCTCTTCTCATGAGTAAGTCAGGTGAGACAGAACTGCTCATCTTTAGCTCACTATTCATTTTCTTTCAGCTGAAATGTTCACCTGACATTCTAATTGGGGAAGAGTAAAAGCCCTGAGTATATGTGTTAATAAATATATATTCTTCATGAATTTATATAATCTCATAACTGCAGTCATTAAAACATATTGGATGGTTATGCAAATAACTGATGGAATTTCAGATTGTACCTCAAACTGTGAGTCTCATTTTTTGCCCTGCTTTTCTTTCTTTCATTTTGTAAATAATAATTGAAAATGCTTGTGATACTTTTTCTCTAGCTATTGAGTGGTCAAGAGATGCACAGTGTTCTTTACTAAGATGGAAATGAGCAGACAATAAAGGTTATAATTTACAATTTTAATTGTAAATCCATTTCCAGAAATCCAGCAAAGAGCAGTTTTGACAGTATTTCCTTTAGAAGCAGAGGAAGTGGAAAGTGTTACAAAAGTAGATGATACTAAATGTAAATGCAGTTCATGCCATATTTCTGTAAGCTATTCTTTTATCTTTCTTTGGATGAAATCAGTTTAAGTATTCTCTGTTTTATTCCTAAATGAGTTTTACTCCCAATAGCTGATAATTATTGCTGTAATGTCCTCTCATATTAGTGTCTAAGTTCTGCTCACAAAAAGAAAATTCTTAGCTGATGCTGAATAATGTCTGTCTTTATAGATTAAAAAAAACCCTGTGATTTCCTCACATTCTCAAAGTACGGTATATACAGTGTAGGCTTGGTTGTCAAATTGAATGACCAAACCCTTTTTTCCTTAAAAAGTGGCAAGTGCAGTCAGAGTGCAACGTAGAATGAAAATTCTATACCTAGAAGAGAGCAAAAAAGAGCCATGAAATGGTTTCTTTTGAATGTGTTGGATTACAAAATGTTTTCTATAGCAGCATTGAAGTGAAATGCAGTTGGATGTCCCTAAATTGCTGAAGAAACTAAGAATCTATTTGGCTGAGATTTTACATGAATTAGGGAGACAAGCTTAGGTTGAGAAGTAGGTTTCAAAAAAGTAACTGAAAAATATTTTCTTTTTTTTTTTTCCCCTTTTTCCAGTTTCAGTCCACTAACGTAAATGGATGATTTATAAGGATTGGTGGGGCTTTCTTCTGCAGTTGAGGTTTGAAATACAATGGAAAACATGGAAAAATAATTCCTTAAGTTTCATGGAAGACTGTCTTTGGGATATCAAAAACTGGCATTATTCCCACAGAGGGTGGTGGCTGATAGCTGACTGTGTGATGGACATCTGGCAATAGTATACTTTTGTGAGTTTTCCTTAGGTTATGTTCCTTTTTCCTTTCATTTGGCAGGAAATAATAAAGCCAACTTCATTTGTAGTTCAAGGAATCTGGTGAGCGTTACAGCTTACTGTTACTAGTATGTGAAACGAAGTGTGTATAGAGAGACTTCAGTCATGTTACAGAGGTTCAGGATAAATGGTGGAAAGGACACTGTAATGTAGAAAGGAATAAAACTCCTAAAAATGTACAGACGATGCAGTAATCATGATTTCACAAAAAAAAGATATTTATTTATTTACATAGTTACACTGTATACTATATATGTAAAGAGAACGTGCAAGAGAGGGATATGGGAATCTTAGATATACAAGTGAGATTTAAAGGGAAAATAGTGTAACTATGTAAATCAACGCACAATGAGGAAAGTGATTATGCTGGAGTGCCTTCCTGTAGCGTATCAGTCCTTCCTCTCTGAAGTGCGTCTTGTTTGTTTGGGTTATGGCCATCAGATGCTGGATGTTGTAGAACAGCGATGGGAAAAGATGTACAGTTGTCATTTGCCGGCAGTGTGCTTACATCGTGTTTACTCTACTGCAGTTTCAAGCAGAGGTGTGAAGGCTTGCATTTTTCTGTGTCTAAGAGCTTGTTTCTCCTTTGCACAAAGTCATTGAAAACACGGTTCTCAGTGTGTGTGGGATATTTCGTATACCTCAGAAAGGATCTGGGCACACTTAGTATATCCGTAATATTCCTGCAAGATCATTGAGAAGATTAAGAAGCTGTATAAATTTTGACCACTTTTTAGTATTGTGAGGATTTTCATGAAGCACTAGGCATGACAGTAGAAAAGGAAAAAGGGATGTCCTGGTTTGATTTATTATTTTTTTTTTTTATAAATAATTTTTAAAACTGCAATGCATGCAAGACCCCCAACAGATATAGATGAAGTGTGTTGTGGAAGCGATGTGTTCCAAGACAGTTAAGTACTTCTATGAAATAACATATGTGTGGTGTATATGGTGGAGGAAGGAATGAAAAGCCATGCCTTTACAAATGCATAGATATACGTAGCATAAAACCAAAGAGGAATTAACTGAATAACAACCCCACCTGTGCTTAGAAAAAGATACACAGAATATTGTAAGAGGTAAGCCTGGCATATTTCAGGAAGATCACATTCCCACTTGGGGTAATGGAGAAAACTTTTTTTGAGGGAGGAGCTTTGCTGAATAGTTGCCTTTCTTAGAGGGTTTCTTGCATCTTTTGAAGTAAACATCAGATACTGGATCAGGATAATTTGTGAAGCCTGGTATTTGAAACGATACTTTTTCAGAAGAAATGGTGTGTGCAGAGAATGCAAGATCAGCCCATATAATTGCAGTGAGCAACTCAGAGCTCTTGCTGATATTTTTAGAATTTTTTGTTGTGTGGCTTGTTTCATGTAAGTAACAACTAAACAAATTTTTTTTCTCACTTGTTTAGATGAAAGTTATGTTTGAAAAGTAACTCCAAATCTTATCATTATTGTATTACATTATTAAAACATCAATGATATCAATAGCAAGTATGTTCAGTTAATAAATCAGGTTTTTTGGAGGTGATGTGCCCTAGAGACTACATGTTGTATTCTTTTTCTTCATAGCACCTGCAACAGATTTGTGAACCAAGTCAGGTAAATTTGAGCAGCATTCTCAATGCTGTGAGGCTGGACAGGTGCAAATGAAGAAAAATCAAAAGAAAGTGGATTTACATCATTGAATTGGAGGGCATAAATTTGGTCTGCAGAAACTTTATTGTTGATGGCAGTATTCAAAATAAAAGAATCCACTTAATGCAGTGCTGTTAAATTAAAAACAAAAGCATATTGATTAATGTGGGCAACTATGAGTCAGAAAAGGAGAACCAGTCTGCTATGTAAGAATAAAATGCATTTATGTACATAATTTGCAGAGCGCAGGAGCGCTAATTTCTATCAAGCAGGAAAGTTTTTCCCAGACGAATGAAGATTTTTCCCACTCTGTTTTTAGATCTTCCTTTGCATCTTGTTTTCTTATGTTATTCTGGTGTCAGCCTTTATGAATTCATCCTTGCCAGGGCTGTGAGGGCACTAGTAGGCTTTAGTGGCCTTGCTCAGCCTCCCCTGGGCTTCCCAGCACACTTCCACCCATGGCCCAGCGCCCCCAGCCCCTGCCCCAGCGATGGTGGAGGAGCATGGGTCTGCAGCTCAGTCCCAGCCCTGCCCCGCCGGGACATGGGACCTGCTGAACTGGACTCTGACCTGCTGATGGATGTCCTGTCTGATCTTTGTCCTGCCCCATCACTCCGTACCTGCCTGCTGATAGCTGGGCTGCATCCAAGCCTGATCATCATCACTGGACCTGGTCTTGATTTGCAGACAAATCAAGCAGATTCAATTACAATAGATTGCTCAGGACTGTGTCCTGTTGAATAACTCCAAGGATGGAGCTCCACAAGCTCTCTGGGAAATTTCTTTTAGTGTTAGGTTACTTTCACAGGAATTTTTTTTTCCCAGCATGTAAACAGAATGTGCTGTACTTGAGCTTTTGCTCATTGCGTCTTGTCTTGGTGGGCACCATTAACAAGAGTCTACCTCCTTCATCTGTACTACCTCCCATCAGGTATTTATGCACACTGATAAGACCTCTCTAATTCTTCTCTTTCCCAGGCTGAACAGAACCAGATCTCTGATACTCTCCTTGTTTGTCAGATACTCCAATACCTTGCACATTGCTGACTCATATTCCATTTGTCTTCCAGGACTCCAGTGTCTTTTTCTGCAGTGCTGCTTTTTAGCCAGTCGCTCCTCTGTGCATGGGGTTGTTCCTCCCCAAGTGCAGGACTTTGCACTTCCCTTTGTTGAACTTCATGAGGTTCCTGCTGGCCTATTCCTATAGCCTGTTGAGGTCCCTCTGCATGGCAGCACAACCCTCAGGGGCATCAGTAACTCCACCTAGTTTTGTTTCATCTGCAAACAACATTACTGGACTGAGCCTTATCTCTGAGAATTCAAGAGAAGATGAAAGTCTGTAATAAAGGCTGGGCGAGCATGGTGTAACATCCTGTGCTGATTCCTGAAGGGAACTACAGGTAGCAATACTCTTTGAAACCATTATGGCTAATGGCTTCTCTGTACAGTCCTTAGTTGAAAATAGGTGTATCTTGACTAAGGAATTTCTGGTTGCTATGCTTGAGAATGAACAAGGGAAGAGGTCTGTTGGCAAGCTCGTTGTGAGAATTAGGGAAAGATAGGAAACAGCTTTAAACTCTCAGTGCCAACTCTCCTGATTCAAGGGTTGCTATTAGAGAATGTTTTCTGTGCCCATTTCCCTGAGAACTTTTCCAGGAAAGGAAAATCTGATTTCAAGGGAATCTGAGTTCTGTTTCCACTTCTTCAATAGATGTTTCCTTAAACTTGAGTATCAGTAATCAAAGTTATTGCCCAGTTCTGCAGTAAAAGCTGCATTGGTGAAGCTCTGTAACAAACAGCATTCATGTGATCAGGCAGAATTCACCATAAGATTAGCATTCACAGCTAGTTTTGAACTGGTGATTTAAACCCTTTACAAATTCAATGAACCATCCAGTACTCTTTAGATTTTATTTTTTTCTCTTTTTTTTTAAGGGGGAGATGGAAAGGAAGAAGGGATATTTTCTAAAACTTTAAATTGTCATCCGCATTAATGAAGTGTTGGATGAGCTTGAAGATAAGGATGAAAAAGTCTGCTTCTGGTTTAGGTGAAGCATAATGTTCCATGGCGTGGACTTCTCTGACTTTGGTTGGGCTAGTGGAAAACTTTGGGCACATTCCATTGACAGTGATAGTTCATATAATATTTTATAGAAAGGACAGCATCAGACAAGTGCAGGCACAGACATGCTTTTCCATTCAAAACAGTGAATCTCTTTAGAAATTATGCTTACATTTCGTTGCAACATGCTAAAATATGAGAGTGCCAAACATGACCAGTAAGAAAAATAAATCCAGCTATTTTTTCATGGAATGGTGGTAAACTAAGGTTGAAAAATTACTACCCTGCCTAGGAGCTGAACTGCTGTTCGCTAAGTTGATGTATACCTCAGTATAAAAAGAGCAGTGTGATTTAGAAAGTGTCTTTTTGTGACATGGGGAACCCTCAAATTCTTCTGTGTTTCAGAGGGTTCAAGAATTGACTCCTTGGGCTAAAACATGCAAGTGAGCAAATGGAAAGTCACAGCAGGAATTCAGGAATAGGTGAGGGGTCAAACAATGAAAAACCTTTTATCGTGCTGTCACGTTTTCTTTCTTTTCATGAGCTTGCACTGTAGCAATCAAGCATTCTCTCTCAGCATGAAACTCTGCTCTCACAAGTTCACTCAGCAGTTGGTTGTGTCAACACAACTCTTACAAAAAGGGACTTTACATGCATGACATAAGTCTAGTTCAGGGGGCGAATTCCAGAAACGAGAGTACATTGATTCCAGCTGAGGGTAAACATTGCTTTCTCAACAGCTCTTCATAGCCAAACCTGCAAATGTTCCATCTAAAGACACTTCTTCCCTTTCTTTTACAGAAAGTAATGTCCTTTGAAGCTGCGTAGCACAGTATTTCATTAATGATTTTTCATTTGGACAAATACCGTTAAATGCCACAGTATTTTACAAGGTAGTCACAGACTTTAAAAGATCTTTTTGTCCAGATAAAGCCTGTTGCCAGAATGAAAATTTAATAAGCTTTATTGCAGCTTTGCACCCTTTTATAACGTTGACTTATGAGGGATAATACTTGCAAGAATTTTTAAGCTAATCTGAACGTTTAAGAAAAGAAGATAATTCTATTTTACAGTGATGCTTGTGCGTGAATGAATGACCGCAGGTAAAAAGTACAGTTGCCTTCCTGTGTATTGAGTTAATGTTGTCTTGTGAATAATTTCTTCCTATATTAAGTTACTGAGTTGTATAGGAAAAGTTATTTAGGGAGAATGAGTGGATTTCCAGTAACCAAGTTATTGCCACAACATTTGCATCAGTCAGAAAGTCTTGGTCTCAAGAGTGTTGTGTCCTGATTTATTGCCAATATGTGATTGCTTTTCAAAGTGTAACTTAGAAGAATATGTTTTAGAAATATCATAGCTATTAGGCATATTTACCTGTAAGCTTTACAAAACATTTCTATATTTCTTCATCTGTTTTACCTTTCTTCACTTAAACTTTGTTACTTACTCGTACATATTTTTAGATAGCAGATCTGCATTTTTTGATATTTAGGCCATATGATATCTATTCCCCATTAATGCTTTCAGAGGAAGCATTTCAACTCCTGTTTTATATATTTTATCTATTTAACTCAGAAGTCCTCCTCTGTGGTCAGGGTACGTGGTGTTTTCCATACTGGCTTGAGGTGACCTAAGGCTGTGCTGCCACAGAAAGCTGGTGGACAGGCCTATTCCTTTCTCTTACCCGACATTTATGTCCCTTTCTTCAGTTGTGAATTGGATCAGCTCACAGACTCATTTTATGAAGTGTAAATTTCCAGTTGGATTGGTGGGTCTGAACCAGCATTAATCTATACAAGCGCTGGAGTAAACACAAGCTGGGGAGGAAGGAACCCGAGTCCCAAGGCGGCACGAAAGGCAGGACGTTGTGCCAGGTGTGGTGCTGAGGCTTTAGCTGATTGTGAAACCCCACCCTCAGCATTAGTTTTCTTTTTAGGCATATGAGAGGAAAAAAGCTCCACTGTGAGAGAAATAAGAGATGAATTTAGGATGTAAATGTGTTGAGTAATTTGTGGGCAAAAATGACATGAAAATAATTTTTTAGTGCTGAGGATACTGATAGCTTTTTGTTCTTGTAATATTTTGATGGATTTATCAAACAAGCTTGTGCAGTGTGAAGCTAGAGCTCCCATTCACGTGATAAAAAACTTTTAATCGACTCTAATCAAGATTTATATATTTATTTTCATGGTATTTTTTTGATACGTTTTCATTTGTTGCCTGTCTTGATTTTATGTGAGTCTTTCAGGTATTGAATCAGTTATTTTTAAACACTTCATTCCTACTATTAAAGTCCTTTGAAAGAGCAACAAGAATTACAACAGAAATAATAGTCTTCTGACTAACAGATGAAAAAGGAATAACAAAAGTAGTTGAATATTTCTTTGAATATGTATCACTGCTTAAGATAATTTCATTTGGATCAAATTAATACTTTTGTCCTTTGACCAGTAAAATGTTTCCTGCTGTATCCGCTTAAAATTTTTTTTTAAGGAAAAACCCAAGGAATTTCTTTTTAAATTATGCTGTGAAAATACCACAATAATTTAGTTTTTGTAAATATAGAATGAACTTCTAAAAATGTGCATAGACTGTATGCGTTTCCTTCTTGGCAGATGGAGCCAGGATGCAGCTGATAAGAGAACAGCTTTGTTAGTTGTTGTTGTTGTGATATTTGTGGATGGGATCAGTAGGTGCTCAGAAATAGTTATTGAATCGATGCAAACAATAAATTATGCATTAAGGCACCCTACTAGAATTTCTTCTTCCATTTCAAGTTATTGATATGCTGATGTCAATTGGATGTCCTTAACTGAACTTGGCAACTGCTTAGTTGTAGTCAAAGCTCTATTAAAACCTATCAGGAATATTCTTTTAAAAATCATATCTGCTCTTTATACCTGCAAATTTTGCCTAAGTTTTGAGACAACACGTTCAGATCCAAAACATTTATGGCTTCTGGTGATTCCACTCCAAACATGATTGATATACTATTCCCTCATATCCTGCTGACTATTTTAGAAGAAAAACGATGATCCAGCAATGGCGACGTAAAGCACTATGTAAGGGCTATATTCCATATTGTTAAGGAAGATAGATTGGGGAAATAATTAATGTAGCCAAGTAATTAATAACTCTTTGGTTGCCCTGCAGTACCAGAAGCTTAAGAAACCTATCTTATTGCTCCTATCTGTCCCCAAAATTAATGATCTCTTATTTAGGCTGCTAGCTTTCTATGCATAAGCTATCACAATAATAGCAGTACTTTCTTGTAGCCTGTGGTATCAGCATCCAGAATGCATCCATCTAGAAATGAAAGAAATAATCAGTACTGCTTTAAAGTCCTCAACCTGGAACGATATGCAGTACGCTGAAGCCCCAGAGCATGTTCAATAGCAGGAACCATAGAAACTGCTGAAGCAAAGCACAAAATTATTCAGGTTCTTTTTCATTTGCCTGAAAATTGGATTAAGGGATTCTACTGGGGTATGCTTGTGTGTTGCAGTATATCTAAAACAAATGTCCCAGTCAGAGTCAACCAACCTTATGTTGTCTTCCTGGTAGTAAATTGTATTCATCCAATTGATCAAGGACCTCTAACATAAAATATTCCAAAGAAGAAGTGGTTGTCTCTTCTCCCTTAAGAAAGGTGCGCTGACACCCTGCCTCCTGACACCCTGCCCCTTGACTGACACAGGCAGTGCAGGCAGGCTGCTGGCACCCTGCCCCTGGCCAACGGCAGCAGTGCAGGCAGCATGCTGCCCACGTTATCCATGCAAGGTACCATTCTCTCAAATCACACTGCTGCTGCTGCTGGTGTCGAGGGCTGGCACGACTCTCACCCACATTCAAAAGGCATTTAGACCATTGGCTGTTCCTGCCAGGTGACCCGGACCCCAAGTGTCCCTGGCAGCCCACCGGAGCCAGGGCATTGCTTATGGTCCAGTGTTTGCTATCGGTGATTGGGCGAGTTGCTGCATGGGCACGTCATTGATCATCTTTCTTACTGCCTCAGTAAAGCTTTGTTGTCAGGCTCCATTACTGCTCAGACCACATGCACTTATGTTGAATGTAGTATGAGACACGTGAAACTGGAATTGTGTAGGGGCTATTCTGGTCCCCTATGTCTGGGAGAAAAGAAAGGTGAATTTCCTTGTCTGATATGAAAATTATTTAAGGCAAATACAAATTAGACAAATAGAAATTAGATTATTAGAATTTTGGACTAGCACATACAGAAGAGCAGCCGCTTTTTCTTGCCTTTGTTTCTAAATGCCATTCTATGCAAAGGAGTTGCTTTCTTGTAAAGCACTATGTTATAAATAAATGTATTCTGCTCATACAAAACACACTTGCTTGTCTGTCCAGCTTCATCACTTGGGTCACCGAAACGCCATACACTTGGTGTATGTGGGTCACCAAAACGCTTGCAAGCTGAATGTGTGTGTCGCATTTCATCTCAACTTTGAAAGATGTATATTATTAATAAGAATAATGGGCACATGTGAACATCTAACATAGTTTTGCCAGTAGTGAAATGGCAGGGAGGACTGCTCTTATGCACTACTAGCCTGGACAGGAGCTAGTGTGATAGCTCAGTGCTTTAGAGATGAGAGAAGATGGCCTGGCAGAGCAGGGACTTGGCTGCTCCGTGTGTTTCTTTTCAGAACTGTCACAGGGTATGGTGACAAAAGAATTGCTTTGTTTTTTTTTCATTTGGTGCTTTGGGTAGTCAAATGTTTTTGTAGAGGACGTGAAAACAGGAACATGATACCTTTTGTAATCTGGAAAATGGAGTGAAATTAAGGGGTATGGTGAAATTATTTTGTCAAGTGGGTGTAATGTTGGGGTGGAGTTCTGGCCCAGCTGAAATAAAAGGGAATTTTACCACTGAAAAGAAGAGGGTCAGGGTTTCCCCTGCAGGGTTTAAGTCTCAATATCTCTAAAACTAAGCATTCCTAGAGTATGAAATATTCGCAGCTACACTGGAAATTTAGCAATGTTCTCAAATGCAGTCGTGATTATACTGTTACTTTTCTTTGTGCAAAATGGCAAGTCCCACATCTGTGTGCACTTTGCACAAGATCAGCACAAAGAACTGTGCACATTGTCTTCAGAAATGGATTCTTAAGGGGATAAATTGATGTGGCATGAGCTGCGTGCCTTGCAGTATGAGACACTTAAAATGTTTTTATCTTTAGAACTAATTTAAAAAAATAATCTCACCTTGTAATATCCTGAAAGCAATGAGACTTTACTATTGATCTTTACTCATAAGAAAGGGATAACAGAGATGCAGTTGGCAAGAAAAGTCACTGATATTTCTGGTAATGTTTATCACAGTTGTAAAAAAGCAGAGTGATAGAATTTTTTTTCATGTGTATACCTTTGTGTAAACATTTAAGTACAAACAGATGTATCTGCGTAGATAACTCCTTTTCCTCTATGTTGTTATGCTTCTGGGAAGCACAATGCAGGGCTGGGGCTTTTCAGAATATAAATTTATCAAAACCAGTATGATTAATTAATCAGTCAATCTACTTAAGAAAACAGGAAAGATACAAGCCCATCGCATTTGTCAGTACACTCTTCAGAGTGGATTTGGGAAATAGTGTTTTGAAAAAGTCCCAGACTCGGTTTTAAATTATTCTCTTTGCTCACTTTTTAATGGAAAGGTAACTTTTTCAGAATCTAGACCGTTTCTAAATGGAAAATGTGCAGTATTATCTAAGGAAAGTATGAAGTTGATTTACTATGCATGTTTTTTTCAGTTCTTTGTACACATTCAGTATGGTTACATTTTTGCTCAGGATGCATATATCTTTTTTTTCTGCTGAACTTTTCTCGATTGCTTTTTTATCAGGTTTACAAATCAAATCAAACAGGTATATTGCAGAGCTCTCTGATATTATTTTCTGCGCTTATAGCACAATGTATTGAATTATGCTTGCTCATGTACTGCTGCTGCTATTCTCTCCAGATTGAGAGAGAATGACTGTGGGGGCTGTAAATTCACTTGGCTTCCAGCACCACTGGTTAAATCAAGAGCCCTATTCAGGCTAGAGAAGAGACAGAGCAAGTGTTCATTACACAAATCAATTTGGTCAAAAGTACAGCACAGTGGGTACTCAACCATTGCTCACATAATATTGTCAACTTAATCAAATAATGCCTAGAAGACATTCACAAGCTCTTTCTCCCTGAAAAATAACTTGATTGGTGCAGCAGGAAAAAGAAGGTGCTGTTTCGAGCATATTTTTTTTTTTAATTTAATGAGCGCTTTTTTTAAATTTAAAATTCTAAAGAGCTTTACCCTTATGTGTGTATGTATACATGAGAAGCTCAGTGTAGCACTAAATTTTCCACTGAGTATATTTAAAAAAAAAAAAAAAAAATTGCTTTTCTTCTCTGTCTTTTGTTCCTGTAAATATTTCACAAGTTCTTCCTACTAGAATTAGTCTGTTCTTCTTCTAGACTTGGTGTGGGTTTAAAAAATATGCAGCCGGTTTGTATTTGTTTACAGTTTATAGAAGAATGATCAAGACTTGGTAAAGCTTTTTCAAGTAATTCTAATACAATATATTTTCAGTTTGTCCAGGAAGACATAATAGGTTTAGTTCAATTTTAGGCATTCCTACTGTTTATGTTCCATTTACTCTCTAAAAGCAGAGATTGAGGACAGTGTTCTTTTTGTAGTGGCATGCAAACACCTGTTCTCTGACAGCATTTCATTACATTTAAAGCAGGGCTTGAGGGTGAAAGATTTTGTCTACACCACCCTTGTTTTGGAGAAAATGAGAGAGATTAGTCAAAGAAAAAGAATGGAGGGAAACGATAGCACTCGCAATTCCAGTATAAGAAACTTTATGGGACGGAAAGGGATACAGAAGATTAGTATTTGCTGGGAAGGAGAATGGAATTGCTTTTTCTGCCCAAACAGTGTACACAAGGTCCTCTCTGATTTCAGGTTCACTGAACAGTCTGTCTTATTGCACGTGGTGCCTTTGCCACAAGTGCTAAAGATGGGAGATGACGCTCCTGTGTCCAGTCAGGAGTAACCTGAGAAATGGGTTTGTATTAGAGCTGGATGAAGGTTTTAAAGCATTCCCCACCCCCCAAACAATGTATTTCTGGGTGAAATATATTGCAAATTTGGATTAGTGAGGCCTAAAAAAAAAAGGTGGAGGGAAATAATATTTTCGCCAAACAGGAAGTGTTAAAATTTATTTTATCCAGAAGAAAATCCTGTTTAGCAGTTTTCTTCACTCTTACAAATTTTTAAAATTCTTGGAAAAAAGCTAGAAAGTGAAACAAAAAAAGCTATTTGCTGAAATGTTTTAGAAAATGGTTATTTTTAGTTAAATTACTACTTTTGGGGGTAAATTATAGTAGTTTCTTCTGACATCAGGAATTTGTAGTGCACATCGATCCTGTGGCAGCACACTGGATCAGGTGTTCCTTGGTTATGAGATGGAATGATCTAAGACTCTTTATGGGTCACTTGCTCTAAAAGGAGCAGCAGCTCTTAAAGGCCTAAATATTCTCAGCAGGTGCTTCAGGAGAACAGCACAAGCCCCTACCTGCATTTGCATAATCACTCCAAAATAGATTTTATTGAGAGCCATTCATGCCTGGTGCCAGTTGTTAGAAGGAACTTCTACCACTGAGTTTGTAGAAACTTGCAGCGTAACTGGCACTCCTTATTTTTCATCACCTTTAATCTCCTCGCAGTGAAAATGGAAGAATTGGTATTAATGACGGTTGTATAAAAAACTAGGCTGGCCAAAATAAATAGTGTTTTAAATTGATTTTAAGAACTTGACTTCAGTGTGAAGTCTTTTAAGAACTTTATTGAGGTCTTTTAAGAATAGAAGATTTCTGTTTCTATGAGTTAACGAGACAAAAAAAAAAAAAGTATATTTTGGTAAAGATAAAAGGTTTATTTAATGCTTACAAAACATTAAATTTTATTTCAACTTTCCTGATGATGGATTTGCTTAAAAGCTATACCATATATTTATACTGAAAGTATCTTATATGAAATATAAAATAATTTTCTAAAACATCCACTTTGATTTAGATTTACTTACCTATAAGAATGGTTTCAATTTTAAGTTAGTCTAACACCTAAGCCTTCAGTAGCTCACTGAAGTAGAGAGAGTTAATCTCAATTTATTTCTGTGTACGTGAGAATTTGGTCTTCTGTATTCTGTATTTATAACTTTCATTAGAAGTTTCAAGACTATCATACATTAAGATTCTTTAATATTTCATAATTGCAAATATGTGGTGGAATGGGAACCAAAAGCAGTATGTGTGATTTGGCCAGAAAAGGCAAGGAGTGTGACAGCCCTAGATGGTGATGTACTGAAAGAGAGAGAAGAGCAAATCCATAAAAACTAATTCCTGTAAAATATGTATAAATATTGAAGACAGCTGAGACTCAAAGAAAAGTCATATATCAGAAGTAACTTGCATTAGTTTCAGCAACAATGTTTTCTGAATGCAGAATAGTGAAGGATTTTCTTTTCTGTGTCATTTTTTCCTGAGTTTATTTCAAACTGGCAGAGAATTACTTCAGATATTGTAATGAAACATCATATACAAGGGCATCTACTTTTAGTATTAGTTTTCTTAAAATCTTTGTTGTTATCATTTACACCTCCACATGCTTCTGGTAGCTGATTTGATAATTTCAGTGATAAATATTAATATGATTCTATACTTAGGCAACGTTATGAACATATCTATTTCATTTAAATTGCCTTGCTCAAGAAGTCAGTTTCACGAGGTTTATTTCTCTGAGGAGTTAGATTTCCTCAGTTTTTGTGTTAAATAGTTTCTCTTCATTATTTATGAGAGGATAACAATGCAAAACATTTTTATTAAAATGGAGATATGTATGTATTGAATAAAACTGGACAAAGGTCAAGAGAAAAGTGAACTATAAAGAGAACTATCAACGAATAGTAATACATGACACAGGGTCTTAAGATAGAGAGGAATATTTATTCTTTGAAATGGTAAATTAAAATTGACATATGAAGACATATTTCTGCATAGAGATGTAGGCGTGCTTCACATGATTTTCTCTGAATGTTGTCCATACCTAAATTAAATTTCACCAAGATTAAACTTGTTTAGCTCATAGATATCGATTGAGTTAGAAATTATTATGGAAAATTGAGCATCTCAATTCCATGTGAAGTGCCTGCAAAGGCAATCAACAGTCATTAAAGGATTCAAGTTTCAGCAACTTATTTTAACATTTATAACATAAAATGGTGCTGGAAACTTGCAATTGTGTGCAATTGTGTATTAATAAATATCCATAGCAAATATTTTTTACATAAGTAAGATTTTGTAGCAGTGTGTGTCATTTTATAGTCAATAGGATGCCAAAGTTTTCATCCTGTGGTTCCCTCCACGCAACACTCATCAATAATCTGCTGAAATATGTAACTGTTTATTACGTTTTTTAAATTAGAAATACGTTCTCAGTGGAACCAGAAAAAAAGTCATGCAGCAAATCGCTGGAAATGATGTTTTGGTGAAGATGACAAATGACATCTTAAACCTCAGAGCTGCAAACTAACCTGATACAGCGCTGACTGACATGCATAGGAAAAAAGCCAGTCTGTAGGAATTTTCAAAGGTGCCGAGAACCTGCAGTTGCTATTGATTTCTTACAGCACTAAGGGTCTGTATTACCAGTACTTCCAGCTCCCAGTGCATTCATTGCTTTACCTCGCGGTCTACCTGTTTACAAACACAGCTTCTTTTAAAATTATTTGAACTATCGCACCCTGGGTATTTATTTATTTTTAGTAGCTTTAATAGTTTTGAAGAGTGATGTAGGGTTCTAGAAATGTTTAGGAACTTTACAGTCTCATAGAAATTCCATACCTCAGGCTTTGCAAATGGAAGCGGTTTGTTTTGGGGTATTTACTGATGTCCTGTAATAAACATTGTACCAACTGTGTCCACACCTGCTCTGTGCATTGTGGCCATGCTGGATCGTGTTGTGCTCACGTGATGCTGTTGTGACCAATTATGCCACAATAGAAGGGCACAAAGTGCCATAAAAAAGTTCAAAATTGTGTTGAAAATTCACACCTGCAAAAACTATATGCTGTTGAAAATAAAATTGTAAATCTTGATTTGGAAGAGCAGACAAGAAAAGGAATTGTTCCCTTGTAATTTAAGGGGGTGCCCTATACAAGGTCACCACGTAGAAGGAGAGAGACTCTGAAACACCTCTAGATAACTGTTAGAGGGAAAAAGGACTGCTTTGTTCTGAAAATTATCATAGCCATCCAGCTGGTAAGATTCAGTGCATGAGATCTTTAGTAGGTTACCAGAGGTACAGTACTGAAGTCATGAATAATAGGGATTTCAGGTGATGTGATGCTTCCTGCAGCCAGACTGTCAACTGAGATTGCTATTGGAGTGTGCTGGTGGCAAGTTCTCTGACTGAGTACAGAAGCCAGCCAGGAGAGAGGTGGTTCTAGAGGGCATTCCAGCCAGGATGGAGAAACCGACCATTGATGCCAGGCTAGAGGGACTCTTTGAGAGTGAAAATGAAATGCAATCTTGGGAAGAAGGGTAAGAGAATCTTTCTTCTTTGCATGATTCCTCGCTGTAGAAGTCAGCCTCAGCCAGGTGATCATTGCAGTAATTTCCCAACTGTCAGAGAAAGTTGTCAGTCTCAAAGATGGAAGAATATTCAGGTAAGTTAGATGTGGTGGGTTTTTTTTCAGTCAGCCGATTCTAATCAACTCCATTCCAAGGTATTTAAAGATTAAACTGATAATATTTTGGAGCCATTAGTGTCTGTCTCTGTTACCTTGTGCAGACTGAGTAGAGGTACGCGAGAACTGGAGTAGAGTAGACATAATGTTGGTTTTTAAAGAAAAGTGAGAGAGAAATGTTGGTTGTGTAGGCTAAAGGGATGTGCTGTCATTAGAGTTCCAGTGCTGGGAAAATACTGGAACAAGTAAATGCACGCTGCATTTTTAACACCTAAAAGTACAAGAAGAATAGCTGTCAGCACAGATTTGTCAAAAAGATACAGTCTTTTACTTCCACAGTGGCCTTGTGGACACAGGAAAAGCCTTGAATGTTATATTTTTCTTTTTATGAGGCTTTGACGCTTTCACACAAGATGTGCTTTTAAGCAAGCTGGGAAATATGGTAAACATGCAAGTACAGCAGGCTGGGTGGAAAACTAGAAAGTGTGTTTAAGAAGTAGCTCACTATCAAAATAAAAAGATTTATTAAAAGGAGTTCTGCAGGGATTTGTGGTGACTCAGTGTTTTTCAGTATTTTTGTTAATGATCTGAATGATGGAATAGAGTGTATACTTATTAAATTTGCAACAATACCAAGCTGGGAAGGACTGCCGGTACATTGCAGGACAGGATTAGAATTCAAAATAATCTTGATAAATTGTAGGTATCATCTGGAAAAATAAGATGCTATTCAAAAACATCAAATGCAAGGTGTTCACACAGCAATAACAGACTGCACAAATATGGCATGGAAAATCACTGGTTAGAGAGCAGTTCCATGAACAAGATTATAATGGATTAGAAGTTGTATATGAATTTACATTGCCATCTTCCATAGGGAAAATACCCAATACACACAAGGAAAAGCAAAGGCCACCAGCTAGCAGATAGTTACAATGGTAAAATGCGGTGAAGAGTTGATTTATGAATTGTGATCTCTTCACAAAGTTAAATTCATGACTTGTTGATATATGAAGGTAACTCTGATATGGCTTTGTACTCAAAAAAATTAGGTCATGTGAAAAAAATACACAGAGTGTACTCCCTTTTATGTAATTTCTGTTTAACGACAAGACTTGGGGGGGTTATTTATTTATTTGTTTTGCATAAAGCATACTAATTTACTTGATTGAGTCAAGAGAGCCTCTTGAAAGAGAGCAAGCACATAATAGGTCAGGGCTTGGTACTGATTGTGCACTAGACAGTGGGAATGGAGCAAGGCTAATGTCATATACCAACTTCAATTAATTTTTAAAGAAATATCAAACACCAGTATTAGATCCTCTAGCAATGAAAATATTCTCTTTAAATATATTATTTATGTGTAAGGTAAATTGTATTCTAGCTATTTGAGTCCACAGGGCTTTGAAACTTTCCTTTCTGGGATTTTGCAAAATCCAGCATGTCCCCTGTCCTATGTGTATTTTGTCTCCTTGGTGTTACATGGAAGTTTTTGTATAAGCTTCACATTCCAATTTCAATTTGCAGTTATCCTTCTCCAGATCTCCTAGGCTCATCCGTAGATTTGTGGATGATCATATGCCTTGTAGAGACACTGTTATATTGTCAAGTCTTTTAATACATTTTAAATGGTTTAGCTCTGTTCATTCTGCCACACACTTCTTTGAGGGCATTTACAGGTATGAATCTTTGATGACAGTGACTTTCTGGCTTCTGGTTTTCAGTCCTCACTGCCCAAACTCTGAGACATGCTTTGCTGAAACTGTAAATTTCAGGCTTTTGTGAACAAAAGTGGTAAAATCAAAAAGAAACACACAGAAAATAACAGTGCCTGGATTTACCTACTTCACCCATAATTTGTAGCTCCTTCATTTTAGCATCATCTTCAGAAACCTCACTGGCTTTTTGTTGGCAATGTATCTGTTCGGCTTCTTAGTACGGAAGTTGCTCCTAATGTTTTGGTAGGCTAATAGTGCACGGTTCAACCCTCCTACTCCTTGTTTCTCATCATTTATGTTAATACAGTGAACAGAAATGACTTTTTCCAATTTGCATTGATACAGTATGCTGATTGTATAATTTCTTCCTGGGGCACCCTTTGTTCCTGAAGCTGAACAGCAACTTCAGAATTCTTTAATTCTCTTCAGATTAATCCAATTGACCTTAAATTCTTCTGGAGTGTTGTATTTCAAGAGTTTCCAGTCCCTCATCCCCCACCTGCTCTCATATACCAAATTTCCTTCGTATTTCTCTCCTTTTAGGGCCTGAAGGTAGAAAGTAATCTCTCTGGTGTTTATGGATGGAACAGTTGTCTAAAATCTAAATTTTGAATTTTTGAGTTGGTTTTAGACAGCAAGAGATTAGCATGGAACATGTTTTTTGTCTCTTAACAGCTGTATACCATGTTTAGTATTTAAATCACTAGAAAATTGTGAAGATGAACTATTTTGTTTTAGGGGGACCCTGCCTGTGAGTTCAGGCAGTAGCAGATGGAGAGATGTGGTGGCACTGACTCGGTTTTAGGTTTACACTTGAGTTCCTTGTTTGGATCACTTGAAAATCCTTCTTCAGTGCACCCAAAAGTTTGTATTTGTGTACGGGTATCATCATATCCCATGAAATGTAGACGCAGCTGATGAACTGATGCTGCTGCAGAAATGATAAGGACCTTTATTTGTAAAGTGTTCTTAGCACAGAAGTATAGGCAATACAGGAAATTGTAGATGTTTGTACTTTGAATTTGAGAACATTTGCATTTACTGGGGAAGATGATGTTTCATTTAACTTGCTAGAATTAAATTTATATGTAGTTGTTGCTGATGTAAATTATGTATTCTCTTTGAGTTCTTTTGCTTCCTCCTTAACAGGCTTATCGGCACTAAAAATGTGTGGTAAGGTTTATTTTATTTAACCATTTTATTTCGCTTAAAACTATTGTGTCTCAAAAGAAATTTGATAGTAGCAGGAAATGGGAGAGTTTGGTTTTTTTAATGAAAAAAGTCAGAAAGACAGGCTGAACTGTAACATTAGAACGTAAGAGAAAAATGAATACTTGGAAGATGAATATGCTCAGAAGGAAGCGGAAGGACAGAGAAAATAGAGGATCCTTGTCATTTCTTTCAGCTATTTTCCTTCATCTTCTTTTTTTCCAAATCCCTTCTACCAATGCAAAAGAAAATAACGATGCTGTTTTAAAATACCAATGAAAAATCTTTTTCAAGTGAACGTGTGCTGTACACATCGTGATTAATTAGGCACTGTATGATATCATTAAAGAGCACAGCCCAGAAATGTCTATAATATATTGAATATACCGGTTAGTTTTACTTTTTGGATAAAGGACATTATGTTTTTTTATTAATCTCTCTAAGGGCTTATAATTAAGTTTGTTTGTTAAATTGAAATACACAGCAATGTCCTTTGATTATAAAATAGTATTTTAAAACTAGGGAACAGTACCCCAGTAAAAAGTACCATGACATTATCTTATTTTGGTGAGAAAGAAAATCTGTAAAACTTTGTTTCCAGGTCTCACTTTTGTCAGGCAACCTTCAGCCCTGATTATACTCCTGTTCCCTTTTACAACTTAAGGCCTTTTCCATAATGGTGACCATTTATCTAGCCAAAATGACCCTCTAGTGCCTGTTAGCACTGCTTATGAAATGGCAACTAGGATGTGATGTGTTACCTACCTCCTCTGGAGAAGTCCCAGCGGCCTCGGAATGAAAGTACTAATCTTATTTGAAAGTGTAGAGCTTGCTTCTGCAAGTAGGCTGCTATTTGGACATGCAGATTCTGTTTCTTCTATTGGCAAACACTGATGAGGTTAAAGGGCTTTCAGCAGTATTATAAGGTAGGGAGACATAGTTATTCATTATTTAAAAGTAGCTAAGAAAATCAACAAATAAAAATCTCCTTTCCTGTTCTCCAGTTTATTCCAAATACATATTAAAAGCATCACTGGAAACATATACTGTTGAGACACATACAGAAACAGATTTGATTTTCCTGTATTTCAACTTCTGGTATTCTTCAGTACCTTTGTGGAGATTTAACTCCTCCTCAGTCTTTGTATTAAAAATGGCAGAAATACTTAGAGTAAGCTTTAACTTGTTTTGCTTTACCCTTTTAGCAGACAGATGATGCAGCACAGACCGATGGCCAGCAGCAGACACAATCTTCTGAAAACACAGAAAACAAATCACAGCCAAAACGGCTTCATGTCTCAAATATACCATTCAGATTCCGGGATCCAGATCTTAGACAAATGTTTGGTGTAAGTACTCATACTTTATTTATGCTTTTTTGTATTTGCAATAGCTATTTTATATTATAGGCAACTACGAGAGCAGTATCTCTGATTTAGGCTGTTTAAGCAGCTTCAGTAAAGATTCTCTTTTCGTTTATTTATAACCATTTATAAAACATCTGATTTGCCCGTCACAACGGGGAAAAGAAATTCTACCGTTTCTCCTGTATGCAATACAGATGGGTGTATTCTATGCATTGTGCTGTTTTGTATTGCATTCAAAAAAAGCTACCTACATTGGCTTAAAATATTGAATGCATATAGATATTCCTGCTGTACACATCTGGATTTATATGCCTGTATCTATTGATTTTTGGATAGCATGGTGTAAAATAGTCAATGCTTGACCTTATGAGCAAGAGACCCAAATCTGTAGAGGTAAGACATGGGCTGAATTTAAGCAGGAAGTCCAGGAGTAGGAATCCTCACCCGTCCCCACAGGTATTGTAGGTCTGTAAGCTTCTAAAGTCTTTGCCAGTATTATTCTGTAAGTCTCTCAATTCTTTTCTTTTGCTCAGGCCATTAGCTACCTTTCTGTGCATTGGCTGTGTTTCACACATCTCACATGCCATTAATTCTAGGCTCATAACCATGAGAGGTTAGACCTGTTTTTTTCCCCCTTCTCCAAGAAGTCTTAGGTTTATTTTAAATGTCACTAAATACAATGTAGAAATAGTACTTGATCAGCTATTAGAACCCAGCTTTTCCTTTTCCAAGTTAGTACTCTTAAGTATTTGTGTTCCTTTTGCTTTCTTATTTCTGACTCACTAAAAATTCTCTTCTGCGTTCGTTTGTTATACAGTGCAGCATCGAGTACTTCATGGCACTATGCTTCTCTCCATCCCTCCTGTTCAGTTCAGATTTTTAAGTTCCTCTAATGTCTTTGTATGTGAGTTAAGACATTGTGGTTTTCAGTATTTGTGTGTATGAAGTGAAGGAAACAGTCGCCAGAAAAAGAATCCTGGTACAGTACCGGGAAATGACAGTGACTTTGGCCATATCTGACCTGCTACAAGTAACCTCCCCTAAATGCAGCTCGCAGCACATCAGCAAAATAGCAGAAGGCATAATAATTAACCCGCTAGGGAAAGATATGCAAATTTATTTAAATTAAACAAACCACTTAAAATAGATGCCTTTTATTTGAAAGTACATTAAATGACAGGGGTTTTTTTGAGGGAATGTGGTATTTTTAAAGTGAGTAAAAACTATGTTTCTTTTCAATATTTCTAAGTCTTAGGTCTCAGAAGAGTAACGCTGGAGAATGGCTAGAGTTTTCCAGCTTTAGAATGACTTGGTAATGGTAAACTTTAGGTTCTGAACTGATAGAAAAATGAAATTTCTGCAAGTGCGATTTGAAATATCTGATGCAAAATATGGTAACACTGCATCATGACCACATCATACACATAGCAGATGACCTTTTTACATGGCCATAAATACAGGAGATGAGGATTGTTTATACATTGAGTCCATGTCTGCTTATAGGCTAAAGTTGCAGTTAAAATATTAATTAGGTTGTGAATGTGAGAACATAAAATAAGCCAAGGGATAAGAAATGATGGTTGATTTTCATAACCAAGTTGAAACACTTTAATAAGGTAGGGAAGGGATACTGTCTTTTCTGGCCTGTAATTGTTTATTGTATATTAAAATACTGAAGTATAGGCTCATTTCTGCACTTCCTTGGACTATTGGTAGATTACTCTTCATTTGCTTGCTGCTAATTTCTGCCTTTTTGTTTAATATATTGTGTCACGTACCAGTGTTAACACTGATCCATATTGCATGTTGATGACATATGAAATAACAGAAATGACCCATTGATACGTTACAGTGTCACATGTCAAAATGTGTCATATCAGAAAATGTTAAACTGATCACTGCCCAAGTCAAACATTTGTTCTCTTACTAAGACAAGTCCAATAGAACCTTTTTCTTTGGGATAGCAACTGTGGTCAAGTTTTGTGTGTGTGAACAATGCCCAGATGATTGTGAGTGCTAGTGTAAGGTCAATAGTAATAACAGTTACTACTAATACTATAATAAAAGTTCAATTCTGAGCAGGGAAAAATCTCCAGCAAGTAAGTATCCATTCTAGTTTTCAAAACTATACTCTTAGTAAGGCAAGAATTGCTTAGGGAGTGATGGTTATCCCTTTTCAGCAAGGGTGGAGAGAAATCCTTGCTCCTGGAGGCCAGTGACAAAACTCCCAGCTGGTTTAATCTTAGTCCTGTAAAGCACAATGAACTAAACTCCTTTTCCTGTCCTGGAAAGCAGCTGCAAAAATCTTGTGATACAAAGGTTCTTCAGAGGGAAGGATGACCAGAGGGTGACAATGTTCAGGCAGCTGTTTATCCTGTCTTGTTAGTGATGTTTATTTCACTCCAAGCAAATTAACCGGTAGCATATTACATGTGAAAAAAGGGTGATGGCAGCTGGACGGGATGGATCACAAGGAAGTAACCTACTGTGTGCAAATAGAAAATAAAAAAAAAAGCAATGTGGGACTTTCACTTCGCTGTGATCACAGCTGAATGATGATTTCCTCTTTGTCAGGTGGTTTCACTGAACTTAAAGTTCATAAACGCGTATGTGGAATGATAGTGGCAAGTGTAATGATACGTACGATTTAGTTGTAATATTGATCTGGCTCCTCTTCAGTGTGTCTTTTTTGGTGCTTGACTATCTTTGATTTTATATTCTTTAACTTTTTCATGTGGTGCACCATTTTCTGAAACAAACATTTGTACTGTATATGATAGAATTGTTGAAGTTACCTTATTTTCATGTAACTTTTCTTTTTCTTTACAGCAATTTGGTAAAATCTTAGATGTTGAAATTATTTTTAATGAGCGAGGCTCAAAGGTAAGCAGTTTAATTCACCCATGGGATTTTTAAATTTGTTTAAAATATTTATATGAGTAAAAGGAAACAACTGCACTGCTGTAAAAAATAATGTCTGAAATTCCATGTTAGTCAAAATATCTTCTGAGCTGTCATTCAGTTTCCTAAGCAGCATGAAAATCATTGGACTCATTGTATATCTTTTAAAGGGGGTAATTTTAGCTACTCCAAACTGTCATCTGTTTTATGGGAATGTTTATTTCTGCTGTCTGTATTCTTCAATGGTAATTATCTTGTTTATTTTACAAGATGAGTCCATACTTACAGATATTTGTAGGCAGGTTTGTATTAGTACAGGTATTTTTTTCCCCCCTATTGAAATGAAAGATGATAATGATACCTAATAACTATCCTCTTTAGTAATTAGCTGAGAAAATATGTGATTGCTCTAGATTATCTAAGTGCAGATGTTTTCCTCTTTAGTTAAAGCTTCAGTACACCAACCCTTTGAAAACAATCTATTTTAACATTTATTTGACTAAGAGAGTTCTTATTGTATTGCAAACATTTAATTTTTTCTGAAAATTACTTTGCCTTAAATGCATACTTCAGTTTATTCAATTTGCAAGATAGAATGGCTATGACTGCGTTAGCATCATTAGCTGCTGCAAAACTGTAGCCCAGTGTGCTTCACCTATGATATCGGCTGTATTATAAGGGTTTCTGTGTGTCATATGCATGATACCTTTTTCCTTTTCCTCCCATGTCAGACACACTAGAATGTTCATCCACCAATGCTTCAGTCTTCCTATAACTCTTATATATGATTTATTTTTAGCAATGGAATTCTTTTCCTGTTATAGACATACTGTCATTTTTTAAGAATCAGATATATCATAAATGTCTCTTAAATCAGAAATATTTTAATTTTGTTAGTTTTTCCCTTAATGTGTTTGTATTTATATTCTAAATTTAAAGTCATAACTTTTTTTTTTTAATAAAATAGCTGAAATTTCCTGACTTAAATTCCAAAATTATTCGGACATTCATTAAATAGTACCCTTGCCTGCTAGCCCAAACCTGATTGGAACATTTACTGCTTTTTCAGTAAACAACCAGAATGTATGGAATTTGGTGGCTTAGAATCTACTATTCTGGCTGAAATTTATTAGCATTAAGTTACGACTTTTCAATAGAATCATAGAATCATTTAGGTTGGAAAAGACTCTTGGGATCATTGAGTCCAACCATAATAGTGCTTGCAAAAGATGTTGATTGTCCAGAACCTACTCCTATTGAATAGTAGTGTAAATTTCTAAAGACATCCCACTTGTCACCTTTGAGTGGTTCTGTTGAAGATGGAGTGGAACTGAGTACGCGTGTCGTGGTGGTGGTTTACGCATTGGTTTAGCTGTTAAATCTTACATAGGTAGGACTTTTAACTACCGCATCTGCATCAGACAGCATAAGGCTTTTTTAAAAGATTTGAGGGGTGGGGTGAGGAGGCGTTTCTGAATTGAGTTTTTTTTAATAGTGATCTTGCAGTGGTGAGAACATCCTTGTTCTAGAAAGAATTTCACAAGGGAGAGGTTTTTCTGGGTAGGCGTGTAATGTCACTACCTCAGACACTGTGTGTTTGAGACTCAGCCCTGTAATAAATACTTCTACGCTACTCAGTGCTGTGTTGGTGCTTCCAGCTCTGCCTCTGAGTAAGCTGCTGAAGATACAGCAATTCTGTGGTGATTCCTTGCTCATGTATGCTGCTTCTCATCTTGTTTAGAGTTATTTCAGCTATAGCTACGTAGTATTTTGATTTGGAGAAGTACCTTTAGATTCTCTCAGTTAAATACAAAGTTGAAAAACAGGATTAGGAATAGGAGGAACATCTTTTATTTTATTTTTTTAAATCTTTTTTTAATCTGATCATTTCATGTCCATTCTGTAGGATTTAAGATGCACCAGATTAAAGTACCATTCCTGGCAGTGCTTATCTATGTTTTGATAAAATCCCACTGAAACTGTGAAAGGACTACTAAGTGGTCTCAAACTGAGTACAGGTAAAAAAGTTTGCAGGATCAAAATTCAAATTTGTTTCTAGCTGCAGTTTGGCATAAAAGAATTGCTAGATTCTTTTTTTTTTTTTGTTATTTCTGGTTTTGTTTATTTCTTTTTATGCCGATAATTAACAACAGAAGTAAACTCATTTTCATACCGTAACAGTTAAGAAAAATGGAATTGCAGATTCAAAAAACATAATGCTGGAGCACCACCGTAAAGTGTAAAATAATTTTGCAGAAGGGAGTCTTTCCATAAAAGAAACCCTAAAATAAAACAAGTTTCCTACTACAAATTTCTGTTTGTTTGGGGGCATAATAATAAAGATAACTTTGCTAGAGTTGTATGGCAACACTGATGACATTTTATAAGAATGTCAGTGTGTTTTTGGTATAGATCTTTCCTACAACCTGTGTTAAATAAATGAGACTTACCTTTGCAAATTCTTGAAGCTATTGATTAAAGTGACATTAAAAACTACCGGTAACTTAACTTTCTCTGCATTTACCACTCATCTTGGAAGGAGACTTGGAAATACAGCTTCCATTACTGTGCGTATTTTAATGCTGTTTGAACACAGATGCTCTCCATGGAGCTGCGATGGCACAATTACAAGGCTGCAAAGATACAGGAACATCAACAAGTACCATTTTTTTTACAGTTGTAAATTAATGCTCTATACAGCTATATACTACATATATAGCTTTCATAAATCTGTTTGTGTGCATATGTATTAACATATATCATATTAACATATATTTCTTCAAATAAGAAGAGCTCCAGAGCACCTCCCAAATTAAAACGGAATCTTCTCAAGTACTGACTTGGCTGGTATTAAATCATTTGACAGACTTTAAAAATAAAATGCAGAAATTTACTAGTTAATAAAATACATAGTATGCTAAGCTAAAGTAGCTGTTGAATCAGGTGCATATAAAATTAATGTTAACATGTTTGTGTAGATATTTGAATGTGTGATGAGTGAATCTATGTTCAGTGATTGAGTTTCTGTGTCAGCTAGGTAAAATTAAAGATTTGCATAAATAATAAGAGCTTAATTTAAATGGTGTTAATTATGAGAATAAGTACAACATAAGAAATTAAAAAATTACAGTGAGTATTCTTTTCAGAATCTTTGAAGTTCCTGTCTTATCTTGGCTTGTGGCTCCGCTTTATATCTTTTTCTAATTTTTTAATATAATTAGGTTTTTATCTTTCCCTTCAGTTGTTTGAAAAAAATTAACTGGTAGTGCTGTGAGCTAAGAAGACTGATTCAAAATTTTGACTAAACAACTCCCAGCAAATGTTTGCAATCCTGAGAAGTTCGACAGGGAGGAGAGGGGAGAACAAACAGAATTGGAGGAGTTTACACTACTCGTTGGATCGATGGCTTCAGTGATGCTTTCTGCTGTGGAATTTTCTTAATGGCATCTTAAATTATGAACTTTTTTTTTTACAGAGCTTTTACAAGATGGGAGGGAGCAGTTGAAGAAGAAATAAAAGTTTAAAGTTGAGGAAGGCTTTAGGTATAAGCAAAGCCTCTGCAGGCATCTAAAGCCTAGGGATTAGTGCTGAGGAGGGGGATTAATTCTCTCCCGAACACTCCTGATGTTTTGGGGAAGAGAGAGTTACAGCCTCGGTGTCTTGTGACAAGCGAGGTCATGGCTTTGTGTTACTGTTGTGGAGGGTGGAGTGGAGAAAATGTGTGGAATTAGGTGTTCTGAGAACAGCTTCAGGCAGAAATGGGGCTGCTGATAGAGCACTTCTGAGCTCAGGCTTCAGCGTGCCTTTAAGAGAGGAAAAAAAAAAAAAAGCCACAGACAATGTGTTTAAGCTACTTTGAAGGGAACGGAACATAAACTGCTACTGTATATAAATGTCACTTTCTATGTTATAAACTGGCATAAATAAATGTGCTGTTTGAGTAGGTAAAATAACCCAAAAAACTCACAATCCTGATAGTTTCTTAACTCTTTTTGTTCATTAAGGAATTTTGTAGTTCATTGTTTTTCTCAATGTTTGGTGTCACTTTTGCCTTAGGTTTCATATTTGGTCTCTTTTTTGTATTAAACATATAACTAAATGTATAAATATCTTCATTTCCTTTTTTTCTTTTTATTTTTTTTTTTTAAATCAGTCACTATGTACATAGTAGGTAGAACTGCGGAGACTAATTGGGTGAATATTGACCACAGAACTTAGCGCGTGGACTGGCGAGTGAGGAGAGATGATGCTGGGCTTATTGCTGAGGAACAGCACGGAGGGAAGCTCTAACTCCGTAGTTAAAGTAACAGTAAAGAAAAAGGTTGTAGTAGGACTTCAAATACATGCAGCAATGCCTATTCTTGATAAAACGGCTGTAACTTGCTAATGTTTCAAACCACCGAGGACGTAGGAGCTTATTTGTTTGGATGACTTCGGGAAAGCATGCAAAGGCATTGTAGAGCTAATGTAAGAATTACTTCAAAGGGTTGGTGTATATTTCTAAAACGTTTTTTTAATGTGGAATATTTACTGTTGTAAACAGTGCTTAATTTCACTTAGCACAATAAAAAGAATTCTAGTAGGATTGGAAATGTTTGTTTAATCTAATATTAGAAAGCAAAACATTTGCCATAGGCAGAATTCCGTATTTGTCGAGAATTCTCCTGTCCCACTAACATGGGATTCGGGAGTTTTACCAGTTGCATGTTCTAGATGTGGAAAGTAATATACGTAAATAGTAAATGAAGCAGTTAAACTTATTCAAAACGTTTGCATTTTTATTCCTTTATCAGAGTTTCTTTTTCTATTCACATCATGTGATTTTATTTGATCTGTTAATACAAGAAAGTTTATGCTTTGTTCTAAAGGTACTTTTGTTTTGTTGGTGGTTTTCTTTTCTTTTTTTTTTTCTTTTATAAAAAAATAAGTAAAGGCTGTATAGTTTGACAAAAGTTTAAGTTACCCTAGTGTTGCATGGGAACAATGTTTCTTATGATCACAAGAGCATGGTTAAGTAGGCAATGTTTTAGAGTATATTGACATTGTGTTGAATTTTGTGCACATGTTTTTTATTTCGTTGAGATATCTGCATGTCATTAAAATGTGGTTCATTTTCTTTTCTCATTAGTTCATTTTTTTCTATGTGAAGACACTGTAATTTATTTTAATTTCATTTTCTTATTGTTAGATTTATTTTCCTCTGTAGTGACATGTAGAAAGGTATTTTTGGTATCATTCTTTGAATTTCTCAGAGGGTATTATCTAACTGATGACAGAAAAAATTTGTTCACATTTGTCGCTTATTTATTGCACATCTCAATACAATTATAATTTTTCTAATTTGCATGTTACAGAAATGAAGCAAGGACAAGAAAATATTAAATTAAAGAGAGAGAACATAAGCAAACAAGTGGTCGTTGACTGAAATAATAATGTGCATGTTGTTTTCCCCCCTTCTCCCTCCTGCATGCAGGGATTTGGTTTCGTAACTTTCGAAAATAGTGCTGATGCGGACAGGGCGAGGGAGAAATTACACGGCACCGTGGTAGAGGGCCGTAAAATCGAGGTGCATGTTCAAAATATTTTCCTTTTCATCTTTTTTATAAATGTCTGCTTCACTCTCATTTGTTGTTTCAGATGCATCATTGGTGTCTTCTGTGTGCTCCCCTTTCCCCTTCCCATTGTTTATATATATATTTATATATAAAGAGAGAGAATTGGCCTTACTTGGGTTTTTTATTATTATTTCTTTTGTAATTATTATTATTATTATCATTATTGCTGAAAAGTGGATGACAGAATTGAAAAAAAAAATGAAAGCTTTAATATTTTGAAGTTATTATTTTGGATGTTTTGTAAATCAATGGGTGCAGTAGATTCCAAAAACCAGCCAACAAAAAAAAAAATAAAATTGAGAACAACAAAAAAAAAAAGTGTGACAGACGAAACAAAAACGAACAGAAGGTTGTTTTTTTTTTTATTTTGGGTTTTTTTGGTTTTTTTTGGTTTTTTTTTTGTTTTTTTTTTTTTTGCTGCAGGGTTGATGCGGGATCCACAGTGGCTTTCAAAAAATTCAGATTGGGAAAGAAGCATCCAAAAGATGTACCAGAAAAAGAAACAAAGCCAGACTAGAGACCAACCAATTTTAACATTTAATTTTTAATGAAACCATCAGGCTGCTGTGGCTGGATGGCCTGAGCCATTCATGTCTAGTACAAAAGCAACACAAATGCGTTTTACTACCACTGGATCCCCTTCAATACTGCCTCAGTCGTATTTGTTAGAATAAAAAAAATACCAATTGAAAATGCTGTCGTCTTTTGAGTAAGATGTTGCATATTTTGCCTTTTCATTTTCCCCCTTCGACGGTAGCGCTTAGGGCCCTCACCAAACTCTCAGTAACCATGGTAACTGTATACATACCCATGCTGGCGATGGTGCTGAATGGTAAGTGGAGAAGTCCATCTGCCGTTTCACGTATTTAGCGCTGATATACCACGTGAATTTTTTTGACTTGTTGTATTAAGTTTTCTTGATGCTACATTTTTTTCTATATTGGTACGCCTGTAATTGAGTGTACGTTTTAAGCAAGCCTGGGAGGCACTGATTGGATTGAGGATATGACTTCGTGCACATCTTACTCAGATTGTTAACTCCATATTGTGTTAAATAATGCACCCTCTTTTTATCCTTTTGTTAGCTGTGATTTTAAAGCTTGAATGATTTTGTTAATTCTTGCAATGAAAAAGGCTCTTGTTCCAAGTGTTGAATGCTAGATGTTGCTTTTCCAATGGTACTTCTCTTCTAAAGGGTTATGTTGCACACTGCTAAAATTCGTTTGTCCCTTTTTTTGACATTTTCTTTGTTTCCTTGTACCTTGTCTCTTTCCCTTCTACTCCACTGCATGTTCCTTCATATAATCTTTTTTTCTGTTTTGAGTATTTATTGTATCAGTGTTATCATGGAATACAAGCATGCTCTTAAGTCTTAAATTATGCAGTACCTTTTAATTTGCTTTTAATGTCTTTTTATTAAAGTTTAAATGATATGATGTTGCTTTATTGAAATGATTTGTAAGTTAAAATGGTTATGAAAGTAAATGTAATTATAAATAGTATGATTTTGTTATGCACCTGTTGCCTTCTATAAATTAAATTGCATTTTATTTTTACATGACTAATAGCAGTAATAATGCATGCATTTAATAGTAACGCGAACCCTCCCTGTAACCCTTTCTAATCCGGTGTTCTATGTGCTTAGGTAAATAATGCAACAGCACGTGTAATGACAAATAAAAAGACCGTCAACCCTTACACGAATGGTAAGTGCATGAGACCTCAGCGCTTTGGTTTAATGTCAGTGCATGGGAAGCCTCACTCTCCTGCTGAACGAGTGGACTCATCTACTCATGACGTGTCACAGTCCGCATCTCCTGCCTCTCCTTGGGCTCGGGCTTTGCCCAGCCGCCTAAAACATGATATGACCAGGCATAAATTCAGTTTGGATAGTCACAGCTGTGTGGGCATAGCATGCATCATTTTGCCTTATTGGAATATGAGTGTTTAACTGTGGTGGCTTTTGTATAGGAAAATACACCTCATAGGAAAGTGTTGTTCTTGTCTAGCTTTGTGCAGTGTTAATGTTGTGATGAATGAACTAATTGGAGGATTCAGTTTTTTTTGGACGATGGAGGTAGGGAGATCCGTAAGAAGAATATGTCTGTCAGGCATGAGATACTTTTTAGTACCAAGACACGCATCCAGTCAAAGATAATTTTCTGTGTTTTCCATCCACAATTTGTTAGAAGTAAAGGGCAAACTGTAACTCAGTGCTGCTTCCGGCTTTTTATCCATTGAAAAATCTAAATTCCAAGCTATTTAAAAAATTCATTCTAATACTGACCTAAGTTAGTACAATGTTGTACCTTAATGAAAGAAAACTAATCCATAGATATCTGAGAAGTTTGGAAGCAATAAATTTTAAAAATGTTGCCTTTGGCAGTGTTTGATCATGTTCTTGAGTTGTTTGCATTTGCTAGTTCAGAAAATTCTAACAAGTTCCTAACTCAACAATGTCAAACAATAATACGTTGATTGAAGTTAATTGCAATTACATTTTCCAGTTTTACTAGACTGTGTAGTTATTATTTGCTTCTCAATTTAATTTAGTTTTTTCCATCCAGTAGAAAGACGAAATCTGCACAGCCATCAGTAAAGGTATCCACAGGTAGATTAGACTCTCTTCCATTTTGAAATATAATGGATCTTATTTTCTATGTCTGAAGTCTCATTAGTGTGGTTTTACTAAAACCCAGGGCAAACAGTGGCTTTATTTTTTTTAATGAAAGAGCCATAATTTTTTCCTACCACAGTAAAAATAAAGTGGTGGTTTTCATTTGAGATGTGATAATTGAGCTAGTTAAGGTGATCTGGAGAGAGTCTGAAATTCCTCATAGTTTCTCAGAAACTTTCTTCCTTGTTTTGTGTATGAACGTGGAACTTGGCAAATGGTGCAGGTGAGAAAATCTCCTTCATTTTTACTGGCTTTAGAACACCTGAGTGAATCTAGTGAAAGAGACATGAAGCTTGACTGGATCACATCACAAGATTTTGTTGCAATAAGGAGTTAAATTAACTACCTGCATATGATACTATGAACTTTGTCTGCTATATTGTAATGATAAAAGGATAAAACTAGGGTTTTTTATAAATGATGATGTGTATTTTCTATTCATACTACCCTAAGGCTATGAAACTGTCAGTTAGCAAATAACACATCACCTATCAGGACATCTAGCGCTGAAGGAAGGGAATGCTAGAAATAGAGATGGAATCTGGTTTTAGAGGAGGTTCACCTCTGTGTCCTGCACTGGAGGATTACTTAGGTCATACATTACCATTTATTAATATCCAAAACCAGAATGATGACAATCTGCTGTGAAGTGTTTCCCACTTGAAGTGGTTTGTTTCTGTCATTTTCCATCCTGTTCCATCTGGATCTCACCAAAAGTATGAAACATCCCATTTAGTGCATAAAAATTAGCATTTATGTTTGCAAATGCATACATCCCAGTTGTTGCATGCAGGATGTTCTTTTGCACACCTTTTGATGGGTATCCACCAAGGCAAACTCTGGTTATAGTTCATACGTTTTGATTTTTTTTTTTACTTTTTTTTTTTCATGTCTGAGATCCCCTAAAGTAAACACATGAGGAGAATCATGTTCTTATTGCATAATCATTACAAGTGACAAGGAATGAAGTGTAAACGTGCAAGGTGCTTCATTCAGTTTAATCAGCGCTCCTATTATCAGTTGTCATGACATTGTATGATTCTAGTTCTTTATCATTTTGTCATGAATTAACCAGTACTATAGCTGGTTATTAAACATTACTGTTATCTAAAGTAAAATTCTCATCTTTTAAATAAAATATAAGGCTAGTTTTTCTGTGTTCTTCAACAAGCATGTTAACATTTGCAACATGCTTAGGACGCAGCTAGCCAGAAGCTTTTTGTTTGCACATCCCTATCTCTTCAGAACCGCTTCTTTTTTAATGTGTGCCTTATTTTTCAAGGAGTATGTGGTGACTGATACGTTATTGGCAGGTATTCAAAATGTAGTTGTGGCACCTGTTGTACTATATGAAAACATCAGGCGCTAATATTTATTGTAATTTAAAAATAAGATGTACTCGGTTCGTTCTTTCTTTCCTGAATGCTGCTGGCTGTTTGATAACTGAGCTCATGTAAATATCATTGCAAAAGTCAGTAGATCTTAAAGCACAAAAACCTAGTGGTTTTTTTTTTTTTTTTTTTTACTATATGCAGCTTCATTCAACTAGGTGGTTTACTTCTGTGTCCTAGATGGTTTTTGAAATAAGTATGCTTTCCAGTGACTTTTGATGATTCTTGAAACCAGCAGTTAATAAATGCTCAGTTGCTAGGAGAGCTCTTTCTGTGCAAGTTTATCAGACAGGATGATTTCGATGGCTGACCTTGTGCTCTGGAGATAGAAGTGCCTTTTCTTTGCGAATAAATTAATTTTCAGGGTTCTACTTGTTGGCAAAAATATTTTGGAGACATTTTCAGATGTTCCATCCCCTCCGGTTCACAGTTATACTTTCTTCTGATGCCCATATTGCGATTCGGGACGCTCATCCGAGTGTTGTGGGGAATTGAGAATTATGCGCAAGTGGATTCAGAGAAGCGCAGCAATGAATGAGGAACACAAAACAGAAATCAGTAGAGGGATACATATGTTTTAAAGCTTATACTTGTGGTGTCTTGAATTTGAGCCTTCTGTCGATGTAGACTTAGATTCAAGTCACAGCTAGTGACTATTACCACTGTTAAATTCCCTCCCGCTCCCCTTTCCTCCCCTCTGTTTGCAAACAGGAGGAAAGGAAATGGTGTCACAGGGCTTCTTCCCAGCCAGAGCGTTCCTCCAGCCATGGGTGGCTGTCTGGCCTGTGAAGTGAAAATAATCCCCTGCATGACTCTGCCCCACTTCCTACCAGAGCCTGTTACACTGGGCAGCGTGATTATTTCCTTCCCTTCAGCACGCTTAACCTGCATTTCTTTCGATGAGTGTACAGGGCGGGGGTTTGGGGCAGGCAGAGGGGTTGTTTGGTTCCTTGTTTGCTTTTTAAGTTTTGAGCTTTTATCGTTTCAACTCGAGGAGGAGATTAATATTGTGACAGCGAGAAAAATGCACAAAATTGCACCCACTGCAGAGAATTTGCCTCCTCCAGCTGGTGAAGTAGGGTTACTTGGCAGATGCTCGTGCGGATACATCAACTCCTATCACACTCGATTAACCCACACAGCTATGGGCCAGCACATTGCTGGCTGACAAGATAAAGTTAAGTTTAATTACTGTTATTTTCACGATGGATGAAGTTTTTCCTGTATAAGCTCCAAAAAGTTAGATGAGACAGCCATCACTGTGAGAGAGAGAGGTAAGGAACTGAAGGAGGAGCGTGGCTTTCAGCTGTGAAGAGCAATCTGTGTCTTCCAAGGTTTTTTTTTCTTTCTCTCAGAGAAGTTGTGGCACTCTTAGTGTAACTTAGAAGCTGAGAGGTGTCTAGCAGCTCCTTTGACAGCAAAAGCTGACAGATCTGAAATTCAGTCCAATCTTTCATTCTGGAAGGCATTGATCAGTGGTCTTTTGAGGAAGTAATGAATTTGAAATATTAAATACTCCCTAAGCTACAAAAGGTTAGATTTTTTTTTATTTTTTTTTTAACTGAAGGCCCAAAATTTGGGTGATTTTTCCATCACACAAAATTTGGCTAAGAGTATTTGTTATACCGTGAGATTAATGAATATAATCCTGTAATATGTAAAATTGAAGGGTTAGGTAAAAATCCTGTGTAATTTTTGGGAGGAAGGTGATTTTAACCCTTCTTGGTTGGCCATTTGTCAGCTTCCATAATTATCTTTTAGGTATGTACAGCAATTGCAATTACTTCAGCAGAGCAATTGCAATTACTTCAGCAGAGCCATGCTGCTCTGAGCAGCCTGCCATGCTGCTCTTTACTCTGTTTGGCCTTATTAATGAGTTACATTTCAAAAATACCCCTCACCTCTGTTACCGAACAGTTAATTACTGGAAAACAGTTGCTGTGCAATAGATAGAGATAGCAGTATTTTTAAAGGGTGGGAATAGTTCTCTTTTGTGTTATTATTGAGATTTTGTATTACACTTCTTCAGTCTTCTAATCCATTATGGTTTTATGATCTTCTCCTGCGCTTCTGTATTACATGAAATGACCAAGGCAGAAAGAAACCTCAATACAGTTTGCATTTAAATTCTTCTAAACTTGGCTCTTCTGATTTTGAAAAGCCTTGTTGTCCTTGTCTTGATTTTATTGTGTTTCCAGCAGTGTAGTTATAGGATCTATATAAAGTACCATAGTTCTTGAGTTTGTAAGATGCTTTAGCTCAGGTTTTTTTTTCTTTATTCTCATTTACGAATGGTGCTTCCCACTCCTGTGATTCAAGTGTGCTTTTGGAAAACCCCTAATTTTCCAGTCCTGGTGCTTCAAATAATTGTTCAAATGCTTAAAAAAAAAAAAAAAAAAAAAAAAAAAAGACTGTGGGTGGGGGGATGTTCTGTGGAGTTTGGAGTTAACTGGGAGTGGATCTACCTGTGGCTGAGCAAAACACGATTGGCACTTTACCACAGCTGAGAACACTAATGAATTTGCCAGTGTTCTCTCCTGCTGTTCTGTTACCCCTTCCCCTTCGGTTCCTTTGGCACTGCTGTCTTTAGCACCATGTATGCTCCGAACACAGTCCCTGCTTTTGCAGCGGGCCTGTGCACTCCGGCCTTACCTGGAAATGTGCATCAGCTGTAAGGGCACAACAGCGATTCATGGGAGTTTGGGCCAGGGCACACGACACAGAGTATCTGTTGGTTCTGGGCTTTGCTTTCATGCCAGCCGTGGGAGGACCATGCTTGTTTAAGGCAAAGAGAGTGGCTGCACTTAAGAGCTTTGCAGAATGTGACTGCAGCATTTTCTTACATGCCAGCTACTTTATAGCGATAAGCTAACAGTGTTTATCAGCTGCAAGAGCAGGCGGTACAGGCAGTCTTGGTACCTGCCTGTAATTGTCCCGTTTCAGTGCAGACAGTCTGATGTACAAATGCAAATGGCAAAAACGTCTGGCATTTGACTGGGATCCCACAGCGTGCAAATCTCTTTCATGTCACAATAGACATTTCCAGACAGTGTCTACGCTTTCAGTTTTCCCAGAGTAGAATCAAAATGCTCAGATTGTTTGATTGCCTTGTAACCAACACTAACACAGGGTTATCAGAAGTGTTTATATCCAGCAAATGAATTGTTTTGGCCTTTCTGGCTTGTAAGCAGAGAGCTAAAGCAATGAAGAAACCTGATCTGCTCTGGTACTACATGATATAGAGATACCTGAACTAGTTCTGACTGAATTCCATAATTTAAGATAATAAGTCCATGGCAACTGTGCATTGCAGCCAAGGTAATTCACCTGATAATTTACTCAAGTGCTACATGTTCGGAGAATGCCTTGTTTCATTACTTATTTCCATACTTCAGAGTCTGATATTAAAGATCAGTAAACTAAGATGCCTATAAACCTTTTTTGAAGCCATTTTATCTGTATACCTCTATACAAAAATAAAATTAGAAAATCATTATTATTATTATTATTATCACTAATTGCAATATTAACTCCGTTATGTTTTTATGTTTGCTGCAGGCTGGAAATTAAATCCAGTTGTTGGTGCAGTTTATAGTCCAGAATTCTATGCAGGTAAGGATTACACTATAGTTGTCCATGCCATGTTTTATTTTAGTGTTCTTTAAAACATGCAAAAGTACCAAATATGCATTTGGTGTGAGGGTTGGTTTCTTTGTTTGACTCACATTATCTGCAAGTCATTTACGGATTTGTGATGCAGGATTTGAAGTTACCTGGGCATACTTAAGTTTATATAGAAGATATATGAATACCTTTTTGTTGGAAAGTAGATAGTATAACATGAAATGTACTGCAATATCACAGTCTTACATGAGATTTTATTTTATTTATATTTTGTTTTATTTTATATTTCAGTACAGTCACTTTCCTCCAGGAATTATTTAAGCCTAGTGAGCAACAACAACACAAAATCTATCTATAAATATATATTTTGTGTATATACATGTACATAGACACACAGAGGTATTGAGTATCTGTGTTTGTAATTCTTTTCCTGAATGTTTTTCTTTAAATTTAATGTTTAGTTATTCAGTTTCTTAACATTTTTGTATTTTAAATCTATATTATCACTTGAGTCTTCACTGAGACCAAGTTCTGATCCTGGTTACGATTTGGAGTTAATGAGATAATACAGTCTTTTTCTGTTGGAAGTCAGTCATGGCTGGCAACAGTTTCTAAATGTACTTTAGCAACAGTATTGAAAACAAACATGGTTGTACTCCAAAACACAGTTGATATCAGAGGAATTTGAATCCTTCCCCTAAACATAATCACTAGCAAGTCCAAAAAAAACAGGTTTTGAAAGCTAATAATTTACATCTAAGACAGGAATAATTGCCACAAATCCACATGCTTCTAATAGGTAATAAAGTTGCCTTCCTTTCTTAGGTTCCAAAATCATATATGACTCTTCCATGACTTTCATGGGGAACTCTGGGGAATTTTTCAGTTTTCCATTTGTTTTTCAGTTGTCTGGGTGTGTATATACTGCATACAAATACCTCATTGTGTTTTAAAAACCAAAAATATTTCTCTGTTGTTGCACACTTAGGTAATTGAGGATAAAGAGGTACTTGTAGAATATGTTCTCTACAGCAAGTAAAGAATAGATATTAGGAAAGCATTTTTCACAGGTGGAGGTTAAGCATGGGATGAGGTTGCCCACAGAAGCTGGGTAATTGCCATGCGTGGAGATATTCAAGCCTCCACTGGAGAAAGCTGAAAATTTTTCATTAGTTCAGTGGACTTCAAGAGAGAAAAAATGTTAAATAGGACTAATGTTACAAACAGATACTTATTTTAAAAAAGCTGCCTGTAATACATCCAGTGCCATCTAGTAAGATAGGTAAATATGTTCCAATTAGGGTAAAAGTGGCACAGTATAATAAAAATACTAACTTGGCATTCATGGAATTGCAATATTTAGTGTAGGCAGAATTTATTTCCTTCCTTGATGTATGCCTACATTGGAAACAGGAATTTAACATTGATCTCGTTTGAGTAGTTAGTGAACCAACCCTGAACCTGCATAAATTAGAAAGTAAGAGTTATTAGTCATTTTATATAAATGACTTTGTGTTAATGACAAATATAATAATATTCCCATAGTACAGGAATCAATTTTCTAATACGTATGCAGAATTAACAATCTGACTTATAATTGTCTCATGAAGTAGGGCATGAAGAGTTCACGTAGTTTGTAAATTAAAATCAATATTTTCAATCTCTCCTGAAGGTAATTTTCCTAATTTACTGGACTTTTCCCTAACATTTATTTTGTCTTTTAATTATAAAATGGCAGGTTATTGATTTTTTTTTTGTATAACCTCCTAAAGTCCCGAGTGCATTTTTATTGCCAACACAAGGGAGATGTTTGCCCTTCTAATGAGAATCTTTAATTACCATTAGAAGAGTATTAATTTAATTTTATGAATTATGACATGCAGTCCACCACACCTATGCAGAAAGTTATATCAAGATACTTCTTGTATTTCAGGGTTTTTTTCTGTTTATGCATGCAGGCAGTTTTGGGGGGGTTTAAAATGCATATCAAGTGCATATTTTCTGTATTGACTGGTAGATAATTTTTTTCTCAGACATTTAAACTTTCTTTTAAGCAATTTATTTAAAAACCAAAGGAAAGAGCTCTATGCAGGTCTCGTAAAGTCATTAGAAAATGGAACAGTAAAAGACCGATGCAATTCTTGTATGCCGTAATAGAATACTGTGACATAGCTTTCTTTTTGGGTTCCCCCCTTCCTTAGAGAAGAAACAACTGCACTTTTGAAGATTATAAAATTAGAAATGTGATTTTAAAGACAGTCAAAGTTCTAGTTCTTTTTTAAATTATTGTCTCCAACCCTTTCATGTTAAAATTGTACCAACTCTTTCATAGTCAGTGCAAGAAGTTCCTTTACCTCCTAATAAATGATGAAAAATTTGGCCACTTCTGAAATAAAGATGATACATTTGCAGAGAAACTGTTGATTTAAAGTATCTTTAATCTTCATAAATAAGTGAAAAAACAGAAGGTTATACAAAGTTGTCAGGATGGCACTGATGAATGGCAAATTCACCCATTTCTCAATTGCCAGTGAAGACACACGCCGCAAGGCTTAACCGTATTGTACATCATATCTGCCAACTCATTTCTGTGATTAAATATTCCATCAGTGCGGGCTATAAGGCAGTAAAGCTTAACAAGATTCATAAGATGCACCACTTGAATACACATAACTCACTTCCTTGGATAGAGAACACCCCGCATGCAAAAGAAAATTAGAATTGAGTTAAATTACTCCGTAAGACAAGATCAATAGAGAAAGGAAAAGATCCCCTAATGCAATGCAAATCTAAGATATAGTTATGTCCTGACAACTTGAAGCAGACAATTAAAGTCAAATAGGAAGGAACGCAATGTAAATCAACCCTAAAACCTTGAAGATAATGGTAAACAGTAGGACCAGTGACATGATTGTTATAGCTCTGCTTTTTTTCTGAGTGTACACTTCTGTAAAAGAAAACCTTTATTGAGGAAACGTATGACAGCTAAAAATGGAGACTGTAAGACACAGAGCAGATGCGCAACAGACACTATGTAAGTAAAGCATTACTTGGGAACTGGAAAATACTATATATTTACAAAACACTGTGGATTTTTTCTTCCTGAGTAGCCTTTCTAAGACTGTTTTTCTTTGAAATGCTCCTGCTGTAGTAAATTAGAATGCTTCAGGAATACGGCTGTTTAGGTCATATGGTGGCATTAATATGGATTTCCAGTGACGTGTTCCTGAAGTGTGATTTGAAGAGTGCTGTTGTAATTCCGAGGCCTTGCAAGGCTCCCTAACAGCTGCTGACTGCGGGTGTGCTGGTGAACTGGCTAACTGGCACACCTTCTGCCCTTCCCACAGGTCAGCTGGAGAGTCCTAAAATGACATTTCATTAAAAAAAAAAAAAATACTGGGATGATTTTTTTCATTTATCATTTTCAGCATTTGGCAAAATTCCCTTTTCCATATGTTGTAATTGATAGGTAATTTTTAAAAAATTGACTTAAGTCCACATAGTCATCTTCTAGTAAATAAACTGATACTATTTAAGGTGCTTTTCCTCCTTGTGAGAAAGAAATGCTTAACGAAGGTAGCATTTCCATTTCAGCTTATCTTTTCCAGTAAAGTATTTATCAAGTTCTCAGACAGGTCCTAATGAAGAGATTTGTAAGAAGGACTGTATGATTTGTCTCACAAAGTCTTCAAGTAAACTGGGGCAAAAATTTCATTTATTTGTATATGCATCCAATTTTAAACCCATCCCATGGTGACTCATAATTTTGCTATGTTAAGCTCGAGTCGTGTTATTTTCTCCTGTACACTCATCTGTGGCTGGCAAAATATAGATTTGCAGTTTGGTTTCTTTACAAGGAGTACTCTGGTACTTTCTTACCATAAGTTGTTACGTTATTCATTTCCGTGGTTATAATATTTTTACCTGCTTATTTATTTTTATGTAGTGTATATTTTACCTGTGATACCTAGCCTTCCTTTCAGCCTCAGGCAGTCTGAAAGCAGAGTTCCATGTTGTTCCTTTTCACTTACTGTAGATCGTTCTTCTTTTTTCCTTTTGGTTTTTGGAATGATGAATTTTTGAGCAATCTCTTGTGCTCTTCTTAATGGCACGTAGAGGATTGTTGCCTCTGTATTACTACAACAGATCAGTCCTTTAAAGCAGAGAGCTTGAGATGCAGTAAGACCATTTTAAAAGACTTTGTCCTTGTAAGTGGCAGAAAATATATTTGAGGGTGCCTACCTGTTGGAGAGGCTTCTTTTGACAGTACCAGTATGCAAGGTGGGGGAAAAGATGTTACAGAAATTACCTGGAAATCTAGTGAATCTTCTTTCAGAGGTGACCCACATGAGAAAATATTCTTATCTAGTCATAACCAACAAACAATATTTTAAAAATTTCAAAATCTTAAGTTGGCAGTGGAGAAAGAAAGGACTTAAGACTAGTAAAGAACAACCATTAGAACAAATCATGGAGCACAGCTCAGTGACAAGTAACAGAGGCCCCATTCTCCTTTTATTTAAGCGACTAATTAAATACTGTTTTTCTTGAATAGTCATGAGGTGCTAGAAGTTTTTCAGAAGCTAGTTTCAAGAGTCATTCTACGTACCTTAGTAGTTGTATTCACTTCATAAATAGTCTTAACCCAGTGAGGACTATTGTAGGCACCCAGTTTCTTGGGCAGCTAGTAGTTATCATTCCAAGGTGGCCTGGAAAATTTTCCCCATCAGTTAAAATGAAAGAAAGAGGAAAAGCTTGTGCTTTTGACTATTCTATATGCCCTCAGAAGACAGAGGAGTTTTAGATGCCTGGGGCTTTTTCGCATGCTGTGGGTTTGGAAGCTAGCAGTATCTTCCAAACAGCAGATTTTGTAACAAACTTCCTTTCACAAGTTTGTTTAAAACTTTGAAATATAATGTTATATATAATTAAGAAGTGAAGAAATACCATAGTTCTATATATATAAACATGCACTTAAATAAGAGGAATTCAGGGGAAGAGAGGATTCCTGTAGGTTTTCTAACACCATTTCTCTTTGTTCGTGTCTTAAAGCATCTATTTCTGGAGTGTAAGAGCACCTGGGATTCATTTCATCTTTCTAGTGTTTCTCTTTGAATTTAAATGACTCTTGCATAAGCTCAGCAAATACCCTAGAAACACTTCTCAGTGAAGGTGTTTGGAGTTTGTGAAGCTGCATTACATGCTTGCACAGCAATTCTAATCCTAGGGTAAAAGTTCACTGTACCATATCTGTAAAGCATAATTTTGGTGAAAATTGGCTGCCACTATATAGACTAATTCATTTTACAATTTGATTACATACGCTTAGATATGAATTTAGCCACTGACTAAGCAGATATTCCTAAACAAACGTATTCTCAACATTGTTAGCTGAACAGTTTAAGTAATTTTCTAACTGCAGAAAAATTAAATATTCATTGTTTAATATTGCATCTGTTATATTAAGATGGTCCTTTTCAAAGCATAAAACAAAGCTGTAACTCTTGTTTCAAAAATCATAATGTTAAAGTGCCATCATACAAATGATGACATCCTAGTGAGTTTAACACCACTGATGCCAGCTAATGCATTTCTAAAACTTCTGTGGAGCTGTTACAAACCATTATAGTGGAAATACTGGTTTATGGAAGATAATAGAGCCAGTAGAAAAATGGAATTCAGCATCTGTATTAGCTACTTACTCAAAAAAAATCTTCCAGAATTAATTATGCCTTGTGCTACATTATAATGAGTTTTTCATTAAAATGTATACCATCATGGAAACTAAACAAGGATTATTCAAGGAATAATGCCAGTGAATGTTATTTTTTGAAAGATTAGTTAATTGGTTATACGTTCAAATCTGGAGCAAGGTTAATTGACCTATATTTATCGTTCTATCAAAGTCTGCACATTTTAAAGAGAAAATCACAGATACTGTCAGTATTCCCCCTTTAAAGATGTTTTTCTGTTTGGATGTATATTTAATAACACAGTACACACTTAGGCTTTGATACTGTTCCTATGTGATCTTTAAAAGAAATTCCGTACACTTGATTATTTCCTGGTAAATCTTCAATGGTAGATAGAGCTTTATACAAGAAGATAGAGAATGATTAAGATGGGAGTCCCTGCTTCTTCAGCGTAAAAGTTCGGGAATTTTGACCGTGGTCTGGTACAGAGGAGTCATTTGATACTGGATTATGATGAATTTGTGCACAAATAGAATCTGGAAAAACAGAAACTGGATATTTCCTGGATGTTGGAGTTCTTTCAAAACAGGAGAAAGTTTGGTGGGGGTGTGCGTGTGTTTGGATCTGCTTGTAGGTACAGTCGTGCTGAGACGTAGGTCTTGAGCTTTCTGCAAATCAGCCTGAGTTAGTGCTACTGAGATATCCCACTTGAACTAGTCTTAGGTGATGACACAGCAAAACCCCACTGGCCCTGTCTCGCTACCTGGACTCAATGGATTTGGAGTTCTCCAGTGCAAGTGCTGCATCCCTACTGTGGTGCAGTATCAGCAGCCTTATACCATTCTCCAGTGACAGGGCAGATCTCTGATGCTGAAAATTTTTCTAGAAGTCAAGTCAGTAGTTACTGTGTGTAGAAGAAGAATACTCTGAGATGACAAAACAGTGCCAAGAAGTTGGTAGAGCTGGCGTGGGGGCAAAGCACAAAGTTGAGGCAGGGAGGCAAGGTGAAGAATTGTTATATTAGCTGTTCTGTGGTGGAAAAAAGGTGTAGAAATAGAAGAACAGAAAAAGTCTATTTAAAATAGATATTGAAAGGAAGGAAGTAGGGGCAATAAATGGTAAAAGTTGTCTAGCCTCTGTTCCTCTTGTATGCCTTGCGTGTTTTTTACAAAGGAGTAAGATGCGTTTCCTTATTCTGAGGTCTTAACTCAAAAACCTGCTTTTCCCTTTGAACTGCTAGGTAATACATTTCCTCAGTGGTAGTTTTGCTGGGTAGCACTTATGAAAATTTCTTGTTTTCTTTAGGTAAAGTTGCTCCTCTTAGAATGTCTGACCCAAAGATAAAGCAACGTGATGAGCTAGGCTTGGAATGATAAATTCCTGTGCGTGAGTTAGCCTGAATTCTACTTTAACACGTTCTGTGAGTTGGTGGATGAATACAGCACCAGGAATAACCATAATTAAATGTGATTGTTTATTGCAATTTACTTAATTTAGTATTTTATTCTAGCAGAGAACACCATGCGTGTTAAAAGTATGTTATAGTTAGCTCATGGGAGTGAAATCCACTGACCATTATTGAATACTCAGAAGCTGCTTTGGGCTTAGGAAGTCCTTGAGCTGCAAATGGTTGGAAACTAGGATAATACCCGAGAACAGTATCATGCTTGCTGTCTTCTTGTACTTTACTTTAGGCACACGCTTTTGATGATTTTGAAAATTTCGGGTTTTTTGATCACATCCAACACATCAAAATGCCACCCAAATGACGTCAGGATGGTTGAGACCATAGGGGCAATCCAAAGGTCCCATTCTTGCATTACAGTCAATGGCCACCAAGTTAAAGTATTCAGATTACATCTTGACTTTTAGTTTTGTAGTCAAATGATCTGTTCAGCTGAGTTTCCAGCTACTCAAGTAGTGGGGCTCATCTCAGATACATACCTTTGTTTAATTTAAAGCTGCTTTTGCTTAAAGGAACATTCTTCTGTCTGCAATCTTTCTCTTTTCCCTGGTGAGCTGCTATAATACATTTGAGCAGCTCCCCCAGATCTAGCGTAATCATTCTGGGGTGCAGTGGTGATCATACTCTAATCTGGACATTTCACACCTGTGAAATAAGATTTTTGACACTGGACCAGACACTTAACAAAATCATAGAAATGTGGGTTGGGACTAACTTCTGGAGGTCATGCAGTCCAACTTATATTTTCAAGCAGGACTAGCACCAGTGCTAGATCAGGTGAGCCATGAATTTGTATGCATCGACAAAGAGATTTATGATCTTCTTTGAGTAACCTTTTCCAGTGTTGCACTGCCTTTCTAGTGAAAAAGGTTTTCCTAATGTCCAACATAAACGTCCCAAGCTACAGTTGGTGGACATTGACCTTTTGTATTATTATCTGCTAACATTCCAATGAGATTTTTGGCTCCATCACCTTTGTAACTTCCCTTCAAGTAGCGAAAACTGTTAGATTACCTTCTAGCTTCCTCTTTGCCAAACTGATCAAGTTCGGTTCCCTCAATTTCCCTTCACAGGAGATGAGCTCTAGATGCCTGCCCACCTTGATTTCACTCCAACATATCCTCTCCGCTTTCTCCACATTTCAGTTGAACTGCAGCGGCAGTAGGTTTAAGAACTGCAGGGGCAGTAGGTTTAAAAACTGGCTGCAGTACTCCAGGTGCAGTCTTGCTGGCACCAGGTGTGTGTGTGTTGGGGGAATAACTGCTGGTCGTGTTTCCATGTTTCTCCTAATTTCAGGTAGTATGCAGTTTGCCTTGTTTGTTTAAATGTTACTCTAACAAAACAAAAGAAAGCATTCTGATCAAGCAGGAGTAATACTGTCCTTTGTTTGGTTTTTTCATTGCTTCTAACTTCTTGCATGTTTGCTCAAATGTTTTTTTAATGTGGATATAATTGGTTAATTTTTAAAGGACTTAAAAGGTGAAGTACTGTGCTTTACTCACAAAGAGAATCTTTTGAGGAAAAATAATGCTTGGACTTCTTTTATTTAAACATCATTTGGTGGTTAGTGAAAATGTCTTCTATGGCTTCCTGATTAGTGACAGACCAAAAATAAATAAATATGGTGGCAGCCTAAAACTGCCTAATTATAAACATTATACTGAGATTTGTTTTCCCACAACTGTCTCCCTGGCTCCTCCCGTTGTTACATTAGTTTGCAGCATTGCGTGGGTTTTAAGTAAATCTGAAAATGATCCCCGCTTGCCACATGCTGGCTCGGGGTTTGCAGAGCAAGTTTAGTCCATGTGAAGTAGATTCTGTTTGCAAGAAACTGCCCTGGGAGCTGTTCTGGAGGCCCCGTGTGCACACGGACTGTCGTATGTCACGCAGATTGGCTTTTGGACAGCTTTGAACCCTGTGTGCTGGGGTTGTCGTCTTCAGGGGACAAGACTAAACCTGGTCCAGAGCAAACTCTCCAGACTGTGTGTGATGTGGGTTTAGAGGCCGGATATAAAACCAGCTGGTTTATAGCTACTGGTACTGTCTCACCAATTAGTTGACAATAGAGGTCAGCCTGGGTGCGCGCTGCCTGCACCCGAGGTCTAGGCTACAGTATGCGAGGTGGTTGTCTGATAGAATAAAACTGAGACTGTAATTCAGATACCAGTTATGGATATCTGTGAAAAACAATGGCGTAAGACTCTCTCAGAGGAAAATTCAAGACAAACTACAAGGTCATCACTAAAACACTTGTTTGTTCAGGACTGGGTGGGATATTTGCAATGCTGGATAAGTTAATAGCAGTTATGCAGAGGAATAAATTCCTCTGATTAGAAGAATAACAAAGTTAGGAAGATCCATTTGTTAGGATGGACAGTCAGGCACACAAACTATTCTGAAATGGAAAGTAATAAAGTAATATATGAAATGTGAAGTTAATACAGTTAAAATGTAATGGAAAACAACTCCACTATGTGTTAAACCTTGATTACATCTGTAAATTAATGCTAAAGCAGTTTAAGATTATGTTGAATTGTATTACAAAGATATGGCTGATGTTTTCTGGTTTGTCTTCTGCATTTTACCATTTCGAGCATTGCATGACAGAATCCCCAATACATTTGCATTATAACTGCATTCCATAATACTTCTTGAAAATAAATTTCAAAACAGTGAGCTTTCATTCGTTTACTCATTTGTGGAGGTAGCTGAGATGAAGCTGTGCTTTGCGATGGTATGCAATCTCTGTCAGTTTGGTGCTGTCAGATTTTCTTTGTGAAAATTGTTTTGGGGGAAATCTCCATGCCCAGAACTGCTTCTAGTAAAAGTGAGTGGTTTGGGAAGTTTGGAAACATTGCATTACCATTTTTGTAATGTTTTTTCATGCTCCCGAAATTCTGGAATCTGAATGGGCTAGGGAGGAAACAGACTAACTGAAGCCAGGATTATGCATGATGATTCAATTTTTGCTCTTTTATATTCTCAGCTTGTCTTTCAGAACAGAATTTTATTTGTAAGTTAAAACCAACATCCATTGGGGTAAGCAAATAGAACTGAGGGATTAGTAATTTGCATCTCTGCATCTAATTGCATCAGATTTGCATCTCTGTCTGATCGATTTACGGAAATAGGTAATTTACACAGAAAATAGTGTCTTGACACGATATGAGAGGATAAAGTATAAACACATCTACTTGTAATCCCTCCGGGGCCATGGTGAAACCGTAGTGTTCGTGTTTGAGCAGAAAGGCTCCAGTTTCATTTATTCTGTTTTTCTATTCATATTGCAGTCTTTATTCATCAGGCAGATGTATGAATGTGACCCATTTTAGTTATCAGCAGAATATAAATGTATTTTTTTATATTCTCAAGTATCCTATTTCAAGAATAGTATAATACCAGCTCAGAGTTTGTATTTACACTTCAGAATTTCTCCTGTGTTTGTTTCTCAAAGTTACAAATGAACCAAGATCAAGTTACAGTGAACGAAGAGTAACCATTCTTTACATACCTTTTAGTCTGCTAGGAGGACCTAGAAAGATTAGGAATGAAGATTTGATTTTCAAAGGTCCTGAACAACTTCAGTGGGACACATCTCCCAGTGTAAAATAATGGCAGTGAATGTCAATGAATATCAGTTTATGTGCACCTGAATTTGTGTGTGTGTATATGTATATATCATGCAGTAAATATCTTTTGTAAGAAATTTACAGTTATGGGCAGTACTGACAGTAGCACTCCAATTTTTTACATGATTACATACTGCATTTCAAGTTTTAGATTTTTTGGTGACAGTCTGTGAGTAAGGATTTACACTCGGATTCCAGTGATAAAAATTCACTAACAGGCAGAGGTAAACTCTGTAGGCTTGTTACGTATTTTGGTACAAGCAGCAGCTGAGTTTATGTGACATAGTAGTTTCATTTTGGTTACAAGACAAAGAATGTCTGGGACCAATTAGTAATTTTTAAATTCTATTTGGAAAGGGGAGGTTTATTGCAACTGTTTCCCATTGTAAATGGAAATATTACATAAATTGTTCCTGCAAAATACAGCTGGTCTATGGTGAGGTTGGCATGCTAATGAAAACAGAAGCAATTGTGTGTTTTTAAGCTGCCGTTACTTTTCCACATACCAACAGTACCATGGCACAGCCTAAATTTGCCACTAAAAAACAGTGAATATTGTCAAGCTATTCCTCCTAAAGCAATCTTTGAGAATTTTAGTGGATCCGTAGTGGATCAGCTTCTCATTGATGAAGTGGGTGAAGGTTTAAAGCAAGTTGTTGTGTTGTGAAGCAGGAAAAGGATGTTGGCATGGGAGCAGAGCTTAAAAGAACTTGCCCCTGCCCAGCTCCTCTGCTATCTGCAAGGTCTTTCCCAGTCTAAGGCACCATGGTACATACTGGTAAGTAGTTTGATCAGTTGTGTATGGTGTGTAAGGTCCTGGAGAAGGAGAGACCCTTGTTACCTTGTGATGAGTTATATACAAAAGGAAGAGGTGGGGAGAAGGGAAATCAGGAGAATCTCACACAGAATTCTTACCAGGGCTGCAGACTTTGTTACTCACCCAATTTTTACTTACTTATAACCACCTACCAGTCCCGGTACGTGACTTAGTTTTGGACACTGAGTGTGTATAACAGGGGGGAGAGCTCTGTTTCCCAAAAGCCTGGAATCATATGACCAGCAAAGAGTAATTGGAAGGATGGCTTGCAAATTGTTTGTTGTAACATGCATTGCTGTTCCCCGAGTCGTTGTTCTGTTAGTTGTTGCTGGAGTTCACCTAGGAGAGGTGATAATAATACATTTTTAATATATTGGAAGAAAGGAGGTGTGCATTTTTGGATGCTGCTGCTTTATTCCTTGTTAATAATGGATTAAACAATTCAATGAGTCAACACAATCATCCATGGATGGCTGTGTTAAAATCCGAAGGAGTATTATTCCATTTACAGAAAGATCCCAAATAACTGAAGGCACCCAAGAAGCACTTTTTAAAATTAACAGCATATTTAAAAGCATACTAGGGCTGTGTAGTTGGCTATAGATAATGAGGGGTAAGAGAAGACTTAACAACAGTTACATATTCAAGATACACTCTTTAAATTCCCTAGTCAGCTGGGGCAATAGAAGCTAACAAGCACTATTGTTGTACAGCAGTGGCCTCGTAGGTGTTTCTGATCCATTTCTGGGACACATTTTGAAATAACCCATCATATAACAAAATTTCAGACCAGAACGAAGATAATGCTGTTTCTGTCTGGAAAGGCCAATATTAAATTACACTTCTAGAACAGCAAATCAAGAGCAGACATGGATTGTTTATGAGGACCTTTGATACACTAGCAAATCTCCTGATATGTTCATGAGAGATGCAGCCTTATAGTTTTCATCATGCATTGTATGTGAAAGAGGAATTAAGTGTATAGGAAAAATAGTTGTTGCAAAAGGTACAAAGAAAAGCAGTGATCAGAGTGACAGAGCAGGTTGGGCTGTGTAACATCCAGCTGTATTGGGGGAAAGGGAACATGAAATAACAATCGCTGAATATAATAAATAATGCAGCTTTTAGATTAGAGTAATAAAAATAACATTTATTATAATATAGACAAAATGAGACACAAATATTTTTAGCTTTTACTCACTCTTTCCGATGGGTTTGTTTGGGGTTTTTTTTTGGTAAATAGTATTATAGAATGTATGAACTGGTACTTAGTTGCCAAAAAGTAAGAGGTTCGTATTGGTAACACAATAGAATAAATATGTGTAAAGAAGAGCTGCGTTACCTGGGAAGCTGAGTGCACAATGGATTAGAGTGATGTAATCTTCACTAAATCTCCTTGTATGTAGTAACTTCCTTAGTTCCTGTATTATAAACTCAGATTTTAGCTACCTGTGCACTAATACTCAATGTAGACCGGTCCTGGATACTGACTTCATTAATTTCTGCCACTGAGAATGCTTATGTGATTACCTTCTTGTTATGACAGCTGTAGTTGTACCCTATATAGAGCTCAGTATCACTGTCATCTTTGGAGCTATCTGAAGAGCTTTATATGAAGCTGTGATTTTTAGGATTCCCAGAGTGAAAGCATGAAATCAGTTTTCCCCTTTTGGCTGACTTAGTTACTTGCTGGGGTTTTGCCTGGAATGTAAGAGAGTGCTGAGGTGCAACTTCTGTCCTCTTCCCTTTTGTAAATTCCCAGAAATCCTGGGGGAATAAGTAACAGCATGGTAAATTGAAAACTTTTTGTTCGAGGGCAAAGGTACTAAAGCCAACTATACTGGGAGGTGATGCGTTGTAAACTCAGGTTCTTGATAATGGTGTATCAACTTTATACAGTTCTGGTAGTGAAGGCTTCTAAAGGTTTCATCTGCTTCCTGTGACAGGAGAGAGCTATTCCCTTGCAATGCTGGTAATTGCACATCAGCAGTCTAATCTGGACTAACAGTATGAATTTTTTTCTGCTGAACACATTTCAATTTATATTTCCACAAAGGATGCCATAGGAGATTCCAACTAATGGTGCAAATTTCTTTAAACTTATTCCAGATCTTTACTCCTAAGCTGTCTGTAGTGCTGGCTGCACAGTGGTTACAGTTAGGCCTAGAAGCTAACTTTAGCAGAAGTGATTTAAAATCCTTTATGATTTATTGGAAAGTCCTCCTGTTGTTGATCCCGGTTACATCTTCGCAGCTACCCAAGTATTTGAGAAATACAATGAACTTTGTCCAATGTCATGTATGAGCCAGTGAGTAGCCTGTGTGTCATCACTCGTACATTGGTATTTCCACTTATGCTCTGTAGATTAATTTATATAAATCTTTTAAATAAGAACTATACACAAAAAAATATTTTTGAAAGTATGAAAAGAATTAGAAAAACGCTTCTCACCAAATATCTTGGAACCACTGGGAACTGGATTTTTGGTATTCTAAAAATATTCATGACTTCACATCATTTTCCTCACAGCCCTGAATTTTTTAAGAGTAATTATTTTCTCAAAATAACTGTAGTGCTTCAACAAAGGACCCAATCAAACAGTACGTTCTTAATCATGGACTGTAGGAGAGAACACTGGAGGAGAAGTATGAGTGGGAATGATTTTTTTTTTTGATCTTGAAAGGTATGTTTTGGTCCGTGCTGCCAGCCTGTGCGCCAGGCGGTGGATGAGGCTGGGGGACGTCTGCAGTCGCGGCTCAGCTGGCACCACCGTGCCCTGCCCCCAGCACCGCGACCTGCTGTGTGCGGCACAACCGCCGCTTTGTTCAGCCCCCCCAGACTATCCCCCCCCGCCCCGTTACACCCAGCAGCATGGCTGCCTCAGTTTCCCTGCTGCCACTGGGCTGTCTAAAGCTCTCCTGTGTGCCCATAGGGAATACGCTCTTCAGTTATCTTTGCTAATATTTTTCTGATCCTTTTGATGGAGTGAGTCAGGAAGGGCTTTTCTGCTGCTGATTTCCAAAACCCTGTATCACTGGGCACTTGTCTGCTGCGACCAAACAAGTAGATGCTTATGTTGGCGAACAGCAAAAAAGCACGCAGATTGTTCTTAACGAGAAAACATCAGACATTGAAGAATTAAAGATGAACTCTTGCATGACTGTAATTTTTTGAAGTTCATCAGCTCCATGATATTACTAAACTACGGTTTGAGCAGACATAGTAAGAACTTTATATTAAAATCCCCTTTCTTAGAAAAAAAAAATCCTCACTTTTTATTCCATCATACTAGAATTTAGTATTCTAGAGGAAAAATATTTTTTCTTTTCCCTTCAGGGACTTTATAGATTGTTTCAATGTTCTGAATTTTATCCAGATGATTTTATTGTAAATAATTCAGTCTTTCCCCAGTTGTATTAATTACAATTTAAATACTTCTAATACAAAAATTAGATGCAGCAGAAATAATGTTTTCTCCCAAAAGTAGATTAAAAAGTTCCACATTTTTCTAACAAAATCTAATAATAGTGTTTTAGGTATTAGTATTAATTTTATGTACGAATTTGAAGGTAGATTGTCAAAATATAATTAGAAAGCTCTATGCAACAAATTGAATACACTCTAGTACCATGGATGAAAAAAGCATCTGTTTTGAAGTACTTTCATTAGAAATTAGAAGACTCAAGTAGGGGAAGTAAGATTTATATGAGATGAAATCAGAAAAAAAATGTAAGAATGTTAGCTCCAAAGAATAGGAAAATACTTACAGACTATGGAACAAGCAAAGTATCATCTAGAATGTGTGTTGAATAATAGAAATAAACTATTATGTTCAATTTATATACTTGAAGTCATAGTTACATTATTCTTAAAACCTAATGAAAATTACTGATAGTAATAATTCATTTCCTGTCTGCATTTTGCTCAGCGGGATGAATACCGTAGCTTCTGCGCTGTTAAATGTTCCAATGTCCACATTCCTAGTGCCAAGTGTGTTGAGGGGTCCCCTTTATCTACTAGCCGGAAAATGATGCTTGCTGTGAGGTTCTCGATAGGTACATGTTCATTTAACAGCTTCTGGATGTGCATTTTTTCGAAAGGCTGAGAGAGATAGATATCAATACAGTCAACTATATGCTATCTTAAAGTAAGGGCGGGGAAACCAGGATTTAGAGCTTGTTTTGTCTTTCAGATTAGTAGTGGATGGTTTGAAAAAAAGTAAGCATTTCCCAGTTCTGTTAGTTAAGGTGCACTATTGTCTGGGAAGGTGAGAAGCATAATATTTCAGGAGGTTTCCAGTGCTCACAGTCTTAGCTAAATTGCATAAATTATAAGAATTATTTTCTTTCGGCGTTTGCTGTATTTCCACTTCAGCTGCTAGCTGCAAGCAATAATCAAAGAACTGGTTAATGACAGATTATTTTTTTTAACCATTTTTTGAAATTACTCTGGTCTGGTAACTGGATGTAAGTTGAGAATTGCTTTTGAAATACTATATGGAAAATACGCCTGCCGTTTGTAATTAATCTTCCCCTTCCAAACGTGTTTGACTCAACTCTGTTGAATTGTAAGTCAATGCACAACTTCTAAGGTCTCACAAATCATATTGTAAATACAATTATTTTTGAAATTCCATGATTCACAAATCCTGACAGCTTGACATATGTCAGTGTATGTATATATATAATTTTGTGTTGTGTGTATATACAGGTATATACACATATATCTGCAAAACAGATGTGTCACATCCTGCTCTTCCTCGTGGGCTGTATTCCAGAAGCGCAGAAGGTTTTTTTCCCCAGTATGAAAGTATAGGTGTTTCTACATCTAATCAATGTTCAATCTTTATTCAGCTAAGGCTGCTAAAATGTAATTTTAAGAAAGATATTGAAATAGTAAGGCATTTTATTTAAGATCATGTTAAAAAAAAAAAAAGGAAGTAAGCCTAAACTTCTGTCATTTGTTCCAAATGAATATGCATTGCAAAAGTGTTGTTTTAAATCGGTTTGGTTATTACTTTTATGTTTTTTTTTCCTTTTTAAAAAAATGGTTTAATTTCTTTTATTTGGTTTTATCGTTAATCCTCAATCCAGCTTATATACTGGAAAGTAGCTTATGTTTATGTATTTCTCATTTGAGCAAAAAATACCAAAATCTTCACGTGTATTAGTAATATTTCAGTTTCACTTGCACCAGTGTTAATTTAAGCGATGTAACAGAGATCACACGTGGCCTGACGTCTGCATATGGGAGCTTTGCAGTCTGATGTATCTGCTGTGTTTGCTTGAGCAGCCAGAGCTGGGGAGAGGAGAAGTTGGTAGGTGGGTGGCGAGGGGGGGGTCGATGGCTGCTGTTAGCAGCAGAGCCAGAGACAGGGCCGAGAGGGAGAGAGAGGAGCTGGGCCAGGGACTGGGGAGCACTGGGAATGCGCAGGGCGTCCACTGCCTTTCTCAGGTGATAAAAAGGGTGTTTCTGTTTGTGGTTGGGGGGGGATGTCTGTGTTTTGCTTTTTTTCAAATGTAAAATTGTACATGTTTATTGGGGCTCTTTCTGCTTTGAAGCCAAAGGACAAGAAGTGCCCCTGCTTCACTGCACTGCTCCGGTTATGACTTTATTTCTGTTTTGAGATAAAAATTGAGGTTTAGTTTGAGTGTTCCAAAACCAGATACCACTCTCTCTCTCTTTCTTGTAGGCAGGGTGCTGCTGTGCCAGGCAAACCAGGAGGGATCTCCCGTGTACAGTGCCCCCAGTTCACTAGTATACACATCCACAAGTAAGCTAGTGTTACGGCTCTTTTCTTGTTTTGTTTTGTGACAAAAGCACATTAATGTGAATTAAGCCCCCATAAACTGTAAACTTTCCCAATAGCTCTTGCAAATGTGGTGTTTATAACGTGTGTAAGTAATGTCAACGGATAATTCAGTGTTTTTAGTTGCATTTTTAACTTCAAAGTACCTTTTTTTTTTTTTTAATAAAAGATGGCCTATATTGTGATGTTCAACAGAATTGGTCAAAAGTTCTACAGTAACACTGACATTTTTTGGAATCCAGTACTGTTGCACACTCTGCATTTTGTGTAGAAGGTGAAGTTCTGTTTCTTTTTCCTTCCTGGTCACAACTTTAATTTAATAAATAAAAAGTCTCGTATCGCGCCACCATTTTATTGGATCAGGAAGAAAACGAATATTTACAAAATATATATTTACAAAAGGAAAAAGAATGTGTGCAAGCGGGTATTTTGAATTGTAAAAAGCTGCCCTAATAAAAATAGCAAACAGAAGCTAAAAGCACAGATGACTACCAGCCATTTTTCTGTACAAAATTTTGGAGTAGCAATGTCTCCTGTGAAATTCTGCAGCAGAAGTGGGACTGATTGTTCTGAGAGTGTTTTAGACTGTGTTGGTGGTACCACTGATGCCTGTTCTGAAACCTAGTCAGATGAAAAAGCCTCTAGCTGAGTGAAACAGTAGTAATTGCTGAACGGGGGTGAACAGCAGCCTTTGCTGTGTGTTCTTAGCAGTCCTCTGCAAAGTAAATATTTCCCATTGTCTGATTTAACAACATTATCAGATATGTTCTTTATGAAGATTGTATTCAATCTAGAATGTAATTCTGCTCTTTCAAAGCTTATCTAGGCTACTAAAATAATTCCTTTTATTTATTAAAACCGGGAATGAGGACAACAGAGTTCCATAGAGGTCACCTCTGTGATCTTGTACCTCTCTTATGTCAAAGGCTATGAATATCATCCCTAGAGCTGCTGCTTTACAACATAAATATGGGATCTACTTTCAAATTGGGAGTCTACAAATACATAGTGAACTAACAAAGTATACAAAGTGTTTTAAATTGGAAATGAAATTATCAATTAAATGTGCTTTTGCTTCCAGATGCTCCAAGAGTATTTTGTGCTATTTCAGCTTTCCCAAGCAGTGGGGTGTTTTAAATCCTCATAGTAACGTAGAGATGAAATACTTACTGTCTAAATCAGTGTTCCCTATAGTACGTTTTTAGTGCACTACTCCTTTTTGACTGAAATACCAGTCTTTTGACTGAAATACCAATCTTTGACTGAAATTCTTTTCCTAGAAAATTATCCAAACATTTCATTCATCTCACTGTTAGGGAGCTTCTTTTGGAGGAGAAGAGGCAGTGTTTGTCTTTTATTTTCTGGAAATTACTGTAAATAAAACCTTTCTTAAGTTTGCCCTGTTGCTCCTATTATCTCCCTGAGTTCTATCCTAGGAAATTTATTTCTGGGGTTGCTGTTTACATCCTACAGTATTTCCACTATTATTAAATCCCTAGATAGTCATTGTATAGCTAGCTAAGCTCTATACTTCACTGTTTCCATTATGTCTCATGAGTCTATCCCTTTGAAAAATCTTATTTTGCAGTGGTGCTCCTTGAATAATGATATCCTAACAAACACCTGTTTGTTTTCAATTATGCCAAATACATAAGTAAACAGACTTTGCCTATCTGCCTCCCACTGGGCAATGTGTAATACGCAGTTTCATAACAGAGATTGCTGGTAGCCCTTGCAGTTGAAATTGTTACGCTTTTGTTGGATCTGTGTGTCTGCAAGTCATGATTTTTCTTTTATTATGTATAGTATTTCATATTGCCAAAATGTAGTTTCCCCCACAGGGTCACAACTCCTAAAAATACAAAATCGCTATAATTACTAATGATTGTAATTAGTTTTTTTTATTTCTCCTTATTACAAAACTTTCAATAAAAATGTAAAATAGTTCCATTTCTATAGGAAATTCTACTAAGAAGTTAACAGAAATGAAGCTCAAATTTTGTCTCATTTTCTTTATTATTTTAAAGATCTTCTGTACTCTATTTTTAATGCACATTTGTAATATTGAAATGATAACCAATAAGTCAACATTAATGTCTGGGAGACTGATACTTTTACTATTATCATTCCATGTAGACAACAATATTGCTGCCTTCATCTTTGAAAAGATTGTTAATCATTTATTCTGTTACTGCCAGTATTGTAACCATGTAATATTTCAGAACAGCTTACAATGTAAGAATTAAGAGGTTTTAAACTTGCGCTTGTTTTAGCAGAAGGAAAAGGGTCAGCTGAGATTTTTAAAGCTGTCTTAGAGGTTTGGAGTTTGTTAAATGCTAATGGCATTTAGGAATTTTCAGGTACTTGGAAGAGGATAGTCCCCATTTTTAGAAACGTTGTCTTTAGCTTGACTGTTCGTATTTCACCCCGACTTATATTCTATAAGGAATGAAGGATGGAAACATGGTTGTAAAATATATTTTTCTTAATTTGGCTAGCTTTATTTCTTACTTAACTTTTTGGCTTTTAATTGTGTTGGTCATTAATAGTCTCTGGTGACTCTGAACACTTCTACCCATAATTTTGGCTAGTCAGAAAGAAGAGTGCAATTCTTGGAGCTACTCTTTCACTTCTGATGTTTTATTTCCCCAGGATATATTTAATGTATCACATTGTACGTTTCCTAGTACAGTGATCAGTTACACCTCTGAATGTGTCAGGAGATGGAAACATGGCTCTGCTTCCTTCCATCACTTCTGGCCCTTTGCATAATACAGAAAGAAATGAGCTGTTTCTTCTGCAAGCAGTGGAACAAATCAGTAGCAATAGTCTCTCATGCCTCATCTGTTCTCTTATGCTGAAGAAGAAGATGGGGCCTGGATCAGTTTTTCATTTGCACATCTGTTCTGGGAATAGATAATTTGTTATGTAGAAAGTGTAGTTTCAGCATGCAAATGTGTTCATGTCCCTTGGTGGGACAGATTCTTTGTCTTACTGAGACAACCAAAGTAGGGAAGTTCATGGTTGCGTCTTGGCTGCTGTAGATTCCCATTGCATTGGCATCTCAAGGACAGAACTAATACAACTGGTTTCAGCTAATTTCTTCATCATTGTCGTCACGCAGAATGTAGACAAGCACTGGAAGGAGATACATCCAGAAAGTAAAGACTGGAGTGCACCAAGTCCCAGTGAATAAGCAAGCACTCATTGGAAGCTTCCAGGAGGCCCACAGTATCTCACTGAAACTTAATGAATCCATTTGGTGCACATAACTGACGGTGTCTTTTTGCCCCCACTTCTTTAGACTAGTTACTTCCACAGGAAATTTAAAATCCTGAAAAATTTGTATCTACTGTTAAATAAGAAATGTATCCAGAAAAATTTTGGAGCTTTTCCAAATTGAAGCCACTCAAGAATAGGGGATCCATGAGAATATTAAGACCCTGCTGGACAAAAGGAAGATTCAAAAGAAGAGAAATGTTCTGGCACTGAATATCTGTGTCACTGTTCTAATGGACAGTCATATAGCTGGGTATGTATGGTTAAAACAGGCAAAAATACTAATCTGAATTTATGCGAGGACTTTTAAAAACTGTTTAGTACCTATTTTCCCCATTTTTCTATTATGTAGAAGTGCTTGAAAATGTGAATGAAATAAAAGTTAATGGGAGCCAAAACATGGGAAAGAAGGAAGACATGAAGTTGTAGAATCCTAGAATAATTCAGGTTGGAAGGACCAGGGGGCACAGAGCACCTTTAAGAATGGAGGCTGCAGCAACCTTTCTGGGTCATCTGTTCCAGTGCTTGAACATCCTAACAGTGGAAACCTCTCTTCTTTCAAGTTATGTTTGTTCTCTCTTCTCTTCCCACTATGCCTCTGTGAGGAGACAGCTCTGTTTTCTTGATAACTTCCCCTGCCCTTTCATGGCAGGGATGGAAAAGGAGAAGCACCTGCCAGTCGAGACCTTCTACACTAGCTGGTGTAGTGAGGAAGCCACCCTAAAGCTGGACATCACATTTTTCAGAAGTTTACAGTTGTGCATACTGAGGTGTGCCCATACTCATACCCATGGAAGGCAATGGGAGAGAGATTACACATTTTAATGAAAGTTCCATGGCAGCGAAATATTTTTCACTCTCTAAATCAAAGCTTTGATCTTTGTAACTTTTAGGTTTTATTTTACCTCCAAGTAAAAATAAAGATACTTGAGTTATCTGGTATGTAACTACTAGTAGATTTTCCTGAGCATGCATTAAAGGGGCAGTTGACTGGACTGAATAGCTAACATATATGGTAAAATAGTAAATTGCTGCATGCCTTTGTTCAGAACGATGTGCAGATGTGCCTGTATTTCCCAAATGTTTTGCATGCCCATAAAAGAGAATTTTGCCTTGACTTCAATGAGTACATTTTAAACTGATGTCAATTTTGGCTTACATTTTCTAAATGTTGGAGGTGTTTCATCTTCAGTAAGCATGCTTGTCAGCTCCAAAATATACATGCTTCTTTTCCATAAATTTTCATTTTTGATTAAAAGTAAATAAATCTTTCATATTGCAATAACATGATAGAATTAAAAGAAGAAAAAAATGAAAATGCAGAAATCTGATATTAATTAATTCTATTTTATCATATTGAAGGGCAAATGAAGTTGATGGCCCATTTTTTAATTAACATATCGATTACAATTTTGTAAGAAGTGGTGGTGGAATTCAGCAAAAATGATTGAGGTGGTACAAATGCTTATAAATCTGTCCCACGTTGTTCTTGTTCTTCAATTGTAATTGTCTGATAAAACTTCCATCACTTTCTGTAATTAACCTAATGGTCTAAATTAATTTCTAGATCACTGGTTATTCATTTCAATATAGAAAATGCCATTACATTGAGTTTAATTAATACAAAGTAAGTTCACAGTCCATTGTACCATTAGAATAGAATTTTACTGTTTTAACTGTTTCAGTTATGAATATTTTTTCCTCTTATTTTGTTTGTCCCATTTATGGACTTGAGTGTTCATTCTCTATTTATACTAAAATACTATAAACCCTTTATAATTAAAGTATTTAGAACCCAATGGTCTTCAAGTTCCCATCCTCCAAATATTTTTTGGTATTTATTTCAAGTATTTTAAAGCAGAATTCAGTTAGTGCCAAATTCGTAATCCCATGCTATGCTCTAGAACATCTTATTTGTCTTGAATATTCCTTTCAGAGAAGTACATATGACAGATACGCACTCACCAGAGAATACTTTTGCTTTGCGTCAGACAGATATTAAAACAATAAACTATGTTGCCCTGGGATTTTAGCTTATGAGCAACCAGAAAACAACGAGGCAAAGACAAGATGTTTTTGAAAGGTGGGAAGGCAGTTTTTTTAGAAAATTCCCTGGAAACTTTTGGTCCTGTAGCATTTTTGACAAGAAATATTTTTAATGCCTAAGCTCTTTTAAAGCAAATCAGGAAAATATGTTCCATTACTTCAGAGCAGGCATTAGAAATGTTCCTAAATTATCCTAATAATCCTAGTGATCCAAAGTTATGTGCTATATGCCAGGAGAGAAGGAAAATCTATAGCAGAAGCTTAAAGTATCAATTACATGATACAGGACTTTAGATTTTTATATATGTTCTCGTTAAAAACTTACCAACACTTACATATGATAAACAAATGTACTATTTTTAAAAAGATGTTTTTCGCCTGTGGGTGTTTTATTTTGATTCACAGGTGAAGGATAGTTCAGGACTTTGTTGATATGCATGGAATAAATAAGGAAAATCATAAATACTAAGTATAAATAGCACATCCAGTGGTAGAATTTAGCCCATTTGAGGACTCATTGCACTACAGAAATGAAAATTAAGTAAAACCTGTGTGTTCAATGTGTCTGTTGCATATCCCCGCTTAGAAGGAGGTTACTTGGTTTAGGAATATTAATAAACAACCTAAAAAAATGCCATATGAAACTATTTTCATGTTTCTTTGTTCAATGAAGGCATTCCAGGTTTTATTTTTCTGTGGCATTACTAATGGATTGAAGTAAGACCTTTGACATTTCTATTACGTTCTGGGATATTTCCAGTACCAAGAAGATTACATGGGGAAAATACAAATTTTCAAAAGGTGATTTAAAGTGTGCTTCTGAGCAGAATAATTGTTGGAAACATTCAGTTTATAAACCTTGATTCAGTTGATTTTGTCATGTTTAATCTGTTACACACGTGTAATTACCTGAAAATTATATTGTAACGATGATAGTCTTCTCATGGTATTATCCTGAGACTCCAAGCAGCTGAAGTGTAGGTGCTCCTGGCATTTGGCATATCCTTTTCTGGGTTTTGTAAGACATGATTGACCGTTATTCAGTCCAAATAGACATACGCTTTATTGTAAAGACAACAATGATTTATTTGTTCTGATTTTATTGTTGTAGTTTTTCTTAATTTATTTGTTGTGATTTTATTGTTATTGGTGAGAGAGAGATTGTTTTGTAAGCTTGCCATTTTGAATTGGTATATGGGTCAGGAACAGTTTAAAGAGTTGAGTATTCATATGATACAAATAATATGCCGATGCTACTGTATTTGCAAATTAAATGTAAAAAGGTTTCTGCAAACTAAATTTTTAATTGGTCTGTTTTCTCTTAAACTAAAATGGAATGGCTGGTCACTTCATCACAATTAAAACACATATTCGTAGATTGTATTTACATGTTTGTGGTTTTGTCTGCTTTTTATTGCTTCACAGAAAAATGGTGGAGCTCCCCTGCAAAGGAGTTGTGTGATTAAGACAATTTAGCCATTGTAGGAATGAGATTCATGAATGAAACAGTGCAAAAATCCTGCCCGAAGGGAAATGTCCATACGTTTGAGTAGACCAATCACACCTATTGTTTCCAGGATACAAAAACCTCATTACTGAACATTTGGGAGTCAAACTATCTTGTTAGAGTGCTTCCTCAATTAATTAATTGCCTTTATTTATCAAGTAAAGAGAATCACCTGGTAGTAACCCAGGAATAATGTGAAAAGTGCCCTTCCTTGTCTGCATGTTAAAATACAGTCAGTTTATATGGAAGTTTAAATAAAGAGGATATCAATAACAAGTAGAAAGGGAAGTTTACTAATGGCTTTCTGTTATCCCATTATTTTACCCCCATATATAGAAGTATAAAAGGTTGAAAAATCATGTATCATTTCCAGAGAAAAATATTGATGTCACCTCTTATTGAAATGTCTTTGGAAGGTTTTTAAACACTGTTTTGGTCCATTGTATCAGGCCAGAAGCCATGTTTTGAACAAAGTTGCACAACTCCACTGACTTCGAAGTCAGATAGTTATAAAGATAATACAAAATTTTAAGAAAACGAGTAGAATTATATTCGTGCATATTCTGTTATATTCTTGATTGAAGTATCAACCTTTTTAAACTGTAAAGCGAACCTCTTTTGGTTTTTTTGGTAGGACTGCCTGAAATTCTTGTAACAGCATTTTTTGTGTTCTGTATCACTATATATTGTCCTTCTGTAACTATTTTCAGGATAACTGTCCTTTTACCTTCTGTCTATCAATATTTTAAATGGTGACTAATAAGTCATCAGTAAGATGTATTGTAGTTGCCCAGAATCTGTAAATACAGGTTTCATTTCACTCCTGCAAATCTGTTTTTAAGTGCATTTCTGTTTCTACTCATTCTTTGTTATCTCTTTAGCGATGGTGCAGTGTTTCTGAACTAGCGTGCTTAAGTTTTATACATACAGACATATCCTGAATTTTGTGCTGCGGGCTTTTTTTAACTTATCCACCATCCTACCCTGCATAGTAGGAGATGACTGGAAATGTGTGCAGTATATTTTTAATAGTAAATTGTGGAGAGCGTCTTTGTCCTTTAGTTTAAATAATAAAAATGATGTTTGACCAAGGATGGTTGGGCATCTCATATGTCTGAGTGCTTTCCTGTTAATGGATACGGGACTTGGCCACTGGCCGTTCCCATGACTAACCAGTGAGTTAGGACAATAGGATTGTTTGGACTTACTCCTCTCAGCATGCAGCTAAATAGTGAGAATTACATTTAGCATTTTTTTGCATCATGATCTATGATGTTATTGTACATAGGATCCTTTGTGTAGAGTCCTATATGCAAGCTACTGATGTTTCCTTAGCTCTGTATTCTAGGTGCTGTGTTACTCATTTTCAGTAGGCAGGCGCACACAGATGACCACACATCTGGAGTCATTCTGTCTGTCAAATGTAAAGTCATCAATTTTGTAGTTTTCAGCTTAGCCTGTAAGATTCGGTTTCAAAAAAAGACTTTGATGTCACTCTCCTTGCATTGTGTGACAATTGTTATTAAATCATGGCTCTTAAAACCATGTTGTACACGGCAAAATTCTCCAACCTGAATTTCACAAATAGTAAGTACTTTTGAGGGATTAACATCTTTAATATCTGTGTGAATCTTTGCACATGCTGTTCTTTGTTTTGATAATTTTTTTCTGTTATGGCTTGGATTAGGTTAACTAGCTGTTTTTTTTCCCTCGGTCACTTCCTGCCTATATTGTTCCCAACCCAACAATGTTCTGACAATGTTCTTTTTTACAGTTTAATAATTCCGTTGAGTTTTAGTAATCCTTGTGTCATCCAGACAGAACTGCTTGTCACCACATAATTGACTTCCATAAGCATTCCAATTACTAAATTTTGTCATCTCTTTACAATAGCGCTGCTCCACATCTAGTTTTCCACAACCGTGTCCTTTTTACTTTGTCTCAGAAGTGGTGTTTATCTAGACACAGGGGAATTTTTCCATTTGCTTAGAACTTGTAAATGTCCAACAACCAGGAACACCAATAACAGACAAGTTATTGATCAGTTTGATCATCTATATTTGAAGATTGTTTAATTTAAGATGAGATGTGGCTTCTCTGATCTCTGCTGTTTCTTTTCCTTTATGGCCTAGTTGCTTTGTTGTTTGTTTTTACCTGCTGAGCTTTTTCTTGTTTGTTAGTCATTTCTTCTGTGAGAATTCAACTAACCTTTGCACATGAATTATTTGCATTCTTTGTAACATCAACTATGCAGTACTTTTATTTTGTTATTAAGTAGACCATAGGTAATTTGACCACCAATTATAGCATTTTTTTATTCAAAGTTGTAGGTTGATGTGATTACATAGCTTTTAAAAAAAAAAAAAATCTTAATCCCCTTATCTGTTCTTTTTTATGTGTCCACATTCTCCATTCTTTTTCTGCGTGTTAAGAGAAATCTCTTGATATCTGAGAGACTTGGGTGGCTGCATATAGTGTTCTGTAGAAGAAGGATGAGATATATATATGGTAATTTCTGATAACCACAGAATCACCAAATGACTGAATCTCAGACCGACTGAGGTTGTAAGGAACCTCTGGAGGTCACCTTGTCCACCCCCCCTGCTCAAGCAGTGTAACCTCGAGCAGGCTGTCCAGAACCACGTCCAAACAGCTTTTGAATTATCTCCAAGGATGGAGGCTCCACAGCCTCTCCGGGTGCCTGAACCAGTGCTCAGCCACCATCACATTGAAAAAGTTTAGGCAAAAAAATGAGAGGGTTTCCAGGCTTTGGCATCAAGATTTTGCTCCAAAGGTTATAAATTCCTGGCATAGAATGGTATCAACGTACATAGAAACCAGTGGTGGTTTGTTTATTGGTATACTAGAGGACATGAAACAAAGGATGGCAGAGAAAATGAATAATTCTATATATATTTAATTTTAATGAAATCTAAATGTGAATTCAGTGTGTGCAAGTCTTTGAAATGGTAGATAAATTACATCTGCAAACAAATTTAAGGTAAAGGTAACCATATAGCAAGTTTTGTTGGAACAGTTAAGCGTCTTTCCTACAATTTACCATGATAATAAGCACATTAAATAGGAGGTTGCTTTTTACTTAAATATTCTGTGTTTTTTGAGTACATTTGATTATGTGGGTGTTTTGGTGTGGAAAAATCTTACAAATCTTGTTTTTGTAGTATGAAATAGTTGAAAACAGTGTCTTAAAGCAGCTGTCCTCTCTTTCTAGAAATATTTACATAATCTTTCAGGTTATACATCATTATAAAAAGTTTCACCAAATTTATGTAAAATTTTGTGCTAATTTGGATTTGTCTGGAAACTTAATGCAGTAGTGTTGTGTAAAGGGATTCAATTACAGTGTGCAGTGTTTTGTAAGTAACTGTCTCACATAAAAAGTTAATTAATCAGAGCTGTGTCAATTTCCTTGTGCCATGTCAATTTGCAGCAAGGTAATTAATCACTAATCGCCCAGCGTGCAGCAAACTAAGGGACAATCCATGAGTCATTTATTGTTATTTTTTTCAGAATAAATGGCACACAGAGCCACGAAGAAACGCATCTTGCCTTTCGTAGTATTTTTATCGACAGTTTTGCATGTTGTAATAGACTGCAGCAACAAGCAGCTGTAGTTCAATGGAATATGAATATTAAAGAAACAAATGAGAGCAGATTTATAGGCCATTGCTTTTCTGTTATGTCAGTTTTGAGATTACACTGAGCAAATGAACAGTGAAAAATTACTCTTCCATGTGCAGAATGGTGATTAGGCTTGTACATTAATTAGAGATTTTTGTTTTCCTTTTCAATGCATTTCAAATGAGAATGTCCTATAAGTAACGGTTTGTCCAAAATGCAGATTTATTCATTCCTAAACAACAGCATTTAATACTGACATATATTTTTGTACAAGAGTAAGGAAATAATTGTTCTTCTAATTTTGTGTTTCAAAAAATAAATAGATTGTGAATGAAAGAAATAGAAGGGACCAGTTGTGACCCTTTGACATATATGGCCAATTTCCTTTCAATTCAGTTAATTCACAACTAGATTCCCAGGGATAATCATCTCACAAAAGTGACAGGTGAAAAAATGTATTTTCAGCTTGCTATTTTTAAGGATTGTGAACTTTCTAAAGATTTTACTTTGAAATTTTAAGAATCCATATATATATAATTTAAAAGCCTTTTTATGTTAAAATCTGTAGTAATAGAGCTTAAATTTTACTTGCAGTATACTTTGGACTGTGTATTTAAATGCAAAGATCTGCACACATCTTCTTTACATAGTTTTTATAATGCTTTTAAAGAATGCCAAGTAATACTACTTATTACTCTTACAGTGAAGGGAAAATTCACTACACAGCATACATTGGGATAAACTCTTGATTCTGTTCCTGAAATCTCAGATAATATCATATAGATTATTCTGCTTAGTCTTTCTCAGTGTGTTACCCATTATATCTCTTTGTTTTTAATTTATTGTCCAGCACTTCTGAAGTGTTTCCTCAACAGGGATCCTCCTAAACTATGGGAGTAATTGTAAATGTATCTCCCTGCCTTTCTAACAGTTAAATTATGTTGCAGTAAATTAGCTATAAACTGATTCAAATATGATGTAGCATTAAAGTTCTTCACCATAAAACATTTGAAAACTCTTGATGAAGGATGACTTGCTACTTTGTGCAAAGGAGGAGAGATTAGGAGTGATGAGAGGTAGATTTGTGCATCCATTTTGATGGCACACCTTTCTTGAGGCATATGGCGCTCTCATACAAATTCAAACCGCAGCACAAATGCAAAGAATAATTGCCCATTAAAATGGCTGTATATTTTTATGGCTTTGATACAAAATCTGCCCCCTGTTGTTTTTTGCATCTGCTACTCTTCCATCTATCCCAAAGCTTTAAAACTTTAATACACAACATATAACCCTTAAGTATTTTTTACCAGGTTATATTCCTCCTTTTGGGAACTCAGATTTTGTCATTGTTCATTCAGTCTTTGTTTTCTAAGGCACATGTTGAGATATGGTGCCTAGAAAGTGTGCCTACCTGTCATGTTCATTCAATACAAAATGAATAAACCCAATGCTTATATTACATCTTTTGGGAGAAATTAAGGTTTGATTAAATTTCATCTGTGAACACAAAGATTAAGTTCCTCTTCTTCTTCCCATGCTCATATTTTTTTTCTATATGAAATCATTAGTTACTTAAATTTTGCTGATATAAAGACATGAATCCTGTTAATTCCAAAGACCTTTTAATTTGCCTAAATGTTGCTGACCACTTTTCATGTTTGAGATCTAAACTAAAGTTTGATGGCAGTGTTTTCATGTTTACAAAGTATGTCCATAAGAGAGAACTTTTTGGACAATATTAATTGTAATAATACTTTTTTTTTTTATTTTTTCCCCTTAAATGTAAAAATGGAACAAATAAGTTTAAAGAAGGAATCTTACCTACATGCTGTTCCTAAAAAATGTCATTTAGGCTGTAGTACAAGATGATTTGTATGCTATTTTATCATTATATTAAGCATAACCAAGTACTTCCACAGTATATTTTTTACCACACTTCTTTTTTTCAATTTGAAAAAGTAAAATTGCAGATCCACTGTAGGAACTGATTTTTTGTTGCTGCCATTGTAGTCCCATTCATATTTGAATAGCTGAATGAATAACTACAGAAATGATGGGGCTATTAGAAGAGAATATAAATTGTTTCTTTGACGTGATACTTGATTATATGTAATTCTTAGAAAAGTCTTTCTTTTTCTTTAACCTCATACTGTCACCTTGTTCATCATTGCCTAAATGAAGAAATCTGCCTTTTCTGTATCACAGATCAGAAGAATTCCAGGAATCAAATTACTTTGATAAATTTAAGGTACTTTTGCTTAGAAGTGGACTCAGATGCTTCCCTGCTGAGAGTCAAACACATTTTCAGCCTCTTTATAATAGCATTTTCACTGACTGAGTTTCAGCAGTTTGGCACTGAGGCACTAAGGAAGGTTGACCTACAAACTGTAAGTCATTAAAATCTTTACCCCTCCTGGCTAGTATATTCATTACTTTTGGGGCTGGTTAATAGCACTTAATGCTTCCTGATGGGAGAGCCCTTTTCATAAAATTGTTTTTATGAAGTCCATTCTTTAGTTGTGTTCTAGTGGTGCCACTTCTGCTAGTTATTTTGGGGTGAGGATATTAAAAAGTTGGTAGCAAAATAACTTCTGTGATTATTACATATTCCTAACCATCTGATTTCTCAGCTGGGCTGAAGTAGCATAATTTTTTTTTTTTTGCTGAACTCAAATTCAGGGTGACGTGATCTTGTTGATTATTTTACCTCTAATCTTAACCTTTAGTAGTACTACCTGGCAATAGAAGGCATGTTTTCAGATAATCTGATTTTCAGACTGACCCAAGATCAATTTTTTGGGATTGATATAATCTGTTATATATAAACTCTACTGTTAGACATCACTTGATCACAAGTCCTTGCAGTGTTACTCTTGGTTCCGTATTTCTCAGGCGTACTTTCCATCAGGTCTTATCCTCTTCCTGACAGAACTCCAAATCATTGCTCCTACTAATTGCTTCTTTTTTAGAGTTTTGTTTTACTCTAGACATTTTATGTTTCATGACTTTATTAAGGAGACAATGCCAGGCAAGCATAGCAAAAAAATTAAATTATGTCAGGCTTTTCATTCTAACACATCCTTTGTGTTGCAGGTCCTTTGAAAATGATAGAAATCACTGTCTTGACTTAGTATCTCCCATGAATGCTGAGCCTCCATTCCGTATTCTGAATTTGGTAAACATTTATGGGATAAGTGACTTTTCCTGCCATCTCTGTTGTCTAGCTTTTTCTCCTCTTTCATAAGAGAAAGCCATCTTTCTCATAAAAACATAATATTATTTTAAAAAAATATTTTATGTTCTTTGTTTCTCGTTCATCGGTGGGGCCACTCTGCTTTTCCAGTGACGTTTCTTTCTAGACAACCATTCGCTGTCAAAGATTTAAGGTCAGTGGCCCTTCTTGTAATTCTTTCCAAGGAGTGACCACTAGGAAGAATAAGGAGTATTTAGGATAAGTGCTCAAGTATTGCAAAATATGTATTTTAATATGTCTGTGTGAAAGCTGGATTGAATGGTACAATTTAAAGGAAAAAAGTGCTCACAAAACACTTTAGGAGTTCATGCTTTCACAGAGGTATGTCCTGAGTGTCTCCTATACAACTTCTGCACATTTCCAGTTGGTTTTCATTAGACCTATATTTACTCATTTCTTCTGAAAAGGAAGAGACAGGTCCATTCTTCACACACATGTATAAGGCGTGTGACTCTACGGAGGGGTTGGTGAGTTAATTTCGAACAGTACATTTATCAGCAGAAAGATTGTCTAGGACCCTGGGTGTTTCCCTGAAAGAAGACAACTGCTTTAAATATTGCCAAATGTAGATGTTAACAACAAAGAATTAATTGCTGAAAAAGATCTTAGAGCAGGAGTTTCCAGACTATGCATTGCAAGCCCAAAACATTGTTAGATACCTTATATTGCTTGAACTTAAACTTTTTCGAATTGGTTTGGTTTTCTTTACCACTGCTTCTGGTTTTCTTGTAAAACTGTGATTTCTATCAATATGTAGAGAACTACAAATCCACGTGTAAGTGAAGAAGTTGTCTAAACTGCTCAAAGGTTGTCAGTCTTCATTAATTGTTTGTCAGTGGCTTTTAGGTCAGAGAAATTTCTCTTAATCTTGGCAGTTTAAGATTGTCCTTAAAGATTACAGTTTTTTAAAGCTACCTACAGAATACCACCCTTCGGGTTTATCATCTAAGATACCACCATTTCAGATATCAGTTTTTCCTGGCCAGACTCTCAAGTCCATTTTTCTCCATTTGCTTAAGCAAGCTCTTCTTAGTACAGTTTTTTTGGGTTTGTTTGTTTTTATTTATATATTCACATGATTTAAAAAAAAAAAGGCACAAATTAACTCTCAAATTATTGGAGAAACTTACTTCTAGAAATTACTATCTACTAGATGGAAACGAGTCATTTTTCTAATGCAGGCAGACTGCAGCTAAACATTACTCTGATAACAAAGGTAATCGTACTGGATTAGATTAGTTCTCCATCTAGTCCAATACCCTGTGTTTGAAAAGGAAAAAAAGCTGGATGCCTAATGAAAAGTTTTAAGGCTGGAGCTAGTGTGTGTGTTCTTTGAAGGTACTGTTAGCTTTCTACAGTTTGAAGTGTTTTTGTAAACCAAAGGTGATGTCTTAATACTGTTTCTCTGCAGGGGAACTGTTCATCATTTTCAGTCATATAAACTTTTAACATCCACAGTGTCCAGTGGCAGAAAATTCCATGGCGACTTAATTAGAGGTTGTGTGAGGAGCCACCTTTTCCCATATTTTCTCCATTATTCACGATTGTGGAGCTTTGTCATAGCTCCCGCAGGCACTTCCCTTCCGAGCTGAAGAGTACTAGTGCACCTGATTGTTTCTTTTACAGAAGTAACGGACGTGATTACAGTTATGATAAGCGACCATTGAAAATGTTTGTTTTGCACATCACCTAATTTAAGCCAAAACAGGAAGTCTCCAGCGTGTGGCATTCACAAATGCATTCTCTAAGGGACAGAAGTGAACAATGATGCCATGATGTCCAACCCTCATGTTTTTCTCATGTATTGCTAACTTCCATCATGAAATTTTATTAGAACATTGTACCTTTATTTATCTGTGTTAGTATGCGGAGACAGTCCACTCTATTAGAGGATCTGCAGCCCAGCCTGTAGATCTTTTTACTATAATGTTTGCTCATATCTTCAGTCCGCTGAAAATTATCTTTTACATTTTTACATTAACGTTGTACTAATTTGTATGCAAGACTGTTAATGTTTACTTGAAAACAAAAAGGACAAAAGTTATGTGGTCTAAGCAGTAGGTCATGTTTACAGCATTTCCACTGTTCAATATTCAATGTTGTTGCGTATGCGCAAGTACTTACAGCATCCAAATTTCCAAATATATGAGAGATACATATATTCATTTTTCCCCAAAAAAGTGCATTTGATTTCTTTAAGCCTTCTTAAATGCAGTTGATTGCAAAGTTACCAACAGTATATTGAGTTCTGTAAATTCATCATTTTGATTTTGACATATATTTCATTACAGGAAGAGGAATAAAAATATGCTGTTTGCACTTTTTAGAAGCCTGTTTTCATTTAGTTGCATTGCCATAGGGTTGTTTTATGTTGTATTCCAGACATGTAAATCTTTGCAGAATTACTGTACAGCCTTTTTGTCAGTGAGAAGGACCTAGTAGTAAGGCAGTAATGGCCAAGTCACTGTAATTACAGTATTTTCCTTCATGTGTTCAGCCAGAGAGATCTACAAGTTGTGATTTTTTAATTTTCTTTTTCAAATTCAAGGCTTCTGTCAAAAATTAATGCTAAAACAGATGAAAGACAAATGTGGATTGAAATAAGGTCGTAGTTCAGACTGGAAAATCTTACTGGTTTAGACATCATTACTTCGATTTGCTTGCTTCTTATTAGGGCTTTGCTAAGCGGTGTTTCTTTCTTTTATCTCTTTATTTACATACTGAAAAAAATTCAACAAAGTGAAGCACAGCTGAAGTAACCTGAGTGCCAACAGAGCTGGATTTGATTTTCTCTGTCTCACTGATGAAATCATTCCAAAAATACCTGTTCTAACATTGGCCAGAAATATATGTACAAAGGAGAAATGAAGTAATGAAGTATTGGTTAAAAAATGGCAGAGAAAGCAAAATGGAAAGTTTACTTTTTATTTTTCAATTAAAAAGTTTATGAATAGAGAAGTTTTACAGACTTTTTACAGAAAAAACCCTCTAATTAGTACTATGTAACTGTTCAATTTCTGATTAAAATATTTTAAGTCTCACGTGGAATGGTAATTAATGTTTACACTTAGTTGCAATGACAATATAAAAATATCTGAGTTAATTTCTTTTTTTATGTGTTTAAACTTTTCTACTGCATCTGAATATTATCTGAATTCATATAGATATTTCCAAACTATGCAACCCTTGACTTGGAAGGAATAATGGATACTGTTAGGAACGAAGTACGCTTTAAAATCTGAGAAAACTCTTGCTTTGTCTGTCTTTCCCTTGGTACACAAGTAAGATACAGTTAATAGTCAACTTCTGAGCAAAAGTAAAGCTCTGTTATGTTGGTGTGATCACTGGATAATTTAGATCACTGGAGGTCACCTGGTCTAATGTCTCAGCTCCGCTCAAAGCAAGGCTGACTTCTGAAGATAGATCCAGTAATGGGATGGAAATGGCTCTGGCATTATAAATTTGAGCCTGAACTGGGTGACTTAGACCTCAAGAGTCTCCTGGTAGCAGTGTTGGCTAAAACAGCCAATGTTATTTTCAATAACGAGTGTCTTCTAAAAGAATCAGAGCCACCTATGCTACTGCCATCTGAATTCCCAGTTTGCAGTCTCCTGCTTGCATATAAAGATTTTCTGTAAAAAGATGACGACTCTGGTTAAAAGACTAATAATTTACTTATTTGGCAAGTCCCTCATGCAGTTATAGGGATGCTTTAATATAAGCAGAAACACACTACTACATTACCCTTGGTTCAAAGCACTAGATTGATGTGACTATTTTACATTCCTCTTTTTTTCTCTTTCCTTCCCAGTGCCAGGATTTCCCTACCCTGCTGCAACCGCAGCTGCTGCCTACCGAGGTGCACACCTAAGGGGCCGAGGTCGCACGGTGTACAACACGTTTCGGGCAGCAGCTCCCCCTCCTCCAATTCCAGCCTACGGCGGGTAAGGAGATTGGCTTCTTTTGCCTATGAGCATAGCTCTCCCATGGCTCCCAAGGGGTTGTGACTGTGGTGCATGCTGATGGTGTCTCAGCGCGGAAACCACGCAGCATGCCACCAGTCCCGGCGCTGGAAGTGGTGCACCTTGCACGGAGTATTGAAAAATGACTGTAATTTGTACTGCCATGGTTGGTGGCCTTAAGCATTTCAGATGTCACATATTGTTATGTAAATGCTCTTAGAAACGGAATGCTTTGGAACAGAGAAATTGTTTCAGCTAAAGATATATTTTTGATGATTGCAAACATCTGGTTATTAAGGAGGTTGGATCGAGTTAACTTCTTTTTCTTCAAATCATCCACTGAAAGTTGTCACTGGACCTGAAGGCTTAGTGATTTATTATTTTTTTTATTTTATTGCAGTTTGTTTAGTTTTTCTAGTTGACATCCTTACCACAATAGGAATCTGGGGTGCTTCTCTCAGGGCCATGTGGTTTTCTGTGTGTTTGCTTAAACAATACCTTAAGGTTTCACTGTCAGTGACCTACGTTTACTAAAACCAAGCAGTAAACTAAGGAACAAAGGAGAGAAATTCATAGTAATAATTTCTAGAAACCCAATAATCTTCTGTTATTTCAGAAGACTTTTTAAGTGTATTTTTGAGGGAAAGAAGGGAGAAACAAATACTACCGTAGCTCTGTAAATGCTGACACAGAAAGGTTTTGTATGCTGCGTATGATATTTAAAAGCCCTAACATTGTCAAAAGATTTTCAGCTAGTACGAAATTGAGAAGTTTGGAAAATCAAAAAACTTAGCAGATCCCAGGCCAGAATAGTATTTTATCATAAAAAATTTGAAGTAGATATGATACCACCTCTCTGTGGAGCAACCGGCTCTTTCTGAGAAAGGGTCAGGAAGGGTTTGCAAAGTCTCTGCGTGAAGGTGATCCCTCTCTCTCTGCCCCCACGAAAATCCTGCTCAGCAGGTCCTCTGCTCTCGCTGTGGATACCCCCTTGGAAGGGAGCTTGCAGCACAAGAACCTGTCCTCCTATTTCGTTATGATAGAAGACGGGTGCCCTTTACTAGTTCCCTCAGTTTCTCATGAAGCCTTTGTTCTATTAAGCCAAAATACGTGTCGTTTTCTAGATGAGTTTGCTAATCTCGTCAGTCAGCAAGTGAGCTAGATTTTCAGGGATATTTAAGACAAGTACTTTGGCCATTCCTTCACATTGGGCAGTTACCACCTCGGAGAAGTAAGATGTTCTAAAAATTAAAATAAAAATGGTGCCACAGAATCAGATTATTTTGTAAAAGTGTATTCTTTGTTTTATTTATTTTTTAAGTGTTCTGTGTAGTTTAGTAAGCAAAATAATATTAATTTAATAAGCAAAATGGTATTATCTCTTCTCCCAAGTAACAGGCGATAGGACAAGAGGAAATAGCCTCAAGTTGTGCCGGGGGGGTTTAGACTGGATATTAGGAAACATTTCTTCATAGAAAGGGTTGTTAAGCATTGGAACAGGCTGTCTGGCGAAGTGGTTGAGGGACTGGAGGCACTTTTAAATACCCTGGAGGCACTTAAAAGGTGGGTAGGCGTAGTGCTTAGAGATACAGTTTAGTGATGTTTTTTTTCAGAGTTAGATTGATGGTGGGCCTAGGTGATCTGAAAGGTCCCTTCCAACCTAGGCCATTCTGTGATTCTGTCACTACTGGAGGAAGACACCATGATTTTTGAAGATTGCCTGAGTTCCCTTTGGACAAGGATGGCATCCTATCGAAGTTATCCTACTGTTGCCTAGACTCTCATTTAGAGTTAGTCCAGGTATTTGTACATGGCAACAACGGGAACAAGTTTAGAGTGCCCTACAAGAGCTGATTTCAGTCTGAATGGCTCAGCTACAGAATGGGTAGTGCATATAAATAAAGCGGACTCTTTCCATCTCTACTTAGTTTAAAAAGAAATTCTTAAATTTTAACATAGTGTACGGTATGTAGCAAGATAACAACATGGGTTATTACCAGTTTCATGATGTCACAAACATAATATCTTAGTTTAATACCAAGTCATAAAGTTACATAAGAAAATATATACCAGCTGTGTGTGATTCAATTTTTGAATTAATACTTTTTTTTGTTAATATTTGCAAAATGAGTAAATACTTTCAGACCAGTAAGTAACTTAAATTTGCTTTAATTTAAGGGGCCACATGCGGGTGCTCTGTGTGTGTGTGTTATGTAAGTTTTTATGGTTCAGTTAGTACAGTGACTCAGCAGGAAGAATTAAATTTCCAAGTGTAATACATATATATTCCTATGTAATTGTACTGCTTACTTTCAGCATCTTTAGGTAGTAAGTTAGATGTATAAGCTTTGTGAACTCCGGCTGTAGGTTAATACAGAAGTTTTGCACTGCAGTAAGGTTCAGCGGTGTTTCAGAACTGGGTTCCAAGAGGTCAGCTCAGCACTCACATGCTTCTGCAGGGTGGTTTGACAGTTAGGTTGGACACGTCTCACCTGTTACCTTCATGACCTGTCCTTAAAGCTGACTTCAGAGGGAGTCATGCATTGCATCATGAAAAAGTCACATCTGACTGTTCTGATGACTTCCAGCTCTCTGAGGTGAACCCTTGGTAATCCAGGGCTCACCTTGCCAGTCACAATTTGACTCTGCAAAAGTTTTCAATTAGTAAGCTTTGTCTTAATTTAGATAAGTCTTAGTTGAGATAATAGTCAGGTTTCATTTTTTCCATCCACCTGCATAATAAGGCACTGCTTTCCAATGCACAAAACAAATGTCCAACTTCTGTAATTCATGGATCAGTGCAGAAATAATACATACCTCTGTTGCACTGATCCACAGTTGGAATAATAAAGCTTTATTCTGCAGTAATTTCTTTGGCCTAGTGTATTAGATTTTGTGCTCGTAACTTCACTGATACGATAGTACAATTTGGAGTTCCCTTGCAGTGTTTTGTTCTGTGCTTCACCCATTATGTACTCTGACCTATCAAAGAAGCAAAAAGGAATTTTCATCAGAAAAAAATCCTTAATCAATGAAAGTAAATTATAAGAATGTGGTTTTCAGTCACAATGGAAGTAGGAGTCAAGGAAAATTACAGAGATAATGAAGAGATCAGAGAGAATGAATTGACTTACAGAAGGAAGCAAACAACTTGGAATATCATTTGTTGATAAGAAAGATGGTAAAAGCTTTGAATGCTATTTTGCAATTCATTTAGTAGCAATTTCTCATTTTTCTCTCAAGGAAGGAGCCCAGCCTTAGAGCTAAGCAAACAGTTTCAAACTGGAGTATTTTCAATCAGTTAAAAAAAAAAAGAGACATTTATTTTGTATACTGATAGGTATAATTTTAGTTATAAATTTACATTAATTTCTAGCAATGTGTAGTTAGAAGAACATTTCTTTTTGAGAAAGAACCACATGTAAGTGTAAAATATAAAGCTGAAGTTTGAAATGACCTTTTTCATTTTCTTTTATTTCATTAACCTCAGAAAGCTTATTAATGAAATAAGATCTAGTACTTGATGTGAAATAATTTTCTTCACACTTACTTGTTTATATCACAAAGTTTTGGAACTGAAAACGAATTATTTTGCTTTAAATTTGGAAATCAACTGTAAAGCTAAGAACACGTATTTCTTAGACAAGTCTGCCGTGCTGCTTACCAGTGTTTACCTCGGCAGCACTGTCGCAGGATTCCCTGCTCTGGAACAAAAGCCTTCGTTCTCTTCAGTTTCCCTTGAATCTGTAGTTGTTCTTGTTCGCTGGTGTCCTCTTTGGTGCTGGCTGTGACCTTTTCTTAGAAATTGTTTATCAACAAAGTTAAGAAATGGCAACGAGTCCCAGGCTGTAAGGAAATCTAGAAGATCTTGGGGTCATTGGCAAAACAAGTTAGAGTGATTCATCGGAAAAGCTCTCATCTGCTGGTACTGGGAAGCAGCAAATATGGCATGCTTTGCTAGGTCTGAGGAAAATTGTTGATTCTAGCCATATTTAAGGCCATTGTTTTCTTACAAATCAAAGAACAGCACACATCCTTTAAAATGTGTCATTTAAAAATGAAATTGGTGTTCATGAGATACATAGCACTACATAAATAATTAACGGATCCTTTCCTTGTGAGTGAGGCATTTCACTAATTTCTTGGGATAGCATCTTGTTCATTAGCTCATGGAAAATACTTTGGTTTTAGCATCTGTGGCATCATTTCTAATGCCTCGAAATACTGCAATGTGCATCTTACTCATAACTTGGTGGGTATAATTTGTTTATGTACCTGAAAACCTACTGAAACTGAAATGAGGCAGTAAAGGTTCATTTGTGTGAGACAACTGAATGCTGATATTTAAAGCATTTGGAGATCTATATTGCATGAAGAGCTTAGCTTCAACACTGCGCTGCAGGAGGAAGAGAAGCAGGAGATGGTGGTGTTGTGTATGGCAGGGGAGGGGCGAGGAGATTGGAGCCTGTCGGTATGGGAGGACGTAGTTGTGGAACTCTCAGCTATTGCCCGCTTATCTCAGGGGGCTCTGCAGGAGCTTCACAGCAAGATTGGTGACTTGAGGAGCAAAGCAGTTACTGTTTTAAGTTGACTAAATTCCTTTCCGTGCCTTCTTTCTTGGAACACCTCCCACGTGGGAGGATTTGAGCTTACTGCTTCTTTGACCTTTCTTGCAGGCTTCTCTCTGGGTATTAGATAGCCTTTTGTACAAAATTATGAAAAAAAAAAGAGAGACAAATGTAAAAAGATAAATGAAAAATATTCTTGACTTTACCTGTGTCTTTCTAGGATTATTTTATCTATTTTATTGACAAAGTGCCTGCTAATGGTGTAAGAAATGTTCTAATGAAGCAGAAGCTACTAGTAAAGGTACTCTTACGACAGATTTTGGATGCAATTGGTAGTACTTACATTGCCAAAAGAGAGGAGAAAGAAGTAGTTTTTGTTCTCTTTGGCAAACTAAGGACAACAGGTGATCTGATTTTCATGCCTGTAATTGCTTTTGAACTCTGCAGCAATTAGTACCTCAGCATTCTTGAAAATCACTCGCCAAATAGTAAAGCATCATGAATATCACGCTCCATCTTTATACTACTGTCAAGAAAAGGCAATGTCACAGTCTGTCTGGCAGTACAGCCGATATTACTGGTAGATAGCAGTATTAGTAAAATTAACGAGAAGCCCTTCTATTCCAGCATCGTTTGCCTCAAGTTTTTCACGAGTTTAGTGTGTGATGACTTTGCCATCACATTTCCCCTCTGCTCCTTCCAGTTCTGATGAAGCTAACAGGGAATTAGCTTTCAGTCCACTATCTCCACTTCTGGTGTCTGTCTTGGGATAGCAATATGCTTTTTTTCTCTTTCAAAAGAAGAATAAAAAAAAAAAAAAACCCAACCCTAAATTAAAACTGTGAAGTTGGGTAGAGTGGAGGAGCACTAACAGAAACTATTCAGAAACTGTTCCCCTTTTTGATTCAAAATGAAGAAGCAGCTTTATTTTCCAGCACCTTATTCTGAATTTAAGAAGGAAGGATAATTAATATAAGCTACTCCACTACTACGGTGGTTATGGTTTTTTCCAATATGTTTCTTTAGGCTCACAGAAAGTTCCTCTCACTTTAGACTCTAGGCTTTGTATATATGTGCAATTGTTAGGGAAAAAAAAATGTGTTTTGCCAGGGCATAGTGATTTATGTCTTCCAGCTTTGTTCTCTGCAGCAATGGCCTCAATTAACTTTCCGAAGCAGATAATATAAGTTGTTTGTGGCAGAAAATGTTGAAACTGGAAAGACGAGAACCTGGAATTAGAGAACATTCTAAAAAGCTGAAACAGCCTCATACAAGAGTTTCAGTTCTATATTTACAACAGTGAAAGTAGTGTTATTAGAGTGTTGAAAGGTGTTACTTTAATTTTTAGTCTTTTCTTTGGTTTATTTTAAATAAGGTTGTAGTTGCATCTCTCCTATTACTTGTTTCATGAAGGCTTCATATAAAAAGTTTTATATAAAAGGTGATTTCCAAGACTGGAAAGTATATGTAGGACAATGAAGGCAACCCTTCCAGCCATCAGAAAACAGAGAACTTTTGTTCCTCAGGTGCTTTCTCTTAGTGATGGAGGGGAAATAGCAAACCATAACCATGATTCCTACCACAGTGAATGAAATCGTGATTGTAATGCCCGTTTGTTACACTGAATCAATCACTCCATGCGCTTAATCTGCCTTAGGTTATGTACGTTAACTCGTGCAGATTGTGTGTACGGCTGAGGGCCGTATATACTCAGCTGCTATGAAGTTCTTGAACTAAGGTTTGTGCACTCAAGAACTGTCTTCTTATGTCATTGATAGATTATTCAACCCAATCCTTTTGAAAGATGAGGATAGAAAAATGATAATAAAGACAGATGTAGTCCTCCCAGGATATTATAAAGGTGGAATCTAAACTAGTAAAGAGTTTATCTTAATATAGTTACAAAAAATGATTATAAGAACAGAGATTAAATAAAGCAGCTAAAACCATGCAAAGCGGATGTATAATAGTTGATGAGAAAACAGTTTCATATTTATAGAAAAAAAATTCCAGGAAATGATTGCCACATATGATGTTATTTAGATACACATTTTCTTATGAAATCAAGATTTGTCTTTTCTGAGTTTTCTTTAGCACAATAAACTCATAAAAAACAACTGAATAAATCCTCCAAATTTGTTGTTCTTATTTTAATGCCTCCAGGTAGTGCATTAACATATCATCCATTCCTCTGTGAAGTAATTCAGATGTCAGTAACATGGCTATTTCCAGACCCTGTGTTGGTTTACAAGGAACTCAAGATTTACCTGTCTGCCAAGACAAGTTTTTGAATATAGAGTGTAAAAGGAGATGTGGTGAGATGGGTCCCTGTGTGATGCATTCAGTCTCTTCCCATGCTTGAGACTTATCATCTGTTTTCTGCCTACAGCTTCAGAGAGAGAAAAGGGGATGATAAGCCAAGCAAATTACCCTTATTTTTAAAAATATATATATATATATGTATATATACACCAAATTATATACTGAAGGAAAGAAAAGGACAAGAGCAAAATATAGCTCTTGGTGGTTTACACTTTGTCCTTCTGATGAAGGGTGCTGTTAGAAAATACATTTGATTCCACTGGTAAGGTTCAGTCACAGGAGTCAACGAATGACAAGGACAGTGAATAGAGAAAATATTCTCTGAAAAATTGATGAAAGTCTGAAGAATTACTTTTCTTCAAACTTCAAAAGAAGCAGAAGGTTTTATATTTAACATCACTATCATACTATATACTGCAATATAACTACAAGTATATTTAACATACACTATCATACATATGGAGAAAAAATAAAATAAGCTGATACCTTTTCATAGTGCATGTTGTGCTTAGGAGTGTTAATACTCATTTGCTTGATTCTGTCACTTCATCTTAATACCAACCGTGTTTAATGACAGAGTCATGCATTCATGTCTCAGGGTGCTCCCTGTGGTATAATATTTATCAAGCAGTTGCATATTTAGACTTCAAAATAAGTTTCTGTCTGTACATGACTGAGCCTTGTATGTAAAAGGAAGGCCCAGGGGAATGAATGTAATCTAGCCAAGATTACAACCAGCTGCACTTGGGAATTCCAAACATATAAGCCCTTATTCATCTTGCGGCATCTTCACTGCATATCCACAGATCAGCAAGAAGAGGAACAGAAAAGGTCCCCTTTCTGACACATATTCTCTCAAAAGTGTTATTTACTGAATAGCAATGTATCGTAACAATAGAAAGGTGTATGGTTTGATGTACTGCAGTGGGTTGACCTTGGCTGGCTGCCAGACCCTCACCCAGCTGCGCTCTTGTTCCCCTTCCTCAGTAGAATAGGGGGAGAAAGTAAGACGGAAAAACTCTTGGGTTGAGATAAAGACAGGGAGGTTGCTCACCAATTTTCATCGCAGGCAAAACAGACTCGATTTGAAAATTAATTTAATTTATTGCCTATTAAATTGCAGTTGGATGGTTAGAAACAAAGACAGAACCTAAAACACCTTCTCCCTCTCCCTGCCCCTTCTTCCCAGGCTCAGCTTCATTCCCAGCTCCTCCACCTCCTCCCAGCACAAATGGTGCAGGGATATGAGGAACTGAGGGTTGTGGGCCCTCCATCTTCAGTAAACTTTGTATCATTTGTATATTATCTCATAAAACTCCTTCCCTGTTCCTCACAATTGTGGGCTCCTACCTCATAGTCACATGTAATGTTTTATTCCTTACATGCAAACAGGTATAAGAAAGACATGTAGTGTTTTAAAATGATCAGAATATCAAAACCAAAATGAGAGTACACTACAGTGTAAATAGCAGGCTTTCTGAAAGCTACCAGTGTAGACCAGGTTTGGCATATTTTGCTCTGCAGACATAATAAATAGAAAAATACATGAGTAGAGGTCTGACCTTGCTGAAGCAAATGGCAGATGCTCTGATTTAAGTGGAGCCGAGTTTTTACACATTATTTTTCCATAGCAAACTTCTATCATCAGTGTGGTTTTATCAATGTGGTTTGTGTGCATGTATGCATATTTATGATTTTCTCAAAGTGATTCTGACTTAGACACATATCAGCTCAGCCCTGTGGGTTTTGGTCATTGACCTCAATAGATCAGTTGTATTTCTGACATGAAAATTCTTGTCGGAATTGTAAAACAGCTTAGGCTAGCAACTTCATAATAGCTATTATTCCCAGATAATAGTATTCCTAAATTGAAAATATTGTTGCAAAAACCCTGTTGTGTGCTCTCATATTTAGCTTTCGAAACAGCTTGGGTTGATTCCGATACTGGAAATACCCATTTTAAGTTGCAGAACTGCCAAATGGATGTAAAATTGCAGGACCTATGTAATGTGTGTAATTGGTAGGCCGCTGTTGTGTACTTCGAGTTTTATTTTCTGTAATCATTTAAACCATCTTTGTCATGCTGTGTCATTTATCCTGAAGGGTTTAGAATCTAAAATTTGAACTGTTTACACTGATGACTTATCTTAGCTGAAATGGAGAAGTCTCTGGGTATACTGTTAACAGCAATATAACAATACTGCATTTTTTCAGATAAGAAGTAGTAATGTATCCAGCCAAAACTGCAGGGGAGCTCAGAACCATTGGCATGTTCGCCAAAGTTGTAAAATGATAAAGTGAGAAATGTTAATACTTTTGTTTATGAGAATACCGCCATGACATTCTTAACAGAGCTGTTGTCACTCGTGGAAGTGTGTATCAAGCCAACAGTGCAGTACCTATGAATACTCTCATCTCTGTGTACATTGAGGTATTCAGATTTCACCCAATGGGTAGCATGCCACCAGTATAATTATTTCATACATTTCTCTCACCATATAAACTTATGCGGTGTTTTGTTTTCCATCTAAGTAACGTGACTACTGCTTTGTTTCAGAGGGTTGACATAATTGCAGGACAAGAAAGTAGTACTTCAGGAGATAACATTTTGTTGATGTATTAAAACTGTTTGTAGGATTGGCCCACTGAAAATTGTTAAAGGAAAAATGCAGCCAATATGCGGTTTCTTAAAGAAAAGAAAAAAAACCAAACCAAAATCTTATGAAAATTGTTTTCCAATCCTGCCGTGCTTTGCCTCTCTTTGACTAAGCATTTGGCATACTTTGTAAGATGTTGTATTCGGCAGAGTTTCACTTCTGAGAATTACTACCAACCTCCTTAACCAATGTGAAGAGTGCCTTCCTTCCCCCCTCCCTCTGTTCTTGTGACAAGACTAACCTCCGCTGCGCAGGGGTTGGTGGCATTTGCATGTGGAAATGCACTAATATGGATGTTTTTCTTTGTGTGTGCATCCTTGCAGTGTTGTATACCAGGATGGATTTTATGGTGCAGACATTTATGTAAGTATTCATTGATGTGCATGCTGTCCTTGTACATTACCAGAGTCATTCTTTTTACAAGTTTGCTGCCTAGCTTGACTCTGTTTTGTCTATTTACCATCCCTTGCCTGTCAGAAAGAATTGAGAAGAATATCTCTCACATTGGAAGACCTTTCTGTTCATTACATCTATCATTGTTCAGTGGAGCTGAATTAACTCTTCAATCAAATGCTGAATGAATGCAAAAAGATGTGAAAAATGTCTGTGCGCGCGTGGAGGGGTGTCTCCCTTCAAAATTGAAGTTCAAAGAAAAAAATAAAAAAAAGCAGAAACATCATCCTGCAAGTCCCCAAAAGCTCATTTTTAAAAATCAAGGCAAGCTGAGTGTTATTAATACCTGAAATATGAAAATAGTTTATAGAGAAATATAGCTTTCCCACATCCAGGCAACAGTGGGTATACATAAGTGGCATGGTGATAGTCGAGCTCAATTACCTAGAAAGTTTAAGATACAGCTATGTATTGTATGACATCTGAATAGACTTCCATCTGCTCTTTTAAAATCCACTTATTCCAATTTAAATTAAATGGGTAGAGACTGCTCATGATATAAGAAGTGGTTATATTTGTAGGCAGGATTTTTAGTCCTGTATCCATCATTATCTACTTCACCTCATTGGTCACTGATTTCCTTTTAAATAATGTTTTTTTTTTTAAGTTTCTTACCAATATTGAAGTTTTTAGCCTGAATGTGTACAAAGAGGCTACTTACATCTGAGTATGCAAGAGGTTTCAGGTGGTTGAGGCTGAATTTCACTCTTTTAAAATAATTAGTTCTTATACCCTATGTGTAGGTGTAAAATATTTTACTGATATTCCAGTAATCTTTCGCATTTGTTAGTCTTTTGATAAAGCAATCTGGTCCTAATTTACTTTATTTCACCAGACAACTTTCTCTAACCTACTTGTACTTCTGTTGTACTCTCTCTGTTGAGATACAAAAAGATGGATGAGTTGAAATTGGTATGGATATTAAAAATTCAATAGGCAGTGCTAGAAAATGTTCCTTGTGTTCACTATCAGCATTCTTCTAGAACTATTGCCAAGGGAACAGATTAATTTTTTTAATAAGTTTATATAAAGAAGGAAAACAATTTGAATTTATGGATGTAGTAGGTTTTGTTTTTCTGATGGAGGTAGAAAGAGGCTGATACTTACCTGAAAATTAATTTGTGTAGATTAAAAATATACTTACAATAAATTACCATGGGTTAAAATTCTCTCCCTATGTACTTAGGGGTGTTATCAGTAACATATTGTTTACAGCACATGAGAATCACCCAAAGGCTTACTCAAGTGTAGTATGCTGCTCTAATCTCACCTAACCACGCTGCTGCTGAATTTTTGAGCTATATAGGATAGATGGTACAGTGCGGAATTTCTTCAAGTGTGGTTTCCAATTTTCATATTTCTTCAAACTGTCAAAGGATGTGACATCCATTTTGCTCAGTTTACCAACCCGAAAATCTGAAAGGCAACAAGACATCTTTCTCAGGATTGCTTAATGCGGGAACTAAATGTTAATGTAACAGTTCGTAGTTTTAGAACTCGCTGCTGCTGAAAAACAGGAATATCTCTTTTGATGATTGACAATGTTATTTTTAGGTGGCCTCACACCCTCTCACAGACTTCAACATTTTGTTTCCAATTGGAAAGTGATTTCAATGAGGAAAGTACCAAAGAAATTACTAATTTCTAGCTTAGCCTCAGCTTTGTTGTCTGGAATAGTCACATCCATTAGAAAATGGAATAACTATACTGGTGCATTGGTTTTCACTCAGTTGCAGCCTTGTATTTCTGATTGCATTTCTTAGTTATCTTAATGCTGAGAACGTTTACCTTTACAGCAGTTAACAGAATTAAAACACCCTTCTGGAAATTTGTTTGGTTTTTTTTCTTATTACAAGGTACAAAGCTTCTTATTTTATAATTCATTTTTATTCACATTTGTTCTTTCTTGCATATAAAACGTTTTGCAGGGGAGGAAGAGAGAGAGAGAGAAAACTGGCATAAATCAAAAGAAACCTTACAATTCACAGTGTATTAGTTCTTAGTGTATCGGTTTGCAGCGGACCAAGTTATTTATTAAATCCCAATTGATTATGACATAGTTCTACTCGGCTTTTCATTTTAAGTCCAGAAGCTGAAGCTTTATGAAAGAAAAAATGCTTTGTGAAAAAAAGGAGAAAAAAAAATTAAACAATATAGGTTTTAATAGTAGATTGGAGAGAAAAGAACCTTAAAAATACCATGGAAAGCAAAACAAAAGGAACACAGTACTGAAAAGCCAGACCAAAAATATGCATTAGCAAGTATATCAAAGTGGGTTTCATTCTGATATGATTACATTATCAACAGTAATATGGACCATGCCAATCTTTTCATAACTAGCTATCAATATAGCCTTTGGTGGCTAGATTTTGTGGAAAGGAAGGAGGGCAGATGCAGAAAGATGCTGGTTGGGTGAAAACTGCAGGGTGAACCAGGAACAGCAAATGGCCAGAGGAATAGAAGAGAATAGGAAAATAAAAATAAGTGGAAAGCCCAAAATGAAAAATCAACAGCCATGATTCTAGATGTAATATAATATATTCTGTATCTCATATAGTTCTATATAGAATGTAATAATGCTTCTGGAATAGCTGAGCTATTGAATTCCTTTTTAAATATGCCTTTGAGTAGGAAAAATAAAGGAGATGATTAGGAAGTAAGGAAGACCTTTTAAAATTAAGTATTGATTCACTAAGAGAAAAAGTCATTAAAAGAGAATTAAGGTTGCCTGCCAGCAAATATTAGAAGTTCTTAGATGAAGATTGACACCTGTGAAAATAAGAAAATACACTCCACAAAATGAAGCAAAAATAGTAACGGATGCAGAAATATGCAGTTAGAATAATTGCTCTGCACTATTGCTCTGCTTTATCTTAAATCTGTTAATTTTTTTTTTTAGCGTTGTCATAAAGAATGTTTTCAGAACATGTCAGTCTTCAATTCACACCTAAAGTGTGGGAAGGCAAAGAAATAGGAGAAACTTCCAAACTCTGTCATCACCAGCTTCAGAATTCCTTTGGTAATACGGTTTTACCATGTACATTAGTCAGCCTTACTGTTCGCAGCAAGATTTTTTAACCTCTTCTCAGGATTCTGAACCTGTGATACTGCAACTGGTGCAAGTCCATGACAACATATAAGTACATAGGTTTAAGGTCTTTTTTCTGAGCTTCTGATCAAGAATACGGTGTACTTTTGTGATCAGGGGGGTATGGCATGAGATTATCAATAGCTACTGTGATTACCTTTAGCTCAAAGGTAGGCTGGTATTGAGGGCGGACCATGTATTTATTTCCCAAGGAAAAAGCAGATATAATTATCTAAGCAATGTTCCCTTGATACTAGGTAGGAGTCCATCGATGCAATCGGACACCTTGAAAGGTGCTGTTCTAAAGTGAAAAGCAAGGATATGCAGTTAGCACTGAAGTCTTTCTTTTAAGTACCAGAGAGTTTTGTGTTATGTAAATGGAAGGATGTGCCATTTCCTGTGACTCATAGAAACAGAACAACAAGTGGAGAAATGAGTTTCCCAAGGCCAAAAGAATCCCCAAGGAGCAGTGAGTTGTTCCTCCTAGTGCTCTATGTGCTGGAACACTCAATGATACCTTTTCAAAAGTTTTGAGATCTCATGATGAAATGTCTTTTTACCTCTCTGATCTTTATTTGTGATATAAACAGTACATTCAAAAAAATGCTGTATCGGTCCTGGTGATTGCATTTGGTTGCAATTAATACAGGTGGTGTCAGTTTGGATATGTTACCGAGAGCTTCTCTGAGGCAACAGATATCTCTGGGAACACAATATAGAAATAACATGAACCTTTCTCGTAACCCTGTTCCAGAAGTTGAGCCAGCACAAAGAGGTGTTGGATATTTTATTTTTAATTCTCCCAAAGTTTTATTCCATGAGCAGAACAAATACTATTTAAACCTCAGTATCACCCGAGTGGAGGAAGAGGAAATGACTACTTCTACATTCTATATTCTGCAGGGCTGGGTATAATTCATGCCTTCTTTTTTTATCCCATTCCTCTATTTGTAGCTAATAAAGTAGGTGTAATTCTCAGTACTAGAGAAGGTTTTGTACCTTGATTAATTTATGTTCAAAAATACTTTGAGATCCTGGAGTGAAAGGAAGTACAGGAGGTAAAAATTGAGGGAAAATAATTCCCAACATTCACATGGAATATTAAATATGTTAGTAAGAGGAAAAACTAACAAAAAAAAATACCCATCATTTAGAGTCACTTAGTTTATCTGTACCTACAGTAAACACTGTCAGTACATCTGAGATCAAGATAAAAAAAGTACTTTAGGTATTTTTAGGAGGAGGTGCGCACGTGTATATGTGGCTTTGTAATCTATAGATGTGCATTTGTATGACTTGTTTTTGTGGAAATTATTCTTACTACAGATATACAGAGTTTATTTAAAAATTCACATCCATTTGATTTTCTCTTCGTTTCCATTTTATCATATGTTATCTAAAAAATCTGTGATTTCTTTCTAAAATCGATTAAGATTTGTCTTTAACAATTGGCTACTGATCTTTGATGGATCCTACTGCTCTTTTTCAATTTGCCTGAGCCACAGAGATGTAGAAAACATTGAAAGGGAAATTATAATGAGTGGCTTTGGGGAATTTGTCTAAATTCCTTCCTTACACCTTTCTTTCCGTCCTTCTTTCCTTACTCATTCAAATCATTACATTTCTGTTTCTTTATAGAGCAGTTTTGCAAGAGCCTGTGTATGGCAATAAGTTACCACAGGTATGACGTACTGACTGATGGGAAAAACTCATTATGCTGAATGTAGACTCTTGTAAAATCATACTACTAAATAATTATGTGAGAAAATGGATTCTCTGTGTATAAATGATAAGAATAGTCTACCAGTTGCATTTTATTATGCAGATTCTATCACAAAATCACAGATATTCTTCATATCCCATGAAATGTAACACTTACTGTTGTGAGTGTCCCGTTCAGTATTTTATGCCAGTGAGAGATATTTCTATGTTTGGACTGTGAGTGTATTGACTCTGTAATTAATTTTTTAAAGCAACTTAAGCTGCTGTAACATTGTGTTATTGTTGTTTTGGAAGTAGTGAATATGGGAGCACAGATAAGGCAGTAGACATTTTTTCATTATTTTAGCTGAATTTATTATTTCAGCTGAATCTTCAAAATAATGATTTACAGCATTACAGTCAGGTACTCTCTGTTTGAACGTATAGAGTGAGGGGGAAAATGCATTCCTAAAACATTTCTGAAACAGGAGCTGAAAACTGTTATTTATTGTTATGTAATTATTACATAATTTTGTTCTAAATATTTTATTTTGCAATATAGTTGAAGGCATGAACATAAATATTTAATATATTACCGAGATGTATATGTAGTAGATATTACTACGGTATTCTTCATCTAAGATATCAGCCAAGTTAAAAATTAGAGAAAAATTGTAAAGTTGAAATTGTCAGTGAAGTTTATAGTTGAGGTATTTGAATCAGATTCCCATCCTATTTCCCGATTCAAAGTGTACTGTCAGGTTGCTGCAATGATAAATCATCTGAAGTAATTGCAATAAAATAATAAGAAAACAGTAGCACACCAAAGCTGCAGAACACAAACCCAATAAAAATAATTTGCTTAAGAATGTTTTTATGTATAATTATGTGATAGCTTATGTTAAAAATATGAAATCACGACATGGGCTGGTAGGGAATTATGATAACCAAATGATTCCTGCATTTTAGTTCTCCAAAGAATTCAAGTAAATTCAATAACTTCGATCTCATTCTATTGCTTTAGACTCAGTTTTCCAGGACTCTGACAAATGTCATACTGATTGTTGAATCCAAAGCATCTTTAAATAAAGTTCAGAGTTGAGCTTCATTTTTCAGCAGCAGTTCTTTGATGAAAGCAAATCAAAATGTAAGCATAAAAGGAATGTAACTCTTAAATTTAGGGAGCAAGAAAGAGTCTGTCTTCACAGACTGACCAATTTTTAGTGATATTTAAATAAAGGGAAGAGAAACAATCCCCACAGAGCCTACCATCCGCAGATCTAAGACCAGCCGGTATGTGAACAGCCTGTCTCATTTGTGTCTGATTAAGAACACTGGAACATTGCTACTTCTCATGGTGCCCCATTCTTAATTCTGTACCACGGTGGGGATTATCCTGTGCATAGTTGGATTGAAATGACGGTGGCTCTCATGTTTAAATAAGGGGTTTTAGAAATGGACGGCAGGACAAGCGAAGGAGTCATACGTGTGGCGAACAGAATCATGCCCCAGTACAGAATGGCTGGCTGCCTGCCGCACCTTTTCAGGACTGGATCGGGAAAACAAGTTTAATATCTTCTTTATACTTTCACCATTTCTACTCCCTCGTATCAGCTCTCAGGGGGAAAAAACAATAAATTAAAAAAAAGAAGAAAAGAAAAAGAGTGCTATATTTAGCACTCAAAGACCAGGAGGGGAGAACAGATAAATTTGTATAATCTCTCACCTTTCTCCTTGTAGCAGAAGCCAGACCAAGTGTGCAGCTTGCGTTATCATCTCAGCCTTGCTGTTTACTGGCTCAGTTTGCACTTGGTGACATTAGTTGACATCTCACTGCCTGTATGCACATACCTGCAAGCAATATGTGCCTGAGATACATTTTTGACAGTAATAGCCTTCTATTGGTTTATAAAAAAATCAAATGATCTGAAATGAGAAAGCATTTCGTCTCAATGCTTCTGCGCTTGCACAGAGAAGCGGCTTGCTGGAAAAGAGAGAGCGTATCTAGTATTTTGAGCCCCCCTGCCGTATTCCCGTGGTTGTGTGACACAATTGCTGCTGGCAGGGAGCTGGCCAGGAGCGGGGAGGTAAATGGACTGTTCGCTGTGTGAGCACTGGAAAAAAATCAGATAGAATGTTCCTCCAGTAAGTTGGCAGTTCAAAGCCTGGAGTTTCTAATGAGCTGTTAGAGTATGTAAAACATATGTTTATTCTTAGGGTGATGCGGCATTATCAGCTGTATGATTGATTTCCAAACCCAACTTGCTTCAAATCTGCCAACCAACAAAGGTTTACGCATGTTAGGGATGAAAGCGATTCCGTCAAGCAGAGTAGTAGAAGGGGAAATAGCTTGTAAAAGCAGCTGAAATTGCTTTTCTGAAAGGAGTGAATTTTTATTTATAAAATCAAAATATATACCCCACAGAAGTTCACGGAGTAAAAATGTACTGCTGTTACAGTAAAGGTTGGCACATCATAGCCTGTTCTTCATGTTCAGCATCATCTCTTGTGTGAATGCAGCTTTCCAAAAACAAAAAACAAAAAAAACCACCAAAAACCAAAAAACAAACCCAAAAAATCAATCCATTAAAGCAAACGTGTTAGAAAAGGAATGAATTTTATTCAAAGCTGAGTGATGTGATACTTTCTTATTCAACTCTTTGTGAAGGTGGGGAAGGCAATACAAAAGTCCCCTGTCCCAGAGGATTATGGGGTGGTGAATTCTAATTGGGACATAAATCGTGTTTGTGTTATCTGTGGAGACTGGCCTCTGTTTGTTAATTGGCATGCTGAGATCATTTTGAAATGGTTGATGTAACACCGTGGTCCATTGAACAGGAAGCTCTGCTGTTTTCACAGTTTGATAATCAATGCATCACTGCACACAATTCCTTTCAAATGTGTGTTTGTTTGTCCTGTTTGCTTAATTGAACAGCTGCAATTACTGTTACATACAACTGAATGTTAATTCATGGAAGAAGAGAATTTTGCTTCTTCATTATAATTTTATGTATAAATTGGAAGCGTATGTAACATTAAGTGTTAATTGAGTGCACAAATTCATAAGTTTAATCAACCAGACATGATAAATCATATTTTGTACAGAAAAGAATTGATTATTAGCTGAGTTTTCTTTTGAGTTCAGCATTGCTTTATTTATATACATACACCTCATTCATAAGAACAACTGCTACTTGAGAACTTGTGGAAGAATACAGTATCGTCTTGTAAAAAAACTGTTGATGAATACAGTTTATTGCTTTCTCCTGATCGCTGGGACAAATCTTAAGAAGTACAATGAGAAATTTTGCTTAATGATTTGCTGAAATATTTCCTATGTATTTAACCCCTTGACTGAACTTCCAGCATGGCAGCACGCTTTCAGTTGTTGCAAAATTTTGCAAAATGTTTTTTAAGGTGCTGTAGCAATCCAGTTAGAGCGTGAGTTTGTGTTTCAGGGTGGTTATGCTGCCTACCGGTATGCCCAGCCTGCCACTGCCACTGCAGCTGCCTACAGTGACAGGTAAGACCTCATTTACTGCTAATAAATATTTGACCAGTGGAAGTTGAAGATGATTCTATAAATTTGCCTTGTTGAAGTCTCATAACTGTCTTGTTGCTCTGCAGATAATTGTGATATCCAAAGCAGGCTGTTTTATTATAATCCATGAATAGCCATAAATTGAGAGATTTTAGGCCTTAATTGAGAATCAGGCATGAGATGTGCACATTCCCAAGCTGTAGATCATCCAGTTAATGTCTGTGACCCTTGTACAATGTAGATAAATATATGTACAGCTTCATGATGGTCTGCTACTAAAGATCATTATTTGTCTTAGGAGTATTATTTCAGTTGATTTAGAACCTGAACCTATTGAGTGCCCTCAATTCTCATTGACATTGTTTTAGTCAGTGGAAATTGAGAATGAACTGTGTCTAAGCTTGAACTAGCCAAGGCAAAACAATATTTTTTCCATTTGCTTTCTTTCCAGGCATTTGATTTTTTGCAATACTGAAAAAAAGTCAGTTATTCTTCTTTTGGTCTGTATTTTTATCCTCAAAATGTAAACCACATTTGGTGGAAATAATACCAGGAATAAAAGATTATTAAAATCTGCATAAGAGAAACATGCAAAGACTTAACTTCTGTAAACTAAAAGTGATGTCACATAAATTAACGTGTCCTCTTGCAAGATGAAAACTGGGACCCCTTTTAAGTCAGTGCCTAAATTGCTATTGACTTCAGTAGGAACAGGATTTTGTCAAATTGCATAAAATTAAGTCTTTGCAGTGTGTGGACAACCTTTTGTAAAGAAAAGAAAGAATATCCTATGTTTTCTTCATAAACTGTACCCTTAACAAAATCTGTGCTATCTTTAACATTTGTTGAATACTTCTGTACAGTCATGAAGGGAGGATGTATGTTGTGAAAGACAGATACATGCGTATATTTTGCTTCACAATAGCAGTGAGAAGTAAGGTCACACTTCTCAATTCCTGACATAAGAAAATTTTCCCTTGGAATCAGGGAGATAATTTCTGAAGTCTTGAATACGTATTGAAAAATTTCTTTAGATGCTAAATTAGACATTGTTTTAAATGTTTCTGTTTCTTAATGAAATCAACAGATTAAGAAATTTCAGTGAACTATTTCTTAGATTGAAGTGCTGTTCATGGATTCTGTATTTTTAGAACAAAGTACCATGGTATGAATGTTACAATGCTATGCATGCATATTTGCCTTTCAAGTGCTTATTCTGGGTAATGAAGATATATTTTTTAAAGTTATGTGAATAAAATAATTTGCATGTATGGCTGAGGCATGCTGTGTCAGACAGGTAAGCAAGTTACTTTCTATTAATTTTGATCAGTAATATCAACTCGATATGTGCTGTATGCACTTTGTTCCCGATGTACTGTTTCTACTTAGGGTAACCTACAAAGGTGAAGTGCTACTTAGTAGTTTCATTTCATTTCCACAAAGGTGTGTTAGCATGTCGCAGCTCTAGTATTCTTCTGTGAGCTTTTAACGCAAAACAATTCCTGCTTCTAAAAACTTACTAAACCGAAAGGACAAAATTAGAAATAACCTCCTGTGGTTAGTCATTTTTTGCCAGATATCATTCAAGTGTCCCTGGATCATTTTATAGGGTGTTTATTCCTATGAATAAATGAATTTCTGAAAACCTATACGTTACATAGAGGAACTGAACAATATCAAGATGACTTTTAAATGCTTTAATTATGAATTAATGTACCTTCTCATAAAAAAAAAAATCAAGTGCTGTAAGATAAAACATCAGTTGGTGGCATGTTCTGCTATGGGTAGAGAGTCAACATCACTAAGAGTTATGCTGACAAAAAAAGAAACGATTCGTCTAAGAAGAGAGTGCTCTTAAATACTGTAAAGGAAGCTTGAGATGGCATCAGTAGTAATGCAGTTGTTACAATCCTTAATTATTTTCTCTTTAAAATGTCTAATTTTCAGATACACTTTGTCTATAATTAGAATTGTAATAACCTGTCTTTGCTTGCATAATTTTAAATATCTTAAGTGAATTTTATATCTTTGGGATTTTTTTTAGTTTAGCTTCTCTTTTTAAATGTGGTTAACCCTCATCTTCAATCTGCTTTCCCCAAATGAATATGGTTTCTTGTCTTAATTACAAATATTGTAACTGAATTTCTTTATGGGAGAATCCCAAAACTAGCATAGAGAATAAAACAAATAACAATCTGCTCAAACATTTCTTTGCATATGGGAAACTATGTGCAAACATGGATACCTCCGATTACTCACAACTACAGTTTGCTAAATTTGATTAAGTTTTCATCCATTTTTTAATGAATTCAATTTAGCAACTTTTGTGAATTACTAATATTGAAAGTGCTGAAATACAGTTCAGTACAACTGCTTGTATCTTTTCTTCTCAGTGTAGTAATCATCTGCTGTCCTCTGACAACACTGAAGATTCCACATCTCCTTATAAACTACTGTTATTTACTGTTGATTTGAGCCCCTATTTAATTTAATTACACATGAAAAATACTGTTAATGTATAAACAATGCCCAGAAAAATGAAGTGAGGACCAGTGAGTATGTACTATTGTACTAAGTAGTGACATATCATGGAAATATTCCTTCATATTAATTTAAAAAAAAAAAAAAAAAAAACCCAAAACTTATTTTTTTGATCACAGCTCATATACATGATGAATGACAATGTTCCATATTTGACGTGCTTCTTAAGTCAGGAGATGGAAAGAGGAAATCTTTAGATTGGAGACATGTTTTTGTAAATTAAAAATAAAGGCTAACAGAAAGACTTGGGACTCTGGAATCAATAACCAAGTCAATGGATAATGATTACTGTAAGAGAGCTCTATTGAAAAGAAGTGCAATGGTATCCTTGTTTGTCACAGCTGGAAATATTGCTGGAAATAGGCAAAGAACAGATACAGAGGGGAGAATCGGGCAGCAAGGAAATCTCATGAAACAAATCAACAGAAACCCCTAGGTATTTGTAAAGACAAATCATGTACTCCTAAAGACAATTTCACAATGGAGGTAGACCTTGCAGATTTCTCCTGTCATTTCTTAGAACTGCAAAATAAAAACAACAAAACAAACAAGTACATTTTGTTTTATTTATGAAGCAATATAATCACTGAATACAACTTCAAAAAATTTTAGAATTGGATTTTTATACTGTGTGATCTATCATCATACTAAATTGCACTTTAAGATTTGAAGCTCTTTGCAGAGGTGAATCAAAAAGATCATATTTGACTTTTGAATATTTAAAATATTTCTGATAAATTTCCCAATTCATATAACTGCTAAAAGGGTACCTACTGGTCTATATATGTTCTTCACCATTCTGGAGCTTTGCCTACCAAACTCTTTAAACCGAGAATGTTTGGAAAAAATAATTGTAAGGATATGCAAAATACACTAAATCAGATGTTAATAAATGTTTGCACAGCTTTTATTCGGCTTTCATGTAATGTTTTAAAAATATAAATAAAACTATAGCTGTTAGATTTCTGTCCACGTCTGAAGTCAGAGAAACTGGCAAAGTCATCAAGTTTTGTATTTATGAGGTAGAACAAGTCAAAGCATGGCAGTGGGGCGTATTGTCATTTTGTCATTGCATGTTCACTTGATGTTGCTAGTATGTCTGTAATGCTGTATTGGATTTGACAGATCCATCACATAGCTCAGTGAATGGCTTGCTTGAATTAAGCCTATGGGCAGACTTATTCACATTGATTGGCTATTGGTTTTGTGTTTTATGATTTGATTATTGCATCTTCGATTGGAGTAAGAAAAATGTTCCTTTCTTGCATATTAGCTTTGTCAGCAATATTTATGAAAGTGTCTGTGGTAGTATAATAAAACAAAACCCCAATAATAGTAAACTAGCCTTGTCTGAAAGGCAGTCATTTCACTTGTACTGCTTGCTAACCCTGTTATACTTAATAATGATAATTATGTGTGTTTATATATGTATGATTGTGTATTCATATATATACACACATTCCCCACCCATCACCCACTCACACACCCCCCCACACACGCACCTGCACACACATACATATGTACAGAGGTAACTTGTTCTGAGCGTAATTCCCTTTTTTTAATACAGTGTCAAATTTAAATCTCACTACAGACAATGGGAAGATTCCCATTGACTTCTTTGTTGTCTAGTTTAGATTCCTCATCACTGGAAGCTGAACTCTTTTTTTTTTTTGTTTTTCACTAATCTTTTTTTAAAAGCAAATAAGGCATATTTCAAAATATTTGCACGTAACACTTTGTAATATAAAATATTTAATTATTTTTTTTCAGTATCAGTTTGTGTTACATGTTCAGTGGTCACGCATAAGATTTTGTATGAAATTTGAGACAGGAGATTATTTTGTCATACGGAAGTTGTGTATCTCCCAGATCTGAAATCTTCCTCCCATTAAAATCCTGATATTCTAATAGTTCATATTATTAACATGCCTATGTGGAGTATTAATTTTTGTCAAAGTATTAGTGTCTACCGAGATATAATTTATTATATTTTCCAGTTCTCTTTGGGCAAGTAGTTGAGAGTAATACTTAATATTTGTGGTCAGATTATCCTAAAATAAAATAGGTACGGATTTGATTTAATTGGAAACATGCTCATTAAAGAATGAAATATTAGAATGAAAAATAAAAATACACAAACTATAAAATGCGAGCTTCTGTAGATGAAGGTGATATTTTTGTATATTGTAGGCTTTAAGATATTCTATTTCATGAATAAACAATGAAAACTACTGTAGTTTTATTCAAATTATTTTCTCTTATTGAGGATCTTACTAGTGATATATACTAAAGGTTAAGATTTTTGAGAGCATATAAAATATAATAGCATCTTTGGTCAGAATTTAATTTTCCATGAAATAATTTTATAGAAGGATAAGTATCTTAAAATGTAGTACTTCATTCATTTCATGATCGTACTTTTTAAGATTTAGGAAAAAGAACTTCTATACACTGTTTTAACTTCTAAAATAATCGGGTTGGAAAAGGAAAAAGAATAGAATATAGCGATAATTTTACTCTTCTACTCCCAGCTGGAACCTTCAAACCTTTTTGAATTTTGCTATACAAGTTGAATCTTGAGAAATGGAGAAGTTTGGGGGACAAGATGATAAATAAGCAAGAATCCTATAGCCCATATCGTGAGCTGCTCAAATTCTGAGAATGAAAAGGATCAGTTAGTGTCCTGACCCAGGTACAAAGGTTGTGTTTAGCTATTGTAACAGCAGTAATATATAGCATATATCTAACACTTTTATTCTTCAAACACTTAAATTTGATGTAGTGACATTTGATTGGTTTAGTTTTGTCTTGGATAATCCTGTATGGTAGCTAAAGCTTGCTTGTTCCCTAGTATTGCAAATGAAAATCAAATCATTCACTTTGCTGTTAGAGAGGTAATGGATTTGGGCATCTACCTATTAGGCTTGTATGTCTTTATATATCTGATCTGTGGCAAACTACAGGATCACTGGCATCATGTTAATATTTCATAATCCATATTCATCACTCAGATCTCAGGTTGGGGAATGACTGGAGTATATGACTCATGTTACAGCCATAACACTACCTTTTAGTGAAGGAGCTAGAAAGTAAAAGTGGATTATTACAAATAAAGAGAATGTATTAGGAAAAAAAAATAATGAAAGAGTTTAAAACACTGAACAGGCAGTTTCATGTAGAGCAATTTGAAAGGAATTTTCTGAAATAAAAATGTTTTGCGTAGAGTACTTTCTAATGATTGAAACATGGTTCATTCTAAACTATTGTAGATATACTGCTTTTGGGGGAGATAAAGGGAGTCATATTAATGTAGGAAAACATGGCAAACAATTACATTGCATAAAAATATAATCTTCTACCAGCTCTAGAAAGCTACTTTATATACTTCGATGTTTCAATACATTCCTCTAATATTTGGTAGAATTAATATGTTTTTGGATACTTTGAAGGCTTGATTCACCTGTGTGTAATATCAGTAGTCATGTACTATCCACCTAACTATTAAAACTACTCCACTAGTTCAAATCTGAGGTGATAAGTAGTGAAAAAGCTTAGGGTTCTTGGCCCGGAATGGTGGTAAACACTGATTATGAAACTTTTATCATGTCAGAGCTTGTATTTTTCTTACCCTGCTTCTACTTCTCTTTCCTGTACTTTCCATTCTCCTTCACTGTAACATCAAGGGACATATTAGGAATCCCCATAGACAAGGAAAGGCTTGGCTATTACTGTAAAATTTGCTTTGGCATCCATGCTAGAAATCATGAAGAAAAAATTGAGAGAGAAGGTAGAGGAACATTAAAGCCTAGATTTCCATACCTGACTTCCTAAAGTGCTCCAAGTTTAAAGATGCTGAGTACTTTTGCTGCCAGTTTCTTCTTGAACATAGTGGGAGCTGTTAAATGCTTATCGTTTTCAAAAAAAAAAAAAAAAAAGCAGTGCACCAATTTTAACATTTACATATCAATGTTGACATCCTTGCTTTCTTTTTGATTAATACATCTAGCCTACATCAGGTTATACAGCATGAGTTTTAACTTGGGAGTTTCTTACTTTAAAATAAAAGTTCATAGTAAATAGCTGTGATTATAAATCTGTTCCTCTGATGCATTTTCATGCATGCTTTTCCTCTAAAAAGAGGGGGGAAAAAAAGATAGGTTAACATTTTTAAAGTAGGAATTACCTCTTTGATAGTTCCTACGGGCTTCTTCACTCTTAGAGGATATTGAAAGAAAGCGTGACTTTAAAATTTGTAAGAGTGTTGTATTCAGCAGACTGGATAAATATGGAGTTAGTTACTAAAACATTGATTCCTAATGCAACAGACCAAAACCGTTACAGTCTGTTGGGTCGGTGCCTGTGACATGATAGGCCATAACAGTTCCTTTGGACATGTCAGTGTCTAATTAGACACTTTTAAGTTTTCAGGTCATTGACTTGATAGACCACGAAGAGGCAGATTAGAACGTGCTATGAGTATTGCCAACCTGAGCGCTTCTGCTGCGTGTTGCTTTACCAGCAAGAAGGAATTAAGAGCATTGTTGAAAGTCAGGGAGAGGTGAAGGAATGAAATGTTATTGATAAAATATGGAATGAACTGGATATAGTCTGTATGGATTAGCCGTGTAACTTGCAATGGGAAGTATTAGAAGAACAAACTTAAAATAACTATGTAGGTGACATTAATCAAGAAAGAGGCAATTTATACTCTTGCATGTTTTTACTGTAGTGCTTCCCACCTCAAAGAGAGTATAAAGCATTTGATTAGGTATTTAAATAGAGGGTTTTTTTTTCACATACCTTTGGGCTTGTCAAGTTTCTAATACGCTAGAAATTAGCAAACCAGCAGTTTGTAAGAATACTGCACAGCAGGAATAGGAGTAGAAAGTTTACCTATGTATCCTAAACAACGACTTTTTTTGTGAAAACTGCTGTAAGAGGTTTCATATACATGCAGGAAAAAAGTAAGGTCTTCGTTTAAACCTAAAGGTGACTAACCTGGCAGTCAAATTTAGGGCTTGGTTAAGCTGCCTGGAAACAAGGATCTGTGCCCTGTGAGACACCCATGCAGGCAGAGGTGACACTGGACCTTCTGGAGCGGCAGCTGAGTCCCGGGAGATGGACGGGCTGCCTTTGCTTGGGCAGTCAAGATGAGCTTTAGTGTTTTCGGTGGGGTAATATTTGCAGAAGTAGCTACATAAGTTTCTCTTGATGCAGGGTTTTACTCTATACGCTGCCAAGGCCTGCCTCAAAATTTCAGAAAAGAGCATTTAATGAAATGGTCAAGAATGATGGAGGTGGGAGATCTTTTGTTAATGCAAGCAGAATACCTAAATGAAAGCAGAATATCCGCGTCTTCCTCTTTGTCTTGCCATCATTATTAGTAATCAGGTTGAACAAGCAATTCTGCAGGGAAAAAAGAACCTGACATGGAAGAAATTATTCTAAAAGTAAAATATACTTTCCTAATGCAGGTCAAACAAGTTACTATTAGTGTTATTGAAGCTCGATACCACATGAATTACTTTTTATTTATAGTTTTATTCTTACTTCATTTAATATATCTTATAGGTATGGCTGTAAAGTTGTTCAGTTGTCTTTGTGTTGTGATTCAAATGCTATGAGTATGATAATGTACTTTGATTTTACAGTAATGGGAATACAAAGCATGATAATAGCAAAATCAACCTTCTTATTATAGCTATTATACTAATATTAAAAAGTTTAAATACTTTGATAGCCTTGATCTTTAAATTTAGGACACCAGGAGGAGGGAGTCGGGGAGGACTTCATAAAATGATTTTAGAGGTAAACTCTGAAACTTTGTTCATACTTGAATATTACAGAAACTGTTCAAGCAGCCAGCCATCAGCTATGTTATAATTCATAGTGAAAAAGCCCTCAATATTAGAGTCCAAACAAGAGCAACGAAGCCTTAAAGTTTAAAGCATGAAGGAAATATAAAGTATCTTTAATAATATAATGGAGCAATGTATAGGTGTATCACATATAACAGTTCTGGGAAAAATCATTGCTACACTATATAGTTAGCAGCAGGTCCTTGGAGAATAAAATTTGGAGTAGCTCCAGTGAAGTCAGTGCTTTCAGTTAAGCTGCATCAATTTTACCGGCTGAGGTTCTGATCCATGAAATCTAAATACTGACTATATTTGTAAATCCCATGGTGCTCTTACCAGAAAAAGTCAACTGATTACATATAGTTTAAATCTTCCCACTGCAACTTCTGCTCAGTATTGTGTTTGCCTTCATCTTCATTTCCTGTGTTCTGGGGCTCTGCACTGCTATATTTTTGGGAGGGAGGACTGCACCTCTGTGTTAAGAGAAGTAATTTATCTCTAGTTCTGTGAAGTTAGGAGGCAAAGTCCAAGAATTCTGGTGTACTAACCATAATCACTGTATGTTAGTGGATTGTAATTTCTTTTACATTTCAAACTTCCTAGAGTTAGTGTGATTATTTTTAGGGAAGTCCTGATTTCTTAAAATCCCACTTGACCTCTATTATGGCTCCTATTTTATGGAAGCTCTGTGTTGCCAAAAAGAGGGACTAAAAACTTCCGTGAGTGTTGGGTGAAATTATATGCATGTCAAAATTTTGTTCTCAATCATGTGCTGTGTAAAATATAAATAGTGTTGAAAAGTCCAATTGTCACCCAGCCTTTTAAGGAGAAGATAGGCCATAGACAACACTTCAATATTTTTCACATGTGCCCTACAAACCTAGGTTCTTACACCCACGATGACCTAAGTATATAAACTTCCCAGACACAGCTGTGAGAGCTTTTGTACATCTGAAGAATAGTAAGGCTGATGACTCTAGGAGGGAAAATGCGCTAGTAGGTTACTGCTTTTTTAGGAATATGTAGTAGCGCAAACAAAGAAAGAAAGCCACCCAGGGTGGGGTGACTGTATGGAAACATTTAGGGGGAGCACTCTGAGTAAAAGTCTATCCTAAAATTATGTTGGAATTGTGCTTCATTATGGTCCTCATGATGATCCCCTTAAAGATCTCTCAAGTCATAAAAAAGAGCATCTGAGACCTGTTCTCTGAATCTCTTCCTATCTTCCAGTTCCAAGTTCCGAATTTACCAACTACAAGTAATGTAGCCAAATCATGTACGGGTTGGGCAGGATCAGTGGTTAGGTCTGTACCGTACACCCAATCTCTTAGAAGCTTCTGCTCTTTCTGAGCTCCATTCTACTTTAAGGTGCCACTGACTTTAAAATAAAGTCTATTTAGGTGTAGAAAATGTGATAAAAGTTGTATGTATTTATGGGTAACTGAATTATCAGAGTTTCATTATTTAAGAGAACTCTCTCTACATTTTCTCAATGAGGAGAAACTCCCAACTTTCTACATGTGAAGGAGCCTAAAGTTCAATATAGTATCAAAGACGGTATAAAACAGAATTCCTCTCTCTCTTCTGGTATCTATTTGACAGTCCAGTAGCTGAGATCATTGGCGTTAGTGTTTATGAGAATGGGAAACATTAAGGGACTTTTGGAAAAGTTTGAAGGAAAGTCATAAATATTCATTAAACAGAAATGCTGCTAATATTCTAACTTAATTTTTCCTGATGGAGCCTGTAAAATTCATGTACACTAAAAGCTGATCAACCTTACTGGAATATTGCGTATCTCAAACTTGAAACTAACTCTCAGAATATGTACATTAAAAGAGAGTCATGACTATTTAAACATGCTTGCAGAAAAGATTTCTGTAGAAATAAAAGCTGAAAATACTACATAGTAATTACAAATTGTTGACCTGGTTCTACTAAATTTCACATATAAAGCCTTAGCTAAGCTTAAGTTCAGTGTTGATATGCATGTAGCTTCTGTATTAGGTCAGTATGCTTTGGAATGAACGTAGAGAAGTTTTTTCTGTACTATTTTGGCACAGTTCAGGTGACTTGTCAGAAGCAAGACTGTAAAAGACAGCTTTTCTTGCAAATGGGTAGATGCAACATTTTGGTAAGGGAAAGTACTGACAAAATGTATTTAGGAAATAACTTAGGCCTCTTCATTAACTTGTGGTAGTATAAACATGCTGAAGAAATTAGGCTATGGTATTAAAAAAAAAATTAAACAAAATTGCATAGTCCAGAAGGCCTAATTTGTGTAAGTATATAACATTTACTGAAGTAATTTATAACCAGTATTAGTTTTCACTAAATAGTGTATATAATGAATAGCCTTAGTCAAGCTCCACCTAAATTCCTGTTCTTCACTTGCTTAAATATTTTGGTTTAACACTTTATTATTTAAGTCTTTCAATTCAGTGGCCTGCTTTAATTTAGAACAGGGTACTTTTAGTCAGGTGGTAAAGTTAAACCTGAAAATATTTTGAAAGAGCAAGACATCACTTACTGTTACTTTTGCTGTCCTCTTCCTCTGTTTCTGTCCAAATTCAGGAAATACATCAAATGTTTAAACATTTTTTTTCCAACTTTATTACCATACGGGTAGAAGTCTGTGGTAGTTTTCAATTTAATAGAAGAAATAAGAAATTGATATATAAGATTGAGAGAAGTAATAGTATGCCGAAGTGTTTGCCCTTGGAAAATTGCTGCTCAGATGGAACACAACCATTTTGTGTCCCAGAAGTAGGTTTTCACAACCCACGCTATCTGGGTTTCCATCAGAGAGCTCAGGCTCCCAAAGGGTGCCAGTCCGGCACTTAAAAGGATTACACTTAGCCCAGGGCGTGAATATCTGGCAAGTTGATTATATCCAACTGTATATTCAGATCAATGTATTTGTCGCATTACTCTTTCAATTTATTTTTCTGTTTGTCTCCCTTACAAGCAGTAGCAACTTTTAAAATTTTATTTAAAGAAGAAAAAAATGTTCTCAAGATTTTAAATGTGTGGGGTTTTGCAGCTGAAATATAAAACAATGAGCAGTAAAAATATTGTTCTATACTTTCACTGCTAATACACAAATTAAATTGATGGAAGCAATTCTGTATCCTAATAACTGAGCAGAGCTTGTTGTACAATAAAGTTAGGTCCACTTACATTTCTTGTACCTTATTGAATCAATAAAAAGTGTTGAAGTGATGAGGAACATTAAAACAACCTAAAATGCATCATGAACTTTCACCATACCTCACTTGCGAATTTTTTAAACCTTCTCCGCTCAATACAGTTACTGCATAAAATTGGTCTTTAAAGGGAAGAACCCTACATTTGCAAAGTGAGGTTACCTGCCCTTTTCCAGGTCTGCTTTTCATGTACTTTAAGACAGGTAGAATATGATGCACCACAGGGTCAGCTTAACTGAGAAGGACTCCCTTTGCAAACTATGGGGTTGTCCACACTAAGGAATAATACTTGCTTTGGGCATCAGGTGTGATATATTTGTATAGTGACACCTCTGATCATCAGTTCTTCCTCTAGGTCTATGTAAACAATAGTACAGAATTTAGCTAAATAAAAACCTGCCAATAAAACAACATTAAAGCCATCAAACTACTCAACAATTTATTGTAATTGGTACCAATAACACCTAGTTAGTTATAAAAAATTGAACTGGCTTATTGAAGCCCAGCATCTAGTTTTATTTTCATTCTCACATTTGCTAAGCTCCTTACTTTTAAAATTGATTAGTGGAGTTGTGAAATGAATTTTACAAAAGCAAAATACAGGGAAAATAGTGTCTTCCTATGTAAATTGAAACATTATAACAAGGAATGTTTATGGTAGATGTTTTTTAAATAGGTATCAGTTCAGGTTAGTTTTTTAAAAATTATTTTTCTGCCAGGAATGAATAAAGAGCTGGTAATAAAAAGTAAGGTTTCAGAACAGTTTCAATAGCATCCGTGGTTCCAAAAGACAAATAACAGTTGGTGTTCTGGGGTCTTTCTGTAAGTAACTAAACCAGCGTATTATTCTTGCAGATAATTTTATACTTTGGTATCTGAAGATAGAGTATCTGTGTCTCAGTGTTCCATAGCAAGAAATGTTCTGAGTAGAGATAAAGAAAAGGAGTTTCTCAGTAGCTGCTTTAGACGTAGCTTTTAAGAAGTGATCTTTTTGTTTAGATGAGAGGGCAGTTTAATAACTTCATGAAAATGAATCAAAAGGATTTTCTGTAAAACAGTAACTGGTAAGTCTGCGTTGCTCCTGGGTGAGTCCCTTTTAGGCAAACACCTACCTGTTTCTTTCCATATAATTATCACAAGAGGTGATAATAAAAGAGGTGATAGCAGTAAATACAGTGACAAATTACACTACCTATGAAATGCAGAGTAGCTCTGTATTTATAATGCTAAATTTATCCCCCTTCATTTTTTTAAATTAATCTCTTTAGCGTTACATTCTAGGTAGATTTCATTAGTTTGTGAAATTGCTGCAGATGACAAAATAAAGAGCAGAACTACCAATCTGTACATCCAATTGAAAATGAAAGAATATACAGTTTGATCACTAAAATCGTTCATATTAAAAGTGTTAGTACCTCTGAGATAGGGCAGAGGCAATGATCAGATGCTACTTTTGATCTTAATCAATCCTGTCCCTATAGTATGGGTTACGTTTTGTTTTGTTTTACTTTTTCCCAAAACGTGAACTTCTCAGTAACAAGGTTCACAGATTTCTAAACAAGAATTTCAAAGCTCTTTAATACATTGGAGGTGAAGCAATAGAACTAGATTTTGTTCTCTTTGGGCTTAACTCCTCAAGGTTCTGATACCCCTATGAGATGTTTGCTCCTGAAGGGAATAGTTTTCGATAGGATCTTCAGAGTACTTAAGGCTTGACAGAGCTTACATCATCTTGCAGAACTAAGTGTTCCAGGTAGCTCTCAGTGCAAGCTAGAACTAGTTCCCTCTAGCTCCCAGTTGGTAGACTCTTGCATTAAAGCTGTGCAAAACAGAAAACCCCAGTGTTTCACCATGCCTAGCAGCGCATGCTGGAGGAGCTGCATGTAGTTTGGAGTAAAACAGCACCCAAGTATTAAAACTTCACCCAGGTTCTTTATTAATCCCACACAACACAAAAATAATATAAAGGAAGCTGTGTATATGCATAGAAAGGAAGGACTCGATGTTAACACTTAAACGTGGTTTCCACTAACCCAAATCCTGTTTGCTTTGACTTCAGAAAGGACAAATCAGGATTTGTGCTGTAGTGAAGTTTTCTGCATTTTGAAACATTAGTGTATTTAGTGTTTCTCTTTCTATGTTACCTGGTTTAAAAAAGAATTTTGCAAGAGAAGGTTTATATTAAATTACTCATATCTCTAGTCTATTCTCCTAAGATTCTGCAAAAGACTTTTGTATGTATTTGGATGACAGTATATGAGAATACACTATGTCATTTTTTTAATAAATAGCAGAAATTTCATTTTCTGATTGCAATCGTATTAGACATATAAAAAGCAAAATATTTTACTTTCAATATCCTCCTTTCAGATGCACGAAGTAAATTGCAATTATTTTTTTCAAAAATGCTTTTTACGTATTTTGCAGTAGTGCCCTTTAATATCTATATCAATATAAATATTGTTTTATTTTTATTAGCCTTCATAAATATATTGACATATCTGTAACACTAAACATGAAGCTTCCAATGCAAGAGTTTGTACATAGTCCATATCCAAATGTCGCCATTATTTCATTTAAAAGATCCCAGCATGTCTACCTCATGATCCTTATAAACTCTATAGTACTGAAATACGTCAACACTTTTTCTTGCTACATTCATTAAAATTAAGCACCCTTACCCTACCCCATCTGTAAACATTAAGTCAATTGGCAGCTAGCACATTTCCCAGTCAGCAAGCAGTATTGTGAATTTTATCTTCTCTTGCAGAAATCAATTCGTCTTCGTTGCAGCAGATGAAATTTCTTGTAACACCTCTGCAGGTAACAATCATTGATACTTCTTGATGCATCCATCCAGGTCTCAATATCCTTTTTCACATGCTGCATTTAATCGTAAGAGAAAGCATAGGAAAGTCCGTAGTATAAATCTTTGGCATAGTTTAATTAATTTATAGCTTGAGCCTATAGGTTCTGCCTATAGCTGTTTTATTTCCAGTTTAAGTATCATATGGCCTAGGAAAGTTAAGGATATGTTAAACCTTCTAATAAATACTTACTGTGCAGTACAATCAAGATTGTGACTTTTTAAAAGCCAAAACAAACAGAGCAAATGAAAAGACAAAAGGCTTAGATGTATGTAGGACATTGTAAGTGCTATAGATTTAACAATTTTATTTTCATCTCTTTGGGGGCAAATATTGCCCACAAGGGTACTGCAGACCCTAAAGCACTCACAAAGTCTATCCTATGGATAAGATAGTGGGAGAGAGGGTCTGTGTCTTCAGAGGATCGCTCTCTAGTAAGTAAAAAGTCTTAGCTGCTTTGCTAATATACTATCGTATTGTAAGCCACGGGTACAGAAGAATGAACAATGTTTTTAAAAGGTAATGGTAATTTATAAATATATTGAATATGTCAAGGGATTTTTTCTCTTTTAAGCAATAGACTTTGAACAATCTTAGTCTTAATTCAGGTAAGGATGGTATTGTGTCACTACATAAGAAATCAAAAGCCAAAATAAGTAGTAACAGTGCCGGGAGATATTCTGCGAATTATGTTATGCAAAAAATCTAATGAGTTCATAGAAGCTGCTTGTACTGAAGGATGAAAGGGTATCTAGTGTAACACAATGTTGGTATTAAGAAGTGTTTATTTGTAGAGTTTTACATTAGCAGAAATAAATGAAAGGTGAAGAGTGTTCTGTTTATGCCATAGTGACCTACATAGAAACAAATAAAGAACATTTGTTTATGAAAAAGATCATAGCCAAAGTATGCTAAAATTTTAATAATCTGTATGCTATCCATAGCATTTTTGGTGGTAATCTGAAAAGTTCTGTAACAGAACACGATTTAACACAGATTTTTTTTTCAAGTCCTGAATCATGAAGGGAATACATTTTGAGAAGTGAACATTTGACACTTTCTTGATCTCACTGGACTTGGATTTTGGCTTTCATTATTTCACTTGTGCTACCTGCTCAGCTCTGGATTAGAGTGAGCTGTATCAGGGAGGCTACTAATTTCTAAATCTAGGCCTTGCTAAGTAATAATAAATACAATTATTGTAGCAATTTTTTAACTTGGAATTTTTGAGATAGACATGTGGGCTTTACTGTTTTTCTTGTCCTGAAAACAATTTCCTATTTTGCAGAGCAAACCCTTCTAAGCAATAATTATTTCTCTAATAGAGACATTCTTTTTTCCTTCTGTTCAGACACAATTTAAGTGTCCAAGACTGTATTATACATATTCCATATATCACTACTTTGGAATTCCAGTCAGAAATATAACACTCTTGTTTATCAGTAAATTCAGTGAAGTTTACACAGAAGGAAGTGGATCTCTGTGTATCTTTGTTAAAACTTTTCAGTTTACCAGCTGATTACCTCTGTTGAATTGATTCAACAATAAGGTATTTTTTTTAGGTATGTTTTTGACCATGTGATATCCATCGTAGGTGACTGTAGGTGCCTTTTTTGTAATGTGATCTGAAGGAGAAAGCTAATGAAAGTCTTCTGTTTCTCTTATACCTAAGTTTTAGTCATAGAATTTAAAGGACTTTTGGCTTTATAAAATAATAATTCTCTGGCCTATATTCCTGTGGTACAAGTTGCCAAAGTTGCATTTGGTCTTTCAAACCTGTAAGTTGACTTTCAACTAATTTATTATCTGATGTTTTGTGTTTTAATACATGGAGCATATATAGAGATACGCAAACTTTTAGAACCGAAGTTAACCTTCCTGTGGTTTTTCAGCTGCATGCAAAAGACCTACAGTGCAATTTTATAGTGCTTTTTTTAGTGCTCCTAAACTCAATTACAGTAATTCAACTGTGTTTGTAAAATTGGTATAAAGCGAAGATACTGATAATATGCTCAATGTTTGAAATGTGAGTATATGTATGTTTGTATTGTTTCCTTGTAAAGAATGTGTGTGTCCATAGATCTCAAATAATATAACAAGTAAACTTTTGGTTAGAACTTTTATCATCAAATGGAAGTGGGAGGTCTTGAGTGATTCTGCTGATAATATTCATTCTTCTCTTCCTAATACTTTATCATTCCTGCCAGAGGATACTTAGCCCTTGGCCACATGACATCTTTTCGAATTTGGGAATAAAGTAATCTTGAATAAATAAATGTGTTAATGAACAGGTAGTGTGTCCATATAGACATTTGTATTTATGTGTGTGGATCTGTTCTTGCATGCACATTATATAAAGAGAACCTATTCAAGTATCTGACAGAGGGATCCTTCCATGGGAAATTTAAAAGTATTTCACTCTTGGTTGCATCCAGTGCAGAGGCTAAAAATAATTACTCTTCAGAAGAGAAGTTCTGTGCTACTGGGATAGATCTTCTCTGGCAGGCATGATTAACGAGTCTGCAAAACAGACCTGAACTAGAACAGAGGTAGGGAAACTATCTGAAACCTCCTATCAGTTTGATGATGGAATTTTAAGAAGGATCTCTGAAGACTTTGCTCTAGCAGATCTCTGAAAATGGGTACATGAGGGGAGAATTAATCCTGAGGTGCCTGGCTGACGGGGGCAATGGGCATCTTGCCCTGTCAGGCTCCTAATAAATCAGAATGAGACCCAGAATAAACCCATGGTTTATTTACATGTTGGTTACAAAGCATTGTACATTGTTCATTTTGAATCTTTAGCATTTTTTATGATTTTTTAAAATCAGTGCTCAATATATTTTTTCCCCTTTAGGTTTTGTAAAAGTGAAATTCATAGTTTGTAAAGAAAAAATATGTTGTAGTGCCTTTTCCAAGTGCATTCTAGGATGTACCTGCATTTTACTTTTATGATTTTTGTGTAATCATGGGGCAGGATCATTATTCTATACTTACATCACTCTTTCCTTCTTCCTCCAGTTTTTAACTGTTATCCAACTTCCATATACAAACAAAAAAATCCAGTGCATTCGCATGTCTGGTATTATTTTTCTCCCAAGTGTATATGCAGTTTATGATTTTGAAATAACAGAGAGAGAGGCAAGTGTATGTATAAACCTGAATTTGGAATGAAGTATGGTGGAAATGGATATAACATCTGTCCAGTTCTGACTGTATTTATTTACATATTTGAGCAGAATCTTCCCCAGGAGGCAGGATTGTGTGTCTGTGTGTGCGCAAAAGAAATGCATTATAAAGCTTTAGAAGTTGACAGTCCTAGATTAAGTTATTGACCTCCATTTGGAGAAAGATACAGTCTCCAAAACAGATTAAACATTCTGAAAGGTTTAATTGTATAACTCTAGGAAAAACATTTCTTAAAAGCAGGCAGCTTAAAGAAGCAAACGTTGGGAGTTTTTACTATCGAAATAGTTTGAACACAATATTGGCGATTTTTAAACAATTCAGTTGCTCAAGTCATTGCAATTTTTCCTGTATACTATTATTAAGCTGTCAACACTAACACTACCACACATTTAATTAATGAAACAATAGCAAATATGGAGATACTTATATAACAGCAAATTAATATTTGACAAAGTGCTTAGAATGGTTCAGGTGCCTGTTGTGGTGCACCTCCGCTACAGCACGTAAATAAGTGTAGCGGGTCAAAATTTTGCCATATGTGCTTGCATACATCTCATTGACTTATTCACTAGTCTGGTAGGAGATATTGAGCAGATCATACTCTTTCAAAGGAACTGCTTTGGAAAAATGCAGTTTCAGCCTTTTTGAATTATTGTGTAAAGAGATATTCAGTTGTGAGAGGTTCTTCCCTTTTAGTATTGCTGCCTATGGGTTTGACTTCATTTCATGAAGCAGTTTGACTGGGAAAATAACCATTTTCTATGAGGTGCTTTTACTATTATGTTATCCTCTTTTACTAATCAGATAAGATAAAAAAAAAATGAAGATGAAGGAGTATCTGTAAGGTCTTTGTGCTAGTATTTATTTCAGGCTGTACTGCTTTTCCCTGTGAAAAATAGCAGATACTGAAGTTTTTGCTCTGGAAGGAGTAGGAAATGTTGTACTAATGCACATTATTAAACTTCTTCTATAAATTCAAGTGTCCTTTATGTTGGCAGTTTAAACTTGTGTTTACTGCTGCTGTAAATAGTTGCTTATATGGAATTCCATTTGTTACCACTTTTACCGCTTTTGGTAGTTGTGTGGTAAAGATGTTCAGCTATTGGATCAGTTGATAAAAATCAGTAAACACTTCGATTACCCTCTGTTCTTCTTTCATGAAGTTTGATTAATTCCTTTTTCTCACCCAGTGGAAACACTGGGAGCCCTTTTTGGCATCCTTGTCATTATCTCTTTGACAGCTTGCCTTCCCGGTGCTTACAGTTCTAGGTCAGTTCGCATGGCTAGTCAAATGTGACAACACGACAAGATTAAGTAAAGCTGAGGTTCTGTGATTTGTAAATGGAGGATTTGCAATGTGAAGCTCCTTTGATAACAGAAATAGTGAGTAATCTGTGTTTGCCCTCAACAAGTGCGTATAAGCATGTGTGCATCTTCTGTACTGGGTTTTAATGAAGCAATCAGGTATTTTTTTTCTCGGATAGACTGAAAATGAAAGGTGGTTTGTGTGTGTGCATGTATGTATGGTTATCTACAAGTACATTAAATAAATAAGGATTCACTTTTTATCATATTGCATTTAAAATATTAAACAAACAATAAGATTGTATACTACAGAACTTTACACGCAAGCACGAGAGACTGCTTTAAAATTTAATAAACAAAGTACCCTGTATATTTATTATTGAACTAGATAATAATTTATTCAAGGTTTATTGCCCCAAAATATAACAGCAGTAGTAATAGGAAAATGCTTTACAGATCAAAGAAATACTTGATTTTCATTGTAATACGGCTGGTTTCAGGTATCACCTGATGGCAAGCCTCAGTTTCCCCAGTGGCTTTTTTTAATGAAGTCTATATAAAGTCTTAGCTTTCTTGGATAGAGATTATACAGAAAGGTGTTGCCGGTAGCACAGAATTATGTTAGATTTTTAACTAGGCAGCAAGTGAAATCCCCACACTTGTGTAAATCCAGACAGCAAGACTGAAACTTGAGAGAAAGCTTTTAAGCTGCGGCGTGTCCCTGGGATTGCTCCATAGCAGTTATTCAGCCCCAGCTCAGGAGGGAGGGCACCTCTGCTGCTGTTTGTTGCCCTGCTACACTTCTGCAAATTCACCAATATCAGTCATAGTAATTTAAATGTTTAACAAGGTGGCAGCTCAACTTTGGATGGCTGTAAACATCTAAGAAACTTCAAAAGAAGCTACAGGTTGGCATACAGAACTAAAAATTAAAATCAGGTCTAAGAATCAACAACGAAAATTTCTGCAAAATGTGCCCATCAATTAGCAAGAAAATTAACTGGACATATTCAGATGTGACACAAATAAGTAAACAGTCAAGAATTTGAAATTCATCTCTGCATATGGGAAGTTCTGAATAGGCTTCTCAGGTTTCTTCTTGTTCCAACCTGCAGGAAAAAGTAAAGACTTGCTTTTAATATTTGATCAATGACGTATTTATGAAGATCCCTTCATGGAAATCTTTCATGATCGCCCTATCCCTTATAGTAGACTGTGGTCAAGTTTCCTCCTCTCTGTGAAAACTTAGGATTGTTAATATTATACTAATAGGAAATCCCTCATGGCATTCAAGGTATACAGGAGTTCAGCACTGCAGTATACCTTGAGGGTGTTTCATTGTGCTGTCTGTCTCTACTACAACTTCCCAATTCTTTCTGTGTTCCACATCACAAATCTGTAAAGCATTAGCAGTCGTCAGAAAGGAAAGTGATACACAACAAAATATTGTATGGGCCCTCCTGTGTAGATCATTATCTCAGTGTTTGATAATTGTGCATGTAAAACTTTGCATAGAGGATGTTAGCATTCATAAATTTTACAGTCAAGGAAAATGACTTGAAACTGGTTTTATCAGCAGATTTTGATAATTTTCCTTGGTCTTAAATAAATCTTAGGAATAGACATCTTTCCTCATTGCCTTCTGAGATATATAGAGAAACTCATTGCTCGTTCAGGTGATTGAAATGCCTAAAGTTGCTTGGGATTAATATCAAAAATGAAATAAATTGATTGGTTGCCCATGCTTTGAGCACCATAAGCAGATACCACCTTACTGTAGTGAAGAATTATAAGGCAAAGGAGTACCACTGCTGCATGGTGTTGGGCCACTGAGGTTAAAATACTGCTCAGCAATGTGGTGTGTAACTGGTGCGCATACAAAGGAGCTCTGCTGCTCGTGTCATCTGTCTTGGTATCATCGTAGTTATCTGACCAAGAGAGAGAGCAAGATGTTAGTTACTGGAATCATTTATCTGGATAAGGCCAGGTAACCCTTGCTTTCCTTCTATTCCTTTCAATTCTTTACTAAAATCTTCACATCTCTGTCTAAAATTTTATTGCAATTCTGCATTAAGATGTGGATTGCCCTTTTCATGCCGCCTGCCAACAGCAAGAGGTGCATCCTGCGATAGTGCCCGTTTGCCGGCTGGACAAGCAGGGCAGGAATACTAAAGCGCTCTGCACTACGCTCTGCCTTCTCCTGCTTAGCCAAGTCTCACTCGTTCAGTTGCTTTTTTTGTGAAATTTAATAGTAATTCGGTACAAGAATTTCAGTAAATTAAGGTTATTCTGGTTGAAAATTCAACACATATAGGTCGGAAGAAGCAGCAGTTTTATTACCTGATTGTTCAGTTATAGTCAAAGCTAGTAAAGAATAGACACTCTTATGGAAAAGGTAGATATATTAGCTTTCCAGCAATACGTACACTTTGCTTGTAATACAGCAAGTAATGGGGGGTTAGGTCAGAGTTAGATTTAGCTGAGGTAGTACCAGATTTTTGATTTCTCTTTTTATATTTTTTTAAGCAGGTTCATCATTTTCTATAGTTCTTCTAGTGATATGTAGACTTCAAAAAATGGGGGGAAACAATAATGATCAGAAAGACACGTGCATCAAATTCCTAAAAATTAAATTAATGTTTAAAATTCTCCTTCTGTAGCTCTTAAATCACTTGAGGAAAATGTGTTAACTTGCTTCATATTCTATACAGTGAATTTTTGCTTATTAATGTTGTTATTAAACCCTGTAATATGTATCCTATTAAGGAGCTTCCAAATGTCCCCAGTATCAGAGCTCCACTGTCTGTCCTAGAGGTGTATGGAAATACAGCCATAGTACCAAAGACCTTAAAAACCTAAACCGGTAATTACAACTGGGGGGCACATACTTCCCCTATTTTTAGAGACTTCAGCAATACCTACTACTGATGATTTAAAGAGAGAGATTCAACTTCAAGGGCCCTATTAAAATAAATCTCACAACCAGTTACCATTTTTAATTCTCCTTTTTTATTTGTGCAGTAGACAACAAATCGTCCTTTCACATAGTATTTTAGCAATTTTAAAGCCTGTACTGAAAATGATTGAGGAAATTGGCACATAGCATGAATAAAGAACTTAGAATACACCGAGCTTTTTGGTGAATAGTTTACAACTGCATTTACAGATGTTAGCATGGCCACACTGATTTATTTTGTTTTTTCTCAGTTATTTCCCAGTAAGGTGTTAGTCCAACTAGTTCAGAACCAGTGCCAGTGCGGTGACAAAATGCTAGCAAACTTATTTATTTCTGTCCTGTTATGTCCTGAATACTTGTTCCAGATATACTGGAAAATAGTGGAACTTACCTTGTCCTAATTAGTGGTGGATCAAAATTGTTCGTCAGATGTTTTCTTAGGCAAGAATTTGTGAGTGCACATATTGGTCTGGATACATTGATTTAACATTCTGTAAAATACGCAGATAATCACATTGACTAATAATTTATTCAAAATACTTTGCCATTTGCATGTCCTAAATTGTTTACCTATAATGATTATTTCCAGTGTAAATTATCACAAAGCATTTAAATGCCACTAATTTTAATGAGAAGTAAGCGTGCTGGCATAATAGTGAATAAATGAACCAATGACTATGTGACTGAACTAGCTTCCTGATTTTCAGTGTGACAATATAGTTTAAATCCTTCTTACTATTTTCAGCACAGAAATCAGAATCTATTCTGCTAACCTTCTGAGCTTCTAAATTTGGTGTCATGCAAGGGCGTGTTTAAAAATTAGCATTTAAAAAGAAACCCACTTGCTTTAAGTTTAAGCTGACACTGTTCCTTTCCTCTGTGGAAATGAAATTTATTAATCATAATAAAACCATCATATTCTGAAGGTAGAGGTCACCCTGAGGAGAAAAAAAAAGTCTATTCATCACAGAGGAATTTCAATGCATTTTTTTCCCCAGATAATATCTGAGCATGTATTCTCTCCCCTTTGGAAATATATTCTTCCATGTTTGTGCTTACATATGTCAAGTGTATTAAGGAGGATGCAAGAATGAGAATTTTGCAATTAATTTTATATACTTTTCTTTTACAGAAGATTTGGAAGAATGCTTTTTACATTTTATTTTATGTGATGTTTACATTGCACACATTTGTTCAAGTGGAATTTCAATATCCTGTAAAAGAAAAAGAAGAAGTGTTTCTTATTTTAACAAGAATATAAGCTTTGCTAATTCTGAAATATCATTTTTATGTTAATATCACAGTACAAACTTCAGCATTATCATAATAAAAATGTAAAACATTCTTTTTAAGGAGCAAGGATTAACTTAGGTCATAGTTTTCACATTAGGATTACTTCACAACTCTTGTTTTAAGGAAGAAACATGGTTTACACGGATGAAAAACAATGTAAAACACTGACAATAAATTATTACTACTTTGGCAAAAGGGTAATAAAAATGTACTCAGAAGTAGATACTGGGTTGAAGCAGTTGTTTTTTTCTTTCTTTTGAAATTGCTTAATTTTTTTATCCATATTTTCATCTTGGTTGTCCAGATCTCTGTAAAATATTGATGTAATACTATTAGCAACATGTTTTATCACATCAGTGTAAACTTGCTACTTACTTCAATAGTTGGGTTAAACATACTAATAATTTGATAAAGCCTGAGCACTATGTGTTCAGGCTTGTTCCTTCCTTACAAGCGGCCCCTGCATTTAGGCCACTTAATCCTTTGCCATGGGCGAGCCAGTTTTGTGGGGCACCGTGACATAGTCGAGGATCCTGCAGGAATGGGATGCAGGTAAAATGCAGCCCTACAGTAGGAAACGGATGAGAGCAGTGGAAATAAAAACCTCAAAGTCCCACTGTAGTTAATGGTTTACAGTAGATTGAAACTAACGTAATTCTTACAGATGTAAATTTACAGTCCTTGCTCAGTATTGCAGTAATACCAGATAATCAGAAAAAAAAAAAAGATATTTGAAAATATACTGATTCCCATTGCCCAAATGATAGTCATGACATTAAAGCATGTAATAATAGTAGATGCAATTCCTCCACCGTGTTACTAGGGACATGAGGGAAATTTATAGTGCTGGAAACAAGTCTAGTTTTAAATTAATCATTTTCCCTTTCTAGATGTTTTCTTACTGTTTGAATGAGGTTTGGCTTGAGATAATTAAAATTATAATGGTGTTTAAAATGGATTCCCAGACTTTAAAAATGGGCATACAAAAGCAAATAAGGTGTCGTCTTCAGTGTAGATGAACAAGACATACAAGATTCTGTTATGGCTAATATCAAAGCTAGGTATTTTAAATCTCTAAATATTGTAATGTTTGCATCATAATGCTGAGGGTTACCAAGGCTGAGATTTATAGAAGTTCTTCCAACCAAAAAGGTTCCAGTGTATGGGGAGTGTCACACCTACTTGAAGAACTGTTATGCCCCTGTTCCAACTTAAAGGATCACCAAGTGTCATTTACCCAGTATAGGCTGATCTGAGCTATTTTTCCTTCCATTTTTTTTTTCAGTGGGAACTGCCTGGTTTCTTTGTTGTTAACTGCTTTGGATAATTCCCAAAGACAGGTATTCATGGATACCAAGGATTTAAATGGAATTGATATATAAATTTCATCCTTCACTCATCAATATATTGGATGCAAAAGAGGAATTAATATGTTTTATACAAGTCTTTTACACATATTTTTCTGAGTTTAAGACCATGAGATAGAAGGTGATTGCCCAACATGCTGTTTCCCTTGGATATTCATGTGTACCTTTGATAGCTATGAGGACTTCCCTACACAAATCTAAAGTAAACACAGGATATAGAGCTCACATTCATGAACTTGTGGTACTTTCACAGCTTTAATAGATTGACTCCTTTTAATGTAGTATCCCGTAATAGAAAGTTGAGTTTACTAATTAAACAAGATGGCACAACTGAAGGCCTCAGCTACTATGGTTGTACTTTGTAGTGAAGCATCCAGATTTTGCCATAGAATATAAGAACATAGGTACATTTTACATTTCCTCAAAATGCCAGGCTGTTGCTGGAAAAAAAATGACTTATTCACAATACCGAATAGCAACCAATTTACACTTTGAAGTTTGTACTTACTGAACTTTTTTCTACCTTTTTTT